>CM060248.1:44193563-45393563 GCA_030684275.1 Acipenser oxyrinchus oxyrinchus
AAAAAAGGCCAACAAGATGTTCGGATATATTGTGAGAAGTGTTGAATTTAAATCAAGGGAAGTAATGTTAACTTTACAATGCATTAATAAGACCTCACCTAGAATATTGTGTTCAGTTCTGATCACCTTGTTACAAAAAGGATATTGCTGCTATAGAAAGAGTGCAGAGAAGAGTAACCAGAATTATCCTGGGTTTAAAAGGCATGTCATATGCAGACAGGCTAAAAGAATTGACTATTCAGCAACGAGCAAGAGGGGCTGAATGGCCTCCTCTCGTTTGTAGACGTTCTTGTGTTCTTAGCTGAAGACAGAGCAGTGTTGTATTTAAACAGACCATCTTTCCAGACAAGGCCTGTAATTTTGGTATTTTTCCATTTGTTCTAGCTTACAACATGCACGTATTAAGCTTCCGAGGTGTGTCATTAAACCACAGGGATGATCTCTTGAAAGCTACTTTTTTTTTTTTTTTTTTGTGGTGCTACAATGTCCAAGATACTACTAGGGTGGAGTTGTAGCTGTCCACCAGTACATTAACTGATCCTGAATGAATAGGTGCTGAAGTAGATAAAGCTTCCAAGAATTTCAATAGTGGAGCAATTATGGGACTGAGTTTTAATACAATATTCTAGAGGTTTTATTTGGCTAGGTATTTGTCAATAATACCAGAGTGGTCTGAGATTGCAGTATCATTGCTGGACAAATTCTGGATGTCAATACCACGGGTGCAGTCAGTCTTCGGAGGACAGAAGTGGGTATTTCACAGCTGCTCTAAGATCCCAATGTTCAGATAAAGTTATAGTATTGAGGCCGTAACCTCGGAAATGGTATCGAGATTGAGAAATTTCACAATAAACAGGAAAAAAGTGAGGGGGACATGTCCCCTATGTAAATTACGCTTCTGCATATACAGTTGTAGTCAAGTTTACATACCCCAATGGAAACTTTTTTTTTTTTTTTATAATTTGCTGAACAAATTTTATAGGAAGTCTTTTGTATGCATACCCTGACAAGGAAAATTAAATTATCTAGTTGAGGCACTTTTATATTTAAAAAAAAAAAAAAAAAAAAATTTAAATGATTTATGATGTGCGTCAATGAGCTTTTGGCATGATTCTTTTAATGTGTGTTTTTTTTTTTTCTGGGTGGTTCACATCTTGTGAATCATCCATTTTCTTGTCATTTTTAAACTGTCTGAGTAATTACAGTAACTTGTCTGCAAAACAAAGCATTTATGGCAGATATTATGATAAATATTTACTGCATTTAGTGCTTTTTATACAAAAGTATTGCAAAGCGCTGTCCAGTACATGGCAGAAAAAAACAAACCAATACATTTGTATAGCATGTCACACAACTGCCAGTCAGACCACTTAAATAACCGTATACACTAATACAAAAGCAGCAATTTTAAAGTTGCATTAAAACCCAGAGCCATTTTGTAAAAGAGTATTTTTAGTCTTGACTTAAACTGCAATTGTCCCAGCTTCCCTGACAAACGAAGGCAGAGCATTCCACAAGAATGCAGCCCCGCATCCCTGTGATCTCGGAGTGCGGTTTGGAAGATACCTGGTCAGTAACTCCTGCAAATAACTAGGTGGTAATCCATTCAGGGCCTGGAAAGTTTAACATCTTAAAATCAACAAGCTACAAGTGGGATATCACATGTTTTGGGACACCAGAAAAAAGTGCATTACAATAATCAATTCTAGGTGAAGCAAAGGCATGTATTAGTCTCTCGGCATCAGATACAGAAATATTTGGTGTAAGTTTGGCTATTTCTCAAATGGTAAAAAGATACTTTAGTAACTTCCCTAAAGTGTATTCTCAAATGAGAGATCAGGATCAAAGATGACCCCAACTCTTTTAATTTCTAGTTTGTTTTGATGAGACTGCAAGGGTCGAGTGCATGTAATCCCACATTTCCTTTTAGTTGGTTCTGTGAGCCCACTAGCATAACCTCTGTTTTATGACATCCACTGCTTAATGTCTAAGGCAAGTAGCTAATAACACCTGGCAGAAGAAATTCCTGGCTTTGGGGACAAATATAGCTGGGTATCCTCACCATAACAATGGAAGTTCACTCTGTCTGCGGATAATGCCACTTAATGGTAGCATATCGGGGGGTGGCCAATCCTGGTCCTGGAGTGCCACAATCCTGCAGATTTTCTGGGTGTTTTTTTTTTTTTTTTTAAATCATCAATGACCAAAGACCTAGGAAACATGTTGGTGTTGACCAATTAAGAAAACAATTGGTTCAATTAAGTAATTGAGAACTCTGGTGGAACAAAAACCAGAAGACCCTGCAGCTCTCCAGGACCAGAATTGGCCACCCCCGGCATATATAATGAAAACAGAAAAGGACCTAGAATGGAGCCCTGTGGAACACGACAGACAACTTCTGATAATGCCGAGTTTACCTCCCCAATAGACAGACTGAAACCTGTTGGAAAGATGAGATTTGAACCAGGATAGGACAAGGCCAGACAGTCCTACTGTGCTTTCAAGACGATTCAGTAGGAGGTAATGGTCTACAGCAGGGGTCTCCAACCCTGGTCCTGGAGAGCTACTGTGGCTGCTGGTTTTCATTTCAACCAATCTGTTACTTAATTGAACCAATTATAAACTTAGTCGAGATTTACAGGTGTTCCAGATCTTAAACCACTGATGCAAAGATGCCTATAAAACCTGTTGGATAGGGGCTCTCCAGGACCAGGGTTGGAGACCCCTGGTCCTACAGTATCAAAGGCAGCACTTGCATCTAGAAGAAATAAACCTGATGGAAAGTCAGAGCTTATCGGCAGATCATTCACAACTCTAAGGGCCATCTCCGTGCAGCATGAAAACCAGACAAACTGCTCGAATATATATATATATATATATAATTACACACCATTTGAGTTTGAAATTGTTGCAATTGAATTGCAACAACTCTCTAGAACCTTATCCAAGAATGGTAGGTTGGAGATTGGCTTATAGTTTATTGAGAACTTTAGGCTCAATTGTGTTCCTTAGACATAGGCTTTACCACAGATACCTTAAGTACAGAGGGAAATACACTGGAGGAAAGTGAACCATTTATAATTTAAAATATGGGTGTTCATAACTCCAAGGATATCTTAGTTTTGTAGGAAATTGGATTGAACATTTTAGATTTAAATTGTCTATACATTTAATTTAGGCAGGTGTGGAAAAAGCTAGCCTAGGGGTTAACCTGTTGTAGAAAAATAGGTCCCAATTTACTAACTTCAATATACAGAACATATGTTATTTTTAATTTAATTGTGGCCTGTATCATCTGGAAGCTTAGTGAAGAAATACTTTTGCATTCAGTTTTATACGGCACGGTATTCTGGCATTTTTATCTGGTATTTCGGGGGGGGGGGTTGGGTTCCAATTGACACAAGATGTGTCTTCTCCAGCAATTTTTAATTTTTTTTTTTTTATACCATGGTTGTGTGGCTTAATATTTAAAGTGAGTCATCATAATTTGCTGTTTTATTCTTAACTAAGGCAGCTGCATGATTGTGTGTGTAATATATATAATATAATTTTATATATATATAATATATATAATAAAAATCTGCATGAGGTAACGGATCACCTTTTTAAATTATGAAAACTGTAGATTTAACCATGTCTCAGTATTTTCAACTTTTGGGTTCAGCAAAAATATCAGAATAAAGAAAAAAAACAAAACAGCCACATGAACCTAGTGCCGTGCTAATGCTGCAACTTCTTGTCTTTTAGATTTTCTTGAAGCAAAATGGTTATTAATTGGTTGATTTTTGTTCGCTGTTAAATGAAAGCAAATTTTTTTTTTTTTTTTTTTTTTTTGTGCGACTGGGAGGGGGCAAGTACATTTTAAGGAGATTTTTCTAGCATTTTGCTCCTTGGACAAGTTTTCAAAAATTAAAACCACTGCATAATCTATTTTGTGATTCATGAGTCTGCTTCTTTTTATTACATATGTACTATTATAATTGTGTGCTTTTGGTCCTCTTAGATATGAGGACCTGCCGAGTGAACGAGTTCAGCTGTGGCGTTGGGTCAACACAGTGTATTCCCGAATCCTGGAAATGTGATGGGGAAAAGGATTGTGATAATGGGGATGATGAACTAAACTGTGGTAAGTAGGCTAGGCATACTTCATGTGGCGAGACTGGCCCACCAAAAGAAAGATCTTTGTTGTAAAAGACTCCATCGCTGTCCAACTTTTTGAGTGCGTCAAATCAAAAATCTGTAAGTGTAACAGACCTAGAAAAATTTAAAATGTATTTGATACTTGTGTGTGAATTTTTAGTTGGCGCTCCTTGTTTGTTTTATGATAAATACCCGCTTTTGGAATCTAGCTGTTTTGAACACCGTTCCTTACCCTAGAAGATGGTGATAAACGTCCTGAAAGTGACAAACCATAAACAGGGGTGCCGAACACACGTTTTAAATTAGTGTCTGTGTGTATACAGATAGATATAGAAAGTATCTATATATCTATAAACAAAGTGTAACGCCACTTAAGAGCACTAACTACCCTTTAAACAATCCTAACTAGATATCGGATGGCAAAGCCGATCGCCCAAAACACTTCCAGACAAGTTACACACAATAGTATTACCTTTTAGGTTCACATGCACAGACCTATACACGCAGGTCGCAACCTTCACACAGACAACCTAACAAAGCCTAACTCCACCAAAAGGCCAACTACATTAACATAACACAATAAAAGTATCAAATACCTTTGTACTTTTCCTAGTTCTGTACGCACAGACTAATTTATACTTTGGAACTGTTTATATATGTGTCTGCAGAGGTGGAGGACTCTGAATCATGAATCCAGAGATGGAGACAAAAAGTGCGTTTACACTAGCACAAATATTCCAGAATGAGCGGACAAGAGGATGTATTTTAGTAGTTTTAAATGCTACCAAACACGTTCTGGAATCTGTCCTTTATCCTCAAAGTTGTTCATATTCCGGAATATGAACTCCTCTTTTGAGAGGATACGAGGCCAGATTCCATTATACTTTGCTAGTGTAAATGTGCTGAGAATATTCCGGTAAGATGGGAGAAAATGCCCAATGGGCAGTGCCGTAACCAACAGCGTCGTCAAGCTGCCTTCCCAGAATTCATAAACAAAAAAACATTTTCAATTTCCAAGTCATGCTATCTAAATTTAGTTCAGGGGTCTGTTGCCATGGTAAGAGTATGTAATGTAATTTTATATCTTGAATCCTGAGCTCTGTATTGGTGATACTTTCACTGGGCTTAAAGTCTTGTCGGTAGGATAGGTTCTCTCCACCTGGCAGTCAATCATTTTGTAACATTTTATTAATTGGTCACGAAGTAGAAAAAAGTGCTGCAAAACTACTGTTGTATTCTTCATAAAGATGGCCATAAAAGTTTAACTGCAGTATTATAAAACAAAAAATACACATGGCAGTTATTTCACCCAGTTATTCAAGGTCATTTAAAAAAAATTGCTAGGGTTTTCAAATGTTAATACAGTAAATGGGACAGAACTCTGGGAGACGGTTCTTCCCAAGGCAATTGGTAATTTCAATTGGGACGTTGCTTCGTATAATTGGGCTACAGTATTTCAAATGATAAACGGAGATCGCTTTTTGGAGCAAGACTGTTGCTTCTGTAATTTTGCTATTGTCAGGTCATTTCACTTTAGCCCCTCCTTCTCATGTTTTGTTCTTTTTGGGGCTTAACCAATCATCTGATTTTATGCTTTTGTAAAAAAAAAAAAAAAAAAAATTCCCTGTTTCAACAGAAATAATTTGCCTTCTACAGGCAACATTACCTGTGCCCCCATTGAGTTTACTTGCTTCAGTGGCCGTTGCATTTCCCGCAATTTTGTCTGCAATGGGGAAGATGACTGTGGGGATGACAGCGATGAGCAAGAATGTGCACCCTCCTCCTGTGGACCAAGAGAGTTCCAGTGCAACAATGCCTCCTGCATTCCTGCCAGCTGGGTGTGTGACGATGATGTGGATTGCCAGGACCAGTCAGATGAGTCTCCACAGCGTTGTGGTCAACATCCTACACAACCTGCAAAGTGCTCCTCTAGTGAAATGCAGTGCAATTCTGGTGAATGCATTCACCGCAAGTGGAGCTGTGATGGAGATGCTGACTGTAGGGATGGGAGCGATGAGACCAACTGTCGTAAGTAAAGAGGATAGTATGCATAACTTTTTAAATTTGACCTTTTTGCTATTTGTTTAGTGTGCCAAATTCTTCACTGTGCATTTACTGTTTTGAGGCATGACTTGTTCTAATAAGTGGTCAAAAATGACATTTATCGTACCAGCTTTAGTACTGCTTTCACATTTGTTCAAGTTCATAAAGCAAACCCTCAAACGGATTAATTTTGAATTTTTTTTTAAATTAATAAATATCAAGTTTTGGTGTGAAGTGTGCTGTACTGAGATCTTACAAAGTCATCCTTGGTTAACTCAACATCCCATGGGTTGCCGTTTTAGTGTCGACATCCAAGGTGTCGAGTTAACCACGGGTGCACATGTCATTAACATGCATACAAGTAACAGAAACAAGTTTTTTATTAAATGTCCTTATGAAAACATTTGAAAACTGCAGTTAAAGAATCAATTGGTGTACTGTACAAACTCTGTACAACTTAGTTCAATTGAAATAAGAATTAATAAAATAACTAGTGTTTGAGGAAACAACCGAACCACAAACTAATTATACTAACTTGGTGAACAAAAACCAAGTCAACTTTCAGTTTCAGGAGTCAAGCATTCTTTGTTTCGCATGCAAAAACACCCGCTTAAACTTGCTGACAAGCTTGTTATCCTGAAATAACCTGAGCTTTTAAAGCCAATTGAATGTGAACTCATTTTTTCGCTTCACTCATTGTGAACTGCTACTGTAACCAGCTGCACTTGGTAGTTGCAAATAAATGAACAATCCGTCACCAGTGTTCAGTCACATGAAATGACAGTGAGTTATCCACTAGTCGTGTGTGGTGGGGTGGTTGTGTGTTTTTTTTTTAAATCATTACCGGTAAGTGTTTGAGTGGTGTCAGATCGAGGCAGGATCCATATATGTTGTATGGAGAAAATCCAGCACCAAGACTGGTCTGATTTTTAAGCGACCATGTCGAGGCTGACTGTAGAATTAAAACCATAGCGACTTTGGAAGTCGCAAGATGAAATAGGGAAACATGAGGGAGTTTTCATTTAAAGATAGTGTTGGATCTTGAAGTGTGTTTTTGTGGTGTTTTTTTTACATTTTTTTCCCCTGAGAAATGTGCATTAAATGAAATTCATTTAAGTTGAATATTCCAGTACAGTGAAATGTTTGTGCCTTGTATTTTGTTCATAGTATTAAGCTTAATATTGTTGAACAAAGGAAAACCCAGACTCTATTTAAATATTAATTTTAGGTTTAATATTTCAGCTCCTATTAAAGGATAAGAGCCAAGTGCTTTTGCCCATATCTGGCATATTGCCCAGCACTGAATCTTCTGATGTAGTGCTTGGAACCAATTAAGGCTGTACAAACTACATAGTTAACTTATCTTTAGGCTTAAGTCCGACATTTCATACCTTTACAATTCTCCTTGAAGTGTATTTGAAGGGGCCACAGCCGTCCATCTGTATTTCTGTTCTCAGCTGCCCGGACATGTCGTCCAGACCAGTTCAAGTGTGATGATGGGAACTGTATCCATGGAAGCAGACAGTGCAATGGGATAAGAGACTGTGTAGATGGCAGTGACGAAGTCAGTTGTAAAAATGGTAAGTTTTGCAGCATAACAATTGTTAGATTGGGGTATTGGTATACTGTAATAAGATTCACTATACCTGGGTTTCTACATTTGGTGCTGTTGAACTCCTGTGGAACTTTTGATCTCCTTGTACAGGTCGGAAGATTTGATTACACTCCCCCTTTTTTTTTTTTTTGACACTTTAGAATGGAAGCAGTTTTTTTTTTTCCTGTTTTAATTTTGCATGATCCCACTCTAGGCTAAATGTTCGTTCAAACTTGATTTTTTCTTGCAAGTTATTGAAGAAAAGCTTTCGTTACATCAGCTGGTGTGTGCTTAAGCTTTAATAGCCAGCACATTCCATAAGTGAAACTTGTAGCCGACATGGTTTCTGATCCTGATCTCCTTGCGGTTTCCATTGAACCCCACGCCTGCTTCCTACTTGTGACTATTGTATTTTTGCCTCGTGCAGAGCCAAATGGTGGGGGGTGTTAATTTTTTTTATTTTTTTTATAGCATACCCTTTTTATAGTGCAAAAATCTGACATTTTTTTTATTTTTTCCTCCAGTTGATTTAGAACCCAGGACAAAACAAATTATATACAAAATAGCAGTAGCCTGATTGGTAACATTGTTACCAGGCCTCCCAAAACACTGCTTTTGTTTGCATCTGCAGAAATTTAACCATTTCACTTCCACTTGTTTCAGTGATGCAGATATGGCTTCATTTTTCAAACCATTTAAATCTCAGAGATTTCCCTATAAATAAGGTATATTTTCAAACACACCTAGTCCAGAAAACAGCAAGTGGATCACTTGGCTTCCCTGATGTACTGTTGAATGCTGGAGAAACACTAGTCATATTAAATATTCAAATCGATCTCTTCATATGCATTGCAAATTTGATTTTTAAATAACTTTCGTGGGGTTAGGGTCTTGATATCTAATATCTTAATGAACCCTTTAGGCATTTGACACCCAGTACGTTTTCAAACATGCTTCCAGTACTTAGCAGTAACTGCAATGATAAGTTTAAACAAACACTGGAGAACTCGAAGCATATTTTAATATTGTAGATTTCTGGGAGTATTGTACGAACCATGCTGACCTTTTTATTGTAAATATGATTTCCAGGCTGTATCCTTGAAACTAAGTTCTACCTTTTTTTTAACATTAAAATCAAATAACTTAAGCTAGCATATATATATATATATATATATATATATATATATATATATATATATATATATATATATATATATATATATATATATATATATATATATATATATATATATATACATTACATTACATTTTTTTGATAGCATAATGGATATTGGCAGTACTTGTGGTTTTAGGACATCAAACTTTATATGCAGCAGTTGCAGAGATGTCTCATTCTGGATTTCTACAATCGGTTATTTATACTTTAATCCCTTTGTGGGATTTCTCCATTTCTAAATGGGCAGCATGAGAATACATGAGATGTTTGACATCTCACCAATAGACTACTGTGGGTGATCTGAGTTGTTGTGGTGTGTTTTTTTTAAATTATATATAATATATATATATACAAACATACAGCATTGAATTAAGTTTTATTGGTGCTTTTCCCCCTATAAATAGTTGCCCAGTGTTCTGGTTCAGATAAATTCAAGTGCAGGAGTGGAGAATGCATAGAGATGAGCAAAGTCTGCAACCAGAAGAGAGATTGCCCTGACTGGAGTGATGAACCCCTGAAGGAATGCAGTAAGTACAGTATTTCTGATATGATTTGAAACCCTTATCAGTTATTTCATTAAGGCATTTATTTGCAATGGTAGATCTAATGTGTCGAGTCGTAGTAGTGACCAAGTTAAAACTAGAGTTGCGAGCAACTTTAAGGCTTCCAAGCAGTTATAGTGAAATTTAAGCGCATTGGTTAGCACACTATGTACAAAATTTCACAGATGTGCTATTTACCGTTCATGAGAAGACTTTTGAAAATTGCTCAATTCATTCAATCCAAGATGGCTGCCACTCCATGTAACCAAAGGCCGCCATATTGACCATGGCACAACATCCCATAGTCCTCTACATCCGTGTCAAATTTCGTGCATTTTGATGCAGCCAATAAGAAGTTATAGGCAGTTTTATAGCCAGTTGCGTATGCTGATGTCATGCATCACGTTTGACCTTTAGGAGAGGTCAGAGGTCACAGGCTGACATTTCATAGACTGCATATGACTTCCTATGGCCCTATCGGCATTCCCTAAGGAGTTAAAATTAACATAAATTCCAATATGGCCGCCACACCGTGTGAGCAATCTGTTTTGTCTTCAGCAGTTATTACTTTTCCAGTGGTCTGTGCAATTGTGTTGACATTGAAGAGCATAAGTGCAATGGTGTTCTTGTTATGGGTTGCAAAAGTTTTTACAATTATCAATATGGCTGCCAAACCATGTGACCAAAATGTGTCTCATATCACCGGTACTTCACGTGAGTCTCCTATGGTCATAGTTTCATGACTGTAGTGTATTGCACCTTGGATTTATGCACGAATGTATGAAAACGGAGCCGTCGTGAAACGTTTATTTGTGCGCCGCGGCCATGTTTAACGAAAAAGCGTGGATTTTACAAACTGTAGAAAGGACCTGGTCATGAACATGCGTGCCAAGTTAGGTCTTGGTTTGACGTTGCGCTTTAAGACAAGAAGATTGAATATTTGGCACCAATCCAGTGTAGTGGGCAAAGTAATTGTTAAATCGACCTTGATTTGAACATGTTTTTTATAGGCCATTGCTGCACTATCTGCTGCCATTGTCATAGTTCCACCTTAAGTTGTTTTGAACGGCAAGAGTTTTGAAATTCCCAAAATTTCCACAAGATCCAATATGGTGGTCAAACCATATGACTTTCATTTGGGGACGCCAGTCTGGATGTCCAGCCATAGGCATCTACTTACGTATGCGTTTTCATAACTCTGCGATGTTTGGGAAGAAAATAATAAACACAGCAATAACAATAGGCTTCTCAGCCTAATAACTAGAGTTGCGAGCAACTTAGCGGCTTCCAAGCAGTTATTGTGAAATTTAAGCACATTGGTTAGCGCACTGTACAATTTTATAGCTGTGCTATTTACTGTTCATGAGAAGACTTTTGAATATTTTCCAAAATTCAGTAAATCATAAGAACATAGTTTACAAACGAGAGGCCATTCAGACCATCTTGCTCATTTTGGTTGTTAGTAGCTTATTGATCCCCAGAATCTCATCAAGCAGCGTCTTGAAGGATCCCAGGGTGTCAAGCTTCAATAACATTACTGGGGAGTTGGTTCCATACCCTCAATTCTCTGTGTAGAAAAGTGCCTCTTTTCTGTAAATGCCCCCTTTATCTAATCTCCATTTGTGACCCCTGGTCCTTGTTTCTTTTTTCAGGTCAAAAAAGTCCCCTGGGTCAACATTGTCTATACCTTTTAGGATTTTGAATGCTTGAATCAGATCACTGCGTAGTCTTTGTTCAAGACTGAATAGATTCAATTCTTTTAGCCTGTCTGCATATGACATGCTTTTTAAACCGGGATAATTCTGGTCACTCTCTGCACTCTTTCTAGAGCAGCAATATCCTTTTTGTAAGGAGGTGACCAGAACTGAACACAATGTTCTAGGTGAGGTCTTACTAATGCATTGTAAAGTTTTACCATTACTTCCCTTGATTTAAATTCAGCACTTCTCACAATATATCCAAGCATCTTGTTAGCCTTTTTTTATAGCTTCCCCACATTTGTATAGATTAAGACATTTGAGTCAACATAAACTCCTAGGTCTTTCATTCCTTCAATTTCAGTATCTCCCATATGGTATTTATAATGCACATTTGTATTGCCTGCGTGCAGTACTTTACGCTTTTCTCTATTAAATGTCATTTGCCATGTGTCTGCCCAGTTCTGAATGCTGTCTGGATCATTTTGAATGACCTTTGCTGCTACAACAGTGTTTGCCACTCCTCCTATTTGTGTCATCTGCAAATTTAAGAAGTTTGCTTACTATACCAGAATCTAAATCATTAATGTAGATTAGGAATAGCAGAGGACCTAATACTGATCCCTGTGGTACACCACTGGTTACCTCGCTCCTTTTTTTTAGGTTTCTCCTCTAATCAGTACTTTCTGTTTTCTACATGTTAACCACACCCTAATCCATGTGCATGCATTTCTTTGAATCCCTACTGCTTTCAGTTTGAGAATTAATCTTAGGTGGGACTTTGTCAAAAGCTTTCTGGAAATCTAAATTTAACCATGTTGCATGCTTTGCAATTATCCATTGTCTGTTGCATCCTCAAATAAATCAAGCAGGTTAGTTAGACACGATCTCCCTTTCCTAAAACCATGCTGACCTGTCTCCCAGGATATTGTTCCCATATAGGTAATTTTCCATTTTGGATCTTGTAGTTTCCATAAGTTTACATATTGGTAGGTCTGTAGTTACCTGGTTCGGTTTTGTCTCCCTTTTTGTGTGTGTTTATATATATATATATATATATATATATATATATATATATATATATATATATATATATATATATATATATATATATATATATATATATATATATATATATATATATATATATAATCACACAGTGCCTTGCAAAAGTATTCAGACCCCTGACCAATTATCTCATATTACTGAATTACAAATGGTACATTAAAATTTCGTTCTGTTTGATATTTTATATTGGGAAATATTTAAGAAATAAACTGAAATATCTTGCTTGCATAAGTATTCAACCCCTGTGCTGTGGAAGCTCCCAGTTTACACCAATGAAAAAAATGCCCTAACGAGGACACAATTACCTTACCATTGGCCTCCACCTGTGAACCATTGAAGTTGCTGTCACATTTTCTGGATAAAAACCCCACTGTTGAAGGATCATTGGTCAGGCTCTGAAATCTGAAGGAAAATGAAGACCAAAGAGCATTCTACAGAAGTTAGAGAGAAAGTAATACAAATGCATAGATTAGGGAAAGGGTACAAAATAATATCCAAGTGTTTGGATATCCCAGTGAGCAGTTGGATTAATAATCAGGAAGTGGAAGCTGCATCACACCACCCAGGCACTGCCAAGAAAAGGCTGTCCCTCAAAACTCAGCGCTCAAACAAGGAGACTTGTGAGAAGCCACAGAGAGGCCAACAGTCACTTGAAGGAGCTACAGAGTTCAGTGGCTGGGAGTGGAGTAATGGTGCACCAGTCAACCATATCAAGAGCTCTGCATAACACTGGCCTGTGTGAGTAATGGCTTCTTTCTTGCCACCCTCCCAAAGTACCATCTGAAAGCGCATCTGGAGTCTGCCAGAAAGCATGAGAGTGACCCAGTTGTGATTGTGGGAAAAGGTTTTGTGGTCAGATGAGACCAAGATAGAGCTTTTTGGCCAAAACTCAAAGCGCTATGTGCGGCGCAAACCTAACACTGCCCATGCCTCAAAACACACCATCCCTACAGTGAAGTATGGTGGTGGCAGCATCATGCTGTGGGGATGCTTATCAGTAGGGACTGGGCATCTTGTTAAAATTTGAAGGAAGAATGGATGGAGCAAAATACAGGGAAATACTGCAAGAGAACCTGCTTCAGTCTGCTAAACTGAAGCTTGGGAGGAAATTCACCTTTCAGCAGGACAATGATCCCAAGCACAAGACCAAAGCAACATTGGAGTGGCTCAAGAACAAAAAGGTGAATGTCCGACAGTGGCCCAGTCGAAGTCCTGATCTCAATCCCATTGAGAATCTGTGGCACTATTTGAAAATTGCAGTCCACAAGCGTCGTCCAACCAACCTGAACAACCTGGAGCAAATCTGCCAAGAATGGGCCAAAATCACTCCGACACTGTGTGCAAAGCAGGTACATAATTACCCCAAAAGACTTAAAGCTGTTATTGTACCGAAAGGTGGCTCTAACAAATATTAATGTGTGGGGGTTGAATACTTATGCAAGCAAGATATTTCAGTTTTTTTTATTTCTTTAAATATTTCCCAACATAACCAATGTCACCTTACAATAATTGATTTGAGTTTCAGTGTTTTAAAATAAAATATCAAACCGAACAATTTCAATGTACCATTTGTAATTCAGTAATATGAGAGAATTGTGTGTGTGTGTAATATATATATATATAATGTAACAACTTTGTTAAAATAACAGTAAGGTTGCAGTTCAAAATCACAAGTCAGGAAATGGGTTGTTAAGGTTACACGCAACTTTAACTTGCCCCTATAATGCCTGTGCAGTGCACCAGATATGATGTCAGACGTCACAATTCTAATCCCATGACAAATGCTCCACCAAGACTGCCCAGAAGGACATTACCAAAATAACCTATGGAGAGTTTCTGTGATGTCGTCATGAATTAGACATTTGGTTGTCACAGAATCTGTAACTCGCTGAAGTCCATATTTTATAATACCTGGATATTGGTATATGGGGTGTTTTTTTTTTTTTTTATATAAAATGGCTTGGGTCAGAGGTCGAGAGGAATGTCTTGTTGTAATTAAGTTTAACATGAATGTTCACATGACAAATGCTCTGGGGGGGGGAATGTATTCTCTGTGCTGGACTGTAGCTATCCTGCTTGTCTACGTGCCAACTAGACACACTGATAGACAAAACAAATACACATTCATTGCGCTCACTGTCACTCAGGTCACTCTTTGCACTGTCTATAGACGTGATATGTGTTGCATAATTACTACTGTTACTTTCAATGCAGAAGTTGGCACATTTGCCACCTATGTAATATAGCATTGCCACATCTATCCAAGACCATTGGTTTACCAAATGCATTTGAATATGTATCTCGCTCAGTAAAAGTAATTTCTTTATTTTTCTTAGAACAGTGCCATGGAGAATGAGGACTAAACTGTGTTGTCATGAGTTCCAAAGCAGTGTAGACAAGTGGTTAGGGCTCAGGGCTCTGGACTCTTGACCGGAGGATTGTTTGATTGCTCCAGTAAAAACCCAACTGTACAAATGGGTAATTGTATGTAAAAAATAATGTGCCATCTTGCAACAATTGTAAGTCGCCCTGGATAAGGGTATCTGCTAAGAAATAAATAACAGCTTAGTGGCACAGTATTCTGCATACCAATACACACCCAGGTAATGTCCTTCTGGGCAGTCTTGGTGGAGCATTTGTCATGTGATTAGTCATTGCTGATGTCCATGTGTGACGTCATATCTGATGCGATGCATAGACATAATAGGGGTGAGTTAAGGTTGCGTGCCTTAACGTCTCCATTTCCTGACTTTTTTTTTTTTTTTAAATTTTTATATTTGAACTGCAACCTTTAATGTTTTAACAAGTTTTGTTAATGAATTTCCATGTGTTTCCCCGGTCCTGGAGTGCCACAATCCTGCAGGTTTTGTAGGTATCTCCTTGTCAATTGTGAAAACCAGAAGTGTCCGTGGCACTCCAGGACCAGGGTTGCCTACAGTATCAATTACTAAGGTACTACACACGTGGAAGGAAATACTTTGCAACCCATGAAGTGGAGACTACACAAAAAAAGCAACCACTGTGCATAGTTCAAAATGTGTCAATTATTTATTAGTCCAAATTACTGTAGGACATTGTATTTGTTAAAGGCTAACTTCAGAGGAAGGCTGTAATAACACATAGTTGTCACTGTTTCCTAAATATAGGGATCCTAGTATCTTGGTTGTGCAGCAATGTTAAAGTGGACTTAGTTACCATTCTTTTGTTGTGAATCAGTTTTTTTTTCTTTGCCTAACTTTGTTTAGGCAGCATGCAAGAACAGCACACATGCTTCCAGTCACTGCAGGAAACCATTTAGGAACCTATATTTTATATGTACTTTATTTGGTTATATTGTATTTGAGGTGTGGGGGGTAGGTTGGTGGTTTTTTAATTTTTTTTTTCCCCCAAATGGTTTTACATATGTGTAATTGTTAAATTAAACAACATCCTTGCCTTAATTCACATATTTATTAAATGCAGCTCACAACTTGTATAGACTTCACTCCTGGTGGCAAGCTTGCGCAGATTTTTTCAATCTTATAAATAGCGCTTTTATTTGTATACAACACTTCTGGATACATTATCAATTAAGTTTAAACTCTGTGCTGTTAAATAAAATTGAGTTGTTAAAGTATAGATGTGGTGTTTTTTTAAATAGTGTGACCGGACGATGTCCCGAGTTATACAGCACTGGTGTAATATGGGAATGCATAAAATGGGTAGAAGTTTAACTTGTTTTTTGCTGTTCCTGCCTTTTAAATCCAGTCAGAGTATTTAATACATAGCCTATATTTAGCAAAAATAAAGAACGGACCAGTTCTTAGTTGCCAATTTTAGTTATTTTCTCCCCAATTTGAAATGCCCAATTATTTTTAGGCTCAGCTCACCGCTACCACCCCTGCGCTGACTCGGGAGGGGCAAAGATGAACACACGCTGTCCTCCGAAGCGTGTGCCGTCAGCCAACCGCTTCTTTACACTCTGTAGACTCACCATGCAGCCGTCTCAGAGCTACAGCGTCGGAGGACAACGCAGCTTACAGGCAAGCCCGCAGGCGCCTGGCCAGACTACAGGGGTCGCTGGTGCGCAGTGAGTCGAGGACACCCTGGCCGACCTAACCCTCCCTCCCCGGACGACGCTTCGGCCAATTGGCGCTGCCCCTGGGAGCTCCGTCCACGGTCGGCTGTGGAATAGCCTGGACTCGAACGGCGACGTCCAGGCTATAGAGTGCATCCTGCACTCTAGCGAGTGCTTTACTGGATCGCCACTTTCGGGAGCCCAATCTGTAATTGTATACATGAAATTAACATGAATTTTATTAATTCTGAAATGGATACCTATCATTTGTTTTTAAGTCTGGTACATAAATGCATTTGTCTACAATTCTTAAACAATACATTTTAAATACAAGTATCTTTAGAAATTGTACTACAGTAGTCTAGCTACAAGCAAAGGCAATGGTGTAGGCATTTTAAACATTTTATTAATCAAACTTCTAAAAAGGCTACTTGTGATGGGTTCGGGTTGTTACCACTGCGGCAGCAGGCAGATGAGTCAGAATGGAGGCACGGAGATGGATGCGGTTTGAACACGCCGCACAGGCACGCAGTAGTTTGACACAAACCACTCGCGTACAATACCAACAATGGTAAGGTATGGAGGGTATATACACAGAGCGTAGTAAATGGCAAAAATAAATACATTTACAAATAATGATTAGTCGCCATTTTAAAACTCACTCGGTGCTCTCGTGTAGCAGAGCGTTAAGAGTGACCTAGGAGTTTGACTCCAATGTCTTCATCTACACCAGGGCTTCTCAAACCCGGTCCTGGGGACCCCCTGTGGCGGCTGGTTTTCATTCCAACCGAGCCCTCAATTACTTAACTAGACCCTTAATTGAACTGAATTTGCTTAAATTAGACCTTTTACTTTTTTTCAGCTCTTGAACAGTTGCATATTTTAAGTTCTATAGCATTTGATAAGTAACTTGAACTGCATCTGTTTAAGAGCTGAAAACAAGTAAAAAGGTCTAATTAAGCACACTATCAGTTCAATTAAGGGTCTAGTTAAGTAAACAGAGCTCGGTTGGAATGAAAACCAGCAGCCACAGGGGGTCCCCAGGACAGAGTTTGAAAAGCTCTGATCTAGACAATGTGGGGAAGCTGTAAAAAAACAACACATATATATATATATATATATATATATATATATATATATATATATATATATATATATATATATATATATATATATATATATATATATATATATATATATATATATATATATAAAATTTATTGTGAAGTGTTAAATTTAAATCAAGGGAAGTAATGTTAAAACTTTACAATGCATTAGTAAGACCTCATCTAGAATATTGTATTCAGGTCACTTGTAGAAAGAGTGCAAAGAAGAGTGACCAGAATTATCCCGGGTTTAAAAAAAGGCATGTCGTATGCAGACAGGCTCAAAGAATTGAATCTTGAACAAAGGACTACGCGGTCATCTGATTTCAAGCATTCAAAATCCTAAAAGGTGTAGACAATGTTGACCCAGGGGACTTTTTGACCTGAAAAAAGAAACAAGGACAAGTGGTCAAATGGAGATTAGATAAAGTGGCATTCAGAACAGAAAATAGGAGGCACTTTTTTACACTGAGAATTGAGGGTCTGGAGCCAACTCTCCAGTAATGTTGAAGCTGACACCCTGGGATCCTTCAAGAAGCTGCTTGATGAGATTCTGGGATCAATAAGCTACTAACAACCAAACGAGCAAGATGGGCTGAATGGCCTCCTCTCGTTTTGTAAACTTTATGTTCTTAAAGATATTGGCCCATAACTGGCAGCCATTGTGGGGCCCGTGTAGATTTGCACATTGGGGCCTTTCTGGCCCTGGCCCAGTGTGGGCTTCTGTTACTGTGGCCCATTTTGGGCCACTGTGGGTCTCATGTGGGCACTAGTTACTTTTGATAGTAATTTATATGAACATGTATGTGTCTAATATATTATATAATTACACAGTGCCTATAGAAAGTCTACACCCCCTTGAACTTTTCACATTTTGTTGTCAGTGCCTCGGTTTCGGTTTCACACTGTTAAGGGGAAAGTTTTTATTGAATTATATATTAAATACAAAACTGAAAGATCATAATTGGAGAAGTCTCCACCCCCTGAGTTAATATTTGGTGAAAGCACCTTTGGCAACAATTACAGCTGCGAGTCTCCTACCAACTTTGCACACCTAGATATTTTTTTTAAAATTTAACCATTCTTTACAAAACTGTTCAAGCTCTGTCAAGTTCCTTGGAGCGTTTGATGGACAGCAATCTTGGTCATACCACACATTTGATTGGATTTAGGTCGGGGCTCTGACTGGGCCACCCACGGACATTTTACCTTTTTTGTTCCTTAGCCACTCCTGTGTAGATTTGGCTGTGTGCTTTGGGTCGTCATGCTGAAAGGTGAACTTCTGTCCCAGTTTCAGCTTTCTTGCAGAGGGCAGCAGGTTTTCCTCAAGGATTTTTCTGTACTTTGCTCCGTTCATTTTCCCTTCTATCCTGACAAGTGCCCCAGTCCCTGCCGATGAGAAACATCCCCATAACATAATGCTGCCACCACCATGCTTCACAGTAGGGATGGTGTTCTTTGGGTGATGCGCTGTGTTGGATTTGCAACAAACATAACGCTTTGCATTTAGGCCAAAGTTCTATTGCAATTTCGTCAGACCACAAAACTGTTTGCCACATGGCTACAGAATATCCTGAGGTGTGGTTTTTTTTTTTTTTTTTTTGCATACTTCAAATGGGATTCAAGGTGGTCTTTCATGAGTAAAATACAGGCCAGATTTGTGGAGTGCTTGGGGGATATTGTTGTCACATGCACACTTTGACCAGTCTTGGCCATAAGTCTGTAGCTCTTGCAAAGTTGCCATTTACCTCTTGGTAGCCTCTCTGATCAGTTTCCTACTTGCTCAGTCATCCAGTTTGGAGGGACGGCCTGATCTAGGCAGAGTCTTGGTGGTGCCATACACCTTCCACTTCTTAATTGTCTTTACTGTGCTCCAAGGGATATTCAAGGCCTTTTGATGTATTTATTTTTATACCCATCCCCTTATCTGTGCCTTTCAACAACTTTGTCCCAGAGTTCTTTTGAAAGCACCTTGCTCATGTTTGAGTCTTTGCTTTGAAATGCACTGCCCAGCAGAGGGAACCTACAGGAACTGCTGAATTTATCCTGAAATCATGTGAATCACTACAATTTAACACCGGTGGAGGCCACTTAACTTGGTGTGTGTGATTTTTGAAGGTGATTGGTTACACCTGAGCTAATTTAATTACTATTGCAAAGGGGGTGGACACTTATCCAAACAAGCTATTTCAGTTTTTAATTTTCTACAAATTTGTAGAATTTCTTTTCACTTAAGTTGTGGGAGAGGATGTGTAGATCAATGAAGAAAAAACACTTAATGTATTTTAATTCCAGGCTCAGGCAACAGAAGGTGAACATTCATAGACATGTTAATAGTTTATATTTATCAATTAACAAAATGCAAAGTGAGTGAACAGAAGAAAAATCTACATCAAATCAATATTTGGTGTGACCACCCTTTGCCTTCAAAACAGCATCAATTCTTCTAGGTACCCTTGCACACAGTTTTTGAAGGAACTTGGCAGGTAGGTTGGCCCAAACAGCTTGGAGAACTAACCACAGTTCTTCTGTGGATTTAGGCAGCCTCAGTTGCTTCTCTCTCTTCATGTAATCCCAGACAGACTCGATGATGTTGAGATCAGGGCTCTGTGGGGGCCATACCATCACTTCCAGGACTCCTTGTTCTTCTTTACGCTGAAGATAGTTCTTAATGACTTTCGCTGTATGTTTGGGGTCGTTGTCATGCTGCAGAATAAATTTGGGGCCAATCAGATGCCTCCCTGATGGTATTGCATGATGGATAAGTATCTGCCTGTACTTCTCAGCATTGAGGAGACCATTAATTCTGACCAAATCCCCAACTCCATTTGCAGAAATGCAGCCCCAAACTTGCAAGGAACCTCCACCATGCTTCACTGTTGCCTGCAGACACTCATTTGTGCACGCTCTCCAGCCCTTCGGCGAACAAACTGCCTTCTGCTACAGCCAAATATTTCAAATTTTGACTCATCAGTCCAGAGCACCTGCTGCCATTTTTCTGCACCCCAGTTCCTGTGTTTTCATGCATAGTTGAGTCGCTTGGCCT
The DNA here is from genome assembly GCA_030684275.1 of Acipenser oxyrinchus oxyrinchus. Lineage (NCBI taxonomy): Eukaryota > Metazoa > Chordata > Actinopteri > Acipenseriformes > Acipenseridae > Acipenser > Acipenser oxyrinchus. The sequence continues at coordinate 44,214,034 of CM060248.1, forward strand.
TGTTTCCACGTCGGAGGTATGGCTTTTTGGCCGCAAGTCTTCCATGAAGGCCACTTCTGACCAGACTTCTCCGGACAGTAGATGAGTGTACCGGGGTCCCACTGTTTTCTGCCAATTCTGAGCTGATGGCACTGCTGGACATCTTCCGATTGCGAAGGGAAGTAAGCAGTAAAGGAAGTAAGCAGTAAGTTTCCTTGGCCGACCACTGCGTCTACGGTCCTCAACGTTGCCCGTTTCTTTGTGCTTCTTCAAAAGAGCTTGGACAGCACATCTGGAAACCCCTGTCTGCCTTGAAATTTCTGCCTGGGAGAGACCTTGCTGATGCAGTATAACTACCTTGTGTCTTGTTGCTGTGCTCAGTCTTGCCATGGTGTATGACTTTTGACAGTAAACTGTCTTCAGCAACCTCACCTTGTTAGCTGAGTTTGGCTGTTCCTCACCCAGTTTTATTCCTCCTACACAGCTGTTTCTGTTTCAGTTAATGATTGTGTTTCAACCTACATATTGAATTGATGATCATTAGCACCTGTTTGGTATAATTGTTTAATCATACACCTGACTATATGCCTACAAAATCCCTGACTTTGTGCAAGTGTACCTAGAAGAATTGATGCTGTTTTGAAGGCAAAGGGTGGTCACACCAAATATGGATTTGATTTAGATTTTTCTTCCGTTCACTCACTTTGCATTTAGTTAATTGATAAATATAATCTATTAACATGTCTATTTTTGAAAGCATTCTTACTTTACAGCATTTTTTCACACCTGCCTAAAACTTTTGCACAGTACTGTGTGTGTGTATGTGTGTATATATATATATATATATATATATATATATATATATATATATATATATATATATATATATATATATATATATATATATATATATATATATATATATATATATATAAAAATGAATTATTGCATCTGTATTTCAAGTATATAATAATGTGATTTCTAAACTTAGTATAATCCATGTATACTTTTTAAAGGAGTAAGAGTACAGTACAGGCTAGTATCTTTCTTGCATGAATGCTATGTACTTGAAATACAGGTACAATTCTGTTAGTCCATTTATAGTGTACTTAACCCTTTTGTGGTCCATTGTCGGACTGGCTCCGACATTGCAATTATTCCCATCAGGTCCTTTGTCGGACCCTGTCCGACATCATCCAAAAAACGCAAAAAAGTCGGTTTTTCAATGGAAAAAGCCAAGAACCATTCAATGGCTGAGTGGGAACGAAAGGAGCCGAGACAAGCCGATTTTTAAAAAAAAAAAAAAAAAAAAAGGCGTGCCTCATGAATAGTCATACTAGCCCCTGGCATCAGATGGGGCGGTCATATGGAAACAAGCTGGGTGTTACAGTATCAGCGCACAGAGACTATCACGGACATTTGCAGAGCTTTTTTGAGATGTTATAGCAATAAAATAATGACTTGGATTGCATTATTGAGGAGTTTGGTGATAAAACGAGTCATCGGGAGATGATTGATCGGTATGTACGACCAATTATTATTTATTTGGTAGCATATGTGAAAGCGATAGCAAACGAAAGGGTGGGACGGGGCTGGAGATGCCTAGTGAGTGCTTTGTTGATATGCAGGGCCTTTTAAACCCGTTTGACTGTGGGGGGGAAAAAATACTTTTAAACAGCGCATCTAAAATTAACTGCGCGTGTGAAAATAAATTAGACCTGGCGAGCCTGACGCACAATTAATAAATGGACCGCAAAGGGTTAAATTATATGATAATACTAACGGTTTACTACTGTAGTAATAATTTCAAATACATCAACTCTACTAGCAATCTAAAAGCACAAGTATTCTTTTGCATATCATGGTATATGGTGTACTTAAGTTCTCCTAGAAATGTAAGTAATTTACAATAAAATAATATTAACAGTGTTACACTCAATCTTAGAATCTTGACATTGTGCAAAGTACAATAACCAATGTCAAGATTCTAAGATTGAGTGTAGCAGTAGTTTTCAATTAATACAAAACTTTAAGTTTTGAAGTCTTAACACTTTTTTATATGCTTTTTACATTTCTATGGGAAACCATATTTTTAACCTTGTATTTAATGTCTAAAAATTGGCCCCTTTTTTATAAATGAAAAATGAGATGTATTTTATGTATTTAAAATATAAAACCAATATGTTTAATTTCTCATTCATATAGGTATAATGGGGCCAATTTTTAGATATTAGAATTAAGGTTTTTTTTTAAATCATATTTTAATTTTATAATTTTTCCCCATATGGGGAGCATTTAACAACATAAATGAAATGTAAAATATAATTTTACCCCAAAGTTAACAATTTTAAATGATAGATAAACTTAACTTAACACAGGCCTGGACTAAATCAAGACTTTGACCCACCTGCTAATTGCAAATTACAAGCCCCTACAAGTGATGGGTTATCCCTCTGACAAGCAAAAAAAAGTTGCCATCAGTACCAGGCTTGTAAGATACATGTGGGTCAAGTTTTGTTATTGCTACTGCTGCTTCTCCTGATGTTTCCTCATTGCCTGCAAGAGGCGCTGCTTCCTTCCGCCTGCCCGATCTTGTGCATTTCTTAGCCACAGCATGGCTACTGTCTCAATTTCTGAGTCCTGTGTTTGTCCGGGGACTCCAGCGTTCAGCATTTAAAATCAATTTTACATTTTTTTAATCCAGTCACCTGCCACAATGTAGCTCTAACAGAACCTTGTGGACACAAAGTTGTTAGACTTGTTTTTTAGAATGAATAAATAAATAATTAAATTAGACTTGTCAAGTCTACCAAATTGGGATAGCATGTAAGCTTAACTCAAGCATTTTGAATAAATATGTAAAGATGGAAAATACACATGACTCCCAGATAACTTGAATACCCATGGACTCTGACAACTTCGACTTAACTTTCAACATTATCTAAAGTTACCATTCGAACCCAAAAAGTGTTATTCCCCAGTGTTATTACGCCAACCCCACATCATCCCTCTCTCACCCCCACCATCCTCACACACCTCCTGACCTCCCCCCATATCACTCCTACCTCCCCACCATCCCAACCATCAGGAAAATAAATTTTGGTTGTACTAGTAAAAAAGAAAAAAAAAAAAAAAAATTCGATACTTCTGTTTACTTCATAATATTAACATAACATTTAACATATCATGCATATTTTCTGCTCATTTGAAATGCAATAAAAAAAAATAAAATGTTTAAGTAATGTTAAGGTTCTACACAGGCAAGGTGTAACATGAGAAACTCACCAGCCATCACTTTTTGAAGTTTTGAAGTCCTAAAATGATCTTTTGTTTAAGTCCCTTCCAATTGAATTTGGTTGTTAATTCATTACCAAGTAAGGCAGCCATAATTCTGCAGACAGTGGTAGGAACAGCCACCCCACCAATGGTTCCAAGGAAGGCAGTCTGATAAAATCAAAAAGGAGAGTAGTTGGCTTGGGGTTAAGAGCTAGAATGACCCTTTGCTATCGGCATGCTTGCAAGACTGCAAGTGCTGTGACATGTTAGTCCTTGCATAGCTTAAAAAAAAATCTACCTTGTACACTAAAGCAGAAATTAAACATGGTTTTAAAGACAGCAGTGTTTCTGAAATGTGCTCCCATAAATAATATATTTTTGGTATTATCAATGTACATGTTTTTCTAAATTTATCCAACAGTGGTTGGTACAGTATTTAACAAAGCTAAGTGTGAATGGATTTAAATTTAACTGCTAAAGGTTTTGTTAGCAATATATATTTAAGTTCTATGTATCAGGTGAAGCTTGGTTTGGATGGGGTTGTGTTGGGGGTTTTTTTTTTTTGTAGGATTTTCTACTGGTATATCCCATAACTTCTATCTGGTATCACAATCTTTATAATGAATGTTACCATTTTGATCCTTGTATTTCTTCTAGAAGTTGTTTAAGGCTGTCCACATGTTCAAATGTATTCAGTGGCAGGGAGACCTCACCTGGCAATGCCACCTCAGAACCGCTGTTCAACTGCTTTGCTAGATTTGCCACCATCTTCACAATAGTCAGTTTACTTTTAATCTCCTCTAAGGAGGTCACAAAGTGACTGTCCATTGTTGCAAAATTCAAAGCTTTTATTAGCTATGTAATATTTTCCACTTATGATTTGAGTATTGCTCCTCACAATGTGAGCCACCTGGTACGTGAAACTGTAGTGTGGAAGCTACTAATCCCACAGCAACAGAATTTGAGATAGCAGGCTATTTGGTGTCATCAAAAGCCACTTGTTTTTATCTAAAAATTAAGTACAGTAACCCTGAAGTGGAAAACAGAACTGCAAATTGGAAAACTCAATGACATTATGAAGTGGAAAGGGTACATACATAAGCAAAGCATCTCTGATTGGAGGAAGAACCTGCCAATCACTGCTGCAACCAACTTCAGAGTTAATGTCGTTTTCTAATTGCAGTAGTGCTTTCGAATTTGTAGTTGATTTTCTAATTTGTCGTTTTGTGTTTTCTAACCTGCAGTTGTGTTTTTTTGAATTTTGTAGTGTTTTGCACTTCAGGGTTAATGTACTAAACCATTTTTAGATAATTTAAAAAAAAATATATTTGGCCATGTACATATTCAATGTCTTCTACCTCCTGCAGAAGTTGACAGCTCTTGAAGTATCCCTTCTGTATGCCTGCGTTTTGACCAGTAGGAAAGCGATACAAACAAACTGCTAGCCATTTCAGTATTTGTATATCCCAGATTTTATCTGCAAAACAAAAGGCTGTACTCCAAGTAATAGCAGATTCAAGTGTGGGTGAAATTATTACACCGTACATGGGTCAGTCCTCTAACAGACCTATATTTTTATTGAATCTCTCCACAGATTTATTTCTTGCCTTCGTGCTGTCATATTTCAGTTTAATTTGTTTCCCATATAATCTGGGATATATAAATACTAAAATCAAAACATAGCTAGCCATTTGACCATTGCAATGTTGAGAGTGTCAGCGAGCGGAGCTCAATTAAACAAATCCGTGAACAGCTAAGAGTTTTCAAAATAGAAACTAGAAAACCTGTATAATGTATGTCATTCTAATTTAGTCCAATTTGAAGTACTTTTAATTTTGCCGTTATTTTTGTTAGTGTTTTTTTGGCATCAGAAAATCATACAAATATGTAAATACACACCCTTTTTTTAAATTGTTATACAGTTTTATAGCTTCGGTTTGTGTGTACTGGCCCAGCATTGACTCGGCTATGGTGGCTGTATTCTGCTATACCCGAATTGGGCCAGTGCGGGTTTTGCTTGGGCTGAACATGTCCATGTTTTTCACTCGTGGGGCCAATATATACATGTTTGCTGGGAATCACACGATCAAAGGAGTTTTTCAACAAATTAGTTATAGTGAAAAAACACAAAGCATTGCAAGTAAAGAAGTCATACGCTCTAGCTCCATCGCAGATTTCTCGAAGTAGGGCGGCACAGCTGCCTGCTCAACTCAATAATACTGTTATTCAAAAACATGAACTTAGATAACACACTGAACTGATTAAACTACAAACACTGAACATTTAAACTCAAAGTAAACGTACCTAGTAAATACTACACATTTAAAATAGGCAACATCATACAATGTGTGTGGGGTTGTGTTTTTTTTTTTTTTTTCCATTTTAGTATAATTACTACAATGGTTTTAAAAAAAAAAAAAAAAAAAAATTGTACCCCATTTATAGGATTTGTCACGCACCCCCTGAGGAGCGCTCGTGTACCCCAGTTTGAAAACTGCTGTTCTATAAGTTAATACATTGTGTGAAGGGTGTCTCTTATAGTAATAAGATGCCATCTCATGCAGTTTGGGTGAGAGGACCGTGATTCTGGCTGCACAAACTGTGCAAATGATGTGCCTTCTAGTTATTATATTAAGTTAATATAAATCACACAAGGATTACACACACAAATCTTTACAGTAAATAACTTATTTTCGTTCTATAACATTCAATCCTTCTCCCTGTCTAAATGGTTTGTTCCAGGATCGACCGTAACTGACCTACAGTAGCCGATCTGTGCTGTGTTTTCAGGCTAGTTAAACATGGTGAAACTATTTCTTAAATGTACAGTTGTAGTCAAGTTTGTACCCCAATGGAAATTTTAATTAAGAAATTTCTCAAACAATTTTATAGGAAGTCTTTTTGCAGCAAAAGTTTTGCTTTTGTGGACGAGGAAAAAGATAGAAATAAATGTGTACAATTGTTCAGTTTGGTTTTTTTTGTTTTTTTTTACCCAAAAATGCTCATTTCAAAAGTATTCATACCTACAAGGAAAATGAAATTAGCTAGTTAAGGCACCTTTTAGCAGTAACAACCTCTTTTAAATGATTAGAATATTTGTCAATGATTTTTTGGCATGATTCATTAGTGATTTCTTTGACCATTTAAAAAAAAATAAATAAATAAATAATAATAAAAAAAAAATATATATATATATAGAACTGTGCAAAAGTTTTAGGCAGGTGTGAAAAAATGCTGTAAAGTATGAATGCTTTCATAAATAGACATGTTAATAGGTTATATTTATCAATTAACTAAATGCAGAGTGAGTGAACAGAAGAAAAATCTAAATCAAATCCATATTTGGTGTGACCACCCTTTGCCTTCAAAACAGCATCAATTCTTCTAGGTACACTTGCACACAGTTTTTGAAGGAACTCGGCAGGTAGGTTGGCCCAAACATCTTGGAGAACTAACCACAGTTCTTCTGTGGATTTAGGCAGCCTCAGTTGCTTCTCTCTCTTCATGTAATCCCAGACAGACTCGATGTTGAGATCAGGGCTCTGTGGGGGCCATACCATCACTTCCAAGACTCCTTGTTCTTTACGCTGAAGATAGTTCTTAATGACTTTCGCTGTATGTTTGGGGTCGTTGTCATGCTGCAGAATAAATCTGGGGCCAATCAGATGCCTCCCTGATATTGCATGATGGATAAGTATCTGCCTGTACTTCTCAGCATTGAGGAGACCATTAATTCTGACCAAATCCCCAACTCCATTTGCAGAAATGCAGCCCCAAACTTGCCTGCAGACACTCATTCGTGTACGCTCTCCAGCCTTTCCGCGAACAAACTGCCTTCTGCTACAGCCAAATATTTCAAATTTTGACTCATCAGTCCAGAGCACCTGCTGCCATTTTTCTGCACCCCAGTTCCTGTGTTTTCGTGCATAGTTGAGTCGCTTGGCCTTGTTTCCACGTCGGAGGTATGGCTTTTGGCGCAAGTCTTCCATGAAGTCCACTTCTGACCAGACTTCTCGGACAGTAGATGGGTGTACCAGGGTCCCACTGTTTTCTGCCAGTTCTGAGCTGATGGCACTGCTGGACATCTTCTGATTGTGAAGGGAAGTAAGCATGATGCGTCTTTCATCTGCTGCAGTAAGTTTCCTTGGCCGACCACTGCGTCTCGGTCCTCAACGTTGCCCATTTCTTTGCGCTTCTTCAAAAGAGCTTGGACAGCACATCTGGAAACCCCTGTCTGCCTTGAAATTTCTGCCTGGGAGAGACCTTGCTGATGCAGTATAACTACCTTGTGTCTTGTTGCTGTGCTCAGTCTTGCCATGGTGTATGACTTTTGACAGTAAACTGTCTTCAGCAACCTCACCTTGTTAGCTGAGTTTGGCTGTTCCTCACCCAGTTTTATTCCTCCTACACAGCTGTTTCTGTTTCAGTTAATGATTGTGTTTCAACCTACATATTGAATTGATGATCATTAGCACCTGTTTGGTATAATTGTTTAATCATACACCTGACTATATGCCTACAAAATCCCTGACTTTGTGCAAGTGTACCTAGAATTGATGCTGTTTTGAAGGCAAAGGGTGGTCACACCAAATATGGATTTGATTTAGATTTTTCTTCTGTTCACTCACTTTGCATTTAGTTAATTGATAAATATAATCTATTAACATGTCTATTTTTGAAAGCATTCTTACTTTACAGCATTTTTTCACACCTGCCTAAAACTTTTGCACAGTACTGTATGTGTGTGTATATATAATATAATTTATTTTAGTCATCAAATTTTTTTACCCCAGTTTTTTTCTCCCCAATTTTGTATGCCCAATTATGTCCTCGGCTCACCGCTCGCAACCCCACCGCCAAATCGGGGAAACTGCGTCTGGAACACGTGTCCTCCAAAACGTGCTCCTGCCAATCTCATTTTTCGCACTGTGGATCCACAGTGAGGCTACCAGACCTATAGTGCCAGAGGACAACACAGATCTGGCGGCTCCACTGCAGCACCACAGGCGTCCTATTGGCCACAGGGGTCGCTGATGCGTGGTGAACCGTGGCTTCCTCTGCCGACCTAAGTCCTCCCTACCGGGCGGCAGCCAGTGTCGCCGCCCCTAGGAACCCCCGGTCATGGTCAGCTGCGACAGCCTAGATTTGAGCTTGCGATCTCCAGGCTATAGGGTGCATCCTGCACTCCACGCAGAGCACCATTACTGGATGCGCTACTCAGGAGCCTTTTGGTTTTTTTAAAAAAAAATTCTTAAACGCAAAATTGTTAAATTTCATTCAGATTCAGAGGACTTCTCTTGTGCACGGCCTTCAACAGATTGGAACTTTGACTAGGCCATTCCAGAACCTTGATTTTTATTCTTTAACCATTCTGAAGTAGATTTTGATGTGTACTTTGGATTGTTGTGCTGGAACATCCAGTTGTGCTTTTAAACCAAGTTTTGTAGCGGAGGGTTTCAGATAATTGGCCGGTATCTTTTGGTATTCTATGGAATCCATTTTACCATGTATTGGAACTACATTTCTTGTGCCATTAGAGGAAAAACAACCCTCTAGAAGGATATTGCCACATCCGTGCTTGACAAATATGGTTTTCTTTTCTTTGTACGCCTCACCAGACTTTATGCAAACGTAACGAGTATCGGCGTGACCAAATTTAGCACTTTTTTTTTCATCCCTCCACAAAACCTTTGACCAGAACTCGTATCCATCATTCAAATGCCGTTTTGCAAACTTTAAGCGATTTTTGTCCTTGTGATGTTTTCCTAACAGTGGCTTTTTCCTTGGCCTGCGACCATTGAGCCCTTCACCATGCAATACTTGAACTATGGTTGAAATGGAAACCCCAGTCTCTCTTAGAATATCTTTGGCAGTCAATCTTGGATTGTTATTAACCTTCATTGTAATTCTTCTACCTGTTCTTGGTGACAGAACCTTCTTTCTTCCAGACCACGGGAGTATTGACAGGACCACGAGTCTAGTACTTGAGTTTTGCCAAAAAAAAAAATATTGCTGAAATTGTAGACATCTTTGTAATTCTTTTTTCCCTCCACAAAAGCAAAACTTTTTTGCTACAAAAATGCGATTCTTTTGAGATTTCTAGGAATTGTACATTTCCATTGTGGTATGTAAACTTGACTACAACTGTAGCCTATAGTAAGTCTTCACCCCCCGTGGATGTTTTCACAGTTTGTTACAACCTGAAATCTTGATGCATTTAAATGGTATTTTTTTCCCTTTTGATTTACACAACCTACTCAACACTTTGAAGAGGCAAGAGAATTTTTATTGAGAAACAGTTAACCCTTTGTGGTCCTTTGTCGGACTGGGTCCGACATTGCAATTATTCCCATCAGGTCCTTTGTCGGACCCTGTCCGACATTTTAAAAACGCAAAAAAGTCGGTTTTTCAACGGAAAAAGCCGAGAACCATTCAATGGCCGAGTGGGAACGAAAGGAGCCGAGACAAGCCGATCTAAAAAAAAAAAAGGCGTATCTCATGAATAGTCATAGTACCCCATTGGCATCAGATGGGGCGGTCGTATGGAAACAAGCTGGGAGTACAGTATCAGCGCACAGAGACTATCACGGACATTTGCAGAGCTTTTTTGAGATGTTATAGTAATAAAATAATGACTTGGATTGCATTATTGAGGAGTTTGGTGATAAAATGAGTCATCAGGAGACGATTGATCGGTATGTACGACTATTATTTTTTATTTGGTAGCATATGTGAAAGCGATAGCAAACAAAAGGGTGGGGCGGGGCTGGAGATGCCTAGTGAGTGCTTTGTTGATATGCAGGGCCATTTAAACCCGTTTGACTGTGAAAAAAAATACTTTTAAACAGCGCGTCTAAAATTAACTGCGTGTGAAAATTAATTAGACCTGGCGAGCCTGACGCAGAATTAATAAATGGGCCGCAAAGGGTTAATGGGGGGGGGGGACAAAAAAACAAAACAAAACTGAAGTGTCTTGGTTAAATAAGTATTGACCCCCGAGTCAATACTAGGTAGAACCACCTTTGGCAGCAATTACAGCTGTGAGTATTGGGGTAAGTCTCTACCAGGTTTGCACATCTGGATCATGCAATATTCGCCCATTCTTGGCAAAATTGTTCAAGCTCTGTCAAGTTGGATGGGGATTGTTGGTGGACAGCAATCAAGTCTTGCCACAGATTCTCAGATTTAAGTCTGGGCTTTGACTGGGCCACTCTAGGACATTCACTTTCTTTTTTTTAGCCAGTCCAGTGTCGCTTTGGCTGTGTGCTTGGGGTCATTGTCCTGCTGAAAGGTGAATCTGTCTCTTTTGCAGACTGAAGCAGGTTTTCCTCAAGGATTTGCCTGTATTTAGCTCCATCAATTTTGCCCTCTTCCCAGTCCATGCCGATGAAAAGCATCCCCATAGCATGATGCTGCCACCACCATGCTTCCAGTAGGGATGGTGTTACCTGGGTGATGTGTTGGGTTTGCGCCAGGCATTTTTAGGCCAAATTTAGTTTGTTTCATTGGACCACAGAATCTTTTGCCACATCTTTTCAGAGTCTCCCACATGCCTTTTTGCAAATTCCAAGTGGGATTTTACATGGGCTTTTCAGAAATGGCTTCCTTCTTGCCACTCTCTTCCATACAGGCAAGATTTGTGGCATACCTCAGCTATTGACATGTGGACAGTTTCTTCAATCTCAGCCATGGAATGCTGTAGGTCTTTCAAAGTTGCTGGCTTCTCTGACCAATGCCCTTCTTACCTGGCTGCTCAGTTTGGGAGGACGGCCTGCTCTAAGCAGATTCTGGGTGGTGCTGTATACCTTCCACTTAATGATTGACTTGACTGTGCTCCAAGGTATTCAATGACTGAAATCTTTTTATACCCCTCCCCTGATCTGTCTTTCCACAACTTATGCTGGAGTTCTTTTGAAAGCTCCTTTGTCTTCATGGTAATATCTTTGTTTTGAATGCACCACCCAACTGTGGGACCTTTTAGACAGGTGTATTTAATCTGCAAACTACAAGCAGGTGCCCCTCCCTGACTTTTTTTTTTTTTTTCTTTTAAAGATTGGTACATCAAGAAGATTCTGAAAGTTATTTTCGTAAAGGTATTTTCTCCTCTGTAGCCGTTCAGTGTTAAAGCAGCAGTAGTGTCCCTCCCCACCTGGTCATTCTTTAACAGGATCGCACAATTCTATTACTCTCTCGTCACCTTGCAGATGCCATTGCAGCCCCTGTTCCCTCAACGCCCGACTCCGCAGTAGATCTGTCAATCTCGCTTGCGTCTCTTCCCCATGTGGGTTCCTGGTTTAGCAATTCACTGCTACTTGCATTCAGCAGCCGACACAATCATAATGGGTAAGGACATTAATTTGGTTTCAATTCCCAGTTCAATGCGGGAACCCCTTGTTCTAGTTTCGTGCTTTGTAACGTATTGCGTGAAGCCTACTCTCATAACATGGCTATTGCTAAAACAAACCATTGCTAAAAAAAGACGGCAAACTCCAACACTGCTGCGCTGCAACTTTCCACTGGTGCCTCACAGGCCATGGTTACCACAGTAAAACCCTCATAGTGACCTACTGGGAGTGTTAAGTTGCCGTGGTAACCAGGCAGTTTCAAAAGGCCCTGTGAGCTCAGTAATGTAATCTTCCAGCTTTCTGCCGCTGTGTTTTCACAACTGGAGAGAGTAAGTTCAACTCTCCACATGTGACATTTTAAATCCACTGCAGGTGTATCTCGTGGATCTATGTATACATGCTTAACTGCCCTTTTTAAATATGTATTAAATATAGATTTTAATTTATAATAAATATTAAGAATATGCTAAATGTCTTCTAGATAGTTAGACGACGCTCAGCAGGCCGGCCTGCCTCACTTGCTGGTACTGACGAGCCGCCTGATTTTCAGCAGTCCCTTCTGTCAGATGTCACTCTCTCTCCTAACATCAGAAAATAAATAATTGAAGGTAAAGATATCAATGTTACACAAGTCACGCGACATTTAACTTCCACACGGCCATCAAGAGCTGGAGCAATACTTTATTATACATCATGGAGCTCTGTTAGATACGGGGGTACTACGTTCTAAGAGTACCATAAAGCATACTCCACTAAAGCCGCCACCATCTTGTCAGCAGAACCTACGCCGGTTTGTGAGCCAATGCCTGCGGACTCTACGCATCCTCCGCCCATTCTACTGTACCTCCTGTCCAAATACAATCCACAGTGATTCTCTCTCTACACAGATTCGCTGCAATATTATAGAACGCCAGATTTCAGGTGTTGGCATGAATTAGCATCAGAGCATTTTTAGGATAAACATTCCAATCACGTGGACTGTTGATCACAATAATCAAATCTATTCTAACCTGCAGCATTTTCTAAAGCCAATGGTTTTATTTTAATCATGTCCAGATGGCAGTATAATACCACAGCTCAAATTTGCTTGCATCTCACAATGAGTTTTTTTTTCTGCAGATCTCTGCTCTCTAAAGCAGGCCACTGCCCACTACTGACTGCAGTCCACCGCACACTGTTACAGATCACCGCTTCAGCAGATCTTTACTCTCAATGAAGCAAGAAAGGATATTCAGATGTGGGCTTTTAATTCGTCACTGGAACGGCCTGTCCTCCTTCTATGAAGACCTGATTTCAGCTCTGTGATTTCTCTGACGCTTCGTTCTTAGGATTCAGGAATTACCTAGGGACGGACTGGTTCTCCTAGCGAAATGGTCCCCTGAAATTCAGAATCTTTCTTCCTACCTCAAAGCTACAACTCTTCTGGAACTGTATCCAATCGTCGCAGCAGCTCACATGTGGGGCCACCGATGGTCAAGAACATCTATCGCGTTCTTTAGCGACCAATAAATCTACAGTCCATATCATCAGTAAAGGAAGATCTTCCTCTTCCCCAACACAGTTACTACATCACCTCATTTGGATTTCAGTGTCTTAATTTCTTCATTCAAGCCCGTTGCATTCCTGGTTCACGTAATGCAGCTGATGCTCCTTTCTCACCTGCAGATCGCCAGATTTCAGCAGTTTGTTCCCACAGCAACTCTCCAAGTTCCGCAATACCCGCACCCAGTGTTCCTGTGAGCTCTCCTGTCTTCAGCCATCTTCAATCTGCTAGAAATTACATGTCCGCTGCCCTAGCTCCAACAAGATTTATCCTACTCCTACAGGCTGGTCTTTCTTCTTTCTCCTCCTTCTGTGCAAAAAAAAAAATTCTGCCAGTTCCATTTAATCGACTAGATCAAAGCCTGTATCATCCATGCACAAGACATTCTATATCTCTCCATTTCCACAATCAAATCTTACATCTCCAGAATTCAGTTCCATTAGTGTCTCATGTCAGTGTCCTCTCTGATTTTTTCTTCTGGTCATTCCAGCAATCTGCCTGATGCTCCGTGGCATATCTAAGAGCTCCCCTCCTGCTTCCCCCATCTCGACTTCCTATATCTTAGGGTATTCTACAGTCACTCATATCAATCTTGCGAAAAGTCTGTTTCAACCCCTTCGATCTCCTCATGGAAGTCATGTGCTTAACTGCTTTCTTTCTTCACCGTGTGAATCAGAGGGGACCCACGGCCACATACTTTATCCTTTAGCAACTCCTGCTCTATCTTGCTTAAATTGATATTGGGCTCTATTTCCAGCTCCCTATTCTGTCATTCCTTTTCCAGGTTCTTCAGCACAGGTGCCTCTTCCTCCTACACGACTGCTGCTCCGCAGAGCCTGTCATGGGCTCTGCCGAGCCAATCTATCATGTGTTTTCCGTTTCCCGAGGCTGCTGAATAGCCTGCCTTCAAGGCTGCGCTCTCTCCTCTGGCCAAGAAGGTGCCCGTCGGTCGGGAACTTCTTTCCTATCCCCTGAGGCCACTCTAAGCTACCTCTCCAAGTAACAAGGTTTCACTCCAGCCCTGGTTCTTACCCCGTGAAGTATTTCATTACTAAGTAACACTTGGCATTTATTGCTGTTTATTGCAAGCATTTATTAATGACAATTTTTTGCTGGAAACATGGAAACTTAATTTAACAATTTTGAAGATAAAGGTTTACTTGCATCTAATCTGAAGTTAGCAAAAGCAATTTTAATACAATACATAAAATACTGTGCCATTCATTTGTGTAAATTAGCAGAGGCACTACAACCAATGTTGTGTTGGAAATGTTGTGCTGTTTTTCATATGAACTTTAAACTACCAGGTAATTTTATTGAACAGAGTGCTATTTTATTTGTTTTAATTTGGTTAGCATTGTATTGCACTGTTGTGGTACAGATTTAAACTAATAGAATACATTTGTTAAAGAAAAATCTATGTGTTTTTGCTACTCGGGTAAGAAACTTGTAGCACTGCCAGTAAAATATTTAAGGTGGGTACACCTTATTACAATCACTGTTTTGTATTTGTATTAACACCAATACAAATAACTAGCAACTTTAAATGTTGCTCTCCTTGTTCTTCATTCCACTTTTGAAATGAGAAAGTAAGGACATGGAGGATTTGAAAGCCCACTTAATTGTTTCACAGCAAAACCTCATAAATGAAACAGATTTTACTGTTACTCAATTGGTTACTCAATTCGTTGATTTTGACCCCTTTCCCCGTGAATTAATAAATACAGTAACCTACAAGAATGATTCCCCAGTGCAGTTGTATGTACCTCCTTCCTGACTGATAACGCGTATTGATTCGTTCTGAATACTTTACTTTAAACCCACTTTAAATTTGTAGACGACACAAAAATAGGAGTGGCGGCAAACACTGTTGCAGCAGCAAAGGTCATTCAAAATGATCTAGACAGCATTCAGAACTGGGCAGACACATGGCAAATGACATTTAATAGAGAAGTGTAAAGTACTGCACGCAGGCAATAAAAATCTGCATTATAAATATCATATGGGAGATACTGAAATTGAAGAAGGAATCTATGAAAGACCTTGGAGTTTATGTTGACTCAGAAATGTCTTCCTCTAGACAATGTGGGGAAGCTATAAAAAAGGCCAAGATGCTTGGATATATTGTGAGAAGTGTTGAATTTAAATCAAGGGAAGTAATGTTAAAACTTTACAATGCATTAGTAAGACCTCACCTAGAATATTGTGTTCAGTTCTGGTCACCTTGTTACAAAAAGGATATTGCTGCTCTAGAAAGAAGAGCAACCAGAATTATCCCGGGTTTAAAAGTCATGTCATGTGCAGGCAGGCTAAAAGATTTGAATCTATTCAGTCTTGAACAAAGACTATGCGGCGATCTGATTCAAACATTCAAAAGTAGGAATGGAGTCTAATGAACAAATAGTAGGTTTTGCCTTTTAATTAGATCATTGAGCCAACTAGATTTTAAATAACGAACCAAATGTGTTTTGGTGTAGCACATAGTAGTGTTAGCATTTGATTTTGGGTCATCGTATTTGCCCGCAATGTTTTGATACCTGGTTTCTTATCGGCAGTTTTATTAGTGATTCATAGTCACCAGTGTTTGCTTTTCTAAGGTTTATTCATAGAATGTTGTGGTGGTGCTTGTTGTGTCCAAGATATTACTAAAGGTTGTGTTATTCTCTAAATACGTCAACTGATCCTGAATGGATAAGTGCTGAGGTGGATAATGCACCCAATAATTCATCAGCAGTCGAGGAATTTTAAGGACAGAGTTATTAATGTTCTGACTAGGGAGTATGAAATTAAAAAATGAGTGTGGTCTGAGACTGCAGGATTAAGTTTTGGGTGTCAAGACAACGAGTAATAACTAATTTAAGTGTGTGAGTGGAACCAGATACATGCTGAGTAAAGCCCACAAACTCCAGTTAAATCAGGAAATGTCCAAGGGGATCTCCATGTACATTAGTCACCCAAGACCACAATTCTATCATGCTTGATAGAAGTTTGCTAAACTCTGTCAAAAACAGAGAGTAGGGACCAAGAGGCAGATAAAATAAATACTTTATAAGCCAAAGTGGAGTTGGAGCACTAACCTCAAAAGAATTTCAAACGATGAACATTCATCTTTAATTTGAAAATGAAGGCAAAACTCTTCACTGAAAATTGTAGCAAGACCACCACCCTGACCCATGGGGTGTGCCTTCTGATGAAAGGCGAAACTACATGGAGAAGCCTCTACAAGCGGTACAGTGTCATTTGGTCTCAATAATTATTATTATTATTTATTATTGTTATTTATTTCTTAGCAGACGCCCTTATCCAGGGCGACCTTACAATCGTAAGCAAATACATTTCAAGTATCATAGTACAAGTAATAATACAGTTAAGAGCAAGATAAATACAATGAATTTGGTTCAAGCAAGTACAAGTGTGACAAAATACAATTCAATAATACAGCAGATAAGTGTCAGTGATAGTTGCATCAGGATATGATTAAATACAAAATACTACAGATTAAACACTTGGCAGATTACAGTAACTAAAGTCAAAATATCCAGTTCCGAGTCCAGAATTAAACTTGACTTGACGCTGGTCAAACCTCCTGTGCGTATCTCTTCATCCAACCCATGTATCTCATAAAACTTCACAGGATAGGAAAAAAATTAAGAGATGTCTTCCTGACACATAGCACTAACCAATGTACCTTTTTGACAATTTTTGGTAGGTGGTTATGGCTTTGAAATACTGCCTCCTTTTGTTTTGAGTTACCGTCAATTAGGTCTGCAGACCGTACCTAACAGTATGAAGTTAATTTTAAAAACATTTTGTATGCAATATGAAGTAGATCACTGACTGCAATGCTTTTCTGAAAATCAAACATCATAAAAACCACTGAGGGGGAAATTTGTGAGATTGATATGATATTTTGAGAAGTTTTTACTATTAATAAAGACGTTGCTGTATTTTACGGTTTGTAGTAATTTCGTATAGCGCCTTTCATTTAAAGAAATCCCAAAGCACTTTACATAAATTTTATAAAACAGTACAATAAAAACGATAAGCCAATGTGTAAAAACGAGTCTTGAAGCATGATTTTAAACACGCAGACTGAGTCCCTGGTAGACCTTGGAAGGGAGTTCCAGAGACTAGGGGCAAAAGGTACGATCTCCAAAGGTATATAATTTTTGTTGTTGGCACGGAAAGGAGATCATTTTTGTGTTTGGGAATGAAGCAGCAAAGCAGATTTGATGCAAGATGGACCCAGACTATTTAAGGCCTTGACCAGTGGATATATGCTAAAACTGGTGTTTTTGGTCATGCTTTCTTTTTCTTAACTCAAGTAGCAGTATTTTGAATGTATTACAACCTATTTAACGTTGGTGGAAACGCATGCAAACAAGGCATTACTGTAGTCCATTCTCGATTTTAAATGAAGGCATGTATCAGTTTCTCCGCATCAAAGATTGACAAAGGTAATCTAAGGCCAGGTCCGGTCTTGGGCCCCTTGGCGCCCCCTGCACGCGTCACAAATTGTCTTCTGCGCCTAAACCAGTCTCGTGACTTGTCTGCCCCTCAAGTAAGAGTCGAGCCATTGTAAAAGGAAAACAAAAATCCTTTTCAGACTTCACAATAATCATCTCCAAAATATTGATTTCTGTTTACCAATGTAACATTACCACATTTGCACTTTCTGACTGACAAAGTGGATGTATTTCCTCATGTGTGTACTCAATCATAAGAAATTTATTTTAAAAAAAATGCAGAATCTAAGGGTTAGCTGTCTGATAGGCTAATCAATAGCCTGTCCTGCTTACATTCCACCGAAGAAAACCAAGACACGGCGCAGGACAGTGCAGCATCGTCTTTTTAAAGTTTTACTGGAGGCTTTTCTTAAAGTGAGTAGGCTACTATTAATTGATAATGAAATAGATTGTGTGTATTAAAGTAAGACGGACCACCACACCAATGGTCTGAATAGGTATCTGCGGCAAATTAAATGTTTGGAAGTACACTTGTAAATGCAGCGTGTTATAAAATAAAGCTGTTGCTTGGCTATAATATTCAGATAAACGTCATGATTTGTTAGGCATGTTTTAGTAATTTACACAGCAAAAATTAAAGCGCACTCAAAACTGCAGCTGAATGTGCAGCATCCAAATGTGAAATGTTACACATGGATTTTGAAAAGTAGATCAGTCTAATTTTAGATTTATATAAACATTTGCAAACAGTTTTTCACTTAAATGACAGCACACATGCAGTATGGATTGCCTACTTGATAACTGAAGGTCACTGTCCAGGGCCCCACACAGACCAAGGCCGGCCGTGTCTAAGGCAAGCTATATTTCGTAGAGGAAAGATGCTCTACAGATATTTCTAACATGGGCATCCAAAGGACAATGTAGTCAAATTTAATACCTAGATTTTTTTTTTACTTAGATGTAGGACTAATCAAGTTCATAGATTGACCAAACTAAAACTACAAACTTTAAACAGCTGGTGTGGAGAAGCCAATGGCATGACCTCGGTTTTTCTCAGATTTATTGCAGAAAATTCTGCTGCATCCAAGTTTTAATTTGTCAGGCAGTCAAGTACAGAAACAGCCAAAGCACTGTCCGGCTTAGTCTGCAAGTAGATTTACATGTCCTCTGCATAGCAATAAAAACTAATGCCATGACTAATTTTTTTTTATATAAATTTAGTCGTTGCAAATTATTTATTTATTTTCTCCCCAATTTGGAAATGGCCAATTTTATTTTTAGGCTCAGCTCGCCGCTACCACCCCTGCACTGACTCGGGAGGGCGAAGACAAACACGTGCGGTCCTCCGAAGCGTGTGCTGTCAGCCGACAGCTTTTTTCACACTGTGGACTCGCCATGCAGCCACCCAAGAGCTACAACGTCGGAGGACAACGCAGCTCTCGGGCAGCTTACAGGCAAGACCGACACTACAGGGGTCGCTGGTGCGCGGTGAGGCGAGGACACCCTGGCCGACCTAGCCCTCCCACCCCCACCCGGGTGGCGCTCTGCCAATGAGTGCCGCCCCTGGAAGCTCCCGTCCATGGTCGGCTGTGGAATAGCCTGGACTCAAATTCGCGACGTCCAGACTATAGAGCGCATCCTGCACTCCACGAGGAGCGCTTTTTACTGGATGTGCCACTCGGGAGCCCCCATGGCGAATAATTTGACCAAGAGAGCATATAGATACTGAATAAAAAAGTCCCAGGACAGAGCCCTGGGAGACACCAGCAGTAACAAGCCAACATCAAACCTACAGTCACCTGTAACAATTTGTCTTCTGTTAAACAGATGGGACTTTGAACCACTGAACAGTGCCAGAAACATCAATACAGTTCTTTATAAACTGTTAAAGAAAATAATGATTAACGGTGTCAAAGGTGGCACTAAGGTCCAACAAGAATAGATGGAGAGCCTGAATCTGCAGCCATCAAGAAGTCATTTACTACCTTAACTAAGGCTGTTTCCGTGTTGTGTAACGGTCTATAACTGGACTGAAAAGGTTCATAGAGGTCTTTTTAGATGTGACTTAAGTCGAGACGCTACCACCCATTCTAAAGTTTGCCGGAAAAGGTACATTTGAAATTGGCCTGTAGTTGCACAGCACATCAGAGTCCCATTTATTTTAAAGGAGGATTAGCAGCACGTTTAAGGGGTTGGGGAACAATTCCAGATCTCTGTGATTCATTAGTATTGCTAATAAGAGACACGGCTTTGAAACAAGATTTGAATAAGAAAGTGAGAATATGGTCTAAAGAGCAGGTAGTAGGTTTTAATTTGGCAACCAATTCAGACAGACCCAAAGGGGTAACCTCTACAAAATCAGTTAAAACAGTCCCAGTGAAAGCAGGAGGATCAATTTAATTAAAGCAGCAACACTGGGTGAAGATACAATTGGAAATCTTAAGTCAAATTTCTTTTTAAAGAAATCCAGGAAACTATTGCGTGGATCATTGGCTAACCAGCAAAGAGAAATTACCCGCTGGCGCTAGCATATGATGAATAGTAGAAATGAGCAGTCTAGGATTTCCATGGCCTCCTTCAATAAGGTTAGAAAGAAATGAGCATCTAGCTGACTTCAAATCAGCGCCATAAGCTAGTTGATGTTGCTTAAAGTTCTGCAAATGAACAGCAAGACCTAGTCTTCCTCCATAAACGCTCAAATGTACATCCTGCTGTATACCAGGGAGAAGAGTGTGAATGAGGTTTTTCAGGAGCAATTTTGCATTTTGGACAATGTAACGCATCATGCACATGCTGTCTAATGCAAAGTGCTGATTTGCACAGAACAGACATTACAAGGGCAAAAAGCTTGAATTCCATTTTGTGCTACCACTTTCTCAGACTTTAATTTACGTATGTGTGCATAGGATCTATAGTTTTTCTCTTTGCTGTTTTTGAAATGGAGCCATAAACACTTTG
Organism: Acipenser oxyrinchus oxyrinchus; assembly: GCA_030684275.1. Taxonomy (NCBI): domain Eukaryota; kingdom Metazoa; phylum Chordata; class Actinopteri; order Acipenseriformes; family Acipenseridae; genus Acipenser; species Acipenser oxyrinchus. The sequence continues at coordinate 44,234,601 of CM060248.1, forward strand.
ATATAGACTGCCTTTCAGACATTTTAAAATTCTTCACTGTACAATTTCATTAGTTTCCCTAGGGTAACCATTTACTTTTTGTTTTAATATGAATGAAATCTCAAAGTCATGAACAATGATAAATGTTAATCTAATTTACATTTTATTAAAACAATATCCATGGTTACTGAGGAGTACAAAAGTTATTTGCAAATGTCTCTAGACATGACACATTAGTCAGCTGAACTGGGAATTCTCTTTACAGGCAAGACCGGAGATGCAATAGTCAGAAATTCACTGTCTTGTGCAGACTCTCTTGTTTTATATACATCTCAAAGAGCAGGTTTTATGCCTTTATGGTCTACACCAATACAGCCTATGTAATCCATTACTCCTGTGCCAAGTATTTTTAACAGTTTAGTTTAATTCCGTATAGGCATAAAACAACTTGCCACATGAGATCATTCTCTTTAACCCTCTTGGCCACATACGCATTTCTTCATAACATGATGCATTTTCCACAGAATGTTTCTGTGGGAATGGCTGTCATATTTTTGTCATTGCTCTTCTGTACCCGAAAACAGGATATATAAATCACTGCCTTCTACACAGCCAGCTTTTTTTTTTTTTAATGTTCATTTTAACCCTTGTGTAACAATGTATACAGTATATCTTATTGGATAATGCCATGAGTAAGCAGATTTTTCTCCTGTTTTGTCTTATAGATTTAAACGAATGTCTGATGAACAATGGTGGGTGCTCTCACATCTGCAGAGATCTAGTTATTGGCTTTGAATGTGGCTGCACTCCGGGTCTAGAGCTGATTGATCGAAAAACATGTGGGGGTAAGATGCAGGTGGGGGGGTGTTTTTTTTTTCTAAATTTGACTTGAGCATCAAATCAAGTTTTTAATGTGGTTGTCATGCTCAAACACTGGGATATATAGATATACAGTGGCTCTCAAATATTCACCACCCTTGGACTTTTCCACATTTTATTGTGTTACAACATGGAATCAAAATGGATTGAATTAGGAGTTTTTGCCACTGATCAACAAAGTCCATAATGTCAAAGTGAGAAATAGAATCTACAAATTGTTCTAAATTACAAATATAAAACAGAAAATAACTGATTGCATAAGTATGCACCCCCTTTGCTATGACACACCTAAATAAGCGCTGGTGCAACCAATTGTCTTTAGAAGTCACAATTAGTTGAATGGAGTCCACCTGTGTGCAATTAAGGTGTTTCACATGATTGCAGGTTTAAATACACCTGTCTGGGAGGTCCCACAGTTGGTTAGTACATTTCCTAACAAAAACAACATCATGAAGACGAAGGAACATTCAAAGCAAATCTGGAATAAGGTTCTTCAAAAGCACCAATCGGGTAGGATATAAGAACATTTCCAAGGCATTGAATCTCCCCCGGAGCACAGTAAAGTCCATTAAAAAATGGAGAGAATATGGCACAACTGTGAATCTGTCTAGAACAGACCGTCCTCAAACTGAGTATCTGGGCGAGAAGGGCACTAGTCCAGGGAGGCCACCAAGAGGCCTATGGCAACTCTAAAGGAGTTATAGTCTTCCACGGCTGAGCTGGGAGACACTGTGCATACGGCAACAATAGCCCGGGTCCTTCACAAAACTGGCCTTTTTATGGGAGAGTGACAAAAAGAAAGCCATTGTTGAAAAAAAAACAAAAAAAACCACATCAAATCTCGGCTAGAGTTTGCCAGAAGGCATGTGGGAGACTGAGACCAAGTGGAAGAAGATTCTATGGTCTGATGAGACCAAGATAGAGCTTTTTGGCCCCAACGCTAAGCGCTATATTTGGCGCAAGCCTAACACCACACATCATCCTGAGAACACCATCCCTACCGTGAAGCATGGTGGTAGCAGCATCATGCTATGGGGATGCTTCTCTGCGTCAGGGCCTGGAAAGCTTGTGAAGATAAAGGGCAAAATGGATGCAGCAAAGTATAGAGAAATCCTGGAGGAAAACTTGCTGAAGTCTGCAAGAGACCTGGGACTTGGGAGAAGATTCATCTTCCAGCAGGACAATGACCCCAAACATACAGCCAAAGCCACACTGGAGTGGCTTTAAAAACAAAAAAGGTCAATGTCCTGGAGTGGCCCAGTCAAAGCCCGGACCTCAATCCAATTGAGAATATGTGGGAAGGGTTGAAAATTGCTGTTCACCAAAGGTCCCCATCCAACTTGATGGAGCTTGAGCAATTTTGCAAAGAAGAATGGACAATTGCAGTGTCCAGATGTGCAAAGCTGGTAGAGACTTCTCCAAATACTCATGGCTGTAATTGCTACCAAAGGTGCCTCTACCAAATATTGACTCAAGGGGTTGAATACTTATGCAATCAATTATTTTCTGCTTTGTATTTGTAATTTTTTAGAACTATTTGTATATTTATTTTTCACTTTGACATTATGGACTTTTTGTGTTTGATCAGTGGCAAAAACTCCTAATTTTAAATCCATTTTGGTTCCAAGGGGGGTGAATACTTTTGAGAGCCACTTGTTTTTTTTCCCCCCAGTCTGTGTACAAAATAACCTAAGCTACATTTAATTGTGGTGCCTTGAACACCTGACTTAAATGGCAGTGCAGTTGTGGCTTGTTTTGTTACTCTGTTTGTGCCAACAAACTAATATTTTATTTAAAAAAAAAAAAAAAAAAAAAGTTAGTGCACTGTCATACCTAATTCGTTTTGACACTTTGATGCGGATTGAAGTTCGGTTCCCTTTGAAGTGTTGTGAAACATCAAAGAACCACGTAATCTCACCAGATTGTGCATCATATCAAGTGAACCAAGGTCCCTTGAAATGGAGGTCCCTGTTCACTTGGAAGGGGACTCTGTGTGTTTGCCACTTTGCTCCGTTTTCAACTTTGTGACGTACTTCAGCAAGCACCAAGGAAAGTGTCTCCCCTTGTCGCACATACGCAACACAGAGCTTGTCAGACAACACCATAATGTCACATGCAGTTTAGAATAAATGTAAGGCTTTGCTTTTAACTTTTTATAAAGCCCTCAATGATTTAACACCCAGTTATTTACAGGAGTTGTTAACCATGTACACTCCTAGTCACACTCTTCGATCACAGGATGCGGAGCTGTTGGTTATTGTGAGGGTGAATAGAAATATGGGAGGAACGGCTTTTTTCTTGTAAGGCTCCAACACCTATAGAACTCTGACTTTATTCTTAAAGCTGCCTTTTAAATCAACTGAAATGTATTTTTACTAACTAGCCACCTTATCATAGTTTATTAGAACTGCTTTTTTGTTGTACTTTCTAATTTCAAATTTTATTTATGTTCCTACTATGGTTTATTCTTTTTATGAACTGGCTTTGTTACCAAGTTTTGTATTTAACTATCTTTTATTACAATGGATTGGTTCCCTATCAAGTATGAAATGTAACCATGAAGTCCTCTATTTAATCCTTTTGATACCTTCTAACCTAAATAGATATTTCAATTCTGCACAGTGCCAGTGACGCAGTCGCGCCTACCACCTGAGGGAATAAAGACTGTCATCACCACCATCCTCATTTTTCCTTTCACCACCTGAGGGAGATCTGTGAAAAAAACTTATCTGCTTTTTGCTTGTATATTACACTATTAATGCAATTTTTAAATTGCGTGTTGTAGTAATTGCAGCTTTTTTTTTTTTTTTGTTCAGTCCCTCAGCGACCTTGTGCTCTGCTGCTCCTTCCCTAGTATTGAACACCTTAAGTTGGCTACTTGTGTTCTCTTAAAGCTGCTAGCTTCGGTCGAAGCATAAAAATAAATGTTATATAAAAACTATTAAACGGTACATATTTGAATGCTGTATTGTGTAAAATATATTCTCGGTGGGTTTTTTTTTCCCCCACAGAAACACTAATGTGGCTGCTGGGCTCAGCTGTCCTGTTAGGCTGAGATGCGCTGTGTCAGGCTGTTTGCAGTTTTTTCTCGGTGTTTAGTTGCCACTTTAAGGTCTGCCTGCAGAATTAGTTTGAAGACTGTTTGCTAACAGTAGGCTTTTCCTTAGTTTTAGAACTGTTGGTCAGCCAAGAGCTTTATAGGTGGGTATCCCTGTATCGCTCCTGTGTTGACTGTAGGGCCAAGACCTGCTCCTGTTCCCGCTGGTACTTTGTACAACGAACAAGGTTACCTTTGCTGATTTCGCTTGCAGTCACTGGGCTCATCTCTGCCTCGGGTCTGACTTCTTGTAGTGTCTTGTTGCCGCTCTGGTCTCTGCTGGTGACAGCAGGCTTCCTCCAGTCTTAGGGATGTGTTGCGTTAAGCCTGAAGTTTATACAAGTGGACATCCCTGAATTTCTGTTTTTCAGTAACTGATCTACTACTGTTCTTGGTGAATGAGGTTACCGTAACGGTAATGTACTGTGCTCTGCACTGTACCACTCTGTGCACCGTACTGTGCTCCATGCCCTGTACCATGTGTGTACTGTACTAGTTCTTGGACACTGTGCAGGTACTTAAGAGCAGTGAACCCAGCTTGAGTTTGACTCGCGCTGTTTTATCTTTTTTTACAGTACTTGCCTGCAACATGCCGTACAGCAGCGTTGCTGCTTGTGGTGTCCGAGACGGCAGGGTTTTTTTGTTAAAAGTACTGTAGACTGCACCAGCCCTGTTGCAGTAAGTACTGTATATAGGAGCTACAGCTCCCGCCCTGTTACACAGACGTTGCTGCTTCGGCTGGGGCGTGGTCTAGAACGGCAGAGGGGCGTGGGGATGTGTAACCCCGTTGTGCACAAATATACCTACCCTGTTATTTGTTTATTTAGCAGACGCCTTTATCCAAGGCGACTTGCAGAGACTAGGGTGTGTGAACTATGCATCAGCTGCAGAGTCACTTACAACTACGTCTCACCCGAAAGATGGAGCACAAGGAGGTTAAGTGACTTGCTCAGGGTCACACAGTGAGTCAGTGGCTGAAGTGTGATTTGAACCGGGGACCTCCTGGTTACAAGCGCTTTTCTTTAACCACTGGACCACATAGCCTCCTGTGCTACAGGCACCGAACCAGTACCAAACAGCATTGCTTGGCCAGCAAGTCTTTGACATGCTAAGGCAGCAACTGTACATTCTTGCTGTACATTGCTTGCTGTTTGCATAATGCCTAGGGTTAGCCCTGTGATGTATGCAAAGCCAGCCTGTAGTACCAAGCAGGCCTTGTTGACAGTCCAGTTACTGTCTTCAACAAGCAGAGGCAGCAACTGTACAGTGCTTGTTTGTATCAAACCGCTTGTGGTTTTTTGTGCGCTTTTCTTCAAAGGCGCTCTGCGTCTCTAAGAGCGGAGTCAGATAGTGCATGTGGTTAAACGCCCCCTGTAATGGCGGAACTTCTGCCATTGATCAAAAGGGCCACTAGTCTTGCAGGTGCCCTGGTCTACAGGGTTTGCCCTGTTGCATTGCTGCACAGCAGTGTTACTGCTTGAGCAGACGCCCCCTTGTGGGCAGCAACAGTACTGTACCAACCTGGTGCTACAGGTACCAAACTGACCCAAACCATTCCGGTACATTCCCGGTTCCGACCTGCTACCGACCAGGGTTTTACCGTCCCCAATCTGGTACTAAGCAGTCTTTTGTTGGCAGTCCAGTTACTGTTTTCAGCAAGCGGAGACAGCAACTGTACATTCTTATGGTACGTTGCTTGCTATTTGCATAATGACTGAGTTTTTTATCCTTGACATGCAAGGCCAGCCTACCTGTGGACAAGCAGATGCTCTTCCTGCCTGAGGCAGCAGCAGAGGATGCAGTGGTAAACTGCATTTCTGCGAGTTCTGTGTGCATCCTCCAAGCGTATGTTGGACAAATTTCTCCTGCAGCTCTAGAGTGCACTGTGTCCCTCGCCTGTACAGCGCTCTTCTCCACCATCTCATTTGCTTTGTGCCTATGGGAGAGCCATGCATCTGGGAATAGTGAAGCTCTGGGAAGCAGTTTTATCACAGGCACACTTGCTCTGTTCAGTTTAATTCTGGCCCGCTACCTACCTGGTGCAGCTTCAGGGACCAGCACAGAAGCAAGAGCCTCAGGACAAGCCACAAGGTGAGCAGTGGTCCTAGGGGTTTGCTGCCATAAGTCCAGGGTTTCTTCTCAGGGAGCCATCTGGAGTATTGGTGTCAGTGCACCACAGACATCTGGGTGTTTTTTTACTACTGTTCAGACTGGCTACTCACTGCAGTTCAGGCACAGTCCCGCTCCCTTGCGGGGTGTGACTGCAGCATCAGTCACGGACCCACCGTTGTGGTGTCTCGGGAGGTAGCAGCTCTGCTGCAAAAATGTGTTATTCATATGGTACACCCCCTGCAGTTGGAGGATGGGGTTCTACTCCATGCCCAAGCGGGATGGTGGCCTCGGACCAATCCTTGACCTCAGGCAGGTCAACCTGTTATGAGCTGAAGGAGTTCAAAATGTGACGATGCAACAGCTAGTTGCAGTCATTCAGGCCAGGCAATTGGTTCACCAAGTTGTACCTCAAAGATGCCTATTTCCATATCCCCAAACTGGCACAATTCAGTACCTATGGTTTGTTCGGGAACAGCGTATGCGTTTTTGAAGTTTTTGCTGTTTTTTGGCCTCTAGCTCCCTATGCCTCCGAGGTGCAGGAATGCTATGCTGGACCCATTTGAGACCCAAAGGTATCTGTACTTTTGGTTCGCTTTGCCCAGTCTCCAGCTCAGACAGACATACGCTCACATGTAGCTGTTCATCGGCCACCTTCTATGGTTAGGGCTTATGGTGAATCTGTTAAGAGCCAGCTTGCCCCTTCTCAGACAGCCTCCTATCTAGGAGTGTGCTTGGACTCCAGGGCCACTCTTGTCGGACGGCAGTGTGCAGAGAATAGCCGCCTGTTAGAGCTCATGGTAATGACATTCCATAACTTCTGGTTGAGGGCAGCGGCTTCTTGGACCCTACCTCGCATGCACCCTGTGCAAGCCTGGTTCAGTAGCAGGGTTTTTCAACCATATTGAACCGTGGCTGCCTGTGTAAGCACTCCAAGGTGCTTATGTCTCACATTTGCAATGCAGTGGTGTGGGCTACTACCCATACCTTACTAGGTTCTATCAACTGAAATACTGTGGATCCACAAATCCTTGGTTTTGGAACAAGAGTGTTAAGGACGGCCTTGAGCTTGACCCTTGCAGAATAAACAGAGGCGAGTTCTCCCTCCGTTTTCTAGCCCTAGCTACTTGTACTAGGTTTCCTCATGGTAATGCAGAAGGTGGCCATTGGCTTAGCCTTGTAGCATTCCAGTTGGTCTGCAATACTGCCTTGTGACAGCTTTGGTACCCATGAGGTAATGGTTACATTTTGTACTTGATGGGGAACGTTGGGTAATTTTTTATAACCCTGGTTCCCTGAAAATAGAAATATAACCATTAACTTTCAAGATTGCTGCATTCATTATTGTAGCAAGTCTTGAAGGTTAATGATAATAAACTAACGTTTTTAACTTGGGGTCCATGTGATGCAAGGTGGTATATGAATTTAAATAAATAAATGTACACAACCGCACATGACAAAAAAAAATACTATGGGACTGATTTACTAACTGGAGTGACCCAGGGCTATTCAATGAAATGACACTAATACCAGTGTTTTAAGATTTACAATTGCAGCAAGTGCATCATTTTAAGCATAATGGCAAAACTGTCAAGCAAAGGAAAGTATGACATGACAGTTGAATAATTCAGCACATGTATTGCGTCTGGCTTTATTATAATTGTGCCATATACACTCGCAGGGAAAACCATGCCAAGACAGAGCGGTTTACTGTCTGTACAGATATTGGTCACTGTTGCATTTGTGCTGCTCCGCTTGAGTTTTTTTTAGTGTTGCATCTGTATCTCTCGACTGTCACGTGTACAACATTTAAAACTTATTACTGGTAACACTCGCTGTGACCCTGTCACAAAGACGGCCGGAGTGGGTGACGTCAGACCAGAGACCGGGAGCAACACAGAACAGACAGAGACTTGGGGTTTTGGTGAAGCTGAGCGCGTGATCGCGCTCAGCATTTAATAATCAAACAGAACAGAAAATAAAAAGGTTTGAACACAAAACAGGACACGGCACTTACGCCAAAATAAACAGACAAACAAAACGAACTAACACTTAACAAACGGTGCACGGAGACAAACAAACACGGTGAGTAAAAAAACACTTATTCTTATATTTTATTTTCCCTCCTTCTCCACACCCGTTCTCCACTCTCGAACACCCAACCCCGAGTGAGTGAAAGGTGCATCTATATATACTGTTGTGCTGGGATTCAATTACTAATTAATTATTCACTTGAATCCTAGCACGTGAATTAATTACACATATTAAATACTTTAAATGCACGTGAAGTGATGTGCCCTCCTCATGCCTAAATACAATTATACATTTTTAAACACACGTGAAACACAGACCCGCTTATATCCCGTGTACCGATGACTATACACCAACATTTACACACAACACGAAACATATAAACAAACTACGCTCAAGGGTGTGGCCACATTGCCACATATACCCCCCCTTGTGCGCCTCACACATGGCCTCAACGGCCACCTCCCCCCTTAAAAACCCAGCAGTCCAGGACAAAGTCTCGGGCTGGGAAGGGAGGCTTCAGTGGGCCCATGGCTGGCAATGCTGTCAGCACCCCTGCTGGTAGTGGCACGGCTGACAGCATGCTGGTCCACTCCTGCAGCGAAACTGCTGCTGGGGATGCTGGTCTCCTGACCTCTCCCCCTTTCTTAGTAGCCGGTAGCTCCCTCCTGTGGGGCTCCAGCCACAAGAACTCCTGCAGCGAAACTGCTGCTGGGGAAAGTGGTCTCCTGACCTCTCCCCCTGTCTTTGTAGCCGGTAGCTCCCCTTTCTGGGGCTCCGGCCACCGTACTCCCGGTGGTGGAGGTGCGGGAAGCAGAGACAGCTCCTGCTGTTCTGCTCCTGGCAGAGGCAGAGGCAGCTCCTGCTCCTCTGCTCCTGGCGATGGCGGAGGTAGAGGCAGCTCTTGCTCCTCTGCTCCGGGCAGTGGCGGAGGCAGCTCCTGCTGCTCTGCTCCTGGTGGAGGTGGTGGAGGCAGAGGCAGCTCCTGCTGCTCTGCTCCTAGTGGTGTCGGAACCAGCAGGTATTCACCCTCTGCTGGTGGAGGTGGGAGGGGCAAGCAGTCCTCCCACGACAATGAAGGCGGAACCAGCAGGTATTCACCTTCGGCTGGTGGAGGTGGGAGGGGCAAGCAGTCCTCCCACGACAATGAAGGCGGAACCAGCAGGTATTCACCTTCTGCTAGTGGAGGTGGGAGGGGCAAGCAGTCCTCCCACAACGGTGGAGGCGGAACCAGCAGGTACTCACCCTCTGCTGGTGGAGGAGGCAGAGGCAGCTCCTGCTGCTCTGCTCCTGGTGAAAGCGGTTGAGGTGGTGGAGGCCGAGGCAGCTCCTGCTGCTCTGCTCCTTGCGGTGGAGGCAGAGGCAGCTCCTGCTGCTCTGCTCTTGGAGGTGGCGGAGGCAGTGGCAGCTCCTGCTGCTCTCCTCCTGGTGGCGAAGGCAGTGGAGGTGGGAGCAGCGTGTAGTCTCCTGCCGACGGAGGTGGAAGCAGCGTGTAGTCTCCTGGCGACGGAGGTGGGAGCAGCGTGTAGTCTCCCCCTCTTGCAGGGGACTGGTGCTGCTATGCCTCTCTTGCAGGGGACTGGTGCTGCTCTACCTCTCTTGCAGGGGACTGGTGCGGCTCTCCCTCTGCTCCCCCCACTCGGGCGTAGGACGTTCGGGCTCCTCCCACTCGGGCGTAGGACGTTCGGGCTCCTCCCCTTTGGGCGTAGGACGTTCAGGCTCCTCCCCTTTGGGCGCTAGAGAGGACAATAGCCTTGTAAGTAGCGGTGCAGGGCACCTTTTTAACACCGCCTGCAACTGCTGCGCTGATGTTACTCTGGGCCCCCCTTGCTTCTCCTGATCCAGCAGCCAGTCGATCACCTTCTCTGACACTGGCCTGCAGGATGGGTGCTGCTGTTGCTTCCTCTCTAGCGTCTTTCCTCCCTCCATTTCTCCAAAAAAAATCCTTTTTTTTTTTCCCTTTCAAAAAACTGCGGTTCCCGCTCTGGCCTGAGTCCTGGGCGCTGTAGATCCCACTTCTAACCACGTGTCACAAAGACGGCCGGAGTGGGTGACGTCAGACCAGAGACCGGGACCAACACAGAACAGACAGAGACTTGGGGTTTTGGTGAAGCTGAGCGCGTGATCGCGCTCAGCATTTAATAATCAAACAGAACAGCAAATAAAAAGGTTTGAACACAAAACACAGGACACGGCACTTACGCCAAAATAAACAGACAAACAAAACGAACTAACACTTAACAAACGGTGCACGGAGCCAAACAAACACGGTGAGTAAAAAAACACTTCTTATATTTTATTTTCCCTCCTTCTCACACCCGTTCTCCACTCTGAACACCTAACCCCGAGTGAGTGAAACGTGCATCTATATATACTGTTGTGCTGGGATTCAATTACTAATTAATTATTCACTTGAATCCCAGCACATGAATTAATTACATGCAACCTCGTGCTCACATATTAAATACTTTAAATGCACGTGAAGTGATGTGCCTTCCTCGTGCCTAAATACAATTATACATTTTTAAACACACGTGAAACACAGACCCGCTTATATCCCGTGTACCGATGACTATACACCAACATTTACACACAACACGAAACATATAAACAAACTACGCACAAGGGTGTGGCCACATTGCCACAGACCCTCTATAGGATTAAGTGGTTACAGATAATGGATGAATATTGGCAATAACCGCTAAATTGCAGTTGGTTGAATGTACTATATGTACATCTTTTTCATAATCCACGATTCTGTCATCTCCTCCAAAAGAACAGTGTTTTTCTGACAAAGCACCAAATAAACCAAAAAGGGGGGGGGAGGGGTGCAATGTGAAACCAGTAGAACTCTAGTTTGTATGAAGCTGCAAGTGAACCAAACGAATACATTTGAACCAGACAAATACATTTGAATTCAAGCAAACAAGTTTGCTTGAATTTTCTGTTGTGAAACAAACTTCAATTAGTTTGTTTTGCAAGTGAACTAGGTGTGAAAATGCCCTTAGTTTTATTTTGCTTGATTTTAGTACAATGTCACTTTTTAACTAACTTATTTTTTTAATAAATACATTTCCAGATATTGATGAATGTCAGAATCCTGGAATCTGCAGTCAGATATGCATCAATTTAAAAGGAGGCTATAAATGTGAATGTCACAAAGGTTACCAGATGGACCCAACTACTGGAGTATGCAAAGCAGTAGGTAAGTCCTCTGTCCCCCTCCCCCAAAAACATTTCTTGGTTGAAGTGATCTTGGCTCACCCTGACAAAGTACACTCTATATGATACCGATACTGTAGGATAATTTGGATGCAACCTTTTCTTACACGTGTACAGTAATTGCCAAATGCGATTAGTAGTATTAAGATTAAGTCATGATAGACAAATCTGCAATCGCTTTTAAGGATTTGTCAAAATTCCAGTATCTTGTCCACAGAACATACAAACTAGTGAAATTTTATATATATATATATATATATATATATATATATATATATATATATATATTATATATATATATATATATATATATATATATGCGCATCTGCTGACTGCAATGATCTTGGCATATTTTATATTTGAGATTTTGCAAGTGTGTATGGAATTGGTGGCTGGAGTTAACTGTGTACAGTTGTAATATGGCAAATGGCATGCTGCAGCTTGCGTATTTTGTGTTGGCTAGTGAAGTCCTGATCTGAGCTCATGTAAGACAGTGCTTATGTAACATGTTTTATTTTTTTGTAAAACTATTTTTTGTAAAGTGTTTCAGGGGGTACATTTTATGTACGATATTAAATGCATCACAGCAAACATTGTCAGTTTCTGATATTTCAAACCATTTTTTTTCATTACCACAATCAGAACTAAATTTAGTGAATGGAAGTTCTTCCACTGAAAAAAAGTGCGTTGCAGTACATATTTAATTTAATTCTCCTAAATATTACTTTCTTTGGTAGTACACTTCGTAATTCGTGAAGTATCCCATGGGCAGGGCTCTTCCCCATCACCTGCTAAAGACCTACAGTCTTGATCTTCCTCTGCCTCCTCCTCCTCCTCCAAAAGAGGAAGAGTCACCATTCCAAGAGATCGGCTGACTGAGCAAATGGAGACACTCTTGGCAGCTGTTTTATCAGGGCACAGTACTTACTGAGCTGCTGCGTGCGTTCACTGCATGGCTGGGTAACTAGTATATTTAGTAGCCTTCTAGACCTGTAGAGTCCTAGACCCTCACCACAGCAGCTAGAGGAGCTGCGCTTGGTGAATAAAAACCTGTTCCGTATCTCCACACTGAACACAAGCGCTGAGCAGGAATCTTGCTGCTTTGGTAGCTGCTAGAAGACAGCTTTGGCTTTTCCAGGCACGAGTGTCTGTCTGGGGATAAAGCACCACTGTTAAATGCCCCCATTACACTGGGGCATAGCTTTTGGTCCTGCGGTAGATGAGATGCCACAGTGCTCTCACTGTGTATAGGAGTACGCAAAGGAACTGGTGCATCTGCTTCCTAAGCAGCCACCCCAGGTGCGGCAAACCTGGTGTCCAAGGCCCCAGCAGCCTCGGAGACCAGCACAGCCGGCTGCTACTACAGCCAGAGGGGGTTTTCATAACCGGCCCGTGGCTGCACACGGTGGCAGCTTTAACAAGTTTGTCACACCAGATTCAGAGACAAAGACCTCAGGCTAAGCCACAAGCCCGGCAGCAGCCCTAGGGCCTTGCTGCCACAAGCCCAGGGTTACTTTTTCAGGGAAGCACCTGAAGTATTTTCTACTGTACAGACCGGCTATTGTCCAATTCAAGCTCGGTCACCTTCCCTTTCGGGGGCGTGACTACGACTTTAGTCACAGACCCACGAGATGCTGCAGTACTGTCTCAGGAGGCGACAGCTCTGCTACAAGAACTATTTGCACAGTACAATCCCTCCACTTGATGGACGAATTCTACTCCAGGTACTTCTGATGCCCAAGCGGGATGGTGGTCTCGGACAAATCCTCGACCTCAGGCAGGGCTTTTTAAACCCGTTTGACTGGGGGGGAAAAAAAGACCTAAACAGCACGTCTAAAATTAACTGCGTGTGTGAAAATAAATTGGACCTGACACGCACTTAATAAATGGACTACAAAGGGTTAAGTACTTTATATATATATATATATATATATATATATATATATATATATATATATAGATATATATAGATATATATAGATATATATATATCTAGATATATATAGATATATATATACAGTACTGTGCAAAAGTTTTAGGCAGGTGTGAAAAAATGCTGTAAAGTAAGAATGCTTTCAAAAATAGACATGTTAATAGATTATATTTATCAATTAACTAAATGCAAAGTGAGTGAACAGAAGAAAAATCTAAATCAAATCCATATTTGGTGTGACCACCCTTTGCTTTCAAAACAGCATCAATTCTTCTAGGTACACTTGCACACAGTTTTTGAAGGAACTCGGCAGGTAGGTTGGCCCAAACATCTTGGAGAACTAACCACAGTTCTGTGGATTTAGGCAGCCTCAGTTGCTTCTCTCTCTTCATGTAATCCCAGACAGACTCGATGTTGAGATCAGGGCTCTGTGGGGGCCATACCATCACTTCCAGGACTCCTTGTTCTTTACGCTGAAGATAGTTCTTAATGACTTTCGCTGTATGTTTGGGGTCGTTGTCATGCTGCAGAATAAATTTGGGGCCAATCAGATGCCTCCCTGATGGTATTGCATGATGGATAAGTATCTGCCTGTACTTCTCAGCATTGAGGAAACCATTAATTCTGACCAAATCCCCAACTCCATTTGCAGAAATGCAGCCCCAAACTTGCAAGGAACCTCCACCATGCTTCACTGTTGCCTGCAGACACTCATTCGTGTTCCGCTCTCCAGCCCTTCGGCGAACAAACTGCCTTCTGCTACAGCCAAATATTTCAAATTTTGACTCATCAGTCCAGAGCACCTGCTGCCATTTTTCTGCACCCCAGTTCCTGTGTTTTCGTGCATAGTTGAGTCGCTTGGCCTTGTTTCCACGTCGGAGGTATGGCTTTTTGGCCGCAAGTCTTCCATGAAGGCCACTTCTGACCAGACTTCTCCGGACAGTAGATGGGTGTACCAGGGTCCCACTGTTTACTGCCAGTTATGAGCTGATGGCACTGCTGGACATCTTCTGATTACGGAGGGAAGTAAGCATGATGCTCTTTCATCTGCTGCAGTAAGTTTCCTTGGCCGACCACTCGTCTCACGGTCCTCAACGTTGCCCGTTTCTTTGTGCTCCTTCAAAGAGCTTGGACAGCACATCTGGAAACCCCTGTCTGCCTTGAAATTTCTGCCTGGGAGAGACCTTGCTGATGCAGTATAACTACCTTGTGTCTTGTTGCTGTGCTCAGTCTTGCCATGGTGTATGACTTTTGACAGTAAACTGTCTTCAGCAACCTCACCTTGTTAGCTAAGTTTGGCTGTTCCTCACCCAGTTTTATTCCTCCTACACAGCTGTTTCTGTTTCAGTTAATGATTGTGTTTCAACCTACATATTGAATTGATGATCATTAGCACCTGTTTGGTATAATTGTTTAATCATACACCTGACTATATGCCTACAAAATCCCTGACTTTGTGCAAGTGTACCTAGAAGAATTGATGCTGTTTTGAAGGCAAAGGGTGGTCACACCAAATATGGATTTGATTTAGATTTTTCTTCTGTTCACTCACTTTGCATTTAGTTAATTGATAAATATAATCTAACATGTCTATTTTTGAAAGCATTCTTACTTTACAGCATTTGTTCACCTGCCTAAAACTTTTGCACAGTACTGTATATCCGTTGCATTTCTGTAACAACACAGGATTGCGGTCTCCCAGGTACATTGAGAAAAAGTATAGGCTGTCCCTGAGTTGGCATTGTGGTGCAATTTTTGTACAAATCCACAATCGTAGCAATCTGTCTCGTAGTCGGTCTACAAAGAAAGGCTTGAAATAAAGAATAAAAAAACACTGCCAGCGGAGGAGGGGGTGTTTTGTTTGCTGCATTTACAAAAATAAATATCTAGGTTATATAAAAAAAATAAAAATTAATGCATGGGTCAAATTGACCCACATGGCCGTTCTAGGTAGAAGTGTTTATAACTATCACTTCTGCAATTCTGGCTATTAAATGCCATTCTGATATTTAAAATATGTAAAGTCAAAAGGACATACACATACAATTTACAACAGAAGAGTAATTAACATTTTAAATCCAAAATGGGTCAAGTTGACCTGCATGGCGGTTCTAGTGTTAAACCCAGAATAATTCTGGTCGCTCTTCATACTCCTTCCTAGAGCAGCAGTATCCTTTTTGCAGTGAGGTGACCAGAACTGAACACTATATTTTAGATGAGGTCTTACTAATGCATTGTAAAGTTTTAACATTACTTCCCTTGATTTTAAATTCAACACATTTAATATATATATCAAAGCATTTTGTTTGACTTTTTTATAGCTTCCCCACATTGTCAAGATGAAGACATTAGACATTTTCTGAGTCAACAAACTTCTAGGTTTGAGGTTTCTCCTCTAATCCAGTACTTTCTGTTTTTATACATGTAAACCACTCCCTAATCCATGTGCAGCCATTTCCTTGAATCCCTACTGTGTTCAGTTTGAGAATTAATCTTTTATGCTGGACTTTTAGACGCTTTCTGGAAATATAAATAAACCATGTCATATGCTTTGCAATTATCCATTGTCGATGTTGCATCCTCAAAAACCAAGCAGGTTAGTTGGCCACAATCTCCCTTTCCTAAAACCATGCTGACTGTCTCCCAGGACACTATTACCATATGTCATTTTCCATTTTGGATCTTTATAGTTTCCATATATTTGCATATAATAGAAGTCAGGATTATTGGTCCGTAGTTAACTGGTTCGGTTTTAGCTTCCTTTTTTTTGTTACAAATCATTTTTTGAACTCTCAAATGGTGGTACAGTATACACCAAAAATACCTGAACTGATGAAGACACCAATTCAAGTAGAGGTAATTATGTAGCATTTACTTTCTGATTTCTGACTGACAGCATGTTAAGCAATCACTTGTCAATAGCCACAGTATTCTCAGGTATAAGTACAAGAAGGAAGCCAAGTAGCTATGTAAACGCATGTTCTGTGAAAATGTGTTCCATTTACTAAAATTAAAAAAATGCTTTTAAAAAGACCAGATTCCCATTGGCTTTTTTAATATATATTTTGTTAGTATTACTATGCAGGACAGCCGCTAGAATTTTATAACCTGTATTAAATTTGCCCATAAATTAACCGATCAAAAATTGTAATTGACTGCCATATATATATATATTAGTGCTGTGAATTTTTTTCCCCCGTCCTGATTTTCTGCATTTGTGCACATTTTTCACATTGGATTTGGTCAGATTTCTGTGGGTTGTAGTAGTATATAGAGGGAGTCTGAGAGAAATGACACCAAAGTTTGGTGCTTTTCATTTGTTTGGTGTGCAAGGTAATCAAACATGCAATCTTCAGGTGTGAGTTATTGCCCCCACCCCAGTTAACTCAACCCAAATAAAATGGATAATTTAGGGTCAGCTGTTTTGAGTACTTTGGTTAACCAGGCCTGATTTGGGCCAGCCCTGCCCAATATAAATATGACTAACTTTGACCCTTGCCATCAGAGTGAAGTTGTCAGCACGCAAGTTCTAGAGGCACATCATGCCATGAACAAAAGAAATTCCTGAGGACCTCCAGAAAAAAGTTGTTGATGCCTGTCAGTCTGGAAATGGTTACAAGGCTCTGGGGCTCCACCGAACCACATTCAGAGCCATATTGTCCAAATGGAGAAAGTTTGGGACAGTAATGAATCTTCCCAGGAGTGGCTGTCCTGCCAAAATCGTCCAGGAAGTCACAAAGAACTGTAGAACAACATCCAGGGATCTGCAGGCCTCTCTCGCCTCGGATAAGGTCAGTGTTCATGACTCCACCATCAAAAAGACACTGGGCAAAAATGGGATTCATGGCAGAGTACAAAGGCAGAAACCATTGCTCACTAAGAACATGAATGCTAGTCTCAAGTTTGCCAGAAAGCACCTGGATGATCCTCGAGTTCTGGAACGATGTTCTATGGACAAATGAGTCAAAAGTGGAACTTTTTGGCCAACATGGGCCCCGTTTGTCTGGCAAAAACCAAACCACTGCATTCTACAGTAAGAACCTCATACCAACGGTCAAGCATGGTGGTGATAATGTCATGGTTTGGGGATGCTTTGCTGCTTCACGACCTGGACGCCTTGCCATCATTGAAGGAACCATGAATTCTGCTCTGTATCACAATTCTACAGGAGAATGTCAGGCCATCCGTCCGTGAGCTGCAGTGCAGCTGGGTCATGCAGCAAAACAATGATCCGAAACACACAAGCAAGTCTACATCAGAATGGTTGAAGAACAAGAAATTTAAAGTTTTGGAATGGCCTAGTCAAAGTCCAGACCTAAACCCCATTGAGATGTTGTGGCAGGACCTGAAACAAGCAGTTCATGCTCAAACCCACAAATGTCACTGAGTTGAGGTAGTTCTGCATGGAGGAGTGGGCCAAAATTCCTCCACGGCGCTGTGAGAGACTAATCAGTAACTACAGGAAGTGTTTGGTTGCAGTTATTGCTGCTAAAGGTGGCGTAACCAGTTATTGAGTCTAAGGGGGCAATTTTTACTTTCACACGGGCATTGGGTGTTGCATAACTTTCTTTAATAAATAAATGAAATGTATCATTTGTGATTTTGTTCACTCAGGTTCCCTTTTATCTAATATTAGGTTTTGGATGAAGATCTGATAACATTCAGTGTCAAATATGCAAAAATGCAGAAAGACCGGGCAAATACTATTTCACAGCACTGTGTGTGTGGTTTTTATATATAGAGATATATAGAGATTCAATTGCAAAAACTTTGTTAAAGTAATGTTAAGGTTTTGTTGCAAAAGGAAGTTGCAACTTAAGCTAGCCACGCAACCTTAACTCTGCACCCTTGTGTGTTCCCATCACACTTGAAATCATTATTGACGTCACCTAAGCACATGACATTCTCCCTGAAGACTGGCCATATGGACACAACACTGGGAAATCATAGTCCTTGTGATTTGGTAACATGTTCAGTAACTGCATTGCCATTCCCACAATGTTTGCTGTCAATGTGTGATTTAATGAACAACCGATTTCCTTGTATGCCTTGTGTGTAGTTTGAGGTATGTAATAAGTATTAGATTTTTGGAAAGGAGTACGTGAAAACAAATGGGACATGCAATATGTCAAAGCCTACATGTATGTTAACACTTTCCATTACAGTTAGCACTGTATGGTATTTTGTTGATACATGTATGCTGTGGTACATGAAGCAGTGTTTTATGTCTCTTGTAAGCATAACATCAACGCATTACAATCCACCTCTTGTTTATGGACTTCACTGAGTACCATTACATTTTCACAATGAACTGCAGAAATCTGCAATTGTACCTAAACATTGTCATAATTAGCTTGCAACAGAACAGTATATTAGCAGGCATTCAGTCAACTTTAAAGATTGAAAGAATGGTTAATCACAGTGCGAACATACACATACTGCAGAAAATGCAGTGACTCCTTTTGCCACGTGAAAGAGTGCTGTTAATGCAAGAAAGCCAATGTTGCAGATTCTAGATACAGAAAATATTGTTTGAATATTGCTGATAGCGTTTGGAGAAATATGACTTGTTTAACATTAGTTCCAGTAATACATGGACGGTCCCTAATTTAATTCTGTAGCACTACTGTATTTATTGGTTTTACTTAGAATATTGGTGAAATTTAATTGGCTTGTCAGCAAACATTGTGGGAATGCTAATGCAGTTACTGAACATGTTGCCAATCACAAGGACTATGACTTTCCAGTGTTCTGTCCATATGGCCAGTCTTCGGGGAGAATGTCATGTGCTTAGTGATGTCATTTATGTCAAGTGTGACAGGAAACATATACACAAGGGTGCAGAGTTAAGGTTGCATGGCTACCTTAACTTGTAATTTTCTAACCTTTTTGGACTTTTGCAACAAAACTTTTTAGTGTTACTTTTAACCTTTTTTATTTTTTATTATTTTTTTTGCCATTTGAATTTCCATTGTTTTGCAGAAGGCGTCCTGGAAAATCAAACTACATTTGCCACAATATAACACACCCAGGTGTGTGGTGGTGGTTTTTTTTTTTTAAATAAAAGCACCAGATTTATTGCCGCCAAATGAAATATTAATCCCTGCCCCTGAGGCTGGGACAGCAACGGCTGTCCCTGAGACTGGAGAGGTGGGGGACAACTTTGAACAGTGGTGCTGAGGGCAGTTATTCTTCGTGTTGTATGACTCTGTTCTCTCTCTCTCGAAAAAGATCACGTAGAATCCTGACGCGTTGTGTGCATTGCGTATCATTACATTGAAACGTGTGGGGCTAATAAAGTTTGTTTAATTTAAATTCATTAATTTGAATAATTACAATAGTTCAAATTAATGTGCATTAAATCAACTTGAATTAATACTATGACTAGGCTTGCTACTTTTGATATTAATCTTGTTATTGATATCAGGCTTGTTAAACATCGAATTACCCAAAACTGATTTCGACAAATGTATAGGATAAAAGTCGGTAAAACCACTTGCTATTTATTCTTACCAAAAAAAATCCTTTAGAAATCATCTCTCATTTTGTGTAGTTTTATACTTGCTGTCTGTCCTGTCTCTTTCACTCTGAATGGCTAGGGGTCACTGTCAGTCATCTCAGTGCTCTGTTAGTACTGTAGTTTCACTGTCGCTTTCACCCTGTTCTGACATTGTTGACTGAAGCAGGACTAGAATGCTTGCATTAGTTTAAATGACTGTCAATCATCAAAACCTGCACCGCCTGTCAAAGCACCTACTTTTGAAATTAGCGGGTTAAGGTGCAAGTAAGCTTTTGCTATTGGTGTACGGTGACAGTTACTAGTTTGATTTTAATATTGTGCACAATACCCTGACTGACCGGGCCTAACAAAGCGGGCCTATCTGCTTTTTTTTATTTATTTAGCAAAAGCCTTTATCCAAGGCGACCTTACAGAGACACGGGTGTGTGCACTATGCATCAGCTGCAGAGTCACTTACAACTACGTCTCACCCGAAAGAACCACAAGGAGGTTAAGTGACTTGCTCAGGGTCCCACAGAGTCGGTGGCTGAGGTGGGATTTGAACCGGGGACCTCCTGTTTTACAAGCCTGTTTCTTTAACCACTGGACCAAACAGCCTCCTATGCCTTCCAGTGACTGAGTCCAGCTGTGCTGAAGCAGGAGAGGGGTGAAGCTCAGACTCTGTAGAATAAGTCCAAGTTAGTTCTGTTAGAACATAAAGTTTACAAACGAGGAGGCCATTCAGCCCATCTTGCTTGTTTGGTTGTTAGTAGCTTATTGATCCCAGAATCTCATCAAGCAGCTTCTTGACGGATTCCAGGGTGTCGGCTTCAGCCACATTACTCGGCTTCAACAACATTACATGTTCTTAAGCACCCCTGTGCTATACAAGTATATTGTGTTTTTTTTCTGCTATGTACAGTGCCTTGTGATATTTTTGTATAAAAGAGCTATATAAATGCAATAAAGTAAACATTTTTTGCCTAGTACAAACTGGAGTCCTGGTTAAGTGTTGCACTTGAATAAGGGTAGGTGCGGTCTGAATTTTTCACAAGGTGAATTTTCACAAACATTGGAAGAGACAGGCCAAGATCCCTGCAAAACAAATTCAGAGAGCTAGGAAGGAAATTAAGACAAGCCCAAAACTGTGCGGCACCTTGCAAAGGACCATATGGACAGCTGGAAATACAAAATCAAAATGCATGGCTGAAATCGTGGTGCACACAGGAAGGCTTCATCTTTCTTGAACATTGGAGCACATTCTACAACAAGGACTATCTTATATAGGTGGGACGGGCTGCACTGAAACAGAAAGGGAACCAATCTACTCGGAGAAAGGATCCTTGAGGAGGTCCAGAAGCATTTAAACTAGAAAGGAAGGGGGGAGAAAAAAAAAGGGAGACCACATCAAAATAGGGGCAACAACTCAGGTAAGACAACTATTAAATGTATTTATCTTAATACTAGAAGTCTCAAACAAAATGTTACAACTTGAAGCTACTGCACTAACAAGTAACTACGATGTGATAGGTGTTACAGAAACTTGGCTGTCTGAGTGATGGAGACAAATATAATATTAGTGGATGCACACTGTATAGGAAAGACAGGCAGGACAGAAGAGGCGGAGGGGTAGCGCTATACATAAGAAATAGTTTTGAAGCCCAGGTGTTTAGATCTGGACAAAAAACAACGCCAAATCAATATGGATCAGAATAATGGACACAAATTCAAAGGGCATAATAGAAGCATGCTATAGACTGCCAAATTCAGATGTTGAGCAAAATAATCTGTTATGCAATGACAAATGCGTGTAGAAAAGGAGAAGCCAAACTAATGGGATTTCAACTTCCCCCGTATAAAATGGGAGAACCCGGTGGGGAGCACGGCGGACAAAATTGAAATGACAAATGACTGCTTCCTAACGCAATTTCTCAAGGCACCGACTAGAGGGGAGGCATGCCTTGATTTTAGTCTTTTTTTCAAATAACGAAGACAGAATAACTAAAACAGAGGTCAGAGAGCCGTTGGCAAGGTCAGACCACAACATGGTCTCATTTGAAGTATTTTTTAAAACCCCAAAAGTAGTGACAAGCTAAGGTTTACAGTTTTAGAAAAGCAAACTATGAAGGTATGAAACAGACTAACAGAAGTAGATTGGAGTAAAATAGAGAAAACATCCACACAGGATGGCTGTTTTTTAAAAATGTAGTATTAGAGGCGCAAAACAATTACATCCCAGAAGTAGACAAATCTAAATCTAAAACAAAATGGCCAAAATGGTTTAATGGATCAATTAAAAAAAAAAAAAAAGTCAGCGAAGAAAGGCACTTTTCAGAGCGTTTTAAAAGGGACCAAAAACGAAGTACACCGAAAAAGTACTTGGAACTGCAAACACAAGTCAAAAAGGAAGTTAGAAAGGCCAAGAGAGAGAGAATCAAAATGGTTGGTTCCACAAAAAAGGCACATCCCAAAAGTAGACAAATCTAAAACAATGGCCAAAATGGTTTAATAGATCAATTAAAAAAATATTCATAAAAAGGCACTTTTCAGAGTGGTTAAAAGGGACCACAAACAAAGTACACAGACAGTACTTGGAACTGCAAACACAAGTCAAAAAGGAAGTCAGAAAGGCCAAGAGAGATAGAAATCAATATTGCTAAGGGGGCTAAAACCAATTCCAAAATCTTTTCCAATATTATAACAGCAAGAGAACATTCAAAGAGGAGGTTAAATGTCTAAGACACAAATGGCAAAATCAGACGAAGAAAAAAAAAAAGCAAATATATTAAATGATTACTTTTCACAGGTTTTTACAAAGGAGGACACGGACAACATGCCCCACATGTCGACCTGTTCCTATCCAGTTTTAAATAACTTTAGCATAACAGAGGCAGCAGTGTTAAAGGGACTAGGAGCTCTTAAAATAAACAAATCCCCTGGGCCGGATGAGATCCTCCCAATAGTACTCAAAGACGTTATTTACAAACCACTAACCAAGATCATGCAACAGTCTCTTGACACGGGTTGTACCGACAGACTGGAAAATAGCAAACGTAATACCGATCCACAAAAAGGGAGACAAAACTGAACCAGGTAACTACAGACCAATAAGCCTTACTTCTATTATATGTAAACTTATGGAAATAATATCTAAAATGGAACATTACCTATATGGTAACAATATCCTGGGAGACAGTCAGCATGGTTTTAGGAAAGGGAGATCATGTCTAACCTAACCTGCTTGATTTTTTTGAGGATGCAACATCAACAATGGATAATTGCAAAGCATACGACATGGTTTATTTAGATTTCCAGAAAGCTTTTGACAAAGTCCCACATAAAAGATTAATTCTCAAACTGAACACAGTAGGGATTCAAGGAAATGCATGCACATGGATTAGGGAGTGGTTAACATGTTGAAAACCAAAGTACTGATTTAGAGGAGAAACCTCAAAATGGAGCGAGGTAACCAGTGATGTACCACAGGGATCAGTATTGGGTCCTCTGCTATTACTAATCTACATTAATTTAGATTCTGGTATAGTAAGCAAACTTGTTAAATTTGCAGATGACACAAAAATAGGAGGAGTGGCAAACACTGTTGCAGCAGCAAAAGTGATTTAAAATGATCTAGACAGCATTCATAACTGGGCAGACACATGGCAAATTACATTTAATAGAGAAAAGTGTAAAGTATTGCATGCAGGCAATAAAAATGCGCATTATAAAATATTTTATTGGAGGTACTGAAATTGAAGAAGGGAACTATGAAAAAGACCTAGGAGTTTATGTTGACTCAGAAATGTCTTCATCTAGACAATGTGGGGAAGCTATAAAAAAAGGCCCACAAGATGCTCGGATATATTGTGAGAAGTGTTGAATTTAAATCAAGGGAAGTAATGTTAAAACTTTACAATGCATTAGTAAGACCTCACCTAGAATACTGTGTTCAGTTCTGGTCACCTCGTTACAAAAAGGATATTGCTGCTCTAGAAAGAGTGCAAAGAGCAACCAGAATTATCCCGGGTTTAAAAGGCATGTCGTATGCAGACATCTATTCAGTCTTGAACAAAAGACTACGTGGCGATCTAATTCAAACATTCAAAATCCTAAAAGGTATAGAAAATGTCGACCCAGGGGACTTTTATGACCTGAAAAAGAAACAAGGGGTCACAAATGGGCATTTAGAACAGAAGATAGGAGGCACTTTTTTACACAGAGAATTGAGAGGGTCTGGAACCAACTCCCCAGTAATGTTGTTGAAGCGGACACCCTGGGATCCTTCAAGAAGCTGCTTGATGAGATTCTGGGATCTACTAACAACCAAACGAACAAGATGGGCTGAACGGCCTCCTCTCGTTTGTAAACTTTCTTCTGTTCTTACCGTTGAGGTAGGACTGATATCTTTTGTAACTGTACATTGTGCACAACCCACACGTGTAACTGGCTCCCAGAATGAGCCAGATCACCCTGCTTTTTTAAGGCGTTTTTACAAAAAACTTCAGTTAGCCATCCCTTGTAATGTGTCATACAAACAAAATAAGGACACCAGTTCAGGAAGCCCAGAGCCGCTACTGGTATTCGAAACATTTAAAGAAATATTTTTGTACAAACTGTAATCCTGTGTAAGAACATTGAAAGCTTACTTGAACTGTAGACTTGAATCCAACAGTATACATTTTAGTGTTTTTAAAATACAACTCTTTTTTTGTGGGTTTTACCTAATATATATATATATATATATATATATATATATATATATATATATATATATATATATATATATATATATATATGTGTGTGTGTATATATATATATATATATATATATATATATATATATATATATATATATATATATATATATATGTGTATATATATATATATATATATATATATATATATATATATATATATATATATATATATATATATGTATATACAGTACTGTGCAAAAGTTTTAGGCAGGTGTGAAAAAATGCTGTAAAGTAAGAATGCTTTCAAAAATAGACATGTTAATAGATTATATTTATCAATTAACTAAATGCAAAGTGAGTGAACAGAAGAAAAATCTAAATCAAATCCAGATTTGGTGTGACCACCCTTTGCCTTCAAAACAGCATCAAGCATCAATTCTTCTAGGTACACTTGCACACAGTTTTTGAAGGAACTCGGCAGGTAGGTTGGTCCAAACATCTTGGAGAACTAACCACAGTTCTTCTGTGGATTTAGGCAGCCTCAGTTGCTTCTCTCTCTTCATGTAATCCCAGACAGACTCGATGATGTTGAGATCAGGGCTCTGTGGGGCCATACCATCACTTCCAGGACTCCTTGTTCTTCTTTACGCTGAAGATAGTTCTTAATGACTTTCGCTGTATGTTTGGGGTCGTTGTCATGCTGCAGAATAAATTTGGGGCCAATCAGATGCCTCCCTGATGGTATTGCATGATGGATAAGTATCTGCCTGTACTTCTCAGCATTGAGGAGACCATTAATTCTGACCAAATCCCCAACTCCATTTGCAGAAATGCAGCCCCAAACTTGCAAGGAACCTCCACCATGCTTCACTGTTGCCTGCAGACACTCATTCGTGTACGCTCTCAGCCCTTCGGCGAACAAACTGCCTTCTGCTACAGCCAAATATTTCAAATTTTGACTCATCAGTCCAGAGCACCTGCTGCCATTTTTCTGCACCCCAGTTCCTGTGTTTTCGTGCATAGTTGAGTCGCTTGGCCTTGTTTCCACGTCGGAGGTATGGCTTTTTGGCCGCAAGTCTTCCATGAAGGCCACTTCTGACCAGACTTCTCCGGACAGTAGATGGGTGTACCAGTCCCACTGTTTTCTGTCAGTTCTGAGCTGATGGCACTGCTGGACATCTTCCGATTGCGAAGGGAAGTAAGCACGATGTGTCTTTCATCTGCTGCAGTAAGTTTCCTTGGCCGACCACTGCGTCTACGGTCCTCAACGTTGCCCGTTTCTTTGTGCTTCTTCAAAAGAGCTTGGACAGCACATCTGGAAACCCCTGTCTGCCTTGAAATTTCTGCCTGGGAGAGACCTTGCTGATGCAGTATAACTACCTTGTGTCTTGTTGCTGTGCTCAGTCTTGCCATGGTGTATGACTTTTGACAGTAAACTGTCTTCAGCAACCTCACCTTGTTAGCTGAGTTTGGCTGTTCCTCACCCAGTTTTATTCCTCCTACACAGCTGTTTCTGTTTCAGTTAATGATTGTGTTTCAACCTACATATTGAATTGATGATCATTAGCACCTGTTTGGTATAATTGTTTAATCATACACCTGACTATATGCCTACAAAATCCCTGACTTTGTGCAAGTGTACCTAAAAGAATTGATGCTGTTTTGAAGGCAAAGGGTGGTCACACCAAATATGGATTTGATTTAGATTTTTCTTCTGTTCACTCACTTTGCATTTAGTTAATTGTTAAATATAAACTATTAACATGTCTATTTTTGAAAGCATTCTTACTTTACAGCATTTTTCACACCTGCCTAAAACTTTTGCACAGTACTGTATGTATATATATATATATATATATATATATATATATATATATATATATATATATATATATATATATATATATATATATATATATATATATATAAAATGGGGGCCCTGTGCCAAAAATATAAGTTCTCTGCTCTCGTATAACTTTTTTTTTTTTTTTTTTTAAACAAACTGCAGCTCCACGTTGTTTTGAGTGTAGGACAGATGTTTGTAGTTAGAATAATACATACTGTGGCAATATAACACATTGTACAACTTTAGGGTTCTTTTTTGAAGTGTTAAATTCCTTCTAAAAAAAGTGAATTGCTATTTTTATGTTCTCCTCATTGTGAAATCTAAAGCCCAAATAGCATTCAGTGACAGGAAGTGTGAATTACAGTAATTTAATGTGTGTATCTTTATCATATAATATCTATCACTTTTTGATTTTAACGTGCATGTTTGTATACAGTGATATTAAGGTTACTATGGTATTTATTTGACAGTTATCCTACCTTGCTGATATATTGATATACTTTCCCCACATATTTCATAGTTTTCTATCCACTGAGTTGGCGCAAGTCATTTAAGGTACATTTTTTATTTTACCCCCTCCCGAGACACTGTCAGAAAATGATTATTTTGGACATCCCCATACATATTCAATGTAGTCCAATTTTAAATTCTCTTCAACAGTAAATTAGTGGTGTTTGTTCTACAGGAAAGGAGCCATGTCTGATCTTCACCAACCGACGGGATATAAGAAAGCTAGGACTGGAGAGGAAGGAGTACACCCAGATAGTAGAACAGTTAAGAAACACTGTGGCACTGGATGCAGATTTTGCCTCGCAGCAGATATTTTGGGCAGATCTTGGACAGAAAGCTATTTTTAGGTAACTTCATTTATTTTATGTTCAGCACTGTCTGAAAACAATAATCTTGTCTGTCATCCTCTTTCTATATGTTAATATTCTTTGATACAATTTTGATCTGCTTGCATAATGCTGCAGCAAATCCAATTAACACACGCTCAAATACAGGATTAAAAAATTGTTGATACATACGGATTGGAGCTTTCCAATGAACAGTCAGACTACATTATTTAATGTAAACTAATAGCCATTTATTTTGTTTTAGCATAACATAAATCATTCTTCTGAGTGCATGGTTCTCTTCCCTGGATCATATTGTCTAAAACTAATTTGCACTCTTGCTCTATCTACAGTGCTGCTTTCTGGAAGTTCTCTATAAACTGGCTCAGTTGAAAAACTCTTTTGAGATTCAGCTTTTATTAGGGAGCTCCCCTAAATTCCTTGTTTTAGAAAGATACAGGGTATTAATGCTTGTGACAGGGTAGCCGTGTGGATGCATGGATTCGCTGTTGAGTGACAGACAGAAGATCGAGACGGAGGTTGAAGTTGATATGCCTCGCATGTGAACAGGATTTATTTACATATCAACACACTAAATATATTCAAAAATTGCAACATTTACAGTTCTTACATTAAGAATTTTCAGAGTTCATGTTTTTGAGGAGTGATTTTTTTTCCTAGATCTCTTAAAGGTCTTCAGTGTTGGAGTTCAATATCATCCCTAATAAGTTAATCCAGTGGTTCTGAAACTTTTGTTCGCGGACCATCTGATTTTTCTGTTGGCGGACCATACAATAAATATACAGTGCTGTGAAAGTATTTGCCCCCTGTCTGATTTAATGCATTTTTACATATTTGACACAATGTTATCAAGTCTTCAACCAAAACCTACCTAGATGAAAGGGACCCTGAGTGAACAAAACACAAAAATGATACATATTTCATTTATTTATTAGTGTTATGCAACACCCAATGCCCCCGTGTGGAAAAAGTAATTGCCCCCTTAGACTCAGTAACTGGTTACGCCACCTTTAGGTGCAATAACTGCAACCAAACGCTTCCTGTAGTTATTGATTAGTCTCTCACAGTGCCGTGGAGGAATTTTGGCCCAGTCCTCCATGCAGAACTGCTTCAACTCGGTGACATTTGTGGGTTTGAGCATGAACTGCTAGTTTTAAGTCCTACCACAACATCTCAATGTGGTTTAGGTCTGGACTTTGACTAGGCCATTCCAAAACTTTAAATTTCTTGTTCTTCAACCATTCTGATGTAGACTTGCTTGTGTGTTTCGGATCATTGTCTGGCTGCATGACCCAGCTGCGCATCAGCTCATGGACGGATGGCCTGACATTCTCCTGTAGAATTGTGATACAGAGCAGAATTCATGGGTCCTTCAATGATGGCAAGGCGTCCAGGTCCTGATGCAGCAAAGCATCCCCAAACCATGACATTACCACCACCATTCTTGACCGTTGGTATGAGGTTCTTACTGTGGAATGCAGTGTTTTGGTTTTCGCCATGTCGGCCAGAAAATTCCACTTTTGACTCGTCTGTCCTTAGAACATTGTTCCAGAACTCTTGAGGGTCATCCAGGTGCTTTTTGGCAAACTTGAGGCGAGCATTTATGTTCTTAGTGAGCAATGGCTTCCGCCCTGCTACTCTGCCATGAATCACATTTTTGCCCAGTGTCTTTCTGATGGTGGAGTCATGAACACACTTTAGCCGAGGTGAGAGAGGCCTGCAGATCCCTGGATGCTGTTCTAGGGTTCTTTCTGATTTCCTGGACGATTTTACCCTTGCTTTTGGAGAGATTTTGGCAGGATGGCCACTCCTGGGGAAGATTCAATACTGTCCCAAACTTTCTCCATTTGGACAATATGGCTCTGACCTTGGTTCGGTGGAACCCCAGAGCCTTACAAATGGCTTTGTAACCCTTTCCAGACCTGATAAGCATCAACAACTTTTTTTTCTGGAGGTCTTCAGGAATTTCTTTTGCTCGTGGCATGATGTGCCTCTAGAACCTGTGTGCTGACAACTTACCTCTGATGGGAAGGGCCAAAGTTAGTCGGATTTATATTGGGCAGGGCTGGCCCAAATCAGGCCTGGTTGTTAACCAAAGTACTCAAACAGCTGACCCTAATTATCCCTTTAATTGGGTTGTTAACTAGGAGGGGCAATAACTTTCACACCTGAAGATTGCATGTTTGTTTACCTTGCACACCAAACAAATGAAAGAAACACCAAAATGGTGTCATTTTTTTCTCTGACTCCCTCTATATACTACAACCCGCAAAAATGCAGAAAATCAGACGGGGCAAATATTTGTTTTAGTATTTATTTAAATACTTTCACAGCACTGTAGCTGTCTGAAATAAATGCATAAAATCATTAATACGAAGAATAAGTGTATTCTTATTCTTGTCTTATTTATTTTTTATGCAATGGATGGGCCTGTTTCTGTGACAAGTTAATTTTAAAATTGGAGTTTTAAAGAATGGTTCTAGTTTACTTTTCATAACACAAATTTAACCGGGTTGGGGGTTACCATGCAGTTCTAGCATGGCAAAGCCTTTTTTGCCAAAGCACAATTCAATTAATAATGAATGATCAATACGCAACATATTAAACGTGAATAAATTTACACATTTTTGTGAGGTCTTTTTAAAGTGTTAAAGTGAGTGACATTCCTTTTGTCATTTGTATCTCTTCCTTTTTATTTTTCTTGTAATTCTAGCCACTTAAAAGATCAAAGATTTAACAAGTAAACATGAAATTGAAGAAAATTGCTTTGCAGCTTGTGTTTTTATTGATTTTATGTAACAAAGAAATGTCGACTTAAAAAACAGTTTTGTCAAGTCTAAATGTCTACGATAATTCTATGCTTCTGTGTGTAATTCGGTTGGTCAAGAGCGCTCAATTGTTAGCCTTCGTGCTGGTCTCAGTCGCTCTGTAGAGAGTGCTGACATAAACCGCAATGATAGCGTGTTAGTGACCAAGCATTTTAAAATGCCAATGTATTTAATAGCTTCTCCAGGTCAGCAGTAGTAATGCATGATAGTGAACTTTGTCTTTTTGCTTCGTTTTTCTGTGTTTTTTCATCAAGAAACACGATTTGGCATTTTTAAATGCTAGGTCACTAACAAGGGTAACATTGTGGGTTATGTCAGCTCTGTTTACAGAGCGATTGAGACCAACACGGAGGCTTCATTCATTTTATCATTACAATAAATGTAAATGTTGAAAACCTCCGGTTTTAATGTTTACAACAAATATGACCTTGTTTGACTATTTTGTCTCAAGTGGAAGGATATGCAATAACCCGTTTTTTAAAATAAACACTTGTTTTTTATTGTATCCATTTTATAAGCGGGATAACACACACTCCAGGGCTTGTGCTTTTGTGTTGCTTAGCTTTGTGCCTTCAACCCAACTACAGCAGTATGTTAATGCCACACAATGCACGCCCTGTCGTGTGCACGCGAGCACAATACACAAACTCCCTAGTAAAGAATACATTTTGGACACTACAAAACTATGACAGAGTTTAGATTTTTTTTAAAACTTGGAGATATTCTCCACGTATGCGTTTCCTATTTCCGTAGCTGGGTTTTTAAGGTCTCAATTGCTGGGTTTGCAATGGGATCTATAACTATGCTGTCGCTTTCTTTCTGTAACCTTTCCACGGACCACAGATTGAGAACCACTGGGTTAATCCATGTCCTCCCAAAGAATTTTATTTATGTATTTATTTTCTGGTGTAGTAACAAGTGTTCTTATCTCCAGGACTTTAATAGATAAACGGGATGAAGTAAGCAACCATATCAAGGTTATTGATAATGTACAAACACCGGTTGGGATTGCAGTAGACTGGATCTACAACAACATCTATTGGACTGACCTGGGCACGAAAACCATCTCTGTTGCATCATTCAATGGCACCAAAAAGAGAATCCTGTTTGACAGTGGTCTGAAGGAGCCAGCCTCTGTTGCTGTTGATCCTCTGTTTGGGTAATTTTTGTTAATTTTATTTTTTGTATTAAATTGGTTATTTAGCCATTTTAAATTGTATTGTCTAATGTATTAAATTGAACTGTAATGTGTATGGTATTTACTTTTGCTTTGTGAATGAACAGCAAATTGTAAATTATACAAAATATAAATTAATACACACAGCTATTGTGTTAACAGTAAAGCAGTGTTGTCTGGAGTTCAGTCAGTCTGAAAGCTTGCGTTTAACATTCAAAATGACTAAGGTTATTGAGAGTAACAAATTAGAACAGTGCTTTTGTGTCTCTACCTAGCAACATGACCTGAAAATAATCGGGTTAAGTTTTTGTGTGAGCCATAACCGTGGTTGTAGTAATCCCATTGTGGTACGGATACAGTACTTCAATGTTGCACACATCGCGGACTTATACAACAGTTTTCATGGTAATGCTATAGGAACGAGCCGAAGTAACCATTGCAAAGCTTGAGAGATGGCAAACCAAGGTAGACGATGGTAAATGCATTGTAAAACCATGGGAATGGAATGCTGCATTTTATGTATGGGAACAAATATTACTATAATACAATTTTACTAGCTAAACTGAAATGGGTGGGGCATTACAAGAACCATCTCCAGTAATCAGTGTCTTCATACAGTATTATGAAATTTATATTTTGCCGACATGTCATTTTATAAGTAATTAGTCATAAATCTTAATGCACTCCCAAGCCATGTGGTAGTTACACCAGCACCCAATTTGGAAGGTATTACAGATAACATCTAAAGAGGACAATGGGATTGGCACGATTTGAGTACAGGCATGGGGCTTGAATAAATATTTAATTTTATAGAATTGTTTTGTGTGTGTGTGATATATATATATATATATATATATATATATATATATATATATATATATATATATATATATATATATATATATATATATATATATATATATATATATATATATATATATATATAGTGCCTTGCAAAAGTATTCCGACCCCTGACCAATTCTCTCATATTACTGGATTACAAATGGTACATTGAAATTTCGTTCTGTTTGATATTTTATTTTAAAACTCAAAATCAATTATTGTAAGGTGACATTGGTTTTATGTTGGGAAATATTTAAGAAATAAAAAACTGAAATATCTTGCTTGCATAAGTATTCAACCCCCACTGTAAGACATTCACCTTTTTGTTTTTGAGCCACTCCAATGTTGCTTTGGCCTTGTGCTTGGGATCATTGTCCTGCTGAAAGGTGAATTTCCTCCCAAGCTTCAGGTTTTTAGCGGACTGAAGCAGGTTCTCTTGCAGTATTTCCCTGTATTTTGCTCCATCCATTCTTCCTTCAGTTTTAACAAGATGCCCAGTCCCTGCTGATGAGAAGCATCCCCACAGCATGATGATGCCGCCACCACCATACTTCACTGTAGGGATGGTGTGTCTTGAGGCATGGGCAGTGTTAGGTTTGCGCCACACATAGCGCTTTGAGTTTTGGCCAAAAAGCTCTATCTTGGTCTCATCTGACCACAAAACCTTTTCCCACATCGCAGCTGGGTCACTCGCATGCTTTCTGGCAAACTACAGATGTGCTTTCAGATGGTACTTTTTGAGTAACTGCTTCTTTCTTGCCACCCTCCCATACAGGCCAGTGTTATGCAGAGCTCTTGATATTGTTGACTGGTGCACCATTACTCCACTCCCAGCCACTGAACTCTGTAGCTCCTTCAAAGTGATTGTTGGCCTCTCTGTGGCTTCTCTCACAAGTCTCCTTGTTTGAGTGCTGAGTTTTGAGGGACGGCCTTTTCTTGGCAGTGCCTGGGTGGTGTGATGCAGCTTCCACTTCCCGATTTATTGATCCAACTGTGCTCACTGGGATATCCAAACACTTGGGTATTATTTATCTCTAACTTCTGTAGAATGCTCTTTGGTCTTCATTTTCCTTCAGATTCACAGCCTGACCAATGATCCTTCAACAGTGGGGGTTTTTATCAAGAAAATGTGACAGCAACTTTAATGGTTCACAGGTGTAGGCCAATGGTAAGGTAACTGTCCTCGTTAGGGCAATTTCTTTCATCGGTGTAAACTGGGAGCTTCCACAGCACAGGGGTTGAATACTTATGCAAGCAAGATATTTCAGTTTTTTATTTCTTAAAAATATTTCTCAATATAAAACCAATGTCACCTTATAAGAATTGATTTTGAGTTTGTTTTAAAATAAAATATCAAACAATGAAATTTCAATGTACCATTTGTAATTCAGTAATATGAGAGAATTGGTCAGTGGTCTGAATACTTTTGCAAGGCACTGTGTGTGTGTGTGTGTGTGTATATATATATATATATATATATATATATATATATATATATATATATATATATATATATATATATATATATATATATATAATAAAAAAAATTGTGGATCCTGGTTTCTGTAATAACATGCACCAATAACGTGTAATCCAAAGTATTTTGCCAGAATCCAATTGAAAGTTCCACGTGTTTTGGAAGTTTTAAAATAGCGAAACGTAAATATAAATATTTTCGCCTATGTTCGAATTCAACTTGTTGATTTTTAGGTTTAAATATGCTTTCTTTTCCATAGGTTGTACTTGATCCTCCCAATTATTACTCCATGCAGTTATGAGCTTTGTGACCAGTTTCCCTCTATGTAACCTCCTTTTTAATTGAGCGGTGTGGGTAATGACTTATGGGGGGGCTGGTTAGTACATTTTACCGAGGCGATTTGTGTCTCAATTGTTAAACATAACCTTGATAATCCCGTTTTTTTTTTTTTTTGTTTTGTTTTTTGTTTTTTTTTCTCTTTAAAGGTTCCTCTACTGGTCAGACTGGGGTGAGCCAGCAAAAATTGAGAAAGCTGGGATGAATGGAGTAGACCGGCAGGTCCTGGTGATGACAGACATTCAGTGGCCCAATGGAATTGCACTAGGTAGGTAGCTGGTTCATTCCTCATTTACATACATGCTACCCCTTGTTGTATCTAGATATATTTGTGCCAGAAGTGTGTTGAAGCCTGCCATGAGTCATTCCAAATGATAGTTGAAATAACTGAATCTGTCTAGCCTAAAACAGCCTATTTAATGGCAGAGAATTTTATGCAACTATTTTGTTTACTACAATTAGTGGCATCCAAAACCAGCTATTTACCTGTCACCGATACTGTCGCAGTGAGAATGTAAAACTATCGGATTTGCAATCCATTTTTTTACTGACCACTTAAATCAGCTGCACTTTATACCCCTTCTCCACTGGCACATCCAACCCGTGAGGGCTCTGTACGGGTACAGGTATGGGTGGTTCTCCACTGGCTGTTTGCCAAGCAAGAACCAAGCCGCGAAACTCCGGCCTCAAGACATCTTGGCTCTGAGCCAAGCCGTGCCAGGGACGGGGTTAAGGAATTTTTGTCATTTACGTTGCATCTATATCAGTACACCAGAAAGACAAACATGGCTGTGATGACAGAAAAGTACAGCCATGGGACACTGAGGCTCTAGTTTCTCAAATGAGAGGTTTATGCCTGGATTTGAAGCAAATGGGCATAACCTTGGGTACGGTACACTTAACTTTAACAAACTCTAGAAAACAACTACTATCCTTAGACCAGGATATTTTGGCAAATCCTTTTTTCCCCTTCAACATTACTAATTGAACTTAAGTCGATATAATCAATAATTGTGTATTTGTGTAAAATTCCTAAATATTTATAAAATACAGCGATACAAGATACAGCTGTACAGTTGGTCTCTTAATTTAACACCATTTGTTTGCACAACTTTTGGCAAACCGGAGTAAATTTTAGATCAGTATTAGGTCCTCTGCTATTCCTAATCTACATTGATTTAGATTCTGGTATAGTAAGCAAACTTGTTAAATTTGCAGACGACACAAAACAAATTTGATGTGTAAGGCCTACATTTGTTTATTATTGATTGGTGGGGGTGGGGGTGGGGTGTGGGTCTGTTCTGGTTCCTTGTCCAGGGGCCCATGATACCAAAATCCGGCCCTGCCCTTACTACTTTTTAGTGTCATTTGAAACTCCATACATCAGTCCTCTAGTTTCTAGTGAGATGGCACTTTCAATGCAGAAATTTACAATAAACCAGCATGTGCACATTTTTTTTTTTTTTAAACACCAAGACTTGCAATTAAACAAACACTACTGTACATTATTACAAGAAGAGGGAAGGAAAGGTGCAACACATACACAAAAAAAGCGAACAATGAATTTAAATTTAAATTTGGGACTATTACACTGCGGATGTAGGGGGGTTTAGTTTTGTTTTTTATTCAATTGGAATTTTACTCAGTCCTGTACAATTATAATTATATATATATATATATATACGGATTATAATATATATATATATATATATATTATAATCCGTATATACCTCCTTACACACTGCAGAGTCATGTTTACTATAGAACCTGTATAGAAAACCAAGTATGCCATATCCAAAAATGACCTTGACTTTTGACCTGTCGTATTTTACAATGCAGACCAAGTTTCTCCAGAAACTTCCATTCTAGTTTATTTTTGTATTATATAAATTAGCGCTAGGACAGATTTAGAATATTTGACATGTATTTGCTAGAAATGACAAATACCTTTTCACTTATTTACCTCCTCACCAGATCTTTACGTGACAGTTTAAGAACAGGCAAATGAGAGCTCTGTGATGTGAGATTATATATTTGTTTATTTAGGAAGACGCCTTTATCCAAGGCGACTTACAGAGACTAGGGGGTGTGAACTATGCATCAGCTGCAGAGTCACTTACAATTACGTATCACCCGAAAGACGGAGCACAAGGAGGTTAAGTGACTTGCTCAGGGTCACACAATGAGTTAGTGGCTGAGATGGGATTTGAACCGGGGACCTTCTGGTTACAAGCTCTTTTCTTTAACCACTGGACCACACAGCCTCCATGTATATATAAAAAATAAAAAGATCAACACAGCAGCTCGAGCCTCAAGTTTTTAAAAAAAATATGCGGTACGCATAGTGATCTCTGTAGAAGGCCATCTGGGTCAAAGTGCGAGTCAGAATCTCATGGGACAAAGGCAAGCATGTCATTCTGAAATGCCTCGCTTAAACAGTGCCCAACTTGCTGGAAATGTTGTGTAGTGAATGTCATGTAGTGTAGAGTCCCCCACCTTAGTGTTTAAAGTTTCAGTTTTTTGCTTGTTCAGCTACAAAGGCACATGTAAACCTCATGTTATTACTTTGACAGGGGCGTAGCTAGGAATGGAAATTTGGGTGGGCCCCAACTTCAGGTGGACGAGCAAGTACCAAAGGTCTGACGTCACAGGAAATAGTTTACATTACAAACATGATTTAAAATCAATTGAAATTCTGAATACATGAAATATCTCCCCGGGTTTTGAGCAGAGGAAAGTAGTCAAGACTGAAAATGTATGGTGCCGAGTGACGCAAGGCGAACATTTTTTGCAGTTTATAACAGTAGTTGCACTTTACACTATAAATACAAAGCACATATGCATACAACCTACAGAAACAAACACACTGTGTATCATCATTGTAAAAACCATTTCATTTGACAGTGCAAACAGAAACAAAAAAAATCCCCCCCCAAAAAAAGCTATTTTTTTTTCTTGGCTGTATTGTAATCTCTTCGCTTTATTGTAATAACGTTGCCTCTAAGTCGCCCTGCATAAGGGCGCCTGTCAAGCAAAAACTAAAAATCAGGTTAAGCGCCTGCTCCCTTCAAATCAAAACTAAAATCTTAGCTGTGCTAAGAATACCTAGTTTCCAGCTAAATGTCTGCTTTCGTTTTCACTGCATTCTCAGGTACAGAGATACTGCGTTGGATGCAACAAATGTAGCAAGCAGACACCCATTTTATTTTTTTTATATAGAAACAACCTTGAGTGATGAATTCAGCAACATTTTCCAGTTTTGTAAAGCTTTTAAAATTGTTGACACATTCGCTAATGAAAAGGAATGTGCAATTTCCATATTTTGCTGCCTTTTAAAATAAATCTCATACACCAGAGAAGGTAACGGCAAACCTTAAATGACAAAACCCAAGTTTTGTATTTCTTTACATTTCTAATACTACGTAGAAATAATTCTGAAGTTTTAAAAGCACAGATACCTTCAAATTATTAATAAATTGTAACCATACATGCCACTGACTCGCTAGGTCAATGTAGTATGACTCTAACACCAATCATGACGTCAGTGACCCCGTTGCCATAGTAACCAAATGCACGGTGCTGGAGTGTGAATTCAGTATGAAATTGTAAGGAAAGAAAATCACGGTAAATTGCTTACGAAATCAGCTCTTGATTTGCCAACGCCTGCTATTGCTACGCATTTCAAACACACTCATTTCAGTTCCCAAAATATTTAAGACGGAAAACTGTATTTACGGAACACTCCCAAGCACTATATCTCCCATGTAACCATTTAAAATGTTTGAAGTAGACAACAAATAAATGTACTTGCATATATTTGCAGTGAATGCACTTTAAAACAGTCAGCGTCACCACACCATCGAGAACACAGTAATATTACATTAAGCAATCAAATACAATGAAAGTCAGTTAGTTACTTACCATTGCCTAGTTAGTATCCTCTCGTCTCTGCTCCACCTTACAGGATAACGCAGTTATATAGTCGTGACACTCCACAAAATCGCATATCTCTTCAAACGACAGCAATTTTAAGCTTTTTTTTTTGTCGGCATTCGGCCAGCTGTCTTAATCCTGTTCACTCGAGCCTTTCTACTAAACTAAAATGCACATTAAAAGTTGTTATATGGAAACATCTGGGACATTTCAACAGACTTTCAATAGATCCTCACCAGCTGCCTTGCAAGCTGTCAATCAAGCGTGGCTTGCACATGATTTGTTGTGTTAGGAAGATCCCACCCAAATATTGCATCACATTGACTATTTTGCTTTGATTGGCTAAAGCTTGCAGAATTCTGCCTTCTGGGCGCACAGTTGACTTTTTTTTTTTTTTTTTATAAATGTACTTTTAAACTTGGCATTCACAGGCTCAGATTTGGGTGGGCATGTGTGCCTCTGCTTCATGAAAACGTGTCTGGCCACTGTTTTACTGTGAACAAATGGCAAGGAATGAAAAAAAGTAAAATTTAAATAAATGCGGTGTCAACTTTATATACTAGTTTTATTTTGGGAATAAACAAAACCGACGTTTAATTTGAACTGCTCTTTTGGCATACTTTTTGTTTTGTAGTTAATTCACTGGGGTAAGGCAAGGCTTTTTTTTATTTATTTTTTTTATAAACCAATGTGCTACATAGTGTAACATCTTGCTGTTAAATAAAGGCACACATGGGCCACGCCCCTCTCCTGATGCTGCTGTACTGTCTTCCTCTGTTCTGAGCAATACAATGGCTTTTATTACTTTTTGAAAATGAATGAATAGCTGAACGAATATTTTTAAGTTGAGCGAATAGCTGAACATGAAAATCCTGTGTGTTGTCTCAGCACAAATATATAAATAACACTGCAATTTTTTTTAAATAAAATAAAACCGGACACTAAAGGGCCTCACTTATAAACTATTTAAATAGCAAGTGTGTGTCTAATATATACTTTTGTATTAACCCTTTGCGGTCCATTTATTAATTCTGCGTCAGGCTCACCAGGTCTAATTAATTTTCACA
Organism: Acipenser oxyrinchus oxyrinchus; assembly: GCA_030684275.1. Lineage (NCBI taxonomy): Eukaryota > Metazoa > Chordata > Actinopteri > Acipenseriformes > Acipenseridae > Acipenser > Acipenser oxyrinchus. The sequence goes on from CM060248.1 coordinate 44,273,410, forward strand.
CGCGCAGTTAATTTTAGACGCGCTGTTTAAAAGTATTTTTTTCCACAGTCAAACGGGTTTAAATGGCCCTGCATATCAACAAAGCACTCACTAGGGCTCTCCAGCCCCGCCCCACCCTTTCGTTTGCTATCGCTTTCACATATTCTACCAAATAAAAAATAATAATAATAGTCGTACATACCGATCAATCGTCTCCTGATGACTCGTTTATCACCAAACTCCTCAATAATGCAATCCAAGTCATTATTTTATTGCTATAACATCTCAAAAGCTCTGCAAATGTCCGTGATAGTCTCTGTGCGCTGATACTATACTCCCAGCTTGTTTCCATCACGACCGCCCCATCTGATGCCAATGGGGTACTATGACTATTCATGAGATACGCTTTTTTTTTTTTTCGACTTGTCTCGGCTCCTGTCGCTCCCATTCGGCAATTGAATGGTTTTCTCGGCTTTTCGGAGAAAAACGACTAGAAACCCGTTTTTTGCGTTGCTAGAATGATGTCGGACCCAGTCCGACAAAGGACCTATGAGGAATAATTGCAATGTCGGACCCAGTCCGACAATGGACCGGAAAGAGTTAAAATGCAGCTAAACACATCAGCGTAGTTGTGCCTTCACAGGTCTGCAGCAGCCTCGAGAGCTGCAAGTACACCTCCAGACTCTGGCATGCACAGATTTCAGTAGCATACATCCCTGTCATGGCTGTAAATACAAACTTTGGGCCATCGATAACGAAAGTCACTATGACCTACGCCCACTGTATTAATCTGTAACGATGTACATTGGTGCTTGTATATACCCCCAGTTTGAGACTCTAACTTGTCCGAAACCAAGTTTCATCAGAATTAAGCGCTTTTCAGATATATGTGAAAACACGAGACATACAGTATAAACTGCCATGTGAGCTGTTTTTACCAAGTATAATCATTTTTATTTTATTTCTTCCTTTCAGACTTGGTAAAAAGCCGTCTATATTGGGTGGACTCCAAACTGCACATGCTTTCCAGTGTGGATCTGAATGGTGAAAACCGTAAAACAGTTTTGCAGTCACAAGAGTATCTTGCTCACCCCTTTGCTCTCACAGTATTTGAGGTAAATGACTCTGACAGTTAATATCATATAATTTACCTTATTTTTGTACCATCTTCAGTGGCCTTGGCAATGCTAGGAAATAAAATTAAGTAGAATGATTGAATTATTGGTTGACAGTGGATCTGGTCTAGGGCTTGGGGTTTTGTGAAATGCATTTGCTTTGGGAGGAGTCAGGATTAAGTTTAACCAATGAAATTCGGGCAAGGGTTCTACTTGCATCTCCAGCTGTTTGGAAATCTCCAAATATTTGCTTTTAATTTAAGCACCCATGATGCAAAAAACGGTAAAATCAGTAGGAAGTTTTTTTAAATTCTTTTACAGACAGCAGTTAGATTGCCACTATCAGCAGTACTTTGGGACACTTAGTTTTTGTTCTCCCATCTTTAATTTATCATATCATTGTGAGCCTAAAGGTACACACACGTATTGATTTCTCTGACCTCTTGTGCTAGGTCTAGTCTCTAAATCCTATTTTGTTCCTGGCAAAATAAGTTCTAAGTAGTCAGAAATCATAAGGTAGTGCCTTCATTTTGCAAGTTGGTGACCATGAGATTGACCACTGAACTATTATGGCTGCAAATTGAGATAATGGGACTTGTAGAGCCAGTATCGAAATTTTAGCCCCTAAAATGCTACAAAACTTTTTATACATACACTTTATTTTTTCTCACTTTTCTGATACCTGTGAGACCCGCTTCCTTTTCCTGCTGAAAAAAGTTGGTATTGCCACTTTGTTACAAGCCTTGTCTGTATCATTGATGTGGCCCACTTGCTTTCAAACTGAGCTCATTTCCTTTTCATATCTGACCAAAAACAGATGTTGCATGCAAAAAATGTAAGATATAACATAGCCCCTTTGGTAGATATTGTATCTTTTTTTAGGGATGATCCTTTTACTATAAATTGATTAGATATTAACTGCTTGATCAAGTGCTGGACTGACACATTGCACTCTGACACAAATGGAAGAGATTGTGTTCAGATGATAAACAGAAAAATCAACCAACAAAGAGAGTAATCAAGACAATTGGTATTCAAAAAATTGTCTTGGTATCTCCCACCCCCACCAATTTTTAGAATTCCTGATCTTGATTTTATATGAATGCAAGTTTATTCTTCCATAGCATGTGGTTCTGAAATATTTAGTCTCATTTTGCAGGATCGAGTTTTCTGGACAGATGGTGAGAATGAAGCCATCTTTGGTGCAAATAAATTTACAGGAGCAGATGTGATGACTCTGGCTAACAACCTGAATGAACCACAGGACATTATTGTTTATCATGAACTTATACAACTTTCAGGTTGGTCTAACTTTTTTTTTATTTCTTCAGGCACTCTTAGGGTTAGTATCCTATTTTCATATTTACAGTACTCCAATTTCAAAATGAGTGACAGTAGAAGCCCATGACATTTGTGAGTATTTAGCAGAAAAAAAAAAAAAAAAATATATATATATATATATATATATATAATATAATATATATATATATATATAGTGCCTTGCATAAGTGTTCACCCCCTTGGACCTTTCCACATTTTGTAGTGTTACAACCTGGAATTGAAATGGATATAATTGGGATTTTTACCATTTGATTTACACAACATACTTAACACTTTTGAAGGTGCAAAATATTTATTGTGACACAAGTTAATTAAACAAAAAAAGACATTTGTTGGTAGCATAAGTATTCACCCCCCTGAGTCAATACTTGGTAGAAGCACCTTTGGCAGCAATTACAGCTGTGAGTCTTTTTGGGTAAGTCTCCATCAGCTTTGCACATCTGGATCCTGCAATTTTTGCCCATTCTTCTTGGCAAAATTGCTCAAGCTCTGTCAAGTTGGATGGGGACCGTTGGTGAACAGCAATTTTCAAGTCTTGCCACAGATTCTCAATCGGATTGAGGTCTGGGCTTTGACTGGGCCATTCTAAGACATTTCAGGTTCTTGTTTTTAAACCGCTCCAGTGTAGCTTTGGCTGTGTGTTTAGGGTCATTGTCCTGCTGGAAGCTGAACCTCTGCCCCAGTCCCACAGGTTTTCCTCTAGAATTTCCCTGTATTTGGCTCGATCCATCTTGCCCTCAATCCTGACCAGTTTCCCAGGCCCTGCCGATGAAAAGCATCCCCATAACATGATGCTGCCACCACCATGGTTCACCGTGGGGATGGTGTTCTCAGGGTGATGAGCAGTCTCGGCTTTGCGCTACACATGGCGTTTTGCGCTAAGGCCAAAAAGTTCAATTTTGGTCTCCTCGCCAGAGAACCTTTTTCCACATGTTTGCTGTGTCTCCCACATGCCTTTTGGCAAAATCCAAACAGGATTTGATATGGGTTTTTTTCAGCAATGGCTTTCTTCTCGCCACTCTTCCATAAAGCCCAGTTTTGTGGAGCGTCCCGGTTATAGTTGTCCCATGGACGGTTTCTCCCATCTCAGCCGTGGATCTCTCCATCTCCTTCAGGGTTACCATTGGCCTCTTGGTTGCTTCTCTGACTAATGCCCTCCTTACCTGGTCACTGACTTTTGGTGGATGGCCTTCTCTAGGCAGAGTTGCGGTTGTGCCATATTCTTTCCATTTTTTAATAATGGATTTAACAGTGCTCCAGGGGATGTTCAAAGTTTGGGATATTTTTTTATAACCCAACCCTGATTGGTGCTTCTGCAGAACTTTCTCGGACTTGTTTTTGATAGCTCCTTGGTCTTCATGATGCTGTTTGTTTAGATATGATATCTAACAAACTCTGGGGCCTTCCAGAAACAGGTGTATTTAATCTGAGATCATGTGACACTTTAATTGCACACAGGTGGACTCCATTCAACTAATTATGTGACTTCTGAATGCAATTGGTTGCACCAGAGCTTATTTAGGGGTGTCACAGCAAAGGGGGTGAATACTTATGCAATCAAGACTTCAATTTTTTATTTGTAAATTTTGAAAAATATGTAGTTTTTTTTTCCCCACTTCGACATTATGGACTATTTTGTGTAGATCAGTGACACAAAATCCTAATAAAATCCATTTTAATCCCAAGTTGTAACACTACAAAATGTGGACAAGTCCAAGGGGGTGAATACTTATGCAAGGCACTGTGTGTGTGTATAATATATATATATATATATATATATATATATATATATATATATATATATATATATATATATATATATATATATATATATATATATATATATATATATATATATATATATATATATATATATATAGTCTGGTTGCACAGACATAGTTTAAGGTTTGAACGAAGGTTCTGTTTAAAGTCGATTTTACAACCAGCTCAAAAGGGGGGTAAATACCAATTTTCATGCACATCAATGGGGGTGTGTTGTCGGATTGACAGGCTCAACAAACCCTGTGAACGGGGTAGCATTTGGTGAAATACTTTTTGAAAGTAATGATAAAAACAGCTGTTAAAAAAAGAATTGAAATATACACAGTCCCGGGATTGTAGATGTGCAACGAGATATTTATAATTTCGGGGGGGGTGGTCGGGAGTTCATCGAAAGTGTCAGCAGTCAGAGAAACGAACAAGTGAAACAGAGAATGCAGTGGCACTTTACAGTATTACCCTGTTAGCTGTGTTGTATTGTTGCTCCCTAGTCCTTAATTTGTAATGACAGGGATGGCGGGGCTCCAGCAATAATTTCATTTTAAAATTTAAAGTCTGCACGTTGCTGCTACTTGAATAGAATGAACGTACAAAAAAAAAGCATAAAACCTCATAACTTAGAGGGAAACCCATGAGGTGCCGTGGCTCAGCCCTGGCACAAATTTAATCACTAGTTTAATAAAATGTAAGCCTCGGATAAAGGAGTCTACCAAATACAGTGGCCCAGTCAAAGTCCTGATCTCAATCCCAAGAGAATCTGTGGCACTATTTGAAAATTGCGATCCACAAGCATCGTCCAACCAACCTGAACAACCTGGAGCAAATCTGCCAAGAAGAATGGGCCAAAATCACTGTCATTGTGTGCAAAGCTGGTACATACTTACCCCAAAAGACTTAAAGCTGTTATTGCAGCTAAAGGTGGCTCTACCAAATATTAATGTGTGGGGGTTGAATACTTATGCAAGCAAGATATTTCAGTTTTTTTATTTCTTCAATATTTCCCAACATAAAACCAATGTCACCTTACAATAATTGATTTTGAGTTTCAGTGTTTTAAAATAAAATATGAAACAGAACAAAATTTCAATGTACCATTTGTAATTCAGTAATATGAGAGAATTGGTCAGGGGTCTGAATACTTTTGCAAGGCACTGTGATACATACATACATACATACATACATACATACATACATACACACACCGGTCAAAAGTTTTAGAACACCTCCATTTTTCCAGTTTGTATTGAAATTTACACAGCTTAATGTCTCAATGTACTCTGAAATTAAAGCATAGAACAAATAAACAATTGGAGATAAAGAAATCATGGAATCGTTTTGTTTAACAATTTAATCTAAATTTTGGACTCACCAAAGTAGCTACCTTTTGCAGATATAACAGCCGAACACACTCGTGGCATTCTTTCTACAATGGAAATCAAATATTGTTCAAAAAGTTCTTCCCAACACTGTTGCAGAAGTTCCCACAAATGTGTTGCACTTGTAGGTTGCTTTGCTTTCACCCTTCTGTCCAGTTCATCCCAAACCAGCTCGATGGGGTTTAAGTCTGGAGACTGTGCTGGCCATTCCATGATTTGAAGCCTACCGTCTTGTTCTTTTCTTCTAAGGTAGTTCTGACATAGCCTGGAGGTATGTTTTGGGTCATTATCTTGCTGTAGGATGAACCCCTGACAAACTAGGCGTATACCAGAGGGTATTGCATGGCGCTGCAAAATGCTGTGGTAGCCGTTTTGGTTCAGGGTGCCACTCACTGTGTGCAAGTCGCCGACTCTGGATCCAGCAAAAGAGCCCCAGACCATCACGCTTCCTCCTCCATGTTTGACAGTTGGTGTCACACACTGAGGAACCATCCTTTCGCCTACTCGACGGCGTACAAAAACCCTGCGTGATGAACCGAAGATTTCAAATTTTGATTCATCGGTCCATAAGACCTTCTTCCAGTCTTCAGTAGTCCACTGGTGGTGCTTCATGGCCCAGGCAAGCCTCTTTTCTTATTTTGCCATCTTAGCAATGGCTTTCTTACTGCCACTCGACCTGTCAAACCTGCAGCTCGAAGTCTTCTCTTCACAGTTGAAACTGAGACTTGCTTACTTCGACCAGTGTTAAGCTGTGCTTGAAGCTGTTGTCCTGTGAGCCGCCTATCACGCAAGCTGTTGACTCAGAAACTTGTCTTCTGATTTTGTTGTGGCTTTGGGTCTGCCAGACCTCTTCCTGTCAGAGTTTCCTCCAGTTTCCAAGTGCCTTTTGATGGTGTAGGAAACTGTACTCACTGACACCTTGGCTTTCTTTGCAATTTCTCTAAAGGAAAGACCTACACTTTTAAGGGTTATAATGGTCTGTCTGTCTTCCTTTGTTAATTGCCTTTTTCTCGCCATTATGATAGCAATATACTACTTCCTGCAGTACAATACTGTCCAAATAATGCTTAAGAGGGTGTAGTAACACAGTCTGTTCCAACACTGCTTTTATACAGACAGAGGGTTTGTAAGTAATCAACAAAAGTTGGGACACCTGTAGGAATTGTTGGCATCAGCTTTCAAGGCTTAATTTATTTCCATTGCTGCAGAACAGCTGTAAGTTGTTAACCCATTACTTGTTCCCTGAAAAAGGCCTTTTTATATAACTCTGAAATGTACATTATTTTTCAGTTTTTGGTAACTTAAACTTTTTCTTTTAACCTCTGGCAGTTTACCGCTTACCTTTGTACAATTTCAGGTTATTCACTGGACTTGAACTGCTTAAATTTCAGTAAAAACTGGAAAAATGGGGGTGTTCTAAAACTTTTGACCGGTAATGTACATACATACATATACATGCATGCATGTATGTATGTATGTATGTATGTATGCATGCATCCATACATACATACATGGCTGTGTGGTCCAGTGGTTAAAGAAAGGGGCTTGTAACCAGGAGGTCCCCGGTTCAAACCCCACTGACTGAAAGGCGTCTGCTAAATAAACAAATATATGTGTATATATATATATATATATATATATATATATATATATATATATATATATATATATATATATATATGCATACAGTACCGCGGAAAGTTTTTGCCCGTCTGATTTTCTGCATTTTTGCATATTTGACACTGAATGTTATCAGATCTTCCACCAAAAGCTAATATTAGATAAAAGGGACCCTGAGTGAACAAAACACAAAAATTTGATACATATTTCATTTATTAAAGAAAGTTATGCAACACCCAATGCCCCCATGTGAAAAAGTAATCTTCCCCTTGGACTCTAACTGGTTACACCACCTTTAGCAGCAATAACTGCAACCAAACGCTTCCTGTAGTTATTGATTAGTCTCTCACAGCGCTGTGGAGGAATTTTGGCCCACTCTTCCATGCAGAACTGCTTCAACTCAGTGACATTTGTGGGTTTTCGAGCATGAACTGCTCATTTCAGGTCCCGCCACAACATCTCAATGGGGTTTAGGTTTGGACTTTGACAAGGCCATTCCAAATCTTGTTCTTCAACCATTCTGATGTAGACTTGCTTGTGTGTTTTGGATCATTGTCTTGCTGCATGACCCAACTGAGCTTCAGCTTCAGCTCACGGACGGATGGCCTGACATTCTCCTGTAGAATTCTCTGATACAGAGAATAATTCATGGTTCCTTCAATGATGGCAAGGCATCCAGGTCCTGATGCAGCAAAGTATCCCCAAACCATGACACTGCCACCACCATCCTTGACCGTTGGTATGAGGTTCTTACTGTAGAATGCAGTGTTTTGGTTTTCGCCAGACAACGGGGCCCATGTCTGCCAAAAAGATCCACTTTTTACTCCTCTGTCCACAGAACATTGTTCCAGAACTCTTGGATCATCCAGATGCTTTTTGGCAAACTTGAGACAAGCATTCATGTTCTAAGTGAGCAATGGTTTCCACCTTGCTACTCTGCCATGAATCCCATTTTTGCCCAGTGTCTTTCTGATGGTGAAGTCATGAACACTGACCTTGGCCGAGGCGAGAGAGGCCTGCAGATCCTTGGGTGGTGTTCTTGGGTTCTTTGACTTCCTGGACGATTTTATGCCTTTGCTTTTGGCAGGATGGCCACTCCTGGGAAGATTCACTACTGTCCCAAACTTTCTCCATTTGGACAATATGGCTCTGACTGTGGTTCGGTGGAGCCCCAGAGCCTTAGAAATGGCTTTGTAACCCTTTCCGGGCTGATAGGCATTAACAACTTTTTTCCCGGAGGTCTTCCGGAATGTCTTTTGTTCGTGGCATGATGTGCCTCTAGAACCTGTGTGCTGACAGCTTCACTTTGGTGGTAAGGGCCAAAGTTAGTCAGATTTATATTGGGCAGGGCTGGCCCAAATAAGGCCTAGTTGTTAACCAAAGTACTCAAAACAGCTGACCCTAATTATCCCTTTAATTGGGTTGAGTTAACTAGGGGGGGGGGCAATTTTCACACCTGAAGATTGCATGTTTGATTACCTTGCACACCAAACAAATGAAAGAAGCACCAAACTTTGTCATTTTTTCTCTGACTCCCTCTATGTACTAAATACTACAACCCACAAAAAAATCTGACCAAATGCAATGTGAAAAATGCAGAAAATCAGACGGGGCAAAGACTTTTTTCACGGCTATTATTATTATTAATTTCTTAGACACCCTTATCCAGGGTGACTTACAATTGTTACAAGATATCACATTATTACAATTTATTTTTTACACTTTTTACATACAATTACCCATTTATACAGTTGGATTTTTACTGGAGCAATCTCGGTAAAGTACTTTTGCTCAAGGGTACAGCAGCAGTGTCCCCACCTGGGATTGAATCCACGACCCTCCGGTCAAGAGTCCAGAGCCCTAACCACTACGTGGCCTAGCTAAATATAAGATATGTTTGATATAAATCAGCGAATGAGCGTTTATTATACTGTAGGGTGGAGACAGGAGCATCACTCAATATTACTTGAGGGGAGCAATAAGTTTAATAACAGGGAAACGTTTATGATGAGTGATTTAAACTAGGAAATTTAGATTATAAAAACACTAGAACAATACCAAAAATAAAAAATGAACATTTTGTATGTGTCCATATCATAAGTTTAGTGTGAAAAACACTTTAAGGTGGCAAAGTAATGTCATCTGAATTCCTTCGGAAACTTTAAATATAAGTCAAGTACTGTAGCCTACACACCAATGCTAAAGTGCTCTTCGGAGAAGACGTGGACAGGGTTGCCAACTATTTTACAAAAGCCCGCCCACTTCCTGAAAACCCGCCGAGTCAGGAGTAAAAGTTGTGACATAACAATCACCTCTGATGTTGTTCCCCATTGTAACAAATAGCAACTACACAATGTGCTTAACCCTTAGCAGTCCATTTATTCGACTAGAGACCTGTTTTTTGCGTCTTTTTGATGTCAGACAGGGTCCGACATTGGACCGGAAAGGGAAAATTGCGATGTCGGACCAGGTCTGACATAGGACCGCAAAGGGTTAATTACCAGAGATTCTAGAAATCCATTTGCTGCGGAAAAACACGGATTATCTATGCTGTCGGAGAATTTTTTGTTTTACACTTGCAAAAAACAAGCAAAGCTTTTTTTTGGTTGTTTGATAATCAAATCAATACACCTATCACATATTGGCGTCAACAGGGTTAGAAACCAACAATATTGTGCTACTCGTCCAAAGGACTAGTACCTTTTGAAACTTGCTAGTCCTGATGTGAAGTGCCTAAGTTGGAATCAACAGTAGTTGGGGTCCCAAAAAATAGGCATAGATTTTATTTTGCTGAAAAATAAACAGTTATAAATTTTAGATTTTACATTTTTAACAAAACACCTTCATAAACACTCATATAGATCGATCAAACTTGTGCTGAGAAACTGACACTGACAGCACCAGACGGGATGACAGAGGAGAAAATTCTCTCAGCTGTGTTACCTTGCTGACCATGAAGCTCCACCTGAAATTGACACAGATACAAGTAAAATGTCTATTTTATTGTACATTTTACATGTGTTGCTATTTACAAAAATGCTGGCTATGAATTACTATCTACAATAATTAATGTGCTCACGTACACATGCAGTCTTCACTAAAGTCCCAATTTAAATAAAGTATGTTTCACTGTAGCCCTCGGGATGAAATTGTTAGGTGGCTATTTAATTTTTTTTTTTTTCAATGGGTTTTATGTTTTAACGCTGCAATAAGAGTTCTGTTTATGAAGCAGAACAGGTGATTTATTTGCACTGTGCGCGACCGTATTTTCCCATTGGTGCTTGACCCGGAGCACTCACGGTGATTTTAAAGCCTGGTTTTCAAACATGTGTTTTAAAGTAATTTCAGCTTCCAAGGACTTTTTAAAATATGCAGATGATAATGTAAACACCACCAAGCTACAGACAGCGAGTCCCAAACTTGTTCCTGCTTATAGAACTCAACTTTATTATGAATATACTGTTATGTTTTAAGCAACATACTACGATAATGTTCACTATGGTAATTGTTTATTAGTTTAATAATGTGGCCTATTGTTTGACCTTGTTAGTACAACCAGCCCGCTTTGCTAATGACATCTTCAATCAGGGTCGTAACCCAGTATAAATCAACACATTTTTGTAAAATGACTTTACACTTCGAAAGATGCAACGTGTTTCAGTAAATTCAAACGATTAACTTTGCATCCCGCACAAAGGGAGAACACAAACATAAAATGCCATTTAAGTGGGGTTGGCATTGCAGGGGAGATGAAGGGAGGTTTCAGTTCAGTGACTGTCTTCTAAGCATTATTGTCTGCGTTGTAAAACGCAGACATTGTTTTCTCTCGGTTTCTTTATTATTGTCTGCGTTATAAAACGCATACATTGTTTGTAAGAGGTTTCTCAAAATGTTTTGGACTTTGAGCTTTGGCCTCTCGTTTAAAGTCAAATGCTAAATAACACAATATGTATGCTTATGAAGCTATTTTGGCTATTGAAACCACTCCTACCACACTATTAAAATTACACGTCATCCAAAACAACCTACAAACGCAGACTAAGTTTCTTTAGAACCTTCCATTCTAGTTTGTGAATGCTTATTCACCACTGCTACACCCCGTTAGAAAATTGACTTCCCTGCATTTAACGCAAGACTGAACGTGAGTATATGTGTACATTTCTTTTAAGTACTCGCCCAGAGACACGCTTCAACTAGTCCTCCTCAGATTTAATTTGCCTCGGGCGAGCATGAGTTTCAACCCTGACAGGCAGTTTTGCTCCTTCTCAAAACTGAAGCTCATTAAACTATTTGAGAAGCACTATGAACTCGTGTGAGGTGTGGAAGCGACATCGTGTGAGAAGTACGAGTGGACAAGTACAACGCAGTTAGAAGCAGTAAGGAGGAATTACATCTTTAAATTGAATCTGGAGTTGCTTTAATCAGAAAACCATTGCAGCTTAAAGCCTTACAGCTGCGTGTGTTTTTCTGATAAGCTGAAACTCGGAGCAGCTGATTCAAATTCGCGCGTTCTGAGACACGGGGAGGGCGGAGCCCGCAGCACAAGCACAATCAAACAAAAGGCAGGCAGTCTTCCCAGTGACCGCATGTGGAAGCGACATTGTGTGAGAAGTACGAGCGGACAAGTACAACGCAGTTAGAAGCAGTTTCAAAGCAGGTTGACCGCTGCAGAAGCTAAACTAAACTTCCACAAAAAAAACACAAAACAAAATGGTCTTCAAGCCAGTAATCTGTGACAACTGCATGATGTGGGAAATCCGAGAAAACCCAACAGAGCTCAACCAAGTTTGTGTAAAGTGCTGCACAATCCAGGACTTGCTTCAGTGATTAAGCCTGCTAGAAAAGGAGCTGGAGGAAATGACAGCAACAGGAGCTTGAGGAGCTGACAGACCCACATTTCATGGAAGTCTGCACCCCTAGCAGACTGAAAGCCACCAGGGAGATGGAAGAGAGTCAAAACAGCTGGGTTCAGATCGGCAGAAGCAGGGAAAAAAAGAAACCTTCGTCAAACACAACCACCAGAAATCCAGACATCCAACAAATTTCAGCCACTTCAACATTTAGATGACCAAAACAAACATCAAGGTGAACAAAAGAAACAACATCCAAGACCCTATACACAGTGCTGGCCAGGCAGCAAAAAGAAGGGAGGTCATGATTGTTGGGGACTCCATATTGAGAAACACAGCAAGTTCAGTTTGCAGTTTGGACCCCCTTACTACAACAGTGTGCTGCCTTCCAGGAGCCTCTGTCAAGCACATCACTGAGAATGTGGACAGGCTCCTAGAACGAACAGGAGACGACCCGGTAGTAGTCATCCACATCGGTACAAACAACATTGGAAGAGACAGACCAAGATCCCTGCAAAACAAATTCAGAGAGCTCGGCAGGAAATCAAGACAAGACCAAAACTGTGGTATTTTCTGGGATACTTGTCGGCACCTTGCAAAGGACCATATGGACAGCTGGAAATACAAAATCAAAATACATGGCTGAAATCGTGGTGCACACAGGAAGGCTTCACCTTTCTTCAACATTGGCGCACATTCTACAACAAGGACTATCTATACAGGTGGGACGGACTGCACTTAAACAGAAAGGGAACCAATCTACTCGGAGAAAAGATCCTTGAGGAGGTCCAGAAGCATTTAAACTAGAAAGGAAGGGGGGAGAAAACAACAAAAAAACAGAAGGGACTCCACATCAAAACAAGGGCAACAACTCAGGTAAGACCACTATTAAATGTATTTATCTTAATTCTAGAAGTCTCAAACAAAATGTTAGAACTTGAAGCTACTGCACTAACAAGTAACTACGATGTGATGGGTGTTACAGAAACTTGGTTGTCTGAGTGATGGAGACGAATATAATATTAGTGGGTACACACTATATAGGAAAGACAGGCAGGACAGAAGAGGCGGAGGGGTAGCGCTATACATAAGAAATAGTCTTGAAGCCCAGGTGTTAAATCAGGACAAAGAAAACAATGCAGAATCAATATGGGTCAGAATAATGGACACAAATTCAAAGGGCATAATAGGAGCATGCTATAGACTGCCAAATTCAGACGCTGAGCAAAATAATCTGTTATACAATGACATTCGAAATGCGTGTAGAAAAGGAGAAGCTATACTAATGGGGGATTTCAACTTCCCCCATATAAAATGGGAAAACCCGATGGGGGGGCACGACGGACAAAATTGAAATGGTGGAAATGACAAATGACTGCTTCCTAACGCAATTTGTCAAGGCACCGACTAGAGGGGAGGCATGCCTTGATTTAGTCTTTTCAAATAATGAAGACAGAATAACTAAAACAGAGGTCAAAGCCAATGGCAAACTCAGACCACAACATGGTCTCATTTGAAGTATTTTTTAAAACCCCAAAAGTAATGACTAAAGCTAAGGTTTACAATTTTAGAAAAGCAAACTATGAAGGTATGAAAGAGAGACTAACAGAAGTAGATTGGAGTAAAATAGAGAAAACATCCACAGAAAAAGGATGGCTGTTTTTTAAAAATGTAGTACTAGAGGCACAAAACAATTACATCCCAAAAGTAGACAAATCTAAAACAAAATGGCCAAAATGGTTTAACAGATCAATTAAAAAAAATATTCAGCGAAAAAAGGCACTTTACAGAGCGTTTAAAAGGGACCAAAAACAAAGTACACAGAAAGAGTACTTGGAACTGCAAACAAGTCAAAAAGGAAGTTAGAAAGGCTAAGAGAGATAGAAATCAATATTGCTAAGGGGGCTAAAACCAATTCCAAAATGTTTTTCCAATATTTTAACAGCGAGAGAATATTCAAAGAGGAGGTTAAATGTCTAAAAGACACAAATGGCAAAATCATAGATGAAGAAAAAAAATAGCAAATATATTAAATTATTACTTTTCACAGGTTTTTACAAAGGAGGACACGGACAACATGCCCGACATGTCGACCTGTTCCTATCCAATTTTAAATAACTTTAGCATAAGAGGCAGAAGTGTTAAAGGGACAAGGAGCTCTTTTAAAATAAACAAATCACCTGGGCCAGATGAGATCCTCCCAATAGTACTCAAAGAAATGAGAAATTATTTACAAACCGCTAACCAAGATCATGCAACAGTCTCTTGACACGGGTTGTACCGACAGACTGGAAAATTGCAAACGTAATACCGATCCACAAAAAGGGAGACAAAACCGAACCAGGTAACTACAGACCAATAAGCCTGACTTCTATTATATGTAAACTTATGGAAACTATAATAAGATCCAAAATGGAACATTACCTATATGGTAACAATATCCTGGGAGACAGCCAGCATGGTTTTAGGAAAGGGAGATCGTGTCTAACTAACCTACTTGACTTTTTTTTGAGGATGCAGCATTGAAAATGGATAATTGCAAAGCATACGACATGGTTTATTTAGATTTCCACAAAGCTTTTGACAAAGTCCCGCATAAAAGACTAATTCTCAAACTGAACGCAGTAGGGATTCAAGGAAATGCATGCACATGGATTAGGGAGTGGTTAAGAGGTAGAAAACAAAGTACTGATTAGAGGAGGAACCTCAAAATGGAGTGAGGTAACCAGTGGTGTACCACAGGGATCAGTATTAGGTCCTCTGCTATTCCTAATCTACATTTAATGATTTCGATTCTGGTATAGTAAGCAAACTTGTTAAATTTGCAGACAACACAAAAATAGGAGGAGAGGCAAACACTGTTGCAGCAGCAAAGGTCATTCAAAATGATCTAGACAGCATCCAGAACTGGGCAGACACATGGCAAATGACATTTAATAGAGAAGTGTAAAGTATTGCATGCAGGAAATAAAAATGTGTATTATAAATATCATATGGGAGTTACTGAAATTGAAGAAGAGAACTATGAAAAAGACCTAGGAGTTTATGTTGACTCAGAAATGTCTTCCTCTAGACAATGTAGGGAAGCTATAAAAAAGGCCAACAAGATGCTCGGATATATTGTGAGAAGTGTTGAATTTAAATTAAGGGAAGTAATGTTAAAACTTTACAATGCATTTGTAAGACCTCACCTAGAAATATTGTGTTCAGTTCTGGTCACCTCGTTACAAAAAGGATATTGCTGCTCTAGAAAGAGTGCAAAGAAGAGCAACCAGATTTATCCCGGGTTTAAAAGGCATGTCGTATGCAGACAGGCTAAAAGAATTGAATCTATTCAGTCTTGAACAAAGAAGACTACGCTGCGATCTGATTCAAACATTCAAAATCCTAAAAGGTATAGACAATGTCGACCCAGGGGACTTCTTTGACCTGAAAAAAGAAACGAGGATCAGGGGTCACAAATGGACACTAGATAAAGGGGCATTCAGAACAGAAAATAGGAGGCACTTTTTTACACAGAGAATTGTGAGGGTCTGGAACCAACTCCCCAGTAATGTTGTTGAAGCTGACACCCTGGGATCCTTCAAGAAGCTGCTTGATGAGATTCTGGGATCAATAAGCTACTAACAACCAAACGAGCAAGATGGGCCGAATGGCCTCCTCTCGTTTGGAAACTTTCTTATGTTCTAAGAAAGGTCTGGCTGTGTTCTCAATCGAGAATGAACGTGCAAAGAAGCTGAACGTGTAAAATCTTTGTTTTTGCTGAGCTGAAAGCAAGGAAGAAACCACTGAAATATTGTGTACATTTCTTTATTTACAGAGTAATAACATCTTGCTTTGGAATAAGAAACCAACTTTTAGGTGAATGTGGGAGGGGAGGGGGGCCCCCATTTAAATTCTGCACCGGGGCCCATTCCAATCCTAGCTACGCCCCTGGTTCATCCAATGCCTGACCGGGATTGGTGAATGCTGACGGGGGGACAGGGTGGTGTTTGCGCCAAGTGTTGGTGTGAAAAAAATGAACCGTGAAGCTGATTGGGATAAATTGGAGAACTTTTACGAAAATCAGATGTTCGTATTTGCTAGAAATGACAAATACCTTGCAGTTAATTACCGCCTCACCAGAAAAAATATTTTTACCATATTTGTTTATTGAATATAGCTGGTCTATAGCTGATAGTGTTGCTTTCTTCTTTGATCTGATTCAAGCATTCAAAATTCTAAAAGGTATTGACAATGTCGACCCAGGGGACTTTTTCGACCTGAAAAAAGAAACAAGGACCAGGGGTCACAAATGGAGATTAGATAAAGGGGCATTCAGAACAGAAAATAGGAGGCACTTTTTTTACACAGAGAATTGAGGGTCTGGAACCAACTCCCTAGTAATGTTGAAGAGGACACCCTGGGATCCTTCAAGAAGCTGCTTGATGAGATTCTAGGATCAATAAGCTACTAACAACCAAACGAGCAAGAAGGGCCGAATGGCCGCCTCTTGTTTGTAGACTTTCTTTTATTTATTCATATTTCTTTTATAATAATAATCTCGCATCACACATAGCTCTTTTTCCATTTGACTTTTTTAAAAACTGTCGCATAATTTCTGGTGAGGTGGTAATTAAGTGCAAGGTATTTTTTCATTCTAGCAAATGCGAACATCTGATTTTTGTATCTGAATACATGTGAAATATATTCTTTCAGATACTTGTCCCAGCACAAATAGAAACAGTTTGAAATTGGGATACTCAAATGCTTCTATCCTTCTCCAGCTTTATGGCAATAAATAATTTTCTGCCTAAAGGTCTTCAGACAGCTCTTTTGCTTTTTCCCCACATTGACTTATTGGTAATGACAGCAATCATCCTGTGTTTAACCCTTTTATACTCCTAAGAATGTTCACCTACAACCCAGCATTTTCTAGAATTAGGTTCTGAATTCTCATTGTGTGTGATTATCTAGCTATCTATCTAGCTATCTATCTAGCTATCTATCTAGCTATCTATCTAGCTAGCTATCTAGCTAGCTATCTAGCTATCTATCTAGCTATCTATCTAGCTATCTATCTAGCTATCTATCTAGCTATCTATCGCTATCTCGCTATCTATCTAGCTATCTATGAATAACAAAAATGGAAACACCAATGTAAACTTACTTAATAGGGCGTTCGGACACTATGGTATCCTGCTCTGTGGATTTCTTGGCAGACCGTTGTGATGAAGGTTGGAATTTGTAGTCAGTTGATCTGCAGTTGCTTGTCTGTTTTTGCCTTGCACTTAGAATTAATGCATGGATCTCACGATCCTGGAGTATGCGCTTCCGCCCACTGTTGCCCTTTGCTGATGATGTCTTTCCCTGTGAGTTCCATGAAACTTCAGCAAGTTGAGCTGCCTTGGTCACTGAAGCTCCTGCCAAACTCGACCCAACAATCACCCATCTTGCAGCCATGCTAACCATAATTAAAGGCAACCTGGCCTGTCCAGCATTTTTATACATGACCCTAAGCATGCTGGGATGTTATTTGCTTAATTAACGCATGAGCCACACCTGTGTGGAAGCCCTTGCTTTCAATATATCCTCATTTACCCAGGTGTTTCCATTTTTTTGTTCACTACCTGTATGTGTGTAATTATATATATATATATATATATATATATATATATATATATATATATATATATATATATATATATATATATATATATATATATATATATATATATATATATATATATATATATATATATTTTATATAAATTTATAATATATAATTAGTGTGTGTATACAATATATAATGGACTGACTATTCTGTGTTGTGGAAAACTATTGTCCTATATGCCTTAACTTCAGTCCATGTTTGTATTGTGTGTGGTTATGAATAGGGTTCTACTTAAATCGCGGTAAATTTACGTATTTTTCACGGGTATGTTGCGGAATAATATCAGGATTTCGCGGACCTATTTAAACATTAAATAAACCTAAGTAGACAGTATTTCAGAACACTATAAAGCCTAAAAATAGTGGTACTTGCTTCCTTACTAAAACAGAGTGCTGTCATTTGTTAAGGCGAGTATGCAGCATCCCCGTGCAGTTGACTTGCCCATACATTGAGACTGCACGTCTGCATCCACTGAATTGGTTGGAAGTTAAGGCAAAGCTTTACAGTTATACAGATGTGGAAATCGATTAGAAACAGCCCAAAAACTCGGTTACACAAGGGCATTTGGCATACTTTAATAAGGTCAATATATGCAGTACGTTCGTTGTCATGTTATTTGTCCCTTCCAATAATTTATTTTATTAGTACCGAGTCAAAACAAAGAAAACGTGGCTATTCGGGTCTAAAATTCCAACTGTAAGCAGCAAGTTGAAGCGAGGTGGCTGTGCTGGATCGTTTCAGTACTGATTTAACTTGCAGACAGGAATACTTTTTGTCTGAGCTGACTTTCCAGTTTGGTTTCTGAAAGCTGTGTATTTTACGTTCTGTTCAGCAGCCTCTGAAGTAGCCTTTTGTTTAATGTGTGTTTCTGAAGCTAAATAGCGATAGATCGTATTTTCTCCAAATACACATTAAGATATGGAAAACAATTACCTCAGTCTGCATGTACATTTTCTTTGGGAAATATCTTGAAACGATCATCAGCAGAAATATACTTTGCTTTTTGTGTAATCCATTTCTACTGTTTTACCTCCAATGCTGAAAACTAGATTTTAGCAACCTAAATCAAAACAATGCAGCACCAACTTTGTCCCGCCCCCTCCTGGACAGTACAGCTCACATAAAAGCAGTAAAGACGCACTGATAGGCTGATTAAAACTTTGTCATTTGAATAGTAAACAAGAACGTTACCTGCTTTTGAAGAATTTATTTTGTAGCCTAAATGTTACTTGTGGACGTTTTTTGTTTGTTTATTTTTTACTAAGTGCAATGCACACGGGACGGCTGAAGGAATCAAGGGCTATCTGCACAATGCAGATCGTAGCTTGCCGTTAAGGCCGCTTGCATTGTGCAGTAGTTAATTTAAACGAGGTTTCTTTTTTTCCTCTCCGTACTTGTTTATATGCATTGGCCCCTAAGAGGTGAATTTCGCGGTGATCACTCAATTTCACGATATCCGCGAAATCGCGATTTAGGTAGGTCCCTAGTTATGAATGTATATGGGATACGGCTGTAGAGGGATATAGATTTACATGCAGAAATCTTAACACTTCATATTTACCAGATTGTCCTGAAAATGTATGACCATTTTTATTCAGATATTGGAGTTTAAGTACCGCCTTTGTTTAAATAATCGGAGCCAAAGTTAATGAAAATTAAACATTTGAGAAGTTGGTGTCTAATAATGTAAAAACATAACCTTGAGTGTGTGTAATATATATATATATATATATATATATATACAGTACTGTGCAAAAGTTTTAGGCAGGTGTGAAAAAATGCTGTAAAGTAAGAATGCTTTCAAAAATAGACATGTTAATAGTTTATATTTATCAATTAACTAAATGCAAAGTGAGTGAACAGAAGAAAAATCTAAATCAAATCCATATTTGGTGTGACCACCCTTTGCCTTCAAAACAGCATCAATTCTTCTAGGTACACTTGCACAAAGTCAGGGATTTTGTAGGCATATAGTCAGGTGTATGATTAAACAATTATACCAAACAGGTGCTAATGATCATCAATTCAATATGTAGGTTGAAACACAATCATTAACTGAAACAGAAACAGCTGTGTAGGAGGAATAAAACTGGGTGAGGAACAGCCAAACTCAGCTAACAAGGTGAGGTTGCTGAAGACAGTTTACTGTCAAAAGTCATACACCATGGCAAGACTGAGCACAGCAACAAGACACAAGGTAGTTATACTGCATCAGCAAGGTCTCTCCCAGGCAGAAATTTCAAGGCAGACAGGGGTTTCCAGATGTGCTGTCCAAGCTCTTTGAAGAAGCACAAAGAAACGGGCAACGCGTTGAGGACCGTGAGCGAGTGGTCGGCCAAGGAAACTTACTGCAGCAGATGAAAGACACATCGTGCTTACTTCCCTTCGCAATCGGAAGATGTCCAGCAGTGCCATCAGCTCAGAACTGGCAGAAAACAGTGGGACCCTGGTACACCCATCTACTGTCCGGAGAAGTCTGGTCAGAAGTGGCCTTCATGGAAGACTTGCGCCAAAAGCCATACCTCCGGCGTGGAAACAAGGCCAAGCGACTCAACTATGCATGAAAACACAGGAACTGGGGTGCAGAAAAATGGCAGCAGGTGCTCTGGACTGATGAGTTAAAATTTGAAATATTTGGCTGTAGTAGAAGGCAGTTTGTTCGCGAAGGGCTGGAGAGCGTACACGAATGAGTGTCTGCAGGCAACAGAGAAGCATGGCGGAGGTTCCTTGCAAGTTTGGGGCTGCATTTCTGCAAATGGAGTTGGGGATTTGGTCAGAATTAATGGTCTCCTCAATGCTGAGAAGTACAGGCAGATACTTATCCATCATGCAATACCATCAGGGAGGCATCTGATTGGCCCCAAATTTATTCTGCAGCATGACAATGACCCCAAACATACCGAAAGTCATTAAGAACTATCTTCAGTATAAAGAAGAACAAGGAGTCCTGGAAGTGATGGTATGGCCCCACAGAGCCCTGATCTCAACATCATCGAAGTCTGTCTGGGATTACATGAAGAGAGAGAAGCAACTGAGGCTGCCTAAATCCACAGAAGAACTGTGGTTAGTTCTCCAAGCTGTTTGGGCCAACCTACCTGCCGAGTTCCTTCAAAAACTGTGTGCAAGTGTACCTAGAAGAATTGATGCTTGATGCTGTTTTGAAGGCAAAGGGTGGTCACACCAAATCTGGATTTGATTTAGATTTTTCTTCTGTTCACTCACTTTGCATTTAGTTAATTGATAAATATAATCTATTAACATGTCTATTTTTGAAAGCGTTCTTACTTTACAGCATTTTTTCACACCTGCCTAAAACTTTTGCACAGTACTGTGTATATATATATATATATATGTATATATGTATGTGTGTGTGATATATGCAGTCTCCTCCAAAATTATTGGCACCCTTGATAAAGATGAGCAAAAAAGACTAAAATAAATACCAGTACTGAGCTATATTGTAATTTTCCAACATGTGGAATATATTTGACTATTTGTGATTCAATGGATCAACCAAAAATACACATTTCTCTGTGCGTGGGGGCAAGATACACATGCGTCCTCTACCAGGCAAGTTTACCACTGTTCCAGTGGTTTTGAACTTCTTAATTATTACCCTAATAGTGGTAAGTGGTATATTTTTAGTTTTTTAGCTATTGTTTTGTACCCATTGCCTGATTTTGTTATGAAGGTCAACAACCATTTGTCTCCATTTGTGAGTTCTTTGCCTTTCCCCGTGGTGATGGATGACAAATGGATTTCATATGTGTGTTACCTCATTTTTTTTATACCCCAGTGAAACGGGAAGCCATGGAAGGCCACAATACAGTTCCTTAAGACTGAGATGAACTTAAAGAAGTAGAATGTTAAAGCAGATTGTTTGATTTTATTTAAGAATCTTTAGGGGTGCCAATTCTGACACCTATCTTTTTGAGTTATTTCTTGTTAATAAACTTTCTCTGAGCAATTGTATTAGAATAAAGGAAATTTGGTTTTCCCATATTTGAGCATAAAATAGTTCATTACCTGTGTATTTAATACAGCCTTTTTTGCTCGTCTATCGAGGGTGCCAATAATTTGAGGTGTGTGTAATATACAGTACTGTGCAAAAGTTTTAGGCAGGTGTGAAAAAATGCTGTAAAGTAAGAATGCTTTCAAAAATAGACATGTTAATAGATTATATTTATCAATTAACTAAATGCAAAGTGAGTGAACAGAAGAAAAATCTAAATCAAATCCATATTTGGTGTGACCACCCTTTGCCTTCAAAACAGCATCAAGCATCAATTCTTCTAGGTACACTTGCACACAGTTTTTGAAGGAACTCGGCAGGTAGGTTGGCCCAAACATCTTGGAGAACTAACCACAGTTCTTCTGTGGATTTAGGCAGCCTCAGTTGCTTCTCTCTCTCATGTAATCCCAGACAGACTCGATGATGTTGAGATCAGGGCTCTGTGGGGCCATACCATCACTTCCAGGACTCCTTGTTCTTCTTTACGCTGAAGATAGTTCTTAATGACTTTGCTGTATGTTTGGGGTCGTTGTCATGCTGCAGAATAAATTTAGGGCCAATCAGATGCCTCCCTGATGGTATTGCATGATGGATAAGTATCTGCCTGTACTTCTCAGCATTGAGGAGACCATTAATTCTGACCAAATCCCCAACTCCATTTGCAGAAATGCAGCCCCAAACTTGCAAGGAACCTCCACCATGCTTCACTGTTGCCTGCAGACATTCATTCGGTACGCTCTCCAGCCCTTCGGTGAACAAACTGCCTTCTGCTACAGCCAAATATTTCAAATTTTGACTCATCAGTCCAGAGCACCTGCTGCCATTTTTTGCACCCCAGTTCCTGTGTTTTCGCATCGTTGAGTCGCTTGGCCTTGTTTCCACGCCGGAGGTATGGCTTTTGGCCGCAAGTCTTCCATGAAGGCCACTTCTGACCAGACTTCAGGACAGTAGATGGGTGTACCAGGGTCCCACTGTTTTCTGCCAGTTCTGAGCTGATGGCACTGCTGGACATCTTCTGATTGCGAAGGGAAGTAAGCATGATGTGTCTTTCATCTGCTGCAGTAAGTTTCCTTGGCCGACCACTGCATCTACGGTCCTCAACGTTGCCCGTTTCTTTGTGCTTCTTCAAAAGAGCTTGGACAGCACATCTGGAAACCCCTGTCTGCCTTGAAATTTCTGCCTGGGAGAGACCTTGCTGATGCAGTATAACTACCTTGTGTCTTGTTGCTGTGCTCAGTCTTGCCATGGTGTATGACTTTTGACAGTAAACTGTCTTCAGCAACCTCACCTTGTTAGCTGAGTTTGGCTGTTCCTCACCCAGTTTTATTCCTCCTACACAGCTGTTTCTGTTTCAGTTAATGATTGTGTTTCAACCTACATATTGAATTGATGATCATTAGCACCTGTTTGGTATAATTGTTTAATCATACACCTGACTATATGCCTACAAAATCCCTGACTTTGTGCAAGTGTACCTAGAAGAATTGATGCTGTTTTTGAAGGCAAAGGGTGGTCACACCAAATATGGATTTGATTTAGATTTTTCTTCTGTTCACTCACTTTGCATTTAGTTAATTGATAAATATAATCTATTAACATGTCTATTTTTGAAAGCATTCTTACTTTACAGCATTTTTTCACACCTGCCTAAAACTTTTGCACAGTACTATATATATATATATATATATATATATATATATAAATGTGTGTGTGTATATGTATATATATGTATGTGTGTGTGTATATATGAGTATATATATGTGTGTATATATATATATATATATATATATATATATATATATATATATATATATATATGTGTGTGTGTGTGTGTATATGTATATATATATATATATATATATATATATATATATATATATATATATATATATATATATATATATATATATATATATATATAAAAAATAAATGTGTATTAAAGTGTTTATTTAATACCCACAGGTCAAAACTGGTGCAATGAGAAGATGGTAAATGGAGGCTGTGCATATTTGTGTCTGCCTGCTCCTCAGATAAACATCCATTCTCCAAAGTTTACCTGCAGTTGTCCAACTGGAATGAAACTAGCAATAGATGGGCAAAAATGTATACCAGGTACAGTAACTATTTAGGTCACTGAACACAAACTAAAATTCCGGACTTACTTGCTGTAGGGTAGAGAAATGGATAGCTTGTATTTATTGGATGCCAAATGGATCTTGGGGTTTCATGGATTGACTGGACTGTTAAGTAGCAGCCAATACGTTGGGTTCCTTAGAAAATGTCTCTGTTACCATGGTAAACTTGCAGTACCTAGAGGCACGTTGCAGTTATCGTGCAGTTCAGCTTGGTGTAAAAGCAATACTTTCTTTTTCCAGCCATTTTCCTTAACTAGATTTCTGCTTTTTAGATTTGTTGCTCTCTCAGGGCTGTCATGGGAGTACTGTATTAACTATCATAGTGCATTTAAATTGTACTTTTTGTTTTGACAATTATACTAAAGCAAAAAAAAATAAATTAAAAAATAAACAATTCTGCCCATGCAAATGCTATTTAAATTTAACTGTTAGAAAAACAATAACATAGCATACATATACCGGATGCGGTTAGGCAGATTGTATAGAAATACAAAAATGGATGAAACGACAGCATGAAATGCTTAGGCTACTTAACAAGACTACAGAATCCCGACCCCACTTCCCTGCAGCCTCACAAGCTTAGCTATTTCAGGCAAACCTAAGTGATAAATAATGATATGCTACAACATAGAGCTGATATCTCAAATTTTATATTTATTTTTTGGTTGTTATAACAATGTTACATACTTGGCTGGGTACTGATTATAACATCTCACTGATGGAGGCTTTTCCTCCAAAGTATATTTTTTTTCCCCAGAAGTCACGCTCAATGGGCCGTGGCTAATGGACTCGCTGCTATCTGTCGCAGTACTCGTAATAATGAAGATTATTCCTTATTTGAACACTTGATAATGCTAAATATCAATTACCTATTCGCATTGCTGTTATATACCGACCGCCAAAATATAGTTCATGTTCCTTAACACTAGAACCGCCGGATTTTCGAACTACCTAGAATTGCCACGTGGGTCACTGTGACCCATACGTTTTTAAAACTGCTTCGTTATGAAAATTAGACATACTATCGGATAAAACTGAAAAGTTTTATTCATGAACATCATATCTAACATTTGCATCACAGAAACACCGCATTTAAATGGAAAATTAAACATAAAGGCTTTATTTTTAAAGAGAGTGCATATACAGCACGACTACAAATGGTGAAAAAATATGAATTTCAAAAAACTGATATGTTTATATACCCATGTACAGGTGTAAATGGGTACATGTACACAACTATAAAACCAAAATCATTGTTTCTAATACTACATAAAAAGAAAATATAACACTACTTCCGGTATGACGGCTGCATTGTACTCTATGGAGGAGCGTACGCGTCTGCCAGCTGACTGCATGCAACCAGGAGCTGTGTTGTAAACAGGCGCAGTTCCATTGAACACTATTGTGTAAACATACAAACCTGTAAAACCAAAATGTTTTTTTTTTTTTTTCTTTCTAATAGTAATGTGAAAAAAAAAATACAGTACTGTGCAAAAGTTTTAGGCAGGTGTGAAAAAATGCTGTAAAGTAAGAATGCTTTCAAAAATAGACATGTTAATAGATTTATATTTATCAATTAACTAAATGCAAAGTGAGTGAACAGAAGAAAAATCTAAATCAAATCCATATTTGGTGTGACCACCCTCTGCCTTCAAAACAGCATCAATTCTTCTAGGTACACTTGCACAAAGTCAGGGATTTTGTAGGCATCTAGTCAGGTGTATGATTAAACAATTATACCAAACAGGTGCTAATGATCATCAATTCAATATGTAGGTTGAAACACAATCATTAATTGAAACAGAAACAGCTGTGTAGGAGGAATAAAACTGGGTGAGGAACAGCCAAACTCAGCTAACAAGGTGAGGTTGCTGAAGACAGTTTACTGTCAAAAGTCATACACCATGGCAAGACTGAGCACAGCAACAAGACACAAGGTAGTTATACTCATCAGCAAGGTCTCTCCCAGGTAGAAATTTCAAGGCAGACAGGGGTTTCCAGATGTGCTGTCCAAGCTCTTTTGAAGAAGCACAAAGAAACGGGCAACGTTGAGGACCGTAGACGCGGTGGTCGGCCAAGGAAACTTACTGCAGCAGATGAAAGACGCATCATGCTTACTTCCCTTCGCAATCGGAAGATGTCCAGCAGTGCCATCAGCTCAGAACTGGCAGAAAACAGTGGGACCCTGGTACACCCATCTACTGTCCGGAGAAGTCTGGTCAGAAGTGGCCTTCATGGAAGACTTATGCGCCAAAAGCCATACCTCCGATGTGGAAACAAGGCCAAGTTTACTCAACTATGCACGAAAACACAGGAACTGGGGTGCAGAAAATGGCAGCAGGTGCTCTGGACTGATGAGTCAAAATTTGAAATATTTGGCTGTAGCAGAAGGCAGTTTGTTCAGCGAAGGGCTGGAGAGCGGTACACAAATGAGTGTCTGCAGGCAACAGTGAAGCATGGTGGAGGTTCCTTGCAAGTTTGGGGCTGCATTTCTGCAAATGGAGTTGGGGATTTGGTCAGAATTAATGGTCTCCTCAATGCTGAGAAGTACAGGCAGATATGCTATCCATCATGCAATACCATCAGGGAGGCATCTGATTGGCCCCAAATTTATTCTGCAGCATGACAACGACCCCAAACATACCGCGAAAGTCATTAAGAACTATCTTCAGCGTAAAGAAGAACAAGGAGTCCTGGAAGTGATGGTATGGCCCCCACAGAGCCCTGATCTCAACATCATCGAGTCTGTCTGGGATTACATGAAGAGAGAGAAGCAACTGAGGCTGCCTAAATCAACAGAAGAACTGTGGTTAGTTCTCCAAGCTGTTTGGGCCAACCTACCTGCCGAGTTCCTTCAAAAACTGTGTGCAAGTGTACCTAGAAGAATTGATGCTGTTTTGAAGGCAAAGGGTGGTCACACCAAATATTGATTTGATGTAGATTTTTCTTCTGTTCACTCACTTTCCATTTTGTTAATTGATAAATATAAACTATTAACATGTCTATTTTTGAAAGTATTCTTACTTTACAGCATTTTTTCACACCTGCCTAAAACTTTTGCACAGTACTGTATATATAACACATGTTTCATATTAGGCACAAGTTGTTATCCTACCTGTCATTTCAGTTTGCTGTATGCATCCTGAGTGCAGCTTGCCGTATTCTAATCAATGATTAAATATTTCCTTCTGATATATTCCCAGTTGCATTTGTGGAACAAAACTGAGGTACTCCAGGTACATTGAAAAATAAGCGACCTAGGCTTTCACTGAGTTTGCATCTTGACACATCAACAATCAAAGCAATCGCCTAATCAGTCTACAAACAAAAAGGCTTGAAATAAAAAAAAAAAAAAAAAAAACCACATGTGCTAGGAGGAGGGGGCGGGTCTTGTTTGCTGCATTTACAAAAAAAAAATAGAATATATTGTCTTATTAAAAAAAAGACATGTATTGTAATGTATGGGTCACATTGACCCACGTGGCGGTTCTAGGTAGAACTGTTTATAACTTTATAATTTTTGCAATTCTGGCTATCAAATGCAGTCTGGATATTTAAGTCGTATATTTAGGAAAAGTCAAAAAATGGACACACACACGATTTACAACGGAAGAGTAATTAACATTTTTAAACCAAAATGGGCCAAATTGACCCGGATGGCAGTTCTAGTGTTAACAGTGTTTGCTAATTTTCTGTCGACCACTATCTACTAAGCATAGTAGGGTCCTTTTAGTTGGGGATTTTAATATACATATTGATAATGAATCTTATTCACATTCTGTGTAGTTAAGGCTTTTAGATTCTTTAGACTACACCTAACATGTTGCAGGGCCAACGCACAATGATGGTCACTTTAGACTTGGTCATCTCTCAGGGCTTAGGTGTTCATAGTCAATTGGATCTTGCGAATTCTGATCATCTTGCTATTCTTTGTAATATTGAGTTGCCCTTACAAAATAAGAGACAAGTGCATTCTTATAAAACTCGTTCAATAAACCCTACATCAAAGTTTTCTAATATATTAAGGATATCACCACTCGCTCCTTCTCAGTTGTTGTCATTAGATGAGTTAGTTGACAGCTATAATGGTCTCTTAAACTACCTTTGATATAATAGCCCTTGTCAAAATTTGCACTGTCCCCTCTAAACAAACTTCACCTTGGGTAACTGCTGACACATACACCTTTTATTGGTCTTTTGTGCACTCTGCCAGATATTGACTGAATTACATATAGTAAACCCATTCACAAAATGTTAACAGTGTTTGTAAACCGGCGAAAATCGCTCCGTGAGAAGTATTAGTAATACTGAATTCAGATTTCAATTTAAATTCAAATACATACAATTCTTCCACTAAATCGGATGTCAGCGAGTGTGTCCGTGAAGACATGAGCAAAGAATATTTACCATCAACATGAAGTGACAGCGAAGAGGCGACGCCAAGCTCTGTGCGTTGCTCCATGCTTCAGAGTATCATACCCTAAAGCATCAGACTCTCCCACTCCCTCCGCCCCCACAACCTGTTTACCCAGATATGATTTATTCATGTCGCGCTCTCTCTCTCGCCCTTTTTTTTTTTATTGGGACGTATTGTGGATGTTCCATCGTGTTTATTGCGTACATGTTTTAGTCAAAACCTTTCCCTATGACTAAATAAAAAATATTTGTTTTATTTACTGTGAAAATGATTTGTCTATTGTCAGTATTCATTACATACATGCATGCATACATACATGCATGCAAAAAAAAGGACCGGCAGTGCATTTTAGAACTCACTATTCAAGGGGTATCTGTGTCCCTTTTTGTTTTGGAAATTATAAATAAATCCTTGTCAACCAGTAGCCCTAGTTTTTTGCTGCCACATACCTAGGGCCCATTCTGTCTGGCCCACCTGGATTCTTGTCGATCATGCACCATCAAGGCCTGCTACTCTCTGCCTTTGTTTCGGCCCTCCTCCCTTTCAGGGCATGATCGTATCAACGGTCATGAACTCTCAAGTCACTATTACTTTCTCAGGAGGTATCAGCCCTGCTGCAGAAACAGGCCATTTTCAATTGTTTAACATGTCAATGGGAGAGAAGGCTTTTACTTGATGTATTTCCTGGTGCAAAACAGGACGGTGGACTCAGACCGATCCTAGACCTTGGACATCTTAATCTGTACTTGAGAGAATGAAGGTTCAAGATGCTGACAATGCAACAACTGTTGCAGTCACTCAGGCCAGGCGACTGGTTCACTGGTCAGTGGCACTGGAACAATTTTATAGTGGGGGTGCTGAAAGCCATTGAAAAAAACTGTAACCCCTTTATATGATGGAAGCCATGCAAAGCCAGGGGGTGCTGCTGCACCCTAGTTCCAGCACCCCTGACTACGGTGGACCTCAAGGATGCCTGTTTTCAAATCCCTAGAAGACCCGGCTTTAGGAAATACCTTTCAAGGGACTGCGTACGAGTTCGGTGTACTGCGGTTTTGGCCTCTCTAGCTCCACACACTTTCTCGGTGCAGGTACGCTATACTGGCTCATCCTATGGGCTGGATGCTATCAAAGGCATCAAAGTACTCAATTACCTGGAAGACTGACTGTTATGTGCCAAGTAACCAGCACAGGCAGTGTTGCACACAGGACTGGTCACCAGCCACCTCCAACAGCTAGGCCTCATGGTGAAACATTTCAAGAGCAGGCTGATGCCCTCTTAATGGGTTATCTATCTCGGAGTAAGCCTCGATTCTACAAGCATGATCGCCACTCTGTTAGGCGACCAGAATCCAGAGGCTAACTGTCTGCTTGGAGCTTTTTCAGCCTGACGCAGTGGTGAGGGTACTGACATTCCAGAGACTTCAGGGCCTGATGGCAGCAGCGTCTCCGATCCTTGTCTTAGGGCTCTTACAAATGCACCCTCTCCAAGCCTGGATCAACCACACTGTCTGCTCAGTTCACTCCAACGCAGCAGACATGAAGAGAAAATGGCGACAGCCATTGATGTCTCCTGGGGGCGGAGATGACGTCTGACACATACAGGGCTCTTTTAAAGGAGCAGCTTTGATGTGTGTTCAGGTAATTTGGGCTTTAAGAGATATATCCCATGCGGTAACAGTTAGATTTCTGTTTCAGGGAACTTAGGGTTATAACAATAATCTAACATTAGGAGGTTAGAAAGGCCAAAAGAGCTAGAAATCAACATTGCTAAGGGGGCTAAAACAACTCCAAAATGTGTTTCCAATATTATAACAGCAAGAGAACATTCAAAGAGGAGGTTAAATGTCTAAGACACAAATAGCAAAATCATAGACGACATTGAAGAAGGAATCTATGAAAAAGACCTAGGAGTTTGTTGATTTGGAAATGTCTTCATCTAGACAATGTGGGGAAGCTATAAATTAGGCCAACAAGATGCTCAGATATATTGTGAGAAGTGTTGAATTTAATGGGGACATTTTCCATGGAACCCGCTGTATACAAAAAATGTTGATAACTTTCATTATAGTTTTAGAAACCCAGATGAATTTACAAAACATTCTGGTGTGTGCCCAGTAAGGACAGTGCAGTCTCTGGGATGCAGTCACCAGAGTCATGACATGTTCTGATTTTGATTCAGTTTCAACTATTTAATTGTTTTTTTTAGCTTACACTGCATCACCTAAACTGACCCCAAGACCAGTGACGGCAGGTAAGTTTGGGGGGAGGAGAAGAGAGAGAGGAGGATTAGATCAACTCTCTCTCCAGACTAGTTGATTGCTACCTGGAATAAAATATGCAGGGCTTGTTGCTGAAGGGCTTACATCATGTACATTCAATATTTGGAGGTAAAAGCCTATGATGTATCTGTATTTGGCATACCTCAATATCAAATCACTAAACTACAGTACTACAAAGAAACAGGAGAGATGTTCTGATTAATTGATGCAGTAGTTGAAGAACAGAGGAACATGTCAAACCTTGAAGGATGTGGAGCGATATTAGTAATCATTAGCTGCCGCTACATGTATTTGTTTGCCAGTTACAAAACGAAGTATGTGAAACTTCAAATCTGAATAACTGTCTCAAAGAAATAAGGAAGTCAACATTTTAGGGTTAAGTAACAGTTTACTAAACTGTTATGGTATATGATTTAGGGGGGAATATGAGTACTTCAATCCATGAGGCGAACTCTTCAACAAAGGGATCGGTAGCAGCATGGGCCATTCTTCCTGTGTGTGAGTACCATTTATTTTCTGGACAATATATTTCAGTATATTGTAGTATTGTATGGTGTTTTAAAGGTTTTGCCTTGTAGTGAATTAGTTAGGTATACAATTTATTTAAATAGTGACTCTGTAGTCACCCACTCAGTGACATCAAAATGTGAGAAATTATATCCCTTATTTAAGTTCGGGATCATGTAGAACTTGGATTTTCTTGACAATAATCTACGTTCACAATGTGTCAAATATAAAACCTTTAAGAATAAAAAGGGTACACAACTAATCTAATATTACAGAAAGGAAAGGCTATTGGTGCTATTTGTGAGTCCTTGATTTCTTAGTCAAATGATTACAACGACCACAACATTTAGCATACGTGGTTAATATACTATTAAGTGTGGCTGATCACATAAACTGCCAACGTTTGCATTCGTATTTTCAATACTAGTTTCTCATTGCAATCGATCCTATTTCATATCAAAATGCACAAGAATTAATTCAACTTCCCATTCAGAATGGAATCCAACATTCCAATAACTAATTTATCAAATTCGTTTTACCGTGTTAAGTTTAGACGTGATCTACCAAACTGAATATAGAATCAATTGAGATTGAAAATATTTAAATTAACTCAAATGGCGCAATGATCAAATTCTCTTCATTTGAGGGAACTCCTTTTGAGTTGCACATTTCCACTAACAAAATAAATTTACACACTCTGAAACAGGAAGTTTATATTCTATTCCTTGAACAATTTATCCACTAACTTGATGGTATTAGCCACAATTAATTTATCAAGTCATAAATTGTTTAATATTTGATGTGTTTAATATTTAACAATTTTCAACAGTCAATCTTCTTTTGGTGATGAACACTGCAGCTTCTTTCTCTGGATCTGAAGTCAAAACTAAGTTTAAACTGTGCATATTACTATCCAGCAAATAACCTGATTTGACTGTCTCCATACACTACAACCTTCTATACACAATAAGTGAACATTAAAAATTCAGCATGGGATTATGTAAAAAAAAAATAAAAAAAAATTAATTTGACACATGAGGGTAGATTTAAGTATAGGCACAGTACAAATAATTGCGGATGCAAAATTCAAATTGCATTGTGGCCAGGCAATTTATTGCAGTGTTGAATTTAAATAGAGAAGTGTTGAATTTAAATCAAGGGAAGTAATGTTAACTTTACAATGCACAAGTAAGACCTCATCTAGAATATTGTGTTCAGTTCTGGTCACCTCGTTACAAAAAGGATATTGTTGCTCTAGAAAGAGTGCAAAGAGCAACCAGAATTATCCCGGGTTTAAAAGGCATGTTGTATGCAGACAGGCTAAAAATTGAATCTATTCAGTCTTGAACAAAGAAGACTACGTGGTGATCTGATTCAAGCAATCAAAATTCTAAAAGGTATAGACAATGTCGACCCAGGGGACTTTGTTGACCTGAAAAAAGAAACAAGGACCAGGGGTCACAAATGGAGATTAGTTAAAGGGGCATTCAGGACAGAAAATAGGAGGCACTTTTTACATAGAATTGTGAGGGTCTGGAACCAACTCCGCAGTAGTGTTGTTGAAGCTGACACCCTGGGATCCTTCAAGAAGCTTCTCGATGAGATTCTGGGATCAATAAGCTACTAACAACCAAACATGCAAGATGGGCCGAATGGCCTCCTCGTTTTGTAAACTTTCTTATGAAGACCTTTGGCAGAATTATGTATTGTCATAAAGCTGGAGAAGGATGCAAGAATATTTCCAAGCGTTGGAGTATCCCATTTTCAGCTATTGTTTCTATTATCAAGAAGTACAGGACTCTAGTACTGTCACAATGCTCCCTCGGTCTGGAGGAAAGAAGGTTCTTTTTCACCAAGAACAAGTAAAAGAATTGTGAGGAAGGTTAATAATAATCTGAGATTGACTGCCAAAGATATTCAAAGTGAATTGGCTGCAAGTGGGACTGGAATTTCCATTTCAACCATAGGTCAGGTATTGCATGGTAAAGGTCTCAATGGTCGCAGGCCAAGGAAAAAGCCACTGTTAGGAAAATCACAAGGACAATCGCTTAAAGTTTGCAAAACGTCATTTGAATGATGGATACGAGTTCTGGTCAAAGGTTTTGTGGAGTGATGAAACAAAATTGAGCTATTTGGTCACGCTGATAGTCGTTACGTTTTGGAGAAAGTCTGAGACTTGCAAAGAACCCCATACCTACTGTCAAGGCTGGAGGTGGCAATATCCTTCTATGGGGCTGTTTTTCCTCTAATGGCACAGGAGATTTAGTTCCAGTATGTGGTTAAAAATGGGTTCCATAGCATACCAAAAGATATTAGCTAATCATCTGAAACCCTCAGCTACAAAACTTGGTTTAAAACGCAACTGGACATTCCAACACAGCGAATCGAACACACATCAGTCTACTTCAGAATAGTTAAAGAATAAAATCAAGGTTCTAGAATGGCATAGTTGAAGTCCTGATCTAAATCCAATTGAGAATCTTTGGTAGGAGTTGAAGGCTGTGCACAAGAAGTCCTCAGAATTTGATTGAACTGGAACAATTCTACATTGAAGAATGGCCAAACATCACTAAAGAATCATGCCAAAATCTCATTTACAAATATATTAATCGTTTAAAATTAGGTTTATTATTGCTAAGGTGCCTCAACTAGCTATTTTGAGTTAGCATTTTTAGAGTTTTGCAAAAATCCTGAATTTAATTGTAGTCTACTTCTTCTTGTAACTCCCCCCCCCCCATCCACAGAATAAACTTGCAAAAGATTTTTCCTAAAACTTGATTTTTGAAAATTCCAGATATACATTTCCATTAGGGTATGTAAACTTTTGATTACAGCTGTATGTAGGTTAAGATGTGCACGGTAATTTACACAGATAGCTAGCCCCTATCCTCTGTGCATTTTATATACACATACATTCAAATTACATTTTATATTGAGGTGTACATGATTCTAAAATTGTGCAGTTCGTATAGGTCATTTACAGGACAATAAATCAACATTGTTTTGCATTATTTTCAATTCTATTCTATGTTGACCTTCTAGAAACCCTCTAGTGCCTGAATGTCACATTTTTCACGATGCTCCAACTATATGTTGCATTTTTAATTATGAATCGGTGTATACAGTGGAGAATCATATGCAAAGGAAAATTATCTGATGCACCATTTGGCCACTAGAGGGTGGTTCAATATTGTTTGTATGGATGTCAAAAAAAAACTGAACCATTGCTTCCTACGGTTGTTGCTTTTTATTATTTTTTCTCCCCAAGCATATTTTTTGAAGATAATGTTTGATTTGTTTTCTGAACTTTAATATTTATTATTTACAGTGCTATTGGCTATGGCATCTGCTGGTGGATACCTATTGTGGCGTAATTGGCAACGCAAGAACATGAAGAGTATGAACTTTGACAATCCAGTCTATCTGAAAACAACGGAAGAAGATCTCAACATAGATATTAGCAGACATACTTCAGTAGGACACACATACCCAGCAGTAAGTGGTTTTGGAATTTTACTGTATTGCATGCCAAATTAATTTAAATGGGAAATGCCATCTCTGCAATTCAGGCCACTCTATTACATTTGTTTGTTGTTTTAATACTGTCCTTTTGGATCGGTTTACATTATTATACTATTAAATAGTGTTGTGTTGGTACAGTTGTGGTGTTTAGTGACCAATTTTCCCCCAATTTGGAATGTCCAATTTTGTTTTTCTCCCCACCGCAGTGGGTCCCTACACAGCACAGACATTTCTGAGGGTGTGCGAGTGTCCTCTGATCTTACAAGCCTAAAGCCAGAATTGCTTTTTACGCTGAGCAGAGGTGGGCAAGCTACCGATCCCAAAGAACAGAGATCAGCCCCACTTTCTTTACCCACTCTGAATGCTTTGTGTCTGGCCAGTAGGGTTCGCTGTTGCGCAATGAGAAGCAATCCCTGCTGGTTTCCCTTCCCATTATTTTATTACTGTAACATCTCAAAAAGCTCTGCAAATGTCCATGACATTCTTTGAGCGCTGGATGCCGAAGCAGCTATCTTGTTTGTTTATGGCCGTGTTATCTCTGTGGTGCCGGGGCTATGTGTATTGCTCAGAGCCCCCACCCCTTTTTTCTTTTTTTTGGGCTTCCCTCGGCTCCTACCAGTCTCATTCGGCCATTGAATGATTTTCTCTGCTTTTTCCGGAGAAAAAAACAAGTAGAGACCTGTGTGTTTACATCTTTTTGATGTTGGACGGTCAGACCGGAAAGGGAAAATTTTGTAAACTTATGTTATCAGTAGAAAGTCATTGAAGATGGAGAACAAATGGTATGTGGCAGGAAAGTGGTAATGTCCAGCGCAAAGCTTCAGAGAGACGAATATTTTCAGGCTGCTATGGCAGCCGAAGGCTAGCTGGGTGGCAGTATTTTATTTTGCCCGCAGATTCTGAATAGATGGAGGAGATCTTGATGCTTTTGATGGCATTGGCGATTTGATGTATTGAAGAGAACATTGTTTGTGAAAGGTAGATTAATCAGCCTTGCGAGTAGCTATGTCTACTGGGTTAATTCTGTAGCTGGGAAAAGGAGGTGCTGAGAATGGACCGACCATGAATCCTTTGTAAATTTCTGATTGAATTAGGGAGCTGGTTATTTTGAATTCGCTGGTTACGAGCGGAGGTTGTTGCAGATGCATGATGAGGAGGGAATGGTAGATAAGCCAGTGGAAAATCCATTTTGGAGGATTTTCCTGTCTTGAGGTAGGAAACAAATTGCTTATCTGGATGGTGATGAAGGGCTTCAGCTAAAGCTGCCCTGTATTGGGGTGGATACTTGCATGAGAGATGATGCTGTAGATACAGGTTGTATAAAAGTTGTTGCAGATCTGCCTGTTGCGTCCGTATTTGTCTGTGGCTGTCGGTGGAGCAGAGCCGTGGATTCGGTTGGGAGCTCAGATTCTGGTGTTGAAACGAGGAGGGGTAGTGCGGCGGTTTTGACGGTACAAGGCTGATTTGCTGACGGTGCTTTTGGACACAGTGATGTGGAATGGGCAGTGGAGGCGCACACTCCGCAGGCATTGGCTCGCTGACCACTTAAAATCCTGTTAAACAGATCTGGATCTGGACAGGAGCAATCTTTGTGGTTATCTGTTGCAAGGATAGAAGCAGCTTTTGCAGAAAATGATTTATGGCAGGGGTGGCGAAACTGTCTCGTGCGCCGCATGCGGCTCATCTCCACTTGTTGTGGTGAAAAGCTAGGTAATATATTGTGGCTTGATAAAACTGGAGGAAGAGAAGAATAAAACACAAGAAATAAAGGAGTGAAATACACGTTTTGTTTGCTTTCTTATTTCCATTTGTGTTTACTGTTCTCCCTCTTCTCTTCCGCCTAACCAGTATGTTTGGCCTTGGCGGCATCAAGCGTGATGACCTTTGACACTCAACGTTCGTGACTCTCCACGTCCTGTGCATTGCACTCACTTTCAGTTGTAGTTTGTTGGGGAGTTTTTACCTTGTTTTTCAAAGCCAGGGTCAATTTTTTTTCTTTTTATTTACCGGTTCGTTTTGCCAAGAAAATGGCTGAGTAAACTCTCAACTAAGAAAAGACGGTATGAGGATCAAAAATTAAGTTTCAAGGCAGAATGGGAAGAGAAATTTGCATTTGCAGAAGAAAGCGGTAAACCTCTTTGCCTTCTCTGCAACAAAATGCTTGAAATGCCACTTTGAAAGTAATCATGGCAGTTTTTCATCTGAATATTCTCCTGGATCCAAATTAAGGAAGAAAGGTAATCACGTCTCAGCAGCCAGCAGATGCTGCTATCAGCATTTAGTAAAGAAGCTGATGTAACAACTGAAGCAAGTTTTGCTATTGTGTGGAATATCGCTCGTGCCAAACGTCCTTATTCTGAAGGAGAATGTATTAAGAAGAAAATTGCAGAATGGTGGCAATTTAGAATCCCAATAATAAAGCTTCAAAAGTTAATAAGCCAAATTCATCTTCACGCCATACAACAGAGAGGCGCATCTCTGATCAGTGCTGAAGTTGTAACAAGTATGAAAAATGATTTGTAACTCAAAGGCATTCAGCTTAGCGCTTGACGAGTCCACAGACATACAAGACAAACCCCAGCTAGCAATATTTGTTTGCGATGTTTCATCTGATATGGATGTAAAAGAAATGTACTTGGTGGCTTTAACAGAAACAACCCGTGGTGCCGACATTAAGAATGCGCTGGATAACTTGTCAGTGTTGTAACTGATGGCACTCCTACAATGGTAGGAAAACATGTAGGTCTTGTCAGACTTATGAAAAGTGATCCCAGGTTTCCGGACTTTCTGCCTGTTCTTTGCGTCATCCATCGTGAACATCTCGTGGGCAAATATTTAAAGGATGAAAAATGTTGTGAAGACGGTCCTGCAAATTGTCCATTTTTTTTATCTGCACAAATTGGGAAAACTCACCAACAGTTCAAAAATGGTATTGAAGAGCTTGATCTGACCTGACAATCTTTCCCTATTCTGTGTGGTGAGGTAGCTATTAACATGCAACGTCTTAAGCAGGTTTATGGAACTTCTGAAACCAATCAAGGTATTCCTTGAAGAAGAAAAAAAAAAGTCCTGTCCACAACTGGAGGACCCACAGTGTCTTGCAGACCTCGCGTATCTCACCGATTTTTTTGTCATGCAGCATCTGCAGTGTCTGAAAACAGCACTCCAGGGTAAGCTAATTTCTGACCTTACTCAGACACTCTCTTTTTTTTAGTTTCCAGAACAAGCTGAAGCTAATTCAAAGGGATGTTAAATCGAGAGACTTTAACCACTTTTCCTGATTCAGAATATGGAAAGTTTCCCAAAAACAAAAGTAGGAGAGGAGAAACTCAAGGAATACAACAGCAAATTGCAAGGACTGCTGGATGATTTTTGTGGCAGATTTGAAAGTTTAAACCATGCTTTTTTCTTTTCTTCTAAATCCCTTCATGGTTAATGTGGTAAGTGACGGCTGCCCTATCCCTAAAGCCCTAATAAGATACATCAGCTGTGGAAAGGGAACTACTGGAGGCTGTGTGGTCCAGTGGTTAAAGAAAAGGGCTTGTAACTTGGAGGTCCCCGGTTCAAATCCCAGCTCAGCCACTAACTCATTGTGTGACCCTGAGCAAGTCACTTAACCTCCTTGTGCTCCGTCTTTTGGGTGAGACGTAATTGTAAGTGACTTTGCAGCTGATGCATAGTTCACACACCCTGGTCTCTGTAAGTCGCCTTGGATAAAGGCGTCTGCTAAATAAACAAATAATAATAATAATAATAATACTGGAATGCGACTCGTATCAATATTCGGCAGAACATACTGCTGTGAGTCGCTCTTTTCTGTTCTCAAGTTTGTTAAATCAAAACACCATGTGGTCCTGACTGATCAACACCTAACAGAGCTCCTCCGTACTGCCCTGACAACATACCAACCTGACTTCAAAAGACTTCCCTCCAGGATGGAAACCCACTAGGCGTCCATCAAAATGGTATGGTGAGTAGAAACAATAAAAATTTTTGTAAAAGTGGTTTGTAGGTGCATGTTAAAGAGTGTGAAAGTTACACTGCTGGTCTAAAGTGAAAATAATTGTTTTGAACAATACTGTAATCACTTTCGAAATAAGCACAGTGCATCTGTCATAGCTTTCATATCGGTCGGGTTTCTGGTTTTCGGTGTTTTCCGTTGACACTTCTCCTCTCTAAAAATTTACCAGGCTTTAAAATGGGCTTTAAATCGTTTGATTGTTACTGTTTCACTTTTGACTTGAAAGCAGAATGAAGAAAATGAATGCAAATGAAAGCGCAAAATTAAGTCTTGTTAGACACAATGCAATCAATGTTCATCTAACAACGTTGCGGTTGTTAATGTTGTGCTTTTGTTTGCAGGGTTATGTAAATTTATGAAGGAGAGAGGGTAAACAGAGCAGTGGACATCCCGGTAACTTGAGAGAGCCATCGCAAATTCCCCCAGAGAATTTTTTTTCTTTTTTTTTTTTTTTAAAGGCGTGGATCTCTGGATTTTAATGTTACAGATTTTAAATCAGAGTAGGTGTGGCTGGAGTTGCAGTGGCAGGGATAATGGCGACTGTAGCTAGAGTTGCTACCTGATTTTTATCCAGTTTGTCAAGCCTGGTGTTGATGGCTACGATGGCTTCCGTGACTGACTGGTCGCATTAACCCTTTGCGGTCCATTGTCGGACTGGGTCCGACATTGCAATTATTCCCCAGGTCCTTTGTCGGACCCTGTCCGACATCATTTTAAAACGCATAAAAATGCAAAAAGTCGGTTTTCAACAGAAAAGCCGAGAACCATTCAATGGCCGAGTGGGAACGAAAGGAGCGAGACAAGCCGATTTAAAAAAAGGCGATCTCATGAATAGTCATAGTAGCCCTCCTTCTTCAGATGGGGCGGTCGTATGGGAACAAGCTGGGAGTACAGTATCAGCGCACAGAGACTATCACGGACATTTGCAGAGCTTTTTTGAGATGTTATAGCAATAAAATAATGACTTGGATTGCATTGAGGAGTTTGGTGATAAAACTAGTCATCAGGAGACGATTGATCGGTATGTACGACTATTATTATTATTATTTATTTGGTAGCATATGTGAAAGCGATAGCAAACGAAAGGGTGGGGCGAGGCTGGGGATGCCTAGTGAGTGCTTTGTTGATCTGCAGGGCCATTTAAACCCGTTTGACTGTGAAAAAAAATACTTTTAAACAGCGCGTCTAAAATTAACTGCGTGTGAAAAAATTAATTAGACCTGGCGAGCCTGACGCAGAATTAATAAATGGACCGCAAAGGGTTAATCCTTTTAATAAGAACATAAAGTTTACAAACGAGAGGAGGCCATTCGGCCCATCTTGCTCGTTTGGTTGTTAGTAGCTTATTGATCCCAGAATCTCATCAAGCAGCTTCTTGAAGGATCCCAGGGTGTCGGCTTCAACAACATTACTGGGGAGTTGGTTCCAGACCCTCACAATTCTCTGTAAAAAAGTGCCTCCTATTTTTTCTGTTCTGAATGCCCCTTTATCTAATCTCCATTTGTGACCCCTGGTCCTTGTTTCTTTTTTCAGGTCAAACAAGTCCCCTGGGTTGACATTGTCTATACCTTTTAGGATTTTGAATGTTTGAATCGGATCACCGCGTAGTCGTCTTTGTTCAAGACTGAATAGATTCAATTCTTTTAGCCTGTCTGCATACGACATGCCTTTTAAACCTGGGATAATTCTGGTTGCTCTTCTTTGCACTCTTTCTAGAGCAGCAATATCCTTTTTGTAATCAGGTGACCAGAACTGAACACTATATTCTAGGTGAGGTGTTACTAATGCATTGTAAAGTTTTAACATTACTTGATTTTGAAATGCAAATGCTACAACACAGACTACCTTTACTGTGTCTTGCTGATTTGTGTTGATTTAAAACTGTTTTGAGTGCAAATGCTTGGACGTTGAACTTAGCAATTGAATATAGTGGAACATGTTTTTTGACATTTATCTACTTGTGGTTAGCATGAAAGCATAACGGTCTTTATACGGTTATGTTTTGTGTAGCTACTAAGTTTTACTATTTTGCTTTTAGTCTGTTATATTCTATGTTGTGCTTGTATTACCAATTTGAAGTTCATTATTTAATCTGCAGTAATATAGGGAGGGAAAGAACAGTATTGCTTGGTATTGTGGTTACCGTTCTGTTAAGTTTGTAATGCAGTTAATGTTGTGGTTGCTTGGTTACATGTTGCCTGATCTTGTGGAGTGTTGTCATGCTTGCTGTTGCTAAGATACATGATGTCGTAAGTGAGTGTGTGTATGTATGCTGAAGCAAATAAATAGACAAGCTCCGTGGTTAAGATACAAACCACACTGTTTCGTTCTCCTTTGTACAATATAACAAGTTCCATAGAACAATACTGGCTTGTATATTAAATATATAATGTCTTTCCAGTAATGTAGCCTGACAGTAATGCCTATCCAGACATTTCATTCACCGCATGTCACTGGCCAACTGCTATAATCTGACCATAGCAGCTACTGTATTGGAGGTTCTGCTACGGTGCTATGCCAAAGGGGTTTTAACCCTCAGAGTACTACGTCACAGCGAGTGCTCTACGCCACAGGACTACAGCTGTCACACGCAAATAACAGCGCTTGGGATAGCATAGCAAATTACTTAATTTTACACCCAAAAATGTATATATTATATGAAACCTACATATCACAAGAAACGTAAGACATTGAAGTTTTTTGTTCTTTCTGTTATTGATATATTTTTGGACTGAATATAGAAATATGCATTGGCAAAGACACCTTTGTTATCCAAACTGTATTTTTATCATCAAAACATCAGTTCTTTTCAAAACCAACCATGCACATAAACACTTTCAAAATACAACATATAAATCCCCAGGAATGTTATTTTTAAAATGTAAAACCACAGATGTTTACAAACAACGAATCAAAAGATATATTCAATTTTGCAAACAACGCATCTATCTGTACAAACAGATCGGAACCGCACAGCACAGTAAACGTACTTGCCCTCAAAGCCTTTTCTTTTATATAAAGATTGTTCAACATGTATACCAACACAAATAAGTGTTAATTAAATATAAAAGCATATGCAAAAATACTACTTATTATTATTATTATTATTATTATTATTATTATTATTATTATTATTTTAGTATTAATACCGCGTAACTTACTTTGAGTTGTGGAGACATCTGAATTGGCCCAGGGAAGCTTATTCTCTGTAAAGTCCTTTGCAATCAGTCTTTTTTCAGTGGTTTGTAAATTTATGCCAGTAAACTGCTGCCAGTTTGTTGAAGTCAGTTGTTTTTGTGTAGTAATATTTATTGTTCTTGTACTTGTTTTTGTTTGGAAGATACTGCATAAGTGGCGTTCGGTTTTCAATCCAACCAGGCTTTCATCGATTGCAATGAATTCATTTAAAATGTAGTACTTGTGAAGAAGAGTCTCCACTTTAGTAAGTACTGGTCGCACTTTGAATAAACTCGTAACCAGGTTAGATCTTTTTCTTTTGGTTTTGTTGTTGTTCAAGTGCAGGTTTGCAAGACAAAAAAGAAACTTGTCGCAGGACATTATTCGCGCGAATCCTGGTGTTGCTTGTAGTGCATCTTTCGTGTTCCAGTATTCTTTCATGTTAGGCTTCCACACTAACCCCATATTCAGCCACAATCCTAAAACAGAACGTAATCTATTTTGTGTCATACCGCCAGACACCGACCACCATGAAAATAGCCTCTCATACGTTTTAGATTTAGCATTTCTTTCCCTGTATTTGTTGTTCATTTCTAATGCGTATATATTGGACTCGTTGCAGATGTGTTCTTGGAGCTCCGTTGAAAACAACAGCTCAAAGAATTCAGCAGGCCGGGTTGCGCTGCGTGGAATAAATCTCGGACCGCTAACCTCTGTGTACTACTTTATGTTCGATGTTATTTTCTGTTCTGGCAATTCTGTTACTTGGGTCCAAATCGGGACTCTGAAGTTTTTGTTCAGCAACCGAATTAAAGGCGCGTCTTCGTCTGTACTGTTGTCACCTCCGCCATATCCTCCTCCTCTTCTGTATCCCCTCTTCATCCTCCTGTTCTCCATACTCCTCCTCTTCTAAATCGCTGTCATCACTATCCACAAAGCTATACAGTCCCAACCAATTATACGTTTTATCAGCCTCAGAAGCCGTAAAACCTTCAAAACATTCTCCGTCCGAATCGCTTAAAACTCACTCTCTAAATCCGCCATTTCTCAACTCTCAGCTAGCCTAGGAGACAGGGTTTTCTTTTTAACCAATAAAAAAAAGGTGTTAGCTTTACAACCATTTTAATTGGCTAATATTAACACCAAAGCCCTCTGCTATTGCTCGGCACAGTTTTTTGCCTGGTAAAATTGACCAATAAAAAAATAACAGAGAGCAAATGGGAGGGCAGATCTATGTCCGATAATCGGCCCTTTAGTCCTCACGCAGCACACCTCCGTGGGCCGATCATCGGCCCTGTAGTACTCTGAGGGTTAAGCGATTTTTTATTTAAAAATAAATAAATGAAGGATAATTTCCTGTCAATTCTTTAATTTCATGAGTCTAAATATATATTTCTGTTTTAAGTTGTATGCCATTCTAACTGGCTCCCTAAAGGTCCTGACAGCCATGTTACTTATCAACCGGCTTTGGGGTCCTTCAGAAACTAACCCTAACAAATGCCAAATATCTAATTTTATATAAACATTCAGGAGGGTATATTTAAATGTTTCTGTCTGCATTCCAACTTGGCCTTGTACGACTACTGGTATCGTGCAACATTCCATAAGAAGC
This sequence comes from Acipenser oxyrinchus oxyrinchus, assembly GCA_030684275.1. NCBI lineage: Eukaryota > Metazoa > Chordata > Actinopteri > Acipenseriformes > Acipenseridae > Acipenser > Acipenser oxyrinchus. Next base: position 44,316,805 of record CM060248.1, read on the forward strand.
CGCTGTATATTCATGTATTTGCTAAACATTTTTTGACTTCATTTATATTTTATAAACCTATTAATACATCTCTATCGTTTTGTTTTGAAAAATTGTATGGACCATTGCACGGACCATGTACAGATTTTAAATTGGGTTTCCCACAGTATATATTTTTTTAAATTTACTGTTTTCATAACTTCAATGTAATTTTAAACTTATGAAATGTACTGGTTGAAAATGTATGTTTTGGCAAAAGCATTGTAAATGTAGCTTTTTCTTGCTTAACTACAGAAGAACACACCACTATTGGAAAATATCCAGCCATTTCAGAACGGTAGGATCTGAGGCAAATACTAATGTGTTGGAATAAGCTAAGCAGACCTGAAAATATATCGATTTTTAACTTGCGTAGTACACAAATGTTGAATATGTACAGACAACAGCTTGTTTTAAACGAAAAGTAAAAAAAAAAAATTCTGCTGTTTGCAAAACTGATGCTTTAGTTTGTCAGCCTTCATTTGTGCAAAACATGCATGTAAACAAACAAGCCTCTTTTTTTTTTTTTTTTTTTTTTTAAAACATATACTGTGGTTTAAAGTCACTATTTTAGACTACGTCGAGCCTTTTTCAGGTTAAACAAATTGACCCGTTCCATAAGGTAAGCCATTTGTTTTTATCCATTAGAATGTCTAATTGTCCTTCGATTTTAACAGTATATGCGTCACTTAAGTGAGAGAACATTTGCAATGTCTTGCTGACTTGTTTTCTTATTTTCAGATGCACACACAGATTTTTTTCCTTTTGCTCTGGTGTTTAAATGTAGGGTCGACTCGCCATTTTGTACTTTGTTTTGCTTTGGGAACAGGAGTGTTGATGTTGGTATGAACGTTCCATTAACAATAAATTAGGAAAGCGAGTCAAAGGTTAACTGCATAACTTTGTTTTAATTTGCCATGATTATTTCGCTGGCGCTACAATGTAATTGGATTTCCTCTGGTTTGAGAACCACAAAAAAGAATGCATGGGGGTTCTCTTACCTATATCACGTGAAGGTGGGGCACGAGGGGTTCATTCTCTTGGGCCAGCAACGAGATCGGAGGTTCATGTGTGGTGTTCATCTCAAACTGAAAGAGCCAATTACAGCTATTTTCTTATTTGGGCAAAGAAGCTTGCCAGGGCTACTTCCAGCAGATCTCGGTTGTTAATAAATTATTGCTTGGTACAGGCGTTAGTTATGCGAGGTGAACGTCATAAACGGGAGCTATACTTTTGAAGTCTCGGCATCATAAGGCAGTGGTTCTCAAACTGGGTGGCGTAGAAGGTTCAACATATTTTTATTTTCTTTTTTATAAATTACAGCGCATGTCTTAACCTAAAACGGGTGGCTAACTTATTTGGGCTTTATTGGCTGTTTTGAGTGGATCGTCAATTATACTTCCACCAATCAGAGGGTTGCATACAGTACTCGTAGCGATCGCGCTCTGTCACTGTTATACAGAACATGTTGAAGTGCTGGACAAGGGAAATAATGTGTCGGATGTCAAAGTGATGAAGCCAGTTTGCTTGAAAACATTGCATGTAGACCGGACATTTCCATCATTGGATTTAAATGTGGAATTGATGATGCGATCAGAAACCCAGAGGCTCTGTAAACTGCCTGCTACTGTAGTAGGACTTCTTTTTTTTTTTTTTTTTTTTTAAAAGGGTTTAACAGCCAAAATTGTTTGTCAGACTTAAGTCTGTAACAAAATGGCTGATTGTTGTTGTAGATATGACTATTAGTGCAGGTACTGCAAAGTCCATAAACACAGCAAAATGTTAACATAAATTAATTTTGCACTGTATAAAACTGAGCTGATTTTGCCAGTGCTTGCTAGTCTATTAACCAGTTTGAAAGCAATAAAAGCATTTTCGTTTCGGCTGTTGGATTTCACACGTGGCAATACTGCTCTACAACGGTAGTACTGGGATCGTTCCACTGTGTTATGTTGTGAACCATAGCTAAGTTTTAAAACGGATAGCAAATGCTTATCGGACAAGTTTTACCGGTACCTTAATTAAGGACCATGTAGAACGATAAATACTGTAACTGAGCAGAAGGCCTTTTTTGTTCTCCAAATTGCTATTGTTTTAGCAGACATATTTAAGTTGGGGATGTAATGGGTAAACGGTTAACCAATAAAGTAAATGCATACCGTTTTTACATGTTAACCCTTTGCAGTCCGATGGTTCAGACATTTACAATTTTCCCTTTCTGGTCTGATGTCGGACCCTATCCGACATCATCAAAAAGACGTAAAGCACAGGTCTCAAGTCATTTTTAGCCGAGAACTATTCAATGGCCGAGTGAGACTGATAGGAGCCAAGAAGCCAAAAAAAAAGGCGGATCTGAGCAATGCACATAGCCTTGGCACCACAGAGATAACACGGCCATAAACAAACAAGATAGCTGCTTCCTCATCCAGTGCTCAAAGAATGTCATGGACATTTGCAAAGCTTTTTGAGATGTTACAGTAATAACAATGACTTGGATTGCATTATTGAGGAGTTTGGTGATAAAACGAGTGATCAGGAGATGATTTATCAGTATGCACGACTATGAAGAGGTATGAGAAAAATACAGCGAACAAGAGGTGGGGCGGGGCTGGAGCTGCAGTACTGAGTGTCCTGTTGATATGCAGTACCTTTTTAAACCTGTTTTACTATGAAAAAAAATCCTTTTAAACAGCGCGTCTAGAATAAACTGCGAGTGTGGAAATAAATTGGACCTGATGCGCCTGAGACTCCATTAATAAATAATAAAATTGATAAAATGTGTCTGGTATTTTGTGTTTTAAAAGTAAATATCCAACAAAACATGTGGTCTTTTATGCACTGCGTTTTATTTGGCAACACATGACGTCAGGTTAGGCATGATTGTAGTAGACTGAAAACATCTATCAAACTCGTCTCAAGCTGTCTATTTCCGGTGTTTGTACGCGGAGCTCAACATCTGGCGTCAAAATTGAAAAGGGAGGAGTGTAAAGATGGAGCGGTCAAAACAAAGTTTCTTACTTCGTCTGAACTCCACACAACGTGAACTTCCCGGTCTCCATGTTGCTTGGGTCAGGAGAGAGAACCAGGTCTTTACATTTTTTATAATCCTCACCAAATAAGTGCTCCTCCTCCTCCATAAAACCCCCACCTCGAAGTCTCGTTGTCCAAATTTCTCCTGCTTTCCTTGGGTAAGTGCGTTGCGTTTTTTTGTTTTTGTTTGGGGGGAAAAAAAGTATTGGATTTTCTTTCCCTTTTCTCCATTTTTCTGCTTCTATGCCTTCGATCTGTTAATTGTGGTTCCCCACTTTCTTCCATCTTCTAACACAAATTTGTTTAATGTGTGTAGACATGTCAGTCACTCCAACTCACAAGGAAGCTCCTTCCCCATTGGTGGTTCACAGTTCTGCTAAAGGTCGTTCTACACCCTCTACTTCTAAAAGAGCAGGCAGCCCCAGAGAACAACGGGGTCCAGGTTTTTCTCCTCCCAGGAAGAGAGAAAATCCACACACTCCCACAGCAGCAGGGAAAGGCGTATCGGCGACCACCATTACGGTGGCTCCAGCAGCCAGGGCTCAACCATCCCCTCCGCAGCTACCAATGCCTAAAGATCTCTTTTTTTTTTTTCAATGGTTAAAGGAATATGAGCAGTCATACCATTGCACCCGGAAGTACACAGGATCAATACTTTACAGGTGCACTCACCCTAGGAGAAGATGATGTCATTGACTCCACCCCTATATACAGAGATGCAGATGCTGTACTGAGAAGGATTTCATCCTCTCTCAAGGTACAAACCCAGACCTGTGCATTGTAGAAGCACATACTAGGATAGAAACAAATGATATCCCTCTTCCCACAATAATATAATGAGTAAAAGTTAAATACATTTTTTTTTTGTAATTTCTATATATTGTGTATATAAATCGGGGTCACAAACCCAAAATAGATGTTACTTTTATCTTTAATAGTGTTTCAAACATGCACATACAGTACAAGTATACATACTGTAAGTTACATCCCTGCTGATTTTATGTATGTATTAATAAATACAGTATTGTAGTACACTTGTGGAAATGTAACTTACCTGTCAAAGTAGTTTTTAGGCTTAACGACAGAAAAGTAGGACAGTATCCCACTATGCTTTTTATTCGACATCACTATCAGTGGTGTAGTGGTAAATGTGTGGCGTTGAACACAAACATGAACAGATTGATTGCTATTGTCTTTTCCAATGAGCATGCACAGAGGCTGACATTGCCCCCCTAAAATTTTGGGAGGGGGCCACATTGACCCTCAATCTGTAAATCCTGAAGCAAACACTGTAGAAGAGGTCCCCTTATCTTCACAGACCCAGGGCCATTACTCAAGATACAAAAGAAAAACTGGAAATTCAGGCTAATTCTAGACCTCAGGAACCTGAACAGTTTTATTCTTTCAGGAAAATTCAAGATGGTATCACTAGCCATTATCATCAAGGCAGTTCAACCAGGGGACTGGTTGATTTTCTCAAAGATGCCTACTTCCATCTTCCTATACACAAATACAGAAAATATCTCTTTCTCCATCAAAAACCTCCAATTCCAGTTCAAAGTACTTACTTTTGGGATCTCCACAGCCCCCATGGTATTTACCAAGGTAATGGCTGTAGTAACTGCACTTCTCCAGGGCATGGGTATCCACGTCTATCCATACACAGACGACTGGCTCGTAAGAGCTCCTTCTAGAGAAAAGGCTTTGGAACACTGACAAGGACTCGGCCTTTTTCAGGATTTGGGCTTCCTGGTCAACGAAGAGAAGTTGTCTCTCACCCCAACACAGTCTCTAATCTTCCTGGGAGTGCAGTTCAATAGTCTCAGGAAGAGTTTACATCACAGAAGAAAGAGCTGCTGCAATTTCAAAATAGGAGCAGGAATAACAGCACATTCCTATCAGCAGTTTCTGGGGTACATGGCAGCATCAGTCTTCCTAGTCAGAGATGTGGCGTTACATATGAGACACACGCAAAGGTGCCTACTTTCTTCTTGGAACCACACTCTGGCAGACTCCCAGCGCATCAAGGTCTCCCCAACGCAGCCACAGAAGCCAGATGGTGGCAGCTTTTCACCTTGGGGATGCCGCTATCTCCACAGCCACCTACTCTGTCTATATACAGACGCCTCACTGTTGGGGTGGGGAGCACACCTAGCAGACGGTCCAAGGCATGTGGTCACCAAAAGAGAAATCTCACCACAAATTATTTGGAGCTCTTGGCAATCTCCCTGGCACTAAAGCACTTCACCCCAATATTGAAACAAACAGTACTCATCCTCAAAGACAACACCACAGCAGTAAAGTACATAAACCATCAGGGAGGCACAAGATCATGGGACCTCTGCACTCTAGCCATGAACATCTGGAACTGGTGCAGAACACGTGACATCTCTATAAGGGCAACTTTATTTACCAGGATTCGACAACGGTGTAGCAGGTAATGGCACACCACGAATGGAGGATTCGGCCAGACATCCTAGAGAGTGGGTATTCAATGAACTAGGTCACCCAAAAATAGACCTGTAAAATACCCAGCTGCCACTCTTTTGCTCCTGGTTTCACCAGGATGCAGCAATAGCAACAGATGGTCTGATCATTTCATGGTCAAATGACCTGATGTACACATACCCGCCCTTATCTCTAATCCCACTAAACCCCAACCTGTTATCTCAGAACAGGGGGAGGCTACTACACCACAATCCAGCACTTCTTCAGTTTGCTGCTTGGAGATTGAATGGCAACAATTGAGGGGTAGGGGGCTATCCTGAACAAGTGGTAAACATCTTACTCACTTTAAGAAAACCATCTACCTTTCAAACCTATACAGGTAAATGGAGGGAGTTTGTTTCCTGGTGCAAATCAAAATCCTTACACCATTCAAACAGTCCCATCTCAGAATTTCTATCTTACCTCAGCCACTTATTCCATAAGGGTCACTTGATGGCAGTGACATCAGCAAGAAGGGTAAGCGAGCTCCAAGCACTGGTTATTGATGCGCCATATTGTGTGCAGAACTAATCCTCAATTCTTACCAAAGGTGGTAAATGAATTTCATGTAAATCAAACCATAACATTTCCAAAACCTCACAAATCAAGAGAAAAAGCTAGACTTCATCTTATAGATGTCAGAAAAGCCCTTAACTTCTACATCCACAGGACCATCGGTAACAGACCATCCGGGAACAGGACAGGAAACCTGTCTCGAAACAGACGATTTCACACTGGATAACATCATGCATTGAGTTCATTTACAGGCTTGACCGCAAAACTCTTCCAAAACCCATCAAAGCCCACTTAGTAAGGGGAGTGGCTACTACTTGGGCAAAATTTTAAAATCTGTTTTGATTCAGGACATCTGCAATGCTGCCACTTGGGCATCTTTTTTGATACTTTTATCAAACACTAACTGCATGCATCTTGCTCTCAACCTAACTTTGCTCGTTCAGTTTTATCTGTGGTTTCTTTCACTAGCATCTAACCTACCACCCTTCAGTCTACATACTTTGGTATAGTTCATGTTGTGTGGAGTTCATCAGACGAGGGAAGAATGCGAAGATTACCTGTAATATGGTTTCTTCATTGGATGATGAACTCCACACACCAATGAAGAAACCATATTACAGGTAATCTTTATTTGTCTAATACCTGCAAAATAAAAACATTTTAGTTTAAGAAGCAGGTACGTTAATTTATTACTATTGCTATTATTGCCACTTTTTTTATTCAATTATACTTCCAATGAGTCCCTTGCCCTACCGGCCTTTGTCTGAAAGTTCTGAACTGGTTCCCTAGCAACCAACTTGCCATGTCAGCGGGATGCACTTCTGTAGTCTGTAATGTTTGTTGTGAAGGGAGTTCAAAACATTGCTTTATAAATATCAAACGATTGACAGTTTTCTGAAGAAAAATGTTGGAAACGGGAGTAATGAAGGGGAATAGAGTGACACTGCAGCAAAAGTGTCGACAACAATGACCCGAAAAGCTAAATGGCTTCCTGGCGGATATTTGATCACTTAAATATTCTTAACACATCACTCCAAGGACGTCTTTTTCTCACTGACAAAATCGAAAGCTGGATGAAGAAGCTGTCTTTGTGGTATGATCCCGTAAACTGTGGCAGCCTAGAAGCATTTGTAAAAAAAAAAAAAATAAATAAAAAATATTGCTTAGTCATTTGGGGCATGGCGCGGCCCAAAAAGTTTGAGAACCAATGTCCTAAGGTACAGATTTTGGACATGTTTCCATGCAAAATAAAATTGCTCAATTTTTTAAGTTGTACCATGTTTTGGCCGTCCACTTCCTATTCCACGAGGAATGTGTGTGTCACTTCACATACTCATGACATGGAGAGAGAATTTGGGATTTTTAAACTGCAGGGAAACCTAGCCATTGTCTCATTTTTAACATTTTAAAAAGACTTCACTCAAGACCCCCCCCCACAGTTCTTTATTCTAGGCCAGGGCTTATGGTTTCTCTTTTTTATGGTTTTCATTCCAACCAAGCTCTTAATTACTTAACTAATACCCTTAATTTAACTGATTTAATTAGACCTTTTACCTTTTTTCAGCTCTTACAGTTGCAGATTTCAAGTTAGCTGTAACATTTTATAAATAACTTGAACTGCAACTGTTTGAGTTGAAAACAAGTAAAAAGGTCTACTTAAACAAATTATCAGTTGAATAAGGGTATAGTTAATTGAGAGCTTGGTTGGAATGAAAACCAGCAGACACGGGGTCCCCAGGACTGAGTTTGAGAACTCCTGTTCTAGGCTAAATATATTCAGTTCTTTCAGTCTATTTTCATAGCTCAGCCCTTTTAAACCCTGTGATTAGTCTGGTTGCTCTTCTCTGGACTATGGTCCAGGGCCACAGTGTTCCTTTAGTACTGCAACGACCAGAATTGGACACAGTATTCCAAGTGCGGTCTCACTAGTGCATTTATATAACCTCCTCAAATTTGGTATTCTGTTTGTTCAACTCCTCACTCATTGCTTCCCCGCACTCTCTCTGGTTGCTAACAGCAATAAGTCTTTTACAACACCAAGGTATTTTTCTTGGTGAGCCTTGTTCAGTTGGTATTTAGATCCTACCTTTTTGTCCCGGACAAGTAACACTTAACACACATTTGTTAGTTGTAGTCCCATTGCCACTGATGAAGGGTTCAGAAATGTAAATACTTTACAAGACAAAACTATTCAGGTGTGCACTGGTTCAATTTAAATTATATTCTAGGTCTAATTATGTTTTGATTAAAGAACCATGGTTCCAGTTACATGATTCCTGTTAAATCCAACACAGTTTAATACATTAATCAATTAACGGCTTCATTTTTTTTTTTTCCTTTTCAGATATCTGTGGTTAACGCAGATGATATAGACTAAAGCTCCTCCGTCCCCAATCCAGACTTTGAAGTTGACGTTCTTTTGGGAACCAGACCAATGGCTTCTACCAGAACAACATCCAGATGCCTTAACTGATTTAAAGTTGGTCTGGGTGTTTCATTGATTTTGTAGTAGTACAACAAACTATGTCCTTGAAACCATGGATCATGCCTGCATGATGTTCTATAAGGGCATGTTGAAATATCTGTTTACTGTCCTCCTTTCTTTTATAGTTACATGGGTCAAAGTTGAGTTTCCAGGATCAGAGGGTTCCATACATTTCTAGATAATTATCTATAAAAGACAACAGACCCATATATGACATCATCCTGGGGACATGTTCGATGAGGCCATCAATAACAATGCAATGTAGTTACATTTTGTCCACAAAGTCTAAGAAATGTTAGCGCCTTACACACCTCTAAATAAAGCCATATTCTGATGAAAACTCGCTATATAAGACAGTGGTTCCCAACCCTGGTCGCGGGGACCCCCTGTGTCTGGTTTTCATTCCAACTGAGCTCTCAATTACTTGATTATACCCCTATTGAACTGATAATTTGCTCAATTAGACCTTTTTATTTGTTTTCAGCTCTAAACAGTTGCAGATTAAGTTAGCTATAACATTTTATAAGTAACTTGAACTGTTTTAAGAACTGACAGTTAAAAAGGTCTAATTAAGCAAATGATCAGTTCAATTAAGGGTCTAGTTATGTAGAGCTCAGTTGGAATGAAAACCAGCAGATACTGGGTCCCCAGGACCAGGATTGGGAACCAGCTGTTAATTCACATCACCCAGTTTAAGCACTTTGATCTACTGTACCTGTAAGTAATATATTGTAAACATTTGACAGATGTTTGTGTGGGTTTTTTTTTTTTTTTTTTTTGCAATGCTTAGGAATATATCCAGAGTAGGAATACAGTCCTATATAAAATTGAATTAATTTGTTAAAATATTTTCTATGTACTGTTTCAGTGACCTTTTTATAAGGTGTGCAGGGTACTTGCGCTGTACTGTTGTGAACAAAACATTTGCAATCATTTCAATAATAAAAAATAAAATGTTAAGTGTCTTTTTTTATTTAGTCAGTGTTCCCCGCAGTGCTAGCGCCAAGTCAAGCCCATTAGCAAACCCAGACCTTGTACCACTACTGTGGCCACACTGAGAAGGGACACTTCTTTGTAATATGTGGAGCTGGGAGACCTGCTCCACCTAAGCTCAAACTTAACACCTGCTGCTGTGCCATGTATTACAGAAACAAGAATTTGTTAAATAGAAGTGTGCTATCAAGCACTAAGCTGCAATCTCCTGACTCCTGCAGCTAACCAGCCTTGGTTGCAAGTTTGTCCTTTGAGACCAAAATACATTCAGCTTCAATGTCAGTGTTCCTGATCGTTGAACTGCCCTGCCGTGTATCTAAAGGGCCATGGAATTGTCAAAAAAAAAAAAAAAAAAAAGCCAAAAATGTGCTAGGATGGAACCTTGCGGTCAGTTCCCTGAGGAAAAGGAGCAGTAGACCGTGATCAAGTGGAAACTCATCAACCAATTAGACACTATTGACTGGTCCATTATCTCTGAAGTCAATTGATTGTTCATGGTTGTTTAAACGGAAGGAGTTATAGTATTAATGTAAACATGTATTTATACTATCGATACAGTAAAAGGGCTTGTAACCAGGAGGTCCCCGGTTCAAATCCCACCTCAGCCACTGACTCTGTGTGACCCTGAGCAAGTCACTTAACCTCCTTCTACTCTGTCTTTCGGGTGAGACATAATTGTAAGTGACTGCAGCTGATGCATAATTCACACACCCTAGTCTCTGTAAGTACTAATTGATTCACTACTCTGAATCAATTAGTACAGTAATTTTGTATATCCATTAGATATGTAAAAATATTGTATCTGCAGAGGGAGTGGTTACTTTTCAAGTATGAAATGTAACGATTATTGAATGGGATATCTCTTTTATAGCCCGAATTACCTGAGCACTTACACAAAAGTTGCTCATTTAAGAGCCTCTCGTACGCATCAGACATCTTCTCTGCCCCCAGGAGATAAACACGACTGTTGGATAAGGGTTGGCATCATTTTCTTTCAGCCAGCCTGAGGAAAGAGTGAGCTCTGACTTTGTCAAAAGTAAAGAAGTTGATATAGTCACTTCTCATTTCAAATTTGAAATAATTGCTTTCATTTTAAGTGTATAATTCTTTCTTTGCCTAGGTTCTGATTAACCCCCTTTTGTGGTTGCGTGAAGCTGGTGGCACTCCCCATCCCAGGATTCAGTACTTCTGTGCAGCTAGGTTTTCACGACCTCTACCTCAAGAGCCAATATACTTTCTTGCTAGCACCTTTTCATATAGAGAGTGACGAAAGTTTAAAAACGGCAGGGGTCTCCAACCCTGGTCCTGGAAAGCTGCTGTGGCCGCTGGTTTTCGTTTCAACCAATCTCTGTTACTTAATTGAACCAATTATTGTCTTAATTATTCAAGATTAACAGATGCTCCAGATCTTTAGCCACTGATGATGTAAAGACACCTACAAACCCTGCTGGGTAGGGGCTCTCCAGGACCAGAATTGGTGACCCCCTGCTCTACAGCAATACAAAAGTCCAAAAATCTTTGAGCCAAACATTCAGTTTTAATAGCTTACCAAAAAAGTTTCTGTAGGGACATTCATAGTCGTACTCTCAACTTTTTTCTTCAAAAGGATTCAATACGTAACTGCTGCTCATTTTTATATTCATCAAAAAATATTTGTTAAACATGGTGGTAAAACAAGCAATGGGTTTCGACACCTAACGTGTCTTCAGCAGGTTCGGTATCGAAACGCTTTGTTTGTTTTGCCACCATGTTTTTAATTTGTTGTCCTCTGACTGTACAGACAAACATTAAAGTACAAAGCCTACTTTGATAAGTATACTTTTTGTCGTAGAACAAAAAGTATACTTGTATAAGTAGGCCATGATGCACACAGGAAGGCTTCACCTTCCTTGAACATTGGAATGCTTCCATGTGGTAGCAATATCCTGGGAGACAGTCCGCATGGCTTTAGGAAAGGGAGATCATGTCTAATTAACCTGCTTGATTTTTTTTGAGGATGCAACATCAACAAAGGATAATTGCAAAGCATATGACATGGTTTATTTAGATTTCCAGAAAGCTTTTGACAAAGTCCTGAAAAAAAGATTAATGCTCAAACTGAACACAGTAGCGATTCAAGGAAATGCATGCACATGGATCAGGGAGAGTAACTTGTAGAAAACAGAAAGTACTGATTTTAGAGGAGAAACCTCAACATGGAGCGAGGTAACCCGTGGCGTACCACAGGGATCAGTGTTAGGTTCCTCTGCTCTTCCTAATCTACATTAATGACTTGGGAATTATATATAGATAGATAGATAGATATAGATACACAATGAAAATGCAAGTCTGTTTTACATTAATAGCTCATTTGGCACATAGATAATGTTATTTACATTTAAAATAGTGAGCAGATAGGTTTAATTGTTTCAGTAGTATTGTTCCTTGGGATAACAAAATACTGAACTCAAGTCATGTGATTTCATGAATATGCCAGGTGCTCAGTGTTTGTTATTTGAGTTAAGTTAAAATTGCCAAAATTAGATGATTTAAGAATCTGTATAAATAGCCATTTGAAAAAACATGATTTTAATTAACGTAAGAACAATGAAAGATATGACCATGCCCCACTTAAGTAATGAAGATCACCTGGTTGCTATCGGCATGATGAAGGCGGCCTGTCTGTGAGAAGTTTCCCGGAGAACAATAAAGTTTACAAACGAGAGGAGGCCATTCGGCCCATCTTGCTCGTTTGGTTGTTGGTAGCTTATTGATCCCAGAATCTTATCAAGCAGCTTCTTGAAGGATCCCAGGGTGTCGGCTTCAACATTGCTGGGGAATTGGTTCCAGACCTTCACAATTCTCTGTGTAAAAAAGTGCCTCCTATTTTCTGTTCTGAATGCCCCTTTATCGAATCTCCATTTGTGACCCCTGGTCCTTGTTTCTTTTTTCAGGTCGAAAAAGTCCCCTGGGTCGACATTGTCAATACCTTTTAGAATTTTGAATGTTTGAATCAGATCACCTCGTAGTCTTCTTTGTTCAAGACTGAATAGATTCAATTCCTTTAGCCTGTCTGCATACGACATGCCTTTTTAAACCCAGGATAATTCTGGTCGCTCTTCTTTGCACTCTTTCTAGAGCAGCAATATTTTTTTCTAGATGTTCAGCTTCAACAATCAGCAGACTAGTCCAGAGAAATCAGGAAACTGGCTCTGAGGGACAGGCTACGTCCTGGAAGGCAGAGGGTCACCACACTGGTCCAGGACAATCACAACCGACCATCTGCGTAATCGCGTAAAGACAGCCCTGACCAGCCAGCTTCCACTAGCTGGGTGCACCTGCACAGGAAGAGTGGCGGAACATACCACAGCAGTCTAGCTGCCAGGATTGTGTTAATGCTTAGGGAGGTCATACCCGATACTAACTTTTGTAATGTTTTCATTTTGACAGAGAAAAGATGGCCACTGCCGCTAAATAAGTATATCCCAAATGTGTGTTTCTATTATTAATACTTTTATTTATTAAAACAAGGTACAAACAGGTACACTGACGTATTTCGACATGTTGTCTTTATCGGAGCATATTGAAAGCAGGATTCATTAGATCTATTAAATGCACCCGGTACTCATTGTCATTTAACACCATTATCCGATTTACTAGAAATAGTAATCTAGCAATCAATGCGTTCAATTCACATTCCAGATACTTAACAATCTGCTAGTGAAGCGGTGGCGTATCTGGTCCACAGTAGGAAGAAATGGAGACGGCACAGGATGCAGTTTAAAGCAGTGAAAACTGCTATTTGTATTGAAGCGTTGGAACAGCAGGCAAATGGACGCTCTTATTTAATGGTTTGTCTCAGATAGACACCTCCAGGACACACAGCTACATGAAAACCACAAAACGACCCTGAGCTGCACCGAGGCAGCTCCTAAATAGTGATCCCCCATGAGCCCTATTGGCTCACACACACAGGGGTACATTTTACATACACACGGTCCAATCGCTGAGACCCTCGGTCCCGCGCAAACTGCTGGTTGGCGGAACCGAACACAAATCACAGTGCAGCCAACACAGACCAGTAGTAATATTACTATAGCTTATGTCAAAAGTCAGATTTATGATCCTTTTGACCTTTTTTTGACCTTATGTGTGTGAAAATATGAATATATAATGAGGGGGGTGTGGGTTTATGAATTTATGAATATATAATGAGGGGGCGTGGGTTTATGAATTTATGAATATATAATGAGGGGGGGCGTGGATTTTATATGGGAGTATGGAATATATATATATATATATATATATATATTTAAGCAGACCCCTATGTATTTCACAAGCGCTTATAAACATTAAATATTTATAAATGTAAAGAGTTTGAAATAAAAATAATTACTGTTGGTAGGATTCGAACTCACGCTGACAATTGAGTCAAATGGATTTTAAGTCCAGCGCCTTAACCACTCAGCCACAACAGTTTTTCTTAAAACATTAATAAATAAAATAAGAAATAAGCTTACCGGGGTTCTGAGAATCATGATGGTTATGTGTTTGAGCAAATGGTTGAAATGATCGAAACTACGAGGGTTTTTTAAAAGGGCATGTCTGGGCATGTTTTTCAGACCTCATAAAAGGAGGAAAATATTTGTGCAGTTTATTAGAGTGTTACACAAGATGTCTCATGCCTTCGTTAGTTTCTGCTCTGAGAAAGTGGCTCTTGAGGACCGGCAAATGTCTGAACTTATAAAAGCCTTTAAAAAAATGCACATTAGCCCTTCCGCAGAGGCTGAAGAAACCACGGACTGCAAAAAAGGTTCAAGAGAGTCCAAGCAAGGGGTCTTTAAGCATCTGTCCCAAGGATCCTCTGCGCCCAGTACATACTCCTCTGTGGCCTGAACTGAAAATAGACCGAAATGAGAGAGGGGGCGGATGTTTGGGGGTAACTCAGAAAACGCCCCTAGGGGGGTGTTACCCCTTGGACCCAATCATGGATCTCTGATAGGCTGTCTCAAAGGATCTCCAGGGGCCAGAGGTGTCCTCACCCCTCATAGGCTGTCACCTGATCTTAGGGAACATACTAAAGGGGGCCCCCCACACACCTTTTATGATTGAAGGAGTCTGACGCCATGTCTTCTGCAAACTTTAGATACTTCTCTGAAAATGCAGTTCTTGAAACTAATGATCTTGAGATGGATTGGACCACTGAAGAAATGACCAAGCTTATAAAAGACTTTGAAAATGTTCCCCTCCTCAACCCTGCAGAGTCTGACAACGTCGACGGTCCTTTAGGCATCTCTTTTGAAAAAGTATTAAAGATCTCTAGGGGTCTCCTGGCTTCTCTATTGGAAGTGATCATTGACCGTGATATGGTGAAAAATTGCAGCAGTTGCGAAGTTGACCACCCGAGCCAGCTGAGACACAGTTGCCTTTATGAAGCGGACCCCGATTATTTCGATCAACATTTTGAAGAAATACTAGAAAAAATACACGTCCCGTGGCTGAAGCTTCTGGTGGCTAAAGCTCTAGCTTGTTTCAATTTCCATCCGTCTTTGACAAAACTTCAGAAACTGGTGGAAGATATTTTAACAGAGCTAAGACCTGAACACAGCATTAGACGTAAACTGAGCCATCTACAAGAAGCCCTGGATGACAAGACCCGAGACATTGTCAACAAAATAACCAAAGCTTTCTACCATCGCAGTTTTACTAACCCCAAGCTCCTTTAGCTTATTACGGAGCCTATGACTTTGAAAATGGGGAACGTCCAGACTCCGGCAAAACTGAGGAAAACCATGGAGGGGCTGTTGTTTGAGTTAATAGCCGAGAAAGTGGCTTGTAAGAGACTCTTTCAAAACCTGATCCCCGTAAATGTTAAAATGTTCAACAATTTAAAAAGTGTAACTGATTTAATCCATAAAGATGTTGATGCTCAAGAATGGCATGAGTTGGTAGATACACATGTAAAACACTGTAGCCCCTTAAATACATTTTTAATGAATATATTACCAAAAATGTTTGACGATATAGAAGACTGCAAATGTATACATATCATTGTTTTGTATGCTTATGTAACTGATGTCTGTTTTATAACCTGGCTAGGTTTTTAAGAGATGAAGATATATCAAACGTTGTACAAAATGTAGTGGATTACTTAGTGACTAACCATGAATGTTTGTGTAAAAACTTTATATGTCTTCTAAAATGTCCTAATCTTCTTGATAAAATGTGAATAAAACTTTTGAACTTCACACGTGTCTCAGAGGTGTTATGATAAAATTTGAATAAAAACCTTTTGAACTACAGACTTGGTGCAGTTGTGTTATTTTGGTTAAAGATGTCACTTCAGCGTATGAAAAAATATACTACGATCCCTCAAATCCTGGGGGTTTAGGGGTTTACAAACTCTTCAAAGGGCTCTGGGGCCTGACGGTCCTAAAGTCTCTGAGAGGGCTCTAACAGACTTTTTATCAGAGCAAGACTCATATACGTTACATAAGCCCTCTAGAATAAACTTTAAAAGAAACACCGTATTTGTATCTAATATCGATACTCAGTGGCAAGCTGATTTAGTGGATATGTCTAACTTGTCAAAAGAAAATGGAGGTTACAAGTACATGTTAACATGTATAGATATCTTATCCAAATATGCCTGGGTAATACCACTGAAAAATAAGTCATCTAAGACGGTGACCGAGGCATTCAAGAGGATCCTCAGCACAGGTAGGAAACCTAAAAACTACAAACTGATAAAGGGACTGAATTTCTAAACAGAGCATTTCAGAGCATGCTAAAAGAACATAATATTCTACACTTTACCACGGGAGTGAACTAAAAGCCTCTATTGTTGAGAGATACAACAGGACTCTGAAAACAAAAATGTGGAAATATTTCACCGCCTTTAACACTCACAAGTATATGGATAAACTACAAGAAATGGTACAGGCATATAACAACTCCTTTCACCGTAGTATTCAAATGAAACCTTCAGAAGTTAATGAAGACAATTCATTTAAAGTGTTTAAAACTTTATACTCTAAGAAGAAAGGCCCTAAACATATAAAGTTTAAGTTTACAGTCGGTGATAACGTCAGAATTTCAAAGTTAAGAGCTCCCTTTATAAAAGGCTATGAACAGACGTTTACGGCAGAGATTTTTACTATAACAGAATGTATACCAAGATTTCCACCGGTGTATAAACTATGTGATTATGATGGAGAGGCTATAAACGGCACCTTTTATGAACCAGAATTGCAAAAAATAAATGTCAAGACTGATAGGTTGTTTAGGATAGAGAAGATAGTTGCTGAGAAAAAGGAAAACGGTAAAAAGTCTTATCTCATAAAATGGGCCGGCTGGCCTGAAAAATTTAACAGTTGGGTCGCAGGGCATCAGGTGGTGGATCTAAAGATTTAACAAGTCCTGGGTGTATTTAATTACACTTAAAACATTATTCAAGAT
This sequence comes from Acipenser oxyrinchus oxyrinchus, assembly GCA_030684275.1. Classification (NCBI taxonomy): domain Eukaryota; kingdom Metazoa; phylum Chordata; class Actinopteri; order Acipenseriformes; family Acipenseridae; genus Acipenser; species Acipenser oxyrinchus. Next base: position 44,333,771 of record CM060248.1, read on the forward strand.
GTCTCAAGACTCTTTTTATGTGACTCTGCCTAGTAACGCTTCACAGGATGTTTTCCCTAAAAACGCTATAGCCGATTTTACTACCAAGTTGGTTAAAACAATGAATCTACCAGGAAAATGGGAAGTTTGCTTAGCAGAGATTCAATACCCCCATACCTGGGATAATATCAACCTTAATGACAGCAGTTTTATTACTTTCGAAATAGAAAAGGCCATAAAACGTGATTATACTATCCCTAAAGGATATTATGAGACCCTTCAGGATGTAATAACGACCATGAACGATGCCCTGCTCGGAAAAGGACTAGATCATAAAGGTGACAATGCTCCCGATGAACAATATAAAAATGATTTGAAATTAGTATATAAACCTATAGAAAGAAGAATTTATATAAAAAGTACTACTCCATTTGTGATTTTTGCCCAAGAACATCTCGGACAAATGTTGGGATTTCGTGAGACTATAAAAGGTGAAACTATTGGACTATTGGGGCCTATTGAGGCTAAACTGTATACCGCTCATTTGAGGACCCTCTATCCCGCCGATATCCGAGCAGGTTTTACACCATGTATGTCTATACAGATATCATTACACATCAAGCCGTTGGAGATAGTTATGTGCCTCTTCTAAGGTGTGTCCCTATTAAAGGCAAAAACAACGATATAATCACTGTAACTTATGACAGACCTCATTACGTACCCCTCAGCAAGACCAGCTTTGATACTATAACTATACAAATTAAGACGGATCAAAACAAGTTAGTGCCATTCCGTTTTGGGAAGGTTGTAGTGAAGTTGCATTTCCGACCTGTAAAGCCTCTTTTTACACCTAATTGAAAAGAAAAATGAGACCTCATGGATATGTCAATCCTTATATTAATTATTACAAAAATCAAGCTGGTAATGGTTTGCCTGGATTTTCTGGAGCTCCTGTGATGTATGGAGCGGGTATAGGGGTATTTTTCGAAGTCTTTTCAGAAAAGCTTTACCTTTACTTAGAAGGGGTTTTGAAATAGTTAAACCTCATTTTAAATCAGCTGCTAAAAATATTGTTAGTGACGTAGTGTCAAATGTCCTAACAAGTCATAACCCTCCTAGCCACAACAACAGCCAGTCAGGGAGGGATTGATGGTGATGTCCAGAGGCTACAAGAGAAAACGTAGCAAACCCCGGGATCTCGCCATCATCATCACAAAAGGCTAAACCCCATACATACAGGTCATTTAGTAGCGGCAACCGGAGAAGGAGCAAGAAACCAAAGACTCACGGTACAAAGAAAAACAGAAACATCTTTTAAATCATGACTCTGGTACATCATATGTCTCAAGAATGTGTGAAATCAGAATTGGATCTGTTTACCATCCCCTATACCCAAACAAGTATTGAAAAAACCTTTATGTGGAAATTCCCCCTGTCTGCCTTGTCTGACACAGCTCCGCTCGAATTTTACATAGCGGGAATGGGGAAGATTATCTTGATTTGAATAATACTCTTTTAAGACTTTCATGCAAAATTACTAAGGCTGATGGCACTGATTTAGCTGCAGACAGCTTAGCTGGTATTATCAATTACCCCGTAGCTACCATGTTTTCACAAGTGGATGTAACTTTAGGAGACCGCCTAATTAGTCAAAGCAGTAATACTTATCCTTACCGTAGCATTATAGAAGCAATGCTAAACTTTAGTAAGGACACCCTAGAATCTCAATTCACAGCCGGCTTGTTTTACAAAGATACCCCAGGACACATGGATGAGACTGATCCTGCAGGGGATAATGAAGGTTTAGTTAAACGACATGCTTTTACCAGATTAAGCCATACAGTTGAACTTTTAGGACCATTGCATTCGGATATATTTTTTCAAGAAAAACTCATGTTAAATGGAATTGACCTGAAAATTAAAATGGTGAGGGCCAGTAACACTTTTTGTTTAATGTCTGATGCTGCAGAGGCGTTCAAACTTAAAATTTTAGAAGCCTCTCTCTATATTAAAAAGTAAAAATAGCCCGGAGGTAAGAATCGCTCACGCTCAGGCCTTGATGGCCTCTAATGCAAAATATCCTATAGATAGAGTAGCTATGAAAGTTTTTAGTGTTCCTAGAGGGAGCAGGGTATGTAATCAGGAGAATTTGTTTCTGGGGCAGTTACCAAAGTTTGTAGTTATTGGTTTAACAGATAATGACGCTTTTAGTGGCTCCTACGCTAAAAACCCTTTTAACTTTAAACACTTTGCTGGGAACTTTATAGCTATGTACGCCGATGGTGAACAAGTCCCCTCAAAACCTTTACAACCCGACTATACAGCAGGACACAACCCCGTCCGGGAATATTACAGTCTAATACAAGCCACGGGTAGACATCTCAAAGACAAACCGCTGATAATTGATCGGTCAGACTTTATTAGAGGCTATGCGCTCTATGCCTTTGATTTGACCCCTGACCAAGAATGTGGAGATCATTTTTCCTTAGTAAAAATGGTAATATGCGTCTTGAAATGCGTTTTGCCAATGCTCTGCCAGAGACTGTGAATATGATTGTTTATGCTGTTTTTGAGAACGTGATTGAGGTTTCCCACCAAAGAGCAGTTCTCTTTGATTACTGAAAAGTTTGATACAACTTTGATCCTTTTAAAATGAATACCACCCAGCTTACAGCTTTGCTATCCAGCAACCCTTCGACTGAAAAGTATTTTTATGGGGTTCTAGCTAGTGATCAACTACCTAAAGGAAAAATAAAAAACTTCCTGCGATGTTTATTGTCAACACCGACCCCCAAAATTATCCTGGAGAACACTGGCTGGGAATTTATCTAAAAGAAGAGGGTTATGGAGAGTTTTTTGATTCTTACGGTAACCCTCCAGATTTTACTTATTTTCCTAAAACTATCTCAAACTTTTTATACAACAACGCTAAACAAACAGTGTACAATAATCAACCTCTACAAGGTCTTATGACCACTACCTGCGGCCATCACTGTGTTTTCTTCTTACATCATCGAGCCAAAGGACTTACTTACCCTGAGGTTATGGCTCTCTACAGCTCTGATTTAAACAAGAATGATCTGATGGTGTCCCGATTTACACATTGCATGTCTAACCCTAAAAACAGAACTGTATAAATATATTTTCATGCGTGCAGTGTGTCAAGACTCACCATGATTTTAAAAATGTTATGAATGTTAGTCTTCAAAAACTTACGACAATGTAGATGTTGAATAAATATTTTTATTGTTGTAAAGACTTATACAGACATATATATATCAGACATTGATTATACACCATTTGCATGAATATACAACAACAAATGTATCGGACAATGATTATACAACATATGCATGAATATACAACAAAATGTAAAAATGTGTGAAACTCAATAAAAACAGTAACACCTTAATAAGTTTCCCATAACTGTTGTCTTTTTTCTGCTTCTTATTCATAGGGGTCTCTAAGGGTCTTTTTTATAGGCTTCTATGAGTTGTCGTGTTTGAGAATTAGGCACTGTAGAATAAGGGACATTTATCACAGCCAAACCTTTGATGAATTCAACCCATCCTACAGGTAGCCTATGTTCAGGGATGTTGGTATTCCCAGTAGCGGCCCTGATTAAATCAACCATATGCGACCCTCTAATGTTCTTGCCCCTAAGAATGAATTCCCCTTGATCATTCCATGAGGTAACCAAAGCATTCTGAGACATTGCGTTTAAAATAAATTTAGCATTTTTCTTAGATCTGGAGGGACGCTACTCATAACATCAGTCACAACCTTAGATTCAGATTCTGCATCAGTTTGTGCCATTTCCACAGAGGAGGTGTAATCAAAGTCAGGGTATTAAGCTCTTTTTCACTCTGTTTAATCAAGGCTAGATATCTCTGTAAGGAGCTGGTGTATAGTTTAACTTTCTCATTGTCACTGATGTCAGTTCTAAGTAGAATGCTTTTCATTTCAGAGTCAAGTCTGCTTTCAACTGCTTTTTAATAGGTTCGGGCGTTGTGGCTCAGGCTGTCGAAGTCTATCGAGTTGATGTTGCGGTACCAGAAACATTTTCTGGGAGTGAGTCATTTTACAAATTAACTTTGAGGTGTTAAGAGTCCTGATAAAAAGGCAGAGCAATCCTTATTAAAGCACCAATAAAACCACCACTCTGATTCACAGTTTTTTCTTCTTTTTAATTGAATGGTTCTTATTACATAGGCTCTTTATAACACGCCGCTGCTTTTTGAGAGTGTTTAACTGACTCGAGGTCAAGGGGATGTTACCCTTTAAGGCGTTTAAGGCAATTTCAACAATAGATTTGATAAAATCGTCAGAGGCGTCTCGTAAGACTGCTCTTCTCTGAGGAGCAGAGCCGCGAACTATGCTCTTTAAGAGATGGAGGTTACGTTTTATTCTAGCGGACATGATGCGTTGTTGAAGAGTCTAGATAAATAAAAGTTTTAGCGCAATAACAAGTCGTTTATAAGTGTTTTGTCTTGGTATTTCTCATGATATAAGCAACTGGCCAATCAGGAGTAAATAAACCAGTTCTTAGACGGTATGCTTCGGGGTTTGTGCTTTTAAGTCTATTAAAAGATAACCATAGGTTGTTTTTTTGTGGCATCTTCAAACGCTTCTAAGAAAAACTTGGAGTTACCGGGGTACATCTGTCGGGCTAGCGTGTTGATTTGAAGTTTATCTCTGGGGTTTTTAAATCAGAATAATGTAATTGGCATTCAAGTTAATGGTACGGCTCATTTTTCCTTGAAAAAATAAATTTTGAACCAAATACAGCACGCATAAATTCCTATGATGAACGTATTTTGTAAAAGCTTTCTGTATTTCATCATTTTCGCTAGCTGCCTCCATCAAGTCATCTATAATGATTAAATTGATTTTGTTAGGAGGCATTAAATTATCATCGGTTAATGAAGACGGTATGCCTTCAATAAATTTTAAATTTTTAAATTTAAGTGCCAATTCGTTGTATAATGGTTGCCAGCAGCTATAGCACCATATGATATTCTCAGGGGTTTGCGAAAAGATCTGTTGAGAGTTTTCTAAAAGCTGCTTCACAAAGTAACTTTTGCCTGAATTGGAGGGCCCTGATATTATAGCGGCAAAAGGTACGGTTAGCCTAATATCAAAGCCGTCTTCAGTAGCCATAAGGAAGAGATGTGTAATCAGACAGCAAGACTCTCTTATTGTATACTATCTGAAACGTTTTCTGGAGTGGTTTGTTTTCCAATTGAAATTCTTTTTTTATTACGGTGAATCTGGGAGCCTCGAATCATGATATGCTCTGCATTACTTTGAGACATGTTTTTCCTCTGTTTGTGACGTATCCATATGTTTTAGGCCCTCCTGACACAAACTCTGTAATGTATTCCCCCGGGTTCAACTCGCTAGTTAAATCTCCAAGATAATCGCCAAGTTCTGGACGCCAAGCATGGGGTCTACTGACAAAGATCACAGAGTCCGTATCATGATACAGACAACGACTCTGCAGGCGATCCATGAGGTTATAGAGCTCTAGCCGGGCGTAAGCGGTTGTAAACGCTGCTATGAAGACATTTACATTACCAGGGGGTGTATAGGTTTCAGAAGCATAACGCCACTGAACCAGCGCCACCGTATCACTTACAAAACAAAAATGAGAAACATGATATCTTTTTTAAAGAGTTTGGAGATTTGTCTTTTAGCAGGGTTAACATTAATGTTTTGAGGATCTAATTGAATCCCCTCTTTCTGAAAATATTCATCAATTCATCGGTACAATGAGAGGGGTAACCTGAACTTTCCTGTTTCCCCTTGAGATGGCTATTAATGTAGTCTGTAAAGAGAGTGTCAGATTTCTGAGGAAAATGCCAAACTTCGTGTATTTTAGACACTTTGTAACCTTTCTCAAGAGCTTTGACTACCTCAACACTGCACCATGTTCCTGTCAAGGCTCTTTCTCCAGAGGTATGGTTACATACACCTGTCTGGTTTAGTGTTTCTGCACAAGAACGGCAGAGGGTAAACATTAATTTGCTGCAGATTCTTGCAGGTAATACGGGGAAAAAAAGACCCCTAGGCGGCAGAACAGTTAATTTGAACAAGCCAAAATACTGCCTCAAGTCCTGAAAATTATGGTAGATAACGGTAGGGTGGTCTACATGGTACACTTTTGTTTTGTTGACAAAGGGATACAAGCTAGTGAAATCAAAGTATTCCAACCTTTCATTTTCCTGGGCCACATAATGTAATGTAATGGCATTTGTACGACCCCCAAACAGAGCCTCACGAGAATTGATATGTTCTGGAAAATCAGAGCGAACCAAAAAATCGTGAACTTGAGGCTGTTTTTCAGGGCGTTCCATTCATGCTCCCAAATAACTCTGACTTCCAACCCGTAAACCTTTTGCAATGTTTCAATCTTTTCATCAAAGTGATGATACATCGTACCACAGGATACTTTGCTTAAGGGGTTTACATCGGTGGAATCATAGCATTGGGGGCAACCATGAAAAAACACCCTGCAAATTCAAAAGTCAGTACGCTTACCATTAATTACAGCATACCCGTCCAAGAAAAAGGGCCCTATTTTAAGCTCTCCATAGTTTAAAGCATGTTGAATGAAAACATTTTCAGTTTCAGATACATACATTAACCATTGTATCGATGCATTTGAAAAGCTTTTTGTTGGTCACTGTAATTGTCTGGAGGAACGATAGCTATTGTGTCTTTAGGCATAAATTTACTTCTATACATAGCCATGCACAGTGAAGCAATTGTAGTACATTGGAAGGGGTCTATCTGTCCTATAGCATAAACCTCTGTACGGAATCTGATACAGGCCTCTTTCAAAATTTCAACATCATTTTTGCAGTAGAAAGCTATTTCATTTCTGAAATTAAAAATGCCATTCTTAATCGAATCGTACCATTTGTAAAAGTCATCACGTTCTTTAGACATCATTTGTTGAACACCATAGTAACGGGGTTCAGGATAGGGCCCAACGTAATTCTGGTTTTCAAGAGTATTGAAAAAATGAGGAAAATATCCTTTTCTGGCTTCAAATCCCATAGCTGAAGGCATTGCACTTAACTTCATGGGCATAAAGTTATAGGAATCAATGTAGCGCATCTTAAAAGCCTCGTCTGTAAAACACATTAACTTGCTACCCTGAGCTATGATATGAGGGTTAACACCGTTGGCAACTAAATAATTCATCAGTAAATAACTGTCATACGACTTTGCATTGTGTGCCAAGAAAGTATAGCCTGCGTAACAGGGTCTGCGATACCTTCGAAAAACTTTTTCACACAAGCCTCACCCTCCCAAAACCATGATTCACCATCCATGTGCATGCAGTACAAATAATTCGGAATGTGTAAGCCATCTTCCTGCCGGCATTCAAAATCATAAAACACATATTTATCTGTGGGCTCATAAGGTTTTGGCACTTGAATGAAGCATTTGTGATCAGTGTGAGGTAACAACACAGCCTTACATATCTTACAGTAGGGACTAGGACATTTATGAGCCGTAGTTTTAGTAGGGTCACATTTATAGAGAGAATAACAACTTGTACACAGTTTTAAAATGTCACACATAGAGAACTGTTTTTCACTGTTGGCTTTATCTCGAAGAATCTTATGCTCATCATAACAACGCTGTGATCGACAATAACGATTGCAATCATTACATTTTACCTTTACAGAGGACTCGCTATTACAGGCTGGTGAAAAACACACATTACAATGTCCCTCACAACGATGTCCAGATCGGTTACTGTAGGCTGTGTAACAGTAATTGCACAGATAGGCGGTGCCCAGAAAACCTTTCAAGTTAACAATACCGTAGAAATGATTCTCATGAAGAAACAGAAATACAGTTTTGTTTTTTGGTCGAGTATCTGTTTGGTGTTTCAGGAACACGTCCTTTTGAGGACATCTGTACCACACCACGATTCTAACATCCAGAGCCTGTTCAAATTTATCTATGTCAGCAAACGAAACCATCTGATGTTCACTTAACCCCACACGCTGTTGAAGTTTTAAAGCCTCAGCCATACACATATCATAGGCATCCCTGAATTCTGGAAATAACAAGCTCAGAACGCTGTAAGCAAAACATAATTGATTGTCTCTGTTGTAACATATAATCAGATGTTTGGCTTTTTTCTAATAAGCTCACTTTTCATTAAGGTCTGCAAACCTCTCCTTAAACCCCTCCTTCAGGACACCTTATAACCTGGACAATCAACATTAAAGAGTCATCAGCCAAAATTTCACTATGACTTTGAAGGAGAGCTTCAATCTGACTGAGAAAATTGTCTAGACTTAAATTGTCTCCAGTCATTTTTACATACACGGGTATATCTAAGGATCCGGCTCTTAATTCAAGCTGCACAATGTCTGCAGGTCTTAACGTTCTAGAAACCTCACTCAACATATTTTCTAACGTTTCATGCAGCACAGTAAAAACTTCAGCATAGGAATTCAAATCATACAGATGTGTAAAGTTAAGAGGGTGTTTCAATTCGATATTGTTAAATATTGGTCTATGTCTAAGCTGTACACCTTCCCCCCCAATTCTAACACCATCGCTATCCCTATGGGGGGGCCTGTAAACCTGAAGGACCAGCCACTTGATCATCATGTAATACACCACCCCCCGGGGCTTTTATGCTAAAAGAATCATCTTGGCAAGACCCCGTGTTTAAGCCTACCCCTATCTGGTTTTCCATATCAACTACACTCTCTGTAGTAACATGATTTTCTCTAGACATTTCTTGCAAAAGCTTATCCAAAGAGTCAAAATTGATCTGAGTCAAGGTAGCATCGTTAATAAACCCGGGGCACGGGGAGTTATTAGTGTCTATATTAGGGATGATGTCATTTATGGGGGGACTATGTAGAAATTTCATCAATCAGAGCCCTGATTGACGGTAAATTATATGAGTTATGATTTAAATCATTTAATAGTTTGTCTAGATGGTCAAAAATCTCAAAACCTCCTAAATTATTTTGGGTTGGAGATATACTATGTGTATGGGAGCTTGTTGAAGGATTTGTATTTAAGGTATTTTGGGGCATGATTATAGAATTAAACACAGAATTTGACACAGTTTGACTCGGATCAATTGAAACCTTTTTATTTTTTTGAACAGCCACAGCATCATCATTGTCAGAATCAACATCAACAGTAAAATCCAAATGCTTCCTCTTAGAAGTTTTTTTTCGAAAGGGTTCCATTATTGCTCTACAATGACCAAGTTATTGTTTCAAAAAGCCTAGAGTTTTCAGCAGGGTTATTAAGGTTTGTATATTCTGAGCCACCTCAGGGTCAGAAACTAGAGCCCTTATAGCGGGATGTCTATATATAAGCTGATCTATTGTCAGTTCTACATGTTTCAGTAGCTCTACGCTGTGATACCTAGTAGTCGAAGATGAGGCTTGCGCTGGTTTTGGCCTTTGAGGTCCTTCTGAGACTGGTGAGGTAACTCTTGATTGCAGCGAAGTGTGAAACCTTCTGGAAATTTTACGAGGCCTTTTAGACTTTGGGTCCCTGATGAATGATGTTTCGTCCTCGGTAGATTCGCTGTCCACAATAAGAGTAGGTCTAGTGGGTCGTTCTAAATGAAAATATATCAAAATATACAATCAGACCAAAATACATTAACAGATGTTTAATGAAATATTTAACATACATTTTTAAAAATGCTTCATTTTTAAATAGTTACTTTTGAGAGGTCTTTTTTCAGATTTGGGTTGTTTATTTGGGGGGCCTAAGGGCGTCCTCGTCTGTACATCTATGCCCTCCGATGTACTGGCCACATCTTTCCTTGGGGTTTTTTCAGGCTTTTCTAAAATAATATAAATGGTTGAATATGCATGTTTTATTAACCTAAAATAATTAATATTACTTATAAACGAACAAGCATATTTTATTAATCTATAAAACAAACAACTGTTCTTACTTTTACACACGTCGGAGTCTGACGGAAGGTCACTGAAAGATGTACTAAAGTAGTGTGCGGAATCTTCAACGTAGTCAGATTCTAAAACAGAATGAAACAGATATGTTTTAAAAATGAAATAATAAAATAATAAACTACAATAATTATACATACCTTGACACATTTCCATATTTGCTATTAATAAACAAAAACAGACATAAATACACGTAGTATTAATACATACAATATTACTCACTTTCAGGTGTATCAGTTATTGAAGTTATTTAAAAAGTCCTCCGGAACGACTAGTGCGGTTAGTAACTCAAGGGGTATGTACTCCTCAGGTTTAGGTTCTGTAATTTAAAGGAGGTATGAATACTTAGAGAGTGTAAAAACTCACCATCCTGATTCTCGAGAAACCACGTGGGTGACAGAGGAATGAGCGTAGGAGGCTGATCAATCACTACCTCCTCGTGTGAAATTAAATGTTCTTCTATAAGTTCCTCGATATCTATAAAATATGAAAAATATATAATTTTAAATAAATAACAACAACAACAACAACAACAACAACAACAACAACATAAAATAATACATAAATAAAATTATCGACGTTAAAGTATGTATTTATATTTGAGTTTATATCTCTGAGTTATAGACACCATCTTAACTCTTTTTTAAAATAAATCACATTTTTAAAAAATATATACTATTAGGATAACCCATGCTGCGTCACAGACAAAACCGCTAGGGTCTTCATTTACAAGCTAAAAAAAAAAAAACGTTTTCTATAGAGCCATACCAACATTTCTAAACATAGCGGCTTACGCTCTGTGTTAAAACGCATTTCAAACATTTTTACATATTAACATTATACATTTCAAAACGCTACATTTATAATCTAGAATTAAATTAACATCGTTTTTCGCACAGAGTCAAAACAGTATTTAAACATTAAACATCGGTACGTACCTTGTAAAAGATCATTGTTCTTGCTTGATTCTCCGTCCATTTATAGCGAAAGTGTGGCTTTACGGGATTTCGTTCTTGAGAGGGATCGTCCTTTTTTCAGAAGTGAATACATGGCTCTGGATGTTGTTTATATCCTCTAAGATACGTGGTTAAGGCGGTTGTAACCACAGGGGTCCGGATCAGGAAAACGTATCCAGATGGAGATCCCTAGACTATGCCACGCCTCAAATCACATCACCTTGATTTACGGTTTTAGTACAGGTTAAACTAAGCTGTTTTATTCATGTACACGTTTGTTTAATTTTCCTTCAATTGTTTCTTACAGAATCATAACATTTTGTTTTTATTCAGTTATATTCAATTCAATAAGCTTTATTGGTATGACAATGCAATTACCTATACCTGTTTGCATGGTTATATCTATTTTCTTTACGCGGTATTACAAGCAAAAAATATTCTCGCATTTGTTAATGCTCCTGCAGTCTATTTTAAAACGTCTTTCATTTTAGCATTTTTAATTTTATTTGCTTCAGGATAAAAATGTTCTCTCATTTTTAGCTTTTAAAAAAAACCAAACAAACAAACAAACAAACAAACAAACATGATTAAACAGTTTTTGTTAATAGAATTGTTTCCAGGTTTTAATCTTGACGAAAGTAAGCAATCTCCTTATATATATATATATATATATATATATATATATATATTATGAGTTAACATTGTCTGTATCTAAAAATATAAAAGGGTCATTACCTCAGGATGGGGCCACCATTCGCCGATTTTAAAACACATAACGATATACTATGCTCACATAGTTTTAAATCTAAAACAGTAAAAACGTATTAATGATTTGTAACATCTTCAGAATAGTTTGACCGTGTATGAGACTATTCAAAGCTATAGGGGCTTAGCCTAATCGGAGGCTATTCAAAATAAATAAATAAATAAATAAATAAATAAATAAACAAATAATAAAAATAAAAAGTAAAAACACAAACAATCAAACACGCTTAAACAGTTTTTGTTAATAGAATTGTTTCCACGTTTTAATCTTGACGAAAGTAAGTAATCTCCTTAATATATATATATATATATATATATATATATATATATATATATATATATATATATTATGAGTTAACATTGTCTATATCTAAAAATATAAAAGGGTGATTACCTCAGGAGGGGCCACCATTCACGATTTTAAAACACATAACGATATACTATGCTCACATAGTTTTAAATCTAAAACAGTAAAAACGTATTAATGATTTGTGTTCATCTTCAGAATAGTTTAACCGTGTATTTACCCACATATCTACATCTGCTGTTTTATCTAATGTATACGCCGGTAATATATATATATATATATATATATATATATATATATATATATATATATATATATATATATACAGGAAAACGTATTCAAGTTGAGATAACATCGTGCTTTTCAACATCCGCAGACAGGCTTTTAACACCCAATTGACCCACTCTGTTCATAACGTGTATAATCAATAAAAAATATATTTTTTATTTGCTATATAACATGTATTTCGATTTTATTTTATTTTTCTTAAAAACACGTTTTATTATCATCTTTATGATTGCTGCGGTATATTCACGATGAAATAAAACACCCCAACTTTCGGTTCATGCCTAGACCCGAAGGCATCAAGATACACATATCAAAAAGTATTTCTGGTGTCATCATGCTCTTTGAGCTAATATATATATATATATATATATATATATATATATATATATATATATGACTTGACTATATCTAAAATAGAACTTATAAAGGACATTACATCAGGATGTGTAAACATTAGTTTAAATAAATATCACTCTTTCCATCCCGGCCCGACAAGACGTCTGCTACCCGAAAGGTTTTTACACCTAACCATGCTTCTCTGCAGAATGTCTTCCTCTGGCCATCTTTCTAATCTTTTTTGATTGAAAACTATATTCAGTTGATTGCCTATCCTGCTGAGACCAGACCTTAAGGCATCAAGATTCACCCATTTCACAAGCCTTCTCTGTGGGGTGCCTTCCTCTAACAAACGGTATCTGTGCTTTTAATACACCGATGCTCCAATGTGTTCATAGCGTTTGTTTCTGTGTCTGTGGGAGTGTAGGGTGGGAGTGTCTCAGTGTCTGTGCTCATGTGTGCGCGCATGTGAGTCGACCTATAGGTAGTTGCGCGCATGTTCGGGGCCAAAGGAAACGCCCCCTATTTAAGTCACAGAGCGAGTTTTGCAGTCATTCTTCTTCTGCTGCAGTTTGAAGAGAGAAGAAGTATGAGAGAGAGAATTCAGGTAGGACTTCTGTGTTTGTCCGGGGAGTTTTTTGAAAATGGTAAGAGAGAGAGAGAGCTTTTTCAGAAATTGGTCGATTTTGTTTTGTTTTTGTTCTTTTATAAATATTTAATTTAATATCTGTTTTGTTTTGTTTAGCGGTACACTTTTAAAACGAATAACGCTCAGGTTGTACAGTTATTTATGTGTGCAATACTTGTTAAAACGCATTTTAAATAAGTTGTTTTCGGTTTTTTTTCTTTTGCTTTTGTGATACGCTACTTTCTCCGGTTTCAACTATTGGTTTTTATATGTGAAAATATCTTTTGTTTTTAACGTTGCCTGGTAAAAATATGTATACACCAAACCTATGAAATGTAAAATCTCTGCGCCTCAAACCTTTGAACATCCTCATGCGTCTTATTAAACAATGATTTTTGTAAATATGGACAAATGCAGTAAGTGTATATGTCCATATATATATATATAACAACAAAACACTCAAACTTTTACTATGATTTCTGTGTGTAATGTTTAAATGCTTTTAAATGGTAAATAAGTTGTTTTCTTTTTTGTTTTTCTTTTTTGCTTTTAATACCCTCTTTAAAACTTTCTTTTTTCATTAAGTGTCTTATGTAAAAATACTAAGACTTTAATGTTGTCTGCACCAAGCATAAGATAACATAAGCATTTATAAAACTTGTGGGTAACCCCATGTCCCCTGATTACATAAATAACATATTAAACACTGATTTTTGTACATATATTATAAAATATGTGCAATAAGTTTATAGGCATATATAAGCCTATATTCAATAAGCATATCTGTCTTGTAACAATCATAAAATCCACGCCCCCCCCCTCATTATATATTCATAAATTCATAAACCCACGCCCCCTCATTATATATTCATATTTTCACACACATAAGGTCAAAAAAAGGTCAAAAGGATCATAAATCTGACTTTTGACATAAGCTATAGTACTATTACTACTCAGACCCCATCTACATAGCTGCACTGTGCACGTGACACCCCAGGTAGCGCGCCAGCACTGCCTAAACACCAAACATGCTTCTACTCACAGAATCACGCAGGGTGACGCACACAAACAGCGGTGAAGACAGGACAGCACACATACACAGCAATACACCAGCGTCCAGTCCCAAGCAGTCACAAATTGTTCTGCCTTTACAATATATTATAAAAACATTATTGTTGATTCAACATCATGCAATTGTCATATTCCACTAACATTCTATATCTATGTGTAAAGGGGTTGCTCACGTTCATTCAAGAGATTGATTTATCCATTGTGTAGTGAACCCGGGTTTGTTTGTCGTGCCGGCTGAACGTGCAGCCAGCAGGAGTAAAGGAATTGGACCCTGATTCAGCAGGTGGTAGGAAAACAAACAGGAAAGAAAGAGCCACCGAATTTAAAGGTGTATCTCCCTGCCTGCGCTTTTGGTCTCCATTTTGTCGTGTATGTGTTTTTAAACTAGTATTTTAAAAGGCATTGGGGGTTTTATAGGAGTGCTGGAGACGGGCTGTATTGGTTTTATTGTTTTTTATTTGTGAGCCCCGTCTCTGTGCAGGTATTGAGCCACACTGTCCTTTAGTTTTAAATTGTATTTCTGTGTTTAGTTATTGTTTTAATTAATGGGCACTGCAAACCGCTTTGCTGTAACTGTGTACTCTAGATCTGCCCTGTTTTGTTAAGTATAGTTTACCACCTGTATTTAATAAAACAATGTTCATTGCCCGACATAGTAGTGTGGTCTAGTTTGTTTTCCTTCTGGTATTCTGCCTGGCTGATCCCACCCCGGTCAGAAAGAACGAGTTCCCCTTTTTTTATAGTTTTGCTATTGCATATTCTTGATTTTGGTTCATAGACCCTTATTTTTAAAGCTCTTTTTGTTTGACCTACGTAAACCAGTCTGCATCGACAAGTTAACATATCAATTATTCCTGTGGTATTACAGTTAATGAAACCTTGAAAATTCTTTTTACCTGATCGTGGGTGATTTAATAGTTTTAGTATTTACAGTATTTGAGCAGTGGACACAATGGTGGATTAGATTTAACCATGTCATTGCTTTTGACCACTTTTGGAATACATGACTAAACCAATTTTGACTTTTAATGTTTTTTGCAGAGGCAGAAATTAGGCAAAGGAATTACTTTGAAATCAATATTTAATGATTTTTGTTTTAGCCAAATATGACACCCGATGCCCAGTCAGTGGTCTTTTTGTGTATTTTTTTCTTCTATTTCCAGAAGTAAGTTCAAAATACCTAGTAGTCGTACTTACTTTTTTTTACCACTTGAATTAGTGAGCAATACAGGGCATTTATCTGTTGTTGAATTAAAGGATTTTTAGTATCTGCCAATGTTTGAAAAATATTCCCTTATCGTTAGACAATTAAATTCACAGGTAAAACACAGTTAAATCACTTAGAGTCGATCAGAATCTTTAGATTTGTACATTGTTTCTTTAAGAATATGGTCGTCATATACTTGGGTAATAAATTTGGAGTGCATTCCCTACTGGAAATTTACATAATATAAATGCCATTTTTATTACAATTTTAATGTATTAAAAGCAACCCAGTTGGAATGCATTGATAATGTATTGCCAACATATTGCCAACACATTTGTAATGCATTGCCAACAACATATTGGCAATAACTTTCAAATTGACAATGCATCACAAATTATTTGCAATTACATTTACAATGAATTGCCAGTATAGTATTAAACACTTAAAAGTAGATTACTAATCAATTTGCAATATGATTTAAATGTATTATTACATTAGAACACCAATTTCAAATACAATATTAATGTAATATTCCAAAATAGAATACTATGATAATATTGTAGCGTTCAGAATGTTTATTGGCGAACTCCCAAAGTGCAATAGGAGGTCTCTGGGTATGTCAAGACAGCCATAACAGACGGAGAATAGGGTCGCAAACAAGGGTAGTCATCTTAAAACACAGACATTCAGGAAACGGTTATAAAATAAACATCACATAAAATCACACTTATAGAACGGGGGAAGGAACAGTTAGAACAACAACTAACAATTACATTATTTACAATGCTTGTTTGGTCTCTGCAAAAATAGCAGAGACCATTAATGGTCGTGGGAGTCGGAGCCCTCGTAATGCTCCGCTCGGGTGTGCAAATGAGAGATTGCAGCTAAGACAGTTTGAAAAAAGTGAACCAAACTGCTTACAATCACACAATCTGCCTCAAAGCAGCAACGCCACTTACAAAGTTTTAGTTTTTGACTAAATCATTTTGAATTTGTATACAAAGATTATATATAGATTGCAGGCGATGTTGTCAATCATTTTTATTATTATTGAGCGTGTTTAAAAAAAAAAAAAACTCCTTCTGGTAATCGAGCCAGAATAGAACAGGTGCAAACACCGTGTCTTAACCATTACACTACAACAGGAACTGTTCGTAATGTAGTTGAATCAAATAGTAAAGTAAATTAAGTTATTTTTAAGAAACTGCATTGGATTCAAATAACCTTATAAAAAAGTAGTGTACTTCAAGTATATTGGGTCAAAATATTATGGTTTTAGTATAGCCTATACTGTTATTGTTAGTAGCCTGAAGTAGTATATTAGGCTGTACTATTTTGACCCAAGCATACTTTTCCTTTTTTTATAAAGGAACATTTGCAATGAACATTAGTCTGAATTATTTTCAAAAATAAACAGCCCCAGTCACTTTTGGTTCCTGTTACAGAGTGTGCTGCAAGGTTGTTTTCTGTATGAAATTTACAAACGAATCCCTTGAACTACATAGAGAGATGCAAGAAGTTTTAACATTACGTCTGTTTGATCTAGAAAAACTTATGGCTACTTTTTCTACTGTTTTAAAAGGATTAACCAAGAGTCATAACGTCTCATCTTGGGAACAGTTCTAGACCACTTTTTTTACAAGCCTTTCGACCTCTGAAATGGAAGAGTGTCTCGGATCTAAGATGCAGGCAGCAGGAGAGTCTTTAAGAGACTTTATGATTACAGAGCCCTCTGTGCCCGATGGAAACGTGACATGGAGGAAAAAGAAATAGTAAGGAGGATTCTGGATCACCTTCGCACCTTTGGAAACCTATAAAAGAAAACTGCTGAGATTAGAGGGTTTCATCACCACAGTCATCATGCCCTGCTCACCCTCTTTCGTTACTAAGAGTCTTCATTAAGATCCGTGATTTTAAAGGGATCTGGTCTTATGGATACGGGGAGCACTTATACTTTATTAAGAAATGACCTATGGCCAAAACTGAAAACTGCAAAACAGAAAATATTGCAGTATTCAAATACTGAATTTGTCTTGGCTGATGGCCAAATTCATTGCGCTCTCAGACAAGCTCAACTGACTTGACTTCCATGGCACTTTGTGGACCTGTTCTGTTTTTATTATGGCTAATGAAAACCTTTCATTTCCTGTTGTCTTATGTGGATTGTATCTTTACTATGCCATACAGCAGACGCTTCCGACTCCAACTTCAGCCACAACAGTCAGACTAGTCATGCCTCACCTGCGGAACCTGAGGTGGTTTCTGTACAGATCAACCACCCAAACTGACCCTTAAAAATGTCTAACCAAGATCATGCAACAGTCTCTTGACACAGGGGTTGTACCGACGGACTGGAAAATTGCAAACATAATACCAATCCACAAAAAGGGAGACAAAACCGAACCAGGTAACTACAGACCAATAAGCCTGACTTCTATTATATGTAAACTTATGGAAACGATAAGATCCAAAATGGAAAATTACCTGTATGGTACCAATATCCTGGGAGACAGTTCGCATGGTTTTAGGAAAGGGAGATCGTGTCTAACTAACCTGCTTGATTTGTTTGAGGATGCAACATCGACAATGGATAATTGCAAAGCACATGGCATGGTTTATTTAGATTTCCAGAAAGCTTTTGACAAAGTCCCACATAAGATTAATTCTCAAACTGAACCCAGTAGGGATTCAAGGAAATACATGCACATGGAAAAGGGAGTGGTTAACATGTAGAAAACAGAAAGTACTGATTAGAGGAGAAACCTCAAAATGGAGCGAGGTAAACAGTGGAGTACCACAGGGATCAATATTAGGTCATCTGCTATTCCTAATCTACATGAATGATTTAGGTTGTGGTATAGTAAGCAAACTTGTTAAATTTGCAGATAACACAAAAATAGGAGGAGTGGCAAACTGTTGCAGCAGCAGCAAAGGTCATTCAAAATGATATAGACAGCATTCAGAACTGGGCAGACACATGGCACATGACATTTAATAGAGAAAAGTGTAAAGTACTGCTCACAGGCAATAAAAATGCGCATTATAAATCATATGGGAGACACTGAAATTGAAGAAGGAATCTATGAAAAAGACCTAGGAGTTTGTTGACTTAGAAATGTCTTTATATTATTATTATTATTATTATTATTATTATTATTATTATTATTATTATTAATTTATTAGCAGACGCCCTTATCCAGGGAGACTTACAGTCGTAAACAAAACTACATTTCAAGAATCACACTACAAGTAATAATACAATTAACAGCAAGATAAAAATACAATGACTTTGGTTCTAGCAAGTACAAGTATGACCAAATACAATTCAATAACGGAGCAGTTAAGTGTCAGTGATAGTTACATCAGGATATAATTAAATACAACAGATTAAAAAACACTTGTGACAGATTACAGTACTCTAAAGTACATGATTAAATGCAGTAAAAATAGGGCAGATAAGAGCAAGTAAAGTGCATTTAAGGAAGAGTGATGTATCCATAAGGAAAAAAGAGTAGTTTTACAGGTGCTGTCTGAAGAAGCGAGTCTTGAGGAGGCACCGGAAGGTGATCAGGGACTGGGCAGTCCTGACATCTGTAGGAAGGTCATTCCACTACTGCGGGGCGAGGGTAGAGAAGGAGCTGGCTCTGGAGGCAGGGGAGCGTAGAGGAGGTAGAGCCAGTCTTCTAGTGCAGGAGGAGCGGAGAGGTTGAGTGGGGGTGTAGGGAGAGATGAGGGTCTGGAAGTAGCTGGGTGCAGTCTGGTCAAGGCATCTGTAGGCTAGTACAAGAGTCTTGAACTGGATGCGAGCCAGTGGAGCGAGCGGAGCAGTGGAGTTGCGTGGGAGAAGTGAGGCAGAGAGAACACCAGGCGAGCAGCAGAGTTCTGGATGAGCTGGAGCGGACGGGTGGCGGACGCAGGGAGGCCAGCCAGTAGGGGGTTGCAGTAGTCTAGGCGGGAGAGTACCAGGGCCTGGACCAGGAGCTGGGTGGCATAGTTGGTGAGGAAGGGTCGGATTCTTCGTATGTTGCTCAGGAAGAATCGGCAAGTGCGTGCCAGAGTGGAGATGTGCTGGGAATAAGAGAGGCAGGGGTCCATTGTCTTTATCTATACAATGTGTGGAAGCTATAAAAAAAGGCCAACAAGTTGCTCGGATATATTGTGAGAAGTGTTGAATTTAAATCAAGGGAAGTAATGTTAAAACTTTACAATGCATTAGTAAGACCTCACCAAGAATATTGTGTTCAGTTCTGGTCACCTCGTTACAAAAAGGATATTGCTGCTCTAGAAAGAGTGCAAAGAAGAGTGACCAGAATTATCCCGGGTTTAAAAGGCATGTCATATGAATTGAATCTATTCAGTCTTGAACAAAGAAGACTACGCGGTGATCTGATTCAAGCATTCAAAATTCTCAAAGGTATTGACAATGGTGACCCAGAGGATTTTTTCGACCTGAAAAAAGAAACGAGGATCAGGGGTCACAAATGGAGATTAGATAAAGGAGCATTCAGAACAGAAAATAGGAGGTACTTTTTTACACAGAGAATTGTGAGGGTCTGGAACCAACTCCCCAGTAATGTTGTTGAAGCTGACACCCTGGGATCCTTCAAGAAGATTCTTGATGAGATTCTGGGATCAATAAGCTACTAACAACCAAACAAGCAAGATGGGCCGAATGGCCTCCTCCTCGTTTTGTAAACTTTCTTATGTTCTTAATTGCAGGTTTCTTAAAGAATGCTTAAAGTTCCTTGGCCATATTGTGTCAGGAGAGGGTGTTTCAGCTGATCCTGTGAAGATTTTGGCCATTTGCAACTTCGACACAAATCTGAAGGAACTTTTTCTTGGATTAGCTGGGTGGTACCATAAATTAATTCCCCGGTTTGCAGACATCACTTCTCCATGGAATCATTTAAAGAAGAAAGCTGTCTCCTGGGAGTGGACAGAAGACATCCAACACAATGTGGACCAGCTAAAAAAATGTATCTATTTTAGCTCACTACAACCTGCATCTGCTATTCTGTATATACTAATGCCAAATAAGTAGGTTTTAGGGGCCGTTCTCACACATGCCTTTAATGGTGAAGAACGGGCCATAGCTTATGCCGCCCAGATTTTACAGGACCCGGAGAAGATTACTCCACCTTAGGAGTGCTTAGCTATTGTCTGGGCTGTCGAAAAATTGAACACTATGTAGAAGGTGTACAGTTCACTCTTGTGACAGACCACGCTGCCTTGACATGGCCACTCCCAAATCCATGTCACGGTTGACAAGCTTGACTTTGCATCTACAACAGTTCTCTTTCACTGTTTTATACAGGAAAGGAAGCCTCAACGTGGTGTCGCGACCTCCCGTATCCATCAGTCCCACCATTGCCGTATGTGCTGGAAAGCCTGAATGGTATAGTTTAAAGCTTCCTACCACTCTTGATCAGATTGCAGCTGATCAGTCTATGGATCCACTTTTCGCTGAGAATTGCCAACTTACCCTCTGCATCTACTAAATCTGACTACATTAACTTCTCTTTTCACCAAGGGTTGGTTTACAGGGTAATTCCTATCAAACACAAAGGATTGAAGTTCCAACCGGTGGTCTCGACTGAAATGACTGACTCATCACCCATTTACAACAACAATCCTTTAGGAGGGTATCTTGGGTTTACTACGATTACTACACCAAGTGGGTCGAATTGTTCCCACTTCATGACAGCAAAATGGCAAAACTCATCCAGATTCTGACTGGCTAAATGTTTACATGCTGGATTTCCCCACGGTATCTTCTTTGACAGGGGGGCCCAGTTTACTAGCCAATTATTAAGACGTCTGTCAGTCATGGGGGG
Organism: Acipenser oxyrinchus oxyrinchus; assembly: GCA_030684275.1. Classification (NCBI taxonomy): domain Eukaryota; kingdom Metazoa; phylum Chordata; class Actinopteri; order Acipenseriformes; family Acipenseridae; genus Acipenser; species Acipenser oxyrinchus. Next base: position 44,355,116 of record CM060248.1, read on the forward strand.
TGACACAAAAGTTCACTGCGAGTTACTACCCCCAAACAAACCTCTCTGAGAAGGTCAACCAGACTCTAAAAATGATGATCTCTTCTTACGTAGGGCGCAATCATCAAAACTGGGATATGTGGCTCCCTGAGTTCCAGTTCGCTATTAAGTCTGCTTACCACGTATCAACGGGATTCACTCCAGCAGAGTTAGTACTGGGAAGATCTCTCAATGTACCCTTTGACTGACTCCTCTCAGTGTCTCCTCTGCCATCTTCCCCCAGTTATACCCTTCTGGAAAGGCAGCAGCAGTTAGCTAAGGAGGTAAGCCGGAATGTGGGCAAAACGCAGGCTAAAAATTACAATTCTTGACGAACCAATGTTCATCTTCAAGAGGGGAACGTAGTCTGGGTCAAGTTGCATCCCCACTCTGACGCCACAGAAAAATTCACGGCCAATTTTGCACCAAAATGGACTGGTCCGTCCATCTTGGTAAAAAAGTTAGGACCAGTAAATGACAATTCAATTGGATCCCCAAGATCCTATAAAGATGGATACCATTCATATAATTAATCTCAAACCTTATTTTGGGGTGTTACCTCCAGGCAATATACGACATTTCATGTTAGTACCATCAACCATTTTGTACCTACCTTAATTCAATTCCCTTACTTGATTTCAGGCGCTATTACTTATAGCCTGTTGAAGGGAGTGTATGTATGTATGTATGTATGTATGTGTGTGTGTGTATATATATATATATATATATATATATAATAGTACTGTGCAAAAGTTTTAGGCAGGTGTGAAAAAATGCTGTAAAGTAAGAATGCTTTCAAAAATAGACATGTTAATAGATTATATTTATCAATTAACTAAATGCAAAGTGAGTGAACAGAAGAAAAATCTAAATCAAATCCATATTTGGTGTGACCACCCTTTGCCTTCAAAACAGCATCAATTCTTCTAGATACACTTGCACAAAGTCAGGGATTTTGTAGGCATATAGTCAGGTGTATGATTAAACAATTATACCAAACAGGTGCTAATGATCATCAATTCAATATGTAGGTTGAAACACAATCATTAACTGAAACAGAAACAGCTGTGTAGGAGGAATAAAACTGGGTGAGGAACAGCCAAACTCAGCTAAAAGGGTGAGGTTGTTGAAGACAGTTTACTGTCAAAAGTCATACACCATGGCAAGACTGAGCACAGCAACAAGACACAAGGTAGTTATACTGCATCAGCAAGGTCTCTCCCAGGCAGAAATTTCAAGGCAGACAGGGGTTTCCAGATGTGCTGTCCAAGCTCTTTTGAAGAAGCACAAAGAAACGGGCAATGTTGAGGACCGTAGACGCAGTGGTCGGCCAAGGAATCTTACTGCAGCAGATGAAAGACACATCATGCTTACTTCCCTTCGCAATCGGAAGATGTCCAGCAGTGCCATCAGCTCAGAATTGGCAGAAAACAGTGGGACCCTGGTACACCCATCTACTGTCCGGAGAAGTCTGGTCAGAAGTGGCCTTCATGGAAGACTTGCGGCCAAAAAGCCATACCTCCGACGTGGAAACAAGGCCAAGCGACTCAACTATGCACGAAAACACAGGAACTGGGGTGCAGAAAAATGGCAGCAGGTGCTCTGGACTGATGAGTCAAAATTTGAAATATTTGGCTGTAGCAGAAGGCAGTTTGTTCGCCAAAGGGCTGGAGAGCGTACACAAATGAGTGCCTGCAGGCAACAGTGAAGCATGGTGGAGGTTCCTTGCAAGTTTGGGGCTGCATTTCTGCAAATGGAGTTGGGGATTTGGTCAGAATTAATGGTCTCCTCAATGCTGAGAAGTACAGGCAGATACTTATCCATCATGCAATACCATCAGGGAGGCATCTGATTGGCCCCAGATTTATTCTGCAGCATGACAACGACCCCAAACATACAGCGAAAGTCATTAAGAACTATCTTCAGCGTAAAGAACAAGGAGTCCTGGAAGTGATGGTATGGCCCCCACAGAGCCCTGATCTCAACATCGAGTCTGTCTGGGATTACATGAAGAGAGAGAAGCAACTGAGGCTGCCTAAATCCACAGAACTGTGGTTAGTTCTCCAAGATGTTTGGGCCAACCTACCTGCCGAGTTCCTTCAAAAACTGTGTGCAAGTGTACCTAGAAGAATTGATGCTTGATGCTGTTTTGAAAGCAAAGGGTGGTCACACCAAATATGGATTTGATGTAGATTTTTCTTCTGTTCACTCACTTTGCATTTTGTTAATTGATAAATATAAACTATTAACATGTCTATTTTTGAAAGCATTCTTACTTTACAGCATTTTTCACACCTGTCTGAAACTTTTGCACAGTCCTGTATATATAATTAAATAAATAAGGAAGATTAGATTTCTTAATTTATTTTGTTACTTTATATATTTTGATACTTTTGAAGTGTTGTTGTGTTCCTCCTGGTGAAAGCCCTGTGTTTGTTAGTTTTATTGCGGTTTTTCCTTTGATCAGCTTGAGAAGAGAAATGTTATATTAAATGCATATTATTGTAAATATACGTATTGCATGTTTCTCTTGGTCTTTTCTTTTTGTATAGTGACATTAGTTTTTAATTATAAATACTTTTTGAACAGCTCAGAGGGGCGGATGTTTAGGGGTAACTCAGAAAATGCCCCTAGGGGCAGGAGCCCCTTGGACCCCTCCTTCCTGGATCTCTCCTAGGCCGTCTCAAGGAATTTTAGATACTAACTTTAGATACTCCTCTGAAAATGCCGTTCTTGAACCTGACGATCTTGAGATCGATTGGACCCAACTTACAAAAGTCTTTGAAAATGTGCCCCTCAACTCTGCAGAGTCTCTTTTGAAAAAGTATTAAAGATCTCTAGGGGTCTCCTGGTTTCTCTATTGGAAGTGATCGTGATATGCTGAAAAATTGCCGTGGTTGCGAAGTTGACCACAGCTGAGACACAGTTGCCTTTTTGAAGTGGACCCAGATTTATTTCGATCAACATTTTGAAGAAATAATAGAAAAAATACACATCCCGTGGCTGAAGCTTCTGGTGGCTAAAGCTCTAGCTTGTTTCAATTTCCATCCATCTTTGACAAAACTTCAGAGACTGGTGGAAGATATTTTAACAGAGCTAGGACCAAAAATAGCATTAGACGTAAACTGTGCCATCTACAAGAAGCCCTGAATGACAAGACCTGAGACGTCCAGACTCCAGCAAAACTGCTGTTAGAGTTAAACTGTGAATAAAACTTTTGAACTACACACATGTCTCAGAGGTGTTATGATAAACTTTGAATAAAAACCTTTTGAACTACATACTTGTCGCAGATGTGTTATTTTGGTTAAAGATGTCACTTCAGCGTATGAAAAAAATACTACGATCCCTCAAATCCTGGGAGCTTAGGGGGTTTCCAGACTCTTCAAAGGGCTCTGGGGTCTGACGGCCCTAAAGTCTCTGAGAGTGTCCTAACAGGCTTTTTATCAGATGTTGCATAAGCACTCTAGAATAAACTTTAAAAGAAACACCGTATTTGTATCTAATATCGATACTCAGTGGCAAGCAGATTTAGTGGATATTTCTAGCTTGTCAAAAGAAAATGGAGGTTACAAGTACATGCTAACATGTATAGATATCTTATCCAAATATGCCTGGGTAATACCACTGAAAAATAAGTCATCTAAGACGGTGACAGAGGCGTTTAAGAGGATCCTCAGCACGGGTAGGAAACCTAAAAAACTACAAACTGATAAAGGGACCGAATTTCTAAACGGATCATTTCAGAACATGCTAAAAGAAAACATAATATTCTACACTTTACCACGGGCAACAAGCTAAACGTCTCTATTGTTGAGAGATACAACAAGAAAACAAAGATGTGGAAATATTTCACCGCCTTTAACACTCACAAGTATACGGATAAACTACAAGAAATGGTTCAGGCTTCTAATAACTCCTTTCACCGTAGTATTCAAATGAAACCTTCAGAAGTTAATGAAGACAATTCATTTAATGTTTTTAAAACCTTATTCTCTAAGAAGAGGGGCCCTAAACATATAAAGTTTAAGTTTACAGTCGGTGACAACGTCAGAATTTCAACGTTAAGAGCTCCCTTTATAAAAGGCTATGAACAGACGTTTACGGCAGGGATTTTTACTATAACAGAATGTATACCAAGATTTCCACCGGTGTATAAACTGTGCGATTATGATGGAGAGGCTATAAACGGCACCTGAAAATAAAAGAATTGCAGAAAATGAATGTCAAGGCTGATAGGTTGTTTAGGATAGAGAAGATAGTAGCTGAGGAAAAGGAAAACGGTAAAAGTCTTCTCTCATAAAATGGGTTGGTTGGCCTGAAAAATTTAACAGTTGGGTCGCTGGGGTTCAGGTGGTGGATATAAAGAGTTAAGTCCTGGCTGGGGTTATTTAATTACACTTAAAAACATTATTCAAGATGTCTCAAGACTCTTTTTATGTGACTCTGCCCAGTAACGCTTCACAGGATGTTTTCCCTAAAAACGATATAGTCGATTTTTACTACCAAGTTAGTTAAAACAATGAGTCTACCGGGAAAATGGGGAGTTTGCTTAGCAGAGATTCAATATCCCCATACCTGGGATAATATGAAACGTACTGACAGCACTTTTATTACTTTTGATATAGAAAAGGCCATAAAACATGATTATACCATCCCAAAGGATATTATGAGACCCTTCAGGATGTAAAAACGACCATGAATGATGTCCTGCTCGGAAAAGGACTAGATCAGAAAGGTGACAAGGCTCCTGATGAACAATATAAAAATGATTTGAAATTAGTCTATAAACCTATGGAAAGAAGAATTTATATAAAAAGTACTACTCCAATTATGATTTTTGCCCAAGAACAACTCAGACAAATGTTGGGATTTCGTGAGACTGTAAAGGGTGAAACTCACAGACTATTGGGTCCTATTGAGGCTAAACTGTATAGTGCTCATTTGAGGGCCATCTACCCTGCGATATCCGAGCGGGTTTTTATACCATGTATGTCTATACAGATATCATTACACATCAAGCCGTTGGAGATAGTTACGTGCCTCTTCTAAGGTGTGTCCCTATTAAAGGCAAAAACAACGATATAATCATGGTAACTTACGACAGACCTCATTATGTACCCCTCAGCAAGACCAGCTTCGATACTATAACTATACAAATTAAGACAGATCAAAATAAGTTAATGCCATTCCGTTTTGGGAAGGTTGTAGTGAAGTTGCATTTCTGACCTGTGAAGCCGCTTTTTTACACCTAATTGAAAAGAAAATGAGACCTCGTGGAGATGTCAAGCCTTATATTAATTATTACAAAAATCAAGCTGGTAATGGTTTGCCTGGATTTTCAGGAGCTCCTGTAACGTACGGAGCGGGTATAGGGGGTATTTTTCGAAGTCTTTTCAGAAAAGCTTTACCTTTACTTAGAAGGGGTTTTGAAATAGTTAAACCTCATTTTAAATCAGCCGCTAAAAATATTGTTAGTGACGTAGTGTCAAATGTCCTAACAAGTCATAACCCTCCTAGCCACAACAACAGCCAGTCCAGGGAGGGACTGATGGTGATGTCCAGAGGCTACAAGAGAAAACGTAGCAAACCCCCGGGATCTCGCTATCATCATCACAAAAAGGCTAAACCCTCTACATTTAGGTCATTTAGTAGCGGCAACCGGAGAAGGAGCAAGAAACCAAAGACTCATGGAAAAAAGAAAAACAGAAACATCTTTTAAATCATGACTCTGGTACATCATATGTCTCAGGAATGTGTGAAATCAGAACTGGATCTGTTTACCATCCCCTATACCCAAACAAGTATTGATAAAAATCTTTATGTGGAAATTCCCCCCCTGTCTGCCTTGTCTGACACGGCTCCGCTCGAATTTTACATAGCGGGGAATGGGGAAGATTATCGTGATTTTGAATAATACTCTTTTAAGACTTTCATGCAAAATTACTAAGGCTGATGGCACCGATTTAGTCGCGGCCAGCATGGCTGGAATTATTAATTACCCTGTAGCTACCATGTTTTCACAAGTGGATGTAACTTTAGGAGACTGTATAATTAGTCAAAGCAGTAATACTTATCCTTACCGTAGAAAGAGTACTTGGAACTGCAAACACAAGTTAGAAAGGCCAAGAGAGATAGAAATCAATATTGCTAAGGGGACTAAAACCAATTCCAAAATGTTCTATTTTATGTAAACTTATGGAAACTATAATAAGATCCAAAATGGAAAATTACCTATATGGGAACAATAAGTATTTTTTAAAACCCCAAAAGTAATGACTAAAGCTAAGGTTTACAAATTTAGAAAAGCAAACTATGAAGGTATGAAACAGAGACTAACAGAAGTAGATTGGAGTAAAATAGAGAAAACATCCACAGAAAAAGGATGGCTGTTTTTTAAAAATGTAGTACTAGAGGGGCAAAACAATTACATCCCAGAGTTTAAAAGGGACCAAAAACAAAGTACACAGAAAGAGTACTTGGAACTGCAAACACAAGTCAAAAAGGAAGTTAGAAAGGCCAAGAGAGAGATAGAAATCAATATTGCTAAGGGGGCTAAAACCAATTCCAAAATGTTTTTTCCAATATAATAACAGCAAGAGAACATTCAAAGAGGAGGTTAAATGTCTAAGAGACACAAATGGCAAAATCATAGACAAAGAAAAAAAAATAGCAAATATATTAAATGATTACTTTTCACAGGTTTTTACAAAGGAGGACACGGACACATGTCCCACATGTCGACCTGTTCCTATCCAGTTTTAAATAACTTTAGCATTATAGAGGCAGAAGTGTTAAAGGGACTAGGAGCGCTTAAAATAAACAAATCCCCTGGGCCGGATGAGCTCCTCCCAATAGTACTCAAAGAAATGAAAGAAGTTATTTACAAACCGCTAACCAAGATTATGCAGCAGTCTCTTGACACAGGGGTTGTACCGACAGACTGGAAAATTGCAAACGTAATACCGATCCACAAAAAGGGAGACAAAACCGAACCAGGTAACTACAAACCAATAAGCCTGACTTCTATTATATGTAAACTTATGGAAACTATAATAAGATCCAAAATGGAAATTTTACCTATATGGTAAAAATATCCTGGGAGACAGTCAGCATGGTTTTAGGAACGGGAGATCGTGTCTAACTAACCTGCTTGATTTTTTTGAGGATGCAGCATCGACAATGGATAATTGCAAAGCATACGACATGGTTTATTTAGATTTCCAGAAAGCTTTTGACAAAATCCCGCATAAAAGATTAATTCTCAAACTGAACGCAGTAGGGATTCAAGGAAATGCATGCACATGGATTAGGGAGTGGTTAACATGTAGAAAACAGAAAGTACTGATTAGAGGAGAAACCTCAAAATGGAGTGAGGTGACCAGTGGTGTACCACAGGGATCAGTATTAGGTCCTCTGCTATTCCTAATCTACATTAATGATTTAGATTCTGGTATAGTAAGCAAACTTGTTAAATTTGCAGACGACACAAAAATAGGAGGAGTGGCAAACACTGTTGCAGCAGCAAAGGTCATTCAAAATGATCTAGACGGCATTCAGAATTGGCAGACACATGGCAAATGAAATTTAATAGAGAAAAGTGTAAAGTATTGCATGCGGGCAATAAAAATGTGCATTATAAATATCATATGGGAGATAGTGAAATTGAAGAAGGGAACTATGAAAAAGACCTAGGAGTTTATGTTGACTCAGAAATGTCTTCATCTAGACAATGTAGGGAAGCTATAAAAAAAGGCTAACAAGATGCTTGGATATATTGTGAGAAGTGTTGAATTTAAATCAAGGGAAGTAATGTTAAAACTCTACACTGCATTAGTAAGACCTCACCTAGAATATTGTGTTCAGTTCTGGTCACCTCGTTACAAAAAGGATATTTCTGCTCTAGAAAGAGTGCAAAGAAGAGCAACCAGAATTATCCCGGGTTTAAAAGGCATGTCGTATGCAGACAGGCTAAAAGAATTGAATCTATTCAGTCTTGAACAAAGAAGACTACGCGGTGATCTGATTCAAACATTCAAAATCCTAAAAGGTTTAGACAATGTCAACCCACGGGACTTCTTTGACCTGAAAAAAGAAACAAGGACCAGGGGTCACAAATGGAGATTAGATAAAGGGGCATTCAGAACAGAAAATAGGAGGCACTTTTTTACACAAAGAATTGTGAGGGTCTGGAACCAACTCCCCAGTAATGTTGTTGAAGCTGACACCCTGGGATCCTTCAAGAAGCTGCTTGATGAGATTCTGGGATCAATAAGCTACTAACAACCAAACGAGCAAGATTGGCCGAATGGCCTCCTCTCGTTTGTAAACTTTCTTATGTTCTTATGTTCTTATGTTCTTATGTCTACCTTGAAATTTCTGCCTGGGAGAGACCTTGCTGATGCAGTATAACTACCTTGTGTCTTGTTGCTGTGCTCAGTCTTGCCATGGTGTATGACTTTTGACAGTAAACTGTCTTCAGCAACCTCACCTTGTTAGCTGAGTTTGGCTGTTCCTCACCCAGTTTTATTCCTCCTACACAGCTGTTTCTGTTTCAGTTAATGATTGTGTTTCAACCTACATATTGAATTGATGATCATTAGCACCTGTTTGGTATAATTGTTTAATCATACACCTGACTATATGCCTACAAAATCCCTGACTTTGTGCAAGTGTACCTAGAAGAATTGATGCTGTTTTGAAGGCACACCAAATATGGATTTGATTTAGATTTTTCTTCTGTTCACTCACTTTGCATTTAGTTAATTGATAAATATAATCTATTAACATGTCTATTTTTGAAAGCATTCTTACTTTACAGCATTTTTTCACACCTGCCTAAAACTTTTGCACAGTACTGTATATATATATATATATATATATAAACACTGCTCTTCTCTAATACAATTTCTTTTTAAAACTATAGATGCCGCACCCCTTTCAAAGCCTGTCAAACCTGTACAATTAAACCCTTCAGATCCTGATAAAGTCTGTCAACAAACCAGGTCCCCCCATTAGGGGTAAACAAAAAGTGCTAAGAAGACTCCAGTACGCCCTAAAAAAGACTCTTATGGATCAGTAGTCACTCCTAAAGATCAATTTATAATCCCCCAGCAAAAGCTCATGGTGCGTATATTAATATATATATATATATATATATATATATATATATATATATATATATATATATATATATATATATATATATATTTTTTTTTTTTTTTGAAAAAGTGTACATCTCAATAAGTCTCATTGTTTTTATCTTATATAGCCCCACAAAAGAAAAAGTCTTGTAGACCCGGAACAGTCGGAGCGCCCCCAACACTGCCCAGTTCCTCCAAGTTCTGCAAAACCCCAGCATCCCCTGGTGATGCAGGGGTCAAGAGAAAATTAATTACTGACAGTCCTAAGAAGACTCCTGCACGTCCTAAAGAAGCCATACACGGACCGATAGAAACCCCTACAACCCATTTCAACCCTTGTAGAGCTACCTCTCATGGTACGTATATTTATTTATTTATTTATTTTTTAAAGCGGAGGGTTTTTTTGCCAACTCAACAATCCTCTATGTTTTTTTTTATCTTATTCAGCACCACAAAAGAAGAGAGGGCGTACCCCCCGATACTCTTGCACCTCACCTGTTTTACCTGGAAGCTCTAAGATCTACAAGACCCCTGAGAGGATATTAATCATTGATGATCCCCGTCCGAAGAATGTCTCTGTAGCTACCCAAACTGAATCACCGCCGTTCTTTGTTTCAGATAATTTTCACCATCTCAGCCTTATCTTACAACTCCTAGAAGGTAACATTGAACAAATTATACCTGTCTTAAGATCATTAAAAAACATGTCTGATAAAAATGTCTAAAAAAGATAGCATGAAGAGGGACAATACTGCCGATGTTCATACCCTGCTTAATGCTAAAAAGACTACTGTTAATACATCTCTAAGAACCTGAGGACTTGTTCTAGATGATGCATCTAATTTAGAACGTATCAATAGTTTGGTAGCTAATTTAAATTGTACTCCTTGTAATGTTGAGGATATAACACAACTGGTTTCTGAAACGTGTGCAAACCTCCCATTACCTGTTCTGAATGAAGAAACCCCCCCATGTACTCCTATTACTGTAAAAGATGAAAGCTCTGTAGTTAATCCTTTGTATGATCTAGAGTGTTTGGATGATGCTTTAGCAAAATTGTCTGCCGCCTGCACTGATGATAATGAAAGACCTGGTACTTCAAAATTGTCTGATCCCTGCACTGTAGATAATGAAAGACCTGGTACTTCTGGTATGTCAAGGCCTAATAAGCTTTTGCCTGTAAATGCTAAAAATACTTCAAAATTGTCTGACCCCTGCACTGTCGATAATGAAAGACCTGGTACTTCAAAATTGTCTGACCCTGCACTGTTGATAATGAAAGACCTGGTACTTCTGGTATGTCAAGGCCTAATAATCCTTTGCCTGTAAATGCTAAAAATACTTCAAAATTGTCTGACCCCTGCACTGTCGATAATGAAAGACCTGGTACTTCAAAATTGCCTGACCCCTGCACTGTCGATAATGAAAGACCTGGTACTTCGGGTATATCAAGGCCTGTTACTCTACCGATCCAAGGAGGTGCTCTTATAAGAGATGCGGACACTGATAGTAGTCAGGAATATTTTTCTTCGATTGATAGCGCTAGTATGAACCCTTCAGAAGAGCCATTTGTTGAAAACACTGAGACTGGGTTACAGATTATTCAATGCCCTCGCTTTAATAACACAGAGTTGAGGTACAGGTTTAATTTCAGATGGCTGTATGATCTTGGTTCTTATGGTGAAATGTTTGTTGTAATGCATGAGGTGTAGGAAAGTATGATAGCCAGAATTAGGGAAACCCTGAAACCTGACGATGTTGTACACCTAGAGTTAAGGGCTGATTCGCTGGATATCCCGGTATTTCTAAACATGACTGGTGCTACTCTGTCTATTGATGAATTTCTCCTTCATATTGAATACCTACTGCAAAGTCATAGTTCAATTCTGGCTGATGAGACCCTGATGTTTGTAGTGAATGTTATCCGTTGCCCTCGAGGCGGGGGAGTGCAGCGCGGTTTATCAACCGTTATGAGCAGTGACATCATTAAAAAGAAAGCCCAACATCTCTTCATCTGTTATAACAAAGACGATCAGCTGTGCTTTTCTTACTGTTTAGCGGGTTTGATGCTTCCTAAAGGGGATAGAACTCATAGTGCATGTATGGTTGAGGGGTTAAAAATGCAAGAAGCAGTGGGCTTGACTAAAGATCAGATGGTTTCATTTGCAGACGTTTCTAAATTTGAACAGCTTCTGTTTTTGTGTTTCTGTTTTTTCATGACCAACATTATTTCGGCATTGTAAATTTGAAGGCTTTTTTGGGTGCCCGTTACATGTGTAAACACTGCTACACTGTCTATAGCAACAAGGCAGGCCATCAATGTGAGGGATATTGCAATGTTTGCTTTCAAGACTCCTGTGTTCCGGATCCTCAGGGGAAAGTTAAATGTGATGAGTGTCATAGAACTTGTCGATCACAATCTTGTTATGATTCTCATAAGTCTGATTGGATCCCTTCCACTGTTACTTTAGATCAGATGTTTTCACATTGTGATACCTTGAAGCTGTGTGAATCTTGTTGTAAGTTAGTCACTATCAACCCTGAAAAACCAAAAAAGCATACGTGTTTAGCAGCGCAGTGTAGGACAGTTAAGGTACCGCTGGACCCTGACTCGCCACATAAATGCTTCATAACCCCTCTCAGGGCCCCTGAAGTGTCTACGAATTATGTCTTCTATGATTTTGAATGTAGACAGGAGGATGGGGTTCATGTACCCATTTATCTGCACTGCATACATTTGGATGGTGTCGAATGGTCTTGGGATGGAGAGGATTGTGTGAAGGCCTTCTTTCAGAGATACCGTAATTACACGTAAAAAGACTATACTTTTATAGCGCATAACTCAAAAGGTTATGATGGTTATCTGCTCATGAATCATCTAGTACACAATGACATTACCCCTCAGATTATATCTCAGGGCAGCAAACTGATGTGTTTCATTGACAAAACTTTCAATATGAGGTATATTGATTCTTTGAACTTTTTACCTATGCGTCTGAGTGCTATGCCTAAAGCGATGGGATTTGACGCCTCTAAAGGGTATTTCCCACATTTCTTCAATACTGCCGAAAACCAGACCTATGTAGGACCGTACCCGGATCCTAAGTACTACGGTATTCACCAGATGATGGCCAAAGACCGTGAGGACTTTTATGCATGGTATGCAACCGTTAAGGACAGCGTGTTTGATTTCAAAAAGGAGATGATGTTTTACTGTAAGAACGATGTCGAGATTTTAAAAGAAGCGTGTATTCGTTTCAAAACAGAAGTTTACAAAGTAGGCGAGATTGACCCCTTCCAATGCACTACAATTGTCTCCTTGTGCATGGCTATGTACAGGACCAAATTCCTGCCTCAGAAAACAATAGGTATTGTACCCGCTGATAATTATGCAAAGCAGCAGAAGAGTTTTTCAAATGCTTCAATACAGTGGCTGTTGTATGTTGCTGAAACTGAAAATATATACATTCAGCATGCTTTGAACGATGGTGAGAAACAGTTTGGGAGATATTTTGTGGATGGTTACGCGGTTGTAGATGGTGTTCCTACAGCCTATGAATTTGCAGGCTGTTTCTTCCATGGCTGCGCCGTGTGTTATGACTCTAATGACCGCCATCCTTTAACTAAGGTATGATATTCCAGCATTTTAACGCAAAGGTTAAGATGCTGAAAAAGGTCTACGGTCTAGATGTACGGGTGATATGGGAACATGAATGGAATGCTTTAAAAAAGCAGGATCCGTCGGTTCAGGCTTTTGTGAGTAAATATGAGGGTCCAGAACACCTTAATCCTCGCAAATCCTTATTCGGAGGACGTACGAATGCTATCACGTTGCATTATGTAGCTAAAGAAAATGAGAGGATAGAGTACCCCTTTGTCAACAAGACCAAGACGTATCCCATAGAGCACCCCACCATAATTTATCACGACTTTGAGGATTTGAGTAATTATTTTGGTCTGTTTAAATTAACAGTGTTGCCCCCTAGGGGTCTGTATTTTCTGGTGCTCCCTTCTAGAATCTGTGGTAAACTGATGTTCACCCTTTGTCGCACTTGTACAGAGACACTAAATCAGACAGAATCGTGCACCCATGATGATGATGAAAGATCCTTAACAGGAGTGTGGTGTTCTGTGGAGGTGTTCAAAGCCCTTGAGAAGGGTTATACGGTGGCTAAAATACATGAAATTTGGCATTTCTCTCAGACTTCTGATACTCTGTTTACAGGGTATATCAATGCGCATCTGGTAAGCAAGAGAGTTCTGGGTACCCTTCTCAATGCGTTGATGACCAGAGCAAAGAGAAGTACATCAGCGATTACCTTCTCAAAGAAGGTATAGCCCTAGACCCTGAGAACATCACAGTGAATCCTGCCAAAAGGCAGATTTCCAAACTGTTTCTCAACAGCCTTTGGGGGCAGAAAACAAACCCTTTATCCACGACTTTGGTTAGAAACCCTGCAGAATTTTTTCAGTATGTGTTTTCAAAACGCTATAAGGTTTCCCATTTTTTCTTTGTCAGTGAAAACGTGGCCCAGGTGCAGTGGCGCTATGCTTCTGACTCGTTCACACCTCCTGGTAATGTAAACATCTTTATAGCGGCCTTTACAACTGCTTATGCTCCTTTAGAGCTGTATAACCTGATGGATCGACTACAGAGAAGGTGCCTTTACCATGACACAGACTCTGTAATCTTTGTGAGCAAACCCGGAGATTGGAACCCCCCGCCAGGTGATTATCTAGGGGAATTGACCAGCGAGCTTAAACCGGGTGATTACATTACAGAACTTGTTTCAGGGGGGCCTAAAACATACGGCTATAAAACAAAGGACGGCAAAACATGTCTGAAAATTAAGGGCATAACCCTTAATTACGAAAACTCCAAAACTATTAATCTCTCATCTCTGAAAGATTTAGTTCAGAATTTCGTGAGTCCTGATCGAGACACCCCTCCTGAAAAAATCTTGATCGAAGGGACCCAAATTCACAGAAATAAAAAAGAGTTTCAGCTAGAAAATAGACCACACAGGAAAACTTTTCAGATTGTGTACAATAAGAGAGTATTGCAGTCTGACTACACCACGTTGCCCTATGGATACTGAAGGAGGTTTCGATGTACGTCTTTCCATCCCTTTTGCAGCAATCATATCGGGACCCTCTAGTTCAGGGAAAAGCTTTTTTGTGAAAAAACTTTTAGAAAACTCCACATATTCTGTCGCAAATTCCTGAGAATATACTATACTGATATACTGTTGCTGGCAAAAATTATACGATGAATTAGTTTGTAAATTTCCCAATTTAAAATTTGTTGAAGGTATACCTGCCTCTTTCTGTGATGATTCCTTACTCCCCCCTAACAAAGTCAATTTAATCATTATTGACGATTTGATGGAGGCAGCTAGTGAAAATGATGAAATACAGAAAGCCTTTACAAAATACACGCACCATAGGAATTTAAGTATATTATATCTAGTACAAAATTTGTTTTTTCAGGGTAAAATGAGTCGTACCATAAACTTAAATGCTAATTACATGATTCTTTTTAAAAATCCCAGAGATAAACTGCAGATTAACACCCTAGCGAGACAGATGTACCCTCGAAACTCTAATTTCTTTTTAGAAGCTTTTGAAGATGCGACAAAACAACCATATGGTTATCTCTTGGAAGATTTAAAAGCACAGACCCCTGAAGATTATCGGTTACGAACAGGTTTGTTCCAACCTGATTGGCCTGCCACCTATATTATGAAAAAACCTAAGGCGTTATAAAGTGCTGTAGATGCTTAAAAAGATTATTTTATCAACAGCAGACAACATGTCTGCTAGAATAAAAATAAACCTCCCCCTCTTAAAAAGGTTAGTCAGCGGCAGAGAGATCCATTCTCCCCAGAGAGAATCATTTTACAAGAGGCCTCTGATGATCTTATCAAATCTATTGTTGAAATAGCCATAAACACTTTAAGAGGGAATATTCCTTTGAAACATGGCCCAATTAAAAAGACTTAAAAAAGAAAAAGTTGTAATAAAGAAGTTATGTAATAAGAAACAACCTCTAAAAAAGAAGAGAAAAACAGTAAACCAAAAAGGAGGTTTTATAGTTTCTTTGTCAGGCATTGCCATCCCTTTTTTATCAGATTTTTTAACAGCAAGACGTTAAAAGTATGGAGTATGCTCAGAAAATGCACCTCGTACCCCAACAACAGATTGACAGACTACGACAAGGCCCCTCCACTTCTCCTGAACCTATTAGAAAAGCAGTGGAAAGTCGTCTTCATAACGATATGAAAAGTGTGTTACTGAGAACTGATATTAGCGATTATGAAAAAATTAAACTATATACTGCTTTTTTACAAAGGTATCTGACCTTGATTAAACAGGATGAAAAAGAGACTAATACTTTAACATTGTTAACCCCTCCTAATGATGCTGTCACTGATAATACAACTGGGCCCCAGGCACATCCTCAAGATGGACAGAGTACTGCTCATGAGAAAGTTTCTCAGATAGAGGATTATGTTATGAGAAGCATCCCTCACAGATCTAAGAGGAATGCTGAATTTATTTTACATGCCATGACCCAGACCTCTAGTACTACTTCGTGGAATGATCAAGGAGAGTTCATTTTAAGGGGTAATGTGGTGAGAGGGACCCATATGGTTGATTTAATTAAAACAGCTACAGTAATGGGGTCAGTAATGTTACAGATCGTAGGACCCCTGCAGGTTTGGATGAATTCCTAGAGGGTCTAGCATGCATAAATATCCCTAATTCTGTGATCCCTAATACCCAGACCCGCAGCCATATGCAGGCCTTTAGAATTACACCTCTTAAGATCTCCAGAAGGTGGAAAAGGAGAAAAAATGACTGGGAAGACTATTAATTTGTAAATCTGTTTTCTTGTGTATTTTCAATGTTTGCTTTTTATGTACATATGCATGTGTCAAATATACTTGTTGATTTTTTTATGTTTTATGAATACATTCAATAAAAAAAGATATTGTTTAAAGATTTATTGTCTCAAACAGTGTTTTTATTTAACATTTAAAGCATTTGTTTTTAAAATCCTGGCAGGAATTTACACACTGTACATACACATCGTCACACATGTATTTTGATTTAGAGGGATATATTTTTTGAATGAAATTGTAGACCATATAATCGTTTTTATCAACATTTTCACTATATAGTTTCAGGATTTCACAGTAGGCAAGACCTTTAGAACGGTATAAGAAAAAAACACAATGATGTCCACATGTAGAGGTCTTTGGCCCTTGTAGCTGTTGGTTGTTGAATACAGTCTGTGTAGAGTTTTTGAATAAAAATTCCATAATAGTTTTAGGAAAATAGCCGAAATCCGGGGGGTATCCGTACGAGTCAAAAAATTCACCGCACCCGTCTTTTAAATAAAGTCCCAGCCAATGTTCCCCTGGATAATTCTGAGGATGAGTGTTCACGATGATCAAAGCAGGATTTTTATTAATTTTCCCCTTAGGCAGTTGGTCACATGCTAAAACCCCATAAAAACTCTTTTGTGAAAAAGGGTTACTAGTTAGTATTGAAGTAAGTTGTAAATATTCATGGTCCCGCTAAATGACTCAATTTCATTTAATCAGTAATCAAAGAGAACAGCTCTTTGTTGGGAGACCTCTATGACGTTCTCAAACACAGCATAGATGATTAGGTTTACAGTGTCCGGCAGCGGGACAGAAAAGCGCATTTCAAGACGCATGTTGCCTGTTTAAGTAGAGAAAAGTGATCCCCTGCTTCTTGGTCGGGGGTTAAATCAAAAGCATAAAGGGTGTACCCCCTAGAGTAATCGGAAAGATCGATAATCAGAGGTTTGTCTTTCAGATGTCTTCCAGTGGCCTGTATTAAACTATAATACTCCCTAACAGAGTTGTGCGTATTCGCATAGTTTGGTTGAAAAGGTTTTGAGGGTATTTGTTCTCCATCAACATACAATGCTATAAAGTTGGCGTCAAAATGTTTAAAGTTAAAAGGATTTCTTACATAATCACCACTAAAGGCATCGTTATCTGTTAAACCTATGTCTACAAATTTAGGCAGTTGCCCCAGAAACATGTTTTCTTGATTACTAACTCTGAGCGCTCTAGGGATGCTATAAACCTTGACAGCGACCCTTTCAATAGGATATTTAGCATTTGAAGTCATCAAGGCCTGAGCATGTCCTATTTTCACATCCAGAGACACTTTAACTTTCTTGACATAAAGAGAAGCTTCTAAAAGGTGAAGTTTGTACTGGTATGCATCGCCTGTCATTAAACAAAATCACTAGCCCTGATCATTTTAAGTTTTACATCAATGCCGTTTAACATGAGTTTTTCTTGAAAAAAAATATCAGAATGTAGAGGTCCTAAAAGTTCAAATACATGACTTCTTCGGGTATAAACACATCTTTGTCTTAAACCTTCGTTTGCCCCTGCAGGATCTCCAACATCCATATTGCCAGCGGTGCCTTTAAAATACATCCCAGCCGAAAATTGAGATTCCAGGGTGTCCTTACCATAATTGAGCAAGACTTCTATAAGACTTCTATAAGGATATGTGCTACTACTCTGGCTAATTAATCTCTTGTCTAAGGAAACGTCTACTTGTGAGAAAATTGTAGCTATAGGATAGTTGATAATGCTTACAGGGCTATTGACATCTAGATCAGTGTTATCTGCTTTTGTGATTTTACAAGCGAGTCTTAAAAGAGTGTTATTTAAGTCCAAATAATCCTCCCCGTTTCCTGCAATATAAAATTCAAGAGGGGCGGTGTCCGAAAGGGTGGTATTTCAACATAAAGGCTTTTATCTATACTTGTCTGGGTGTAAGGAATGGTGAATAAATCCAGTTCAGATTTTACAAATTCTTGAGATAAATGATGAACTAGAGCCATGTTTTAAAAGATGTTTCTAGTTTTCTTTTTATGACAAGCCTTCGTTTTTTTAACGGACCTCTTCCTCCGCGATCTGCTGCTTAATGCTTTAGAAGATGGTCGTCTAGCCCTTTTACAGGATCGGCTTCGAGCTCCTGGAGGACTGGGACATTTTTTTCTATAGCCTCTTGACATCACCATTAACCCCGACCCTGATTGGGGCTCCTCATGGTTGTGAGTAGCGTAGGATGTTATCACGTTCGACACCACATCCTTCACAATGTTTTTAGCCGCTGACTTTAAATGAGGTTTAGCTATATCAAAACCCCTTCTAAGTAAAGGCATAGCTTTTCTAAAAAGCCCTCTGAATATACCCCCGATCACTGCCCCGTACATTACCGGAGCTCCAGTGAACCCGGGCATCCCATTTCCAGCTTGATTTTTGTAATATTGTATATAAGGGTTAGAATCTCCATAGACCCTCATTTTCGTATACTTTTCAATTATATATAAAGAGACTGTTTAACAGGTCTGAAGTGGACCTTCACTATGACCTTCCCAAAACGAAATGGAACAAGACTGTTTTGATCCGTCTTAAGTTGCAAAGTTATAGTGTCAAAACTATTCTTACTGACAGCTACATAATGATGTCATAAGTTAAAACCCCCTCTTATAAGCTTTCTCAGCGGCGGCTTCATAGAACCCCAAGATCCTTCCTAATTGACCCTCTGTATACAGGTACAATTTGGCATGTCCATGTATATAAATTTTTCTTTCTACAGATTTGTTTAATAACTCTATGTCAATCAATCTATCTCGAAAAGCATTATTCATAGCGTTTATTAATTCCTTTACAGAATCATAATAACCGGCGGCTATTTTAAATACTGTTTTAACATGCGTATCTATATTACGGGTAAAAAATCTATTCTCCGCATCACTTATATTTTCCCACGTATAAGGGTATTATTTGTTTATTTAGCAGCGCCTTTATCCAAGGCGACTTACAGAGACTAGGGTGTGTGAACTATGCATCAGCTGCAGAGTCACTTACAATTACGTCTCACCCGAAAGACGGAGCACAAGGAGGTGAAGTGACTTGCTCAGGGTCACACAGTGAGTCAGTGGCTGGATCTCTACTAATCCAACTTCCCATTTTCCTTGTAGATTCACAGGTTTTGATAACCGTATAGTAAAATCGGCTATAGTGTTCTTTGGAAATATATCCTTTGAGGCGTTACTGGGTAGAGTCACATAAAAGGAGGACTGATCCATCTTGTCAGTAGCCTCGGTGTAATGAAATCTACAATGATGGAGTCCCCTTAATATCCTGCAACTGCTTAGCCTCGATCCAGCTGTTAAATTTGTCCGGCCAACCCCGCCACTTTATAAGACAATACTTTTTACCTTTTTCTTTTTTCTTGGCTAAGATTTTCTCTACCGTAAACAGTCTTCCGACCCTTTTATCTTCTGTAATTCAAGCTCGTAGAAGGTCCCATTTATTTCCTCTCCATCATAATCCTTCAGCCTGTATACAAGGGGTTTCCTAGGCAACCGTTCGTATATATTAAAAATTTCATCCGTGTATGTCTGCTCATAACCTTTTATAAAGGGGGCCCTTAGTTTTGATACTCTAACAGCATCCCCAATCTGAAACTTGAATTTAGGTGGTTTGTACGGAAATTCCTGAGTATATAGATTCTTAAAAACTTTAAAGGAATTGTCTTCATTAACTTCTGAAGGTTTCATTTTAATACTTCTATGGTAAGAATTATTATTAGAGCAAACCATTTCTTTTAGCTTATCTAAATACTTATGAGTGTTGAAGGCTGTAAAATATTTCCACATTTTAGTCTTTAGAGTCCTATTATACCTTTCAACAATAGAGGCTTTTAATTCATTACCGGTGGTAAAGTGTGCTATACTAAATTTTTTTAACAAGTTTTGAAAGGACTTGTTTAAAATTTCTTTACCTTTATCAGTTTGCAATTTTTTGGGTGAACGACCGCTTTCAAGGATTTTCTGAAAGCCTTTGTCACACACACTGCTGTTTTGTTTTTTAGAGGTTGAACCCATGCAAATTTGGATAAAACATCTATGCATGTTAACATAAACTTGTTGCTGTTATTTTTCTTTGACAGACTAGACATATCTACTAAATTAGCCTGCCATTGATCGTCAATATTAGATACAAATACGCGGTTTCTTTTAAAGTTTATTCTAGAGGGTTTATGTAGGGTGTAAGTGTCTTGTTCAGATAACCATTCGGCTATATCTTTATCACTAACCCTACACCCCTCCTCCCTAAGAACTCTCTGTAGAGACTGTCGTCCTCCAAACCCCCCTGGATTTGAAACTTCGTAGTAAATTTGTTTCATTTGCTGAAGAATCATCCCTTGAGAAAAAAAAGTCAAACAAATGCAGTGATTGTAAAGTACAAAAGGGTTTATTCACTCAGTTAAGAACATAAGAACATAAGAACATAAGAAAGTTTACAAACAAGAGGAGGCCATTCGGCCCATCTTGCTCATTTGGTTGTTAGTAGCTTATTGATCCCAGAATCTCATCAAGCAGCTTCTTGAAGGATCCCAGGGTGTCAGCTTCAACAACATTACTGGGGAGTTGGTTCCAGACCCTCACAATTCTTTGTGTAAAAAAGTGCCTCCTATTTTCTGTTCTGAATGCCCCTTTATCTCTTCTCCATTTGTGACCCCTGGTCCTTGTTTCTTTTTTCAGGTCAAAGAAGTCCCCTGGGTTGACATTGTCTATACCTTTTAGGATTTTGAATGTTTGAATCAGATCACCGCGTAGTCTTCTTTGTTCAAGACTGAATAGATTCAATTCTTTTAGCCTGTCTGCATACGACATGCCTTTTAAACCCGGGATAATTCTGGTTGCTCTTCTTTGCACTCTTTCTAGAGCAGCAATGTCCTTTTTGTAACGAGGTGACCAGAACTGAACACAATATTCTAGGTGAGGTCTTACTAATGCATTGTAGAGTTTTAACATTACTTCCCTTGATTTAAATTCAACACTTCTCACAATATATTCAAGCATCTTGTTAGCCTTTTTTATAGCTTCCCCACATTGTCTAGATGAAGACATTTCTGAGTCAACATAAACTCCTAGGTCTTTTTCATAGTTCCCTTCTTCAATTTCACTATCTCCCATGTGATATTTATAATGCACATTTTTATTGCCTGCATGCAATACTTTACACTTTTCTCTATTAAATTTAATTTGCCATGTGTCTGCCCAATTCTCAATGCCGTCTAGATCATTTTGAATGACCTTTGCTGCTGCAACAGTGTTTGCCACTCCTCCTATTTTTGTGTCGTCTGCAAATTTAACAAGTTTGCTTACTATACCAGAATCTAAATCATTAATGTAGATTAGGAATAGCAGAGGACCTAATACTGATCCCTGTGGTACACCACTGGTTACCTCACTCCATTTTGAGGTTTCTCCTTTAATCAGTACTTTCTGTTTACTACATGTTAACCACTCCCTAATCCATGTGCATGCATTTCCTTGAATCCCTACTGCGTTCAGTTTGAGAATTAATCTTTTATGCAGGACTTTGTCAAAAGCTTTCTCGAAATCTAAATAAACCATGTTGTATGCTTTGCAGTTCCCTTTCAAGTCGAAAATAACCATCAAGTATGGGATATTGCCGTCAGGCAGTAGCGATTGGCTGAGCTTTTATAGGAAAGCTGCCGATAGGCCTCTGCGCGAGCTGCCACGTAAGCCAGCCCCCTTGGGAGCTTACTATACGCAGCGCGCAGAGACTCACTTCCTCTTTTGTCTTCAGCATTGGTAGCGGTAGGTATTAGAGCTCGTAGCTGATTGTACTCGATAAGCTTAAGCTTGAGAAGCTGGTTATTGCCCCTTCTCTGAGTTGATTTCAGTTACACTCTTCGGAGTCGTTATTATTTGTTAAGGATTATATAAATTGTTTATATATTTTTATATATTTTTATATATTTCCTTCACGCTTTGCTTCGGCATCGCGTTGTCTTGTGGTCTCCGTCTTTCCTGTTAATAATTATTTTTTGATTATTAGTGTTGTGTTTTTGGGTTTTGTAAATAAATTGTATATATTGTGTGTTTTATATATATTTGTAAAGGACGCACGTTGCGTTGGCCTCGGACGCCAGTATCTGCAGCCCCGGTCTTGCCTTGGCTAGACCGCGTGTGTGGAGCCTGCACTGCTGTCTCCCACATACTGCCTCCGCGGTGTGTTAAAAAAAAAAAGAAAACAACCGCATGGTAGGTGTACTGTGCCCACATATTTATTTGTGTCCCAGTTACTCTCACAACCATTAGTGCTGCTGCAGCGTTCAAACAAAAAAAAAAAAAATACATTCCCATTCACTACACGGAAGAAGACGACCACTAAGCCCAATCCCCAGCACCAACAGGTAAGTAGTGCACAGCATCCAAGACACCGTACCAGCACTTAGCGTGTCCGCTCTGCGGGTCAGCTGACGCTTAGGCGTCTGTGCTAGCGTTTTCGCTCGGTACTCACGCTCTGGCGTGCTGCGCTTCGTGTCGGCGCTTTGCCGCTTGGTGCAGCGCCGCCTTTGTGCAGCGCTTCAGCGCTTGGTGCTAGCGCGTCTGCGCTTGGGATTCGGTGCTCGACGCTTGATGCTTCGGCGCCGGTACACGCACCTCGACGCTTCGGCGCATCGACGCCTCGACGCTCGGTGCACGCACTCGGCGCCGACGCCGGCGCGATCGACGCTTCGGTGCACGCACTCGGCGCCGACGCCGGCGCTTGACGCCGGCGCGCCGACGCTCGACGCTGGTGCACGCACCTCGACGCTTCGGTGCACGCACCTCGACGCTCGACGCGGTGCTCGACGCTCGCGCGACGCACCTCGGCTCGACGCCGGTGCTCGATGTTCGGTGCGTCGACGCCTCGACGCTCGATGCATGCACCTCAACGCCGACGCCGGTGCTTTCGACGCTCGGCGACGCACCTCGACGCTCGACGCTTCAGCGCTCGACGCCTCGGTGGCGTCGACGCTCGGTGCACGCCCCTGGCGCTCGACGCTTCGGCGCTCGACGCTCGGTGCGTCGACGCCTCGACGCTCGGTGCACGCACCTCGACGCTGACGCCGGGCGCTCGGCGCTCGGCGCATCGACGCTTTAACAATCAGTGCACGCACTCGACGCCGGGCGCGCGATGCTCGGTGCATCGACGCATCGCCGCTTGGTGCACGTACCTTGACGTTCAACGCCGCCGTTTGACGTTCAGGGTCGGAGTGGCAACCATGTCCGGGTTCCACCGTTGCGTCACCTGCCAGGCAAAATTGCCGGCGAGCGATCCGCATGAGGACTGTGTGGCGTGCCTGGGTCCAGAGCACGCTGCGTCTGCCTTAGCAGACAGATCGTTTTGCGCATTGTGCGCTAATTTTCAACCGCGCACTCTTCGCCAGAGGGCGAGGAAAGCGGTGGGTAGCCACTCCCCTTCCTCAGGGTCGTCTTACACCCTGTCTGTCCCGCCATCATCCACGGCGACTCCGCCCGTCACACTGCGGGTATCCAGGAGCCCTTCCCAGCTTACAGCTGGCCAAAGATTTCCAGACCGTAAACATGCCCACGAGCGTTCTCATAGCCCGTCTATTCGGCCCCGAGGCTCCTCCCCTCGCAGGGAACGTTCCCGTCGCTCACGGTCTCGCTCCCTGTCACCCCGCCATAGCGGACGCTCCCGTTCTCCTCGTCGGGACAGGCGTTATAGGGACAAGTCAGGCGTGGCAGAGCTCACATCCAAGATGTCTCAGTTTATGGATGTGATGATAGGCCAGCAATCGTTGCTGATGTCCCTTACCAGCAGGGCACCACCAGCCAAACCACTTGCCAGTCAGCCGGCGCTTCAGCCACAGCCTCTGGCCGTCCCTGTTGTCCAACAACCCCAAGGGGTATGGGACGTAGATGCCATCTCCAGGGATGCTTCTGAAGGAGAGCCTCTCCTTGAGGAGGACAGTGTAGAAACTGACCTGGCATCCCAGCACTCCGAGCAAGACACTGACTTGGAGGCGCTGGGCACCAGTGATCCCTTGTGGTCATTGGTGGAGCGAGCAACTCGTCACCTGGGAATTGAGTGGCCAGCCGTGGAATTACCTCGGCGGTCGCTGTTTGAGTCGCCATCGGTACGGTCTCCACTGCCCAGGACGCTCCCAGGCTTCCCTGATTTCATTAAGGAGGTACAGTCCACCTGGGGGGCCCCTGCTTCTTCACCGGCAACTTCGCGGAAGGCCTCCGTGTTTGCCATGCAAGGAGCAAGTGAGGCTGGTCTGGCGTCCTTTCCGCCGGTCAATGCTGCTTTTGCATCCCTCGTTAAGACTCCGACACTTTCGGGTCTGGTTAAGGACCCTGCATGTCCTAACAAGCAGTGCAGGACCACTGAGATCCATTTAAAGAAAGGCTACTTAGCGGCTACAGAGGCAGTTAGGTTGTCCAACGTGGCCAGCCTCCTTTCAGTTTACCAGGCGTCGCTGGTGAAGGATCTCCCAGAGCACCCATCAGCGTCTCTGAAGGCGGAATTGGCGCTGGTCGCACAGCTCCTAGTCAAAATAGCCCAGTTGAACGCACGGGCTCAAGGCAGGAGTATTGCTTCCCTGGTGGTCGCCAGAAGGCAGCTCTGGCTCTCGCAGGCGAGAGTTCAAGAGCCTGACAAGGCCCCCTTGTTAGATGCCCCTATTACGCCGGGGCACACGTTTGGCCCAGCGGTGGAGGAGATGCTCCAACGCTCTGTTAAGGCCCGGGAGGCATCTCAGCAAATGGCTAAGATGTGGCCGCATAAGCCCTTCCAGCCAAGGCGCCAACAGGAGCACCAGTGGCGTAGAGCACGACCGCAGCACCAGCCATGGCCAGGGGGTACTAAGACCTCTCCCTCAAGCACAGCTGCGCGCGGTCAACCTACATTTTCAAGACAGCAGCGCGCAGGGTGGCGCCCTAGAGGTGGTGGCAGGCCACGCCCTCGGGGCTCTGGCCAGGCCCCTCGCGAACGAGCCCAGCCTAAACAGCCCTGAGAACACCAGGCAGCTGTTAACCCGCCCCTACACTGTCTCCCAGCTCCAGTTCTGGCAACAATGCACCAACGACATCTGGGTGCACAAAACTATATCCACCGGGTACACCCTTCAGTTCCAGTTAAAACCTCCCCTTCCGGGAGTGGTTATAACTGCAGTAAAGGACTCGGTTCAGTCCTCAGCTCTGAATGTGGAAATACAGGCATTGTTCAGCAAGCGTGCCATTCAACAAGTAGACCCTGCTCTGATCGACCAGGGGTTCTATTCCAAATACTTCCTGGAGCCCAAGAAGGACGGCGGGCTCCGTCCTATTTTAGATCTGCGAGTACTGAACAAATACCTGCGGGTGTTATCATTCAGGATGCTTACGCACAGGCACATCATTCAGTCAGTCCGACACGGCGACTGGTTCACCACCGTGGACCTGACAGATGCGTACTTTCACGTTCCCATCTGCCCGGGTCACAGGAAGTATCTGCGTTTCACATTTCAGAGCAGGGTATACGAGTTTTGTGTCCTTCCATTTGGCCTGTCATTAGCTCCTCGAACCTTTTCAAAATGTATAGATGCCATTCTAGCTCCCTTGCGGGCTCAAGGTGTCCGACTGCTGAATTATCTGGACGACTGGCCTCGCTCTGCGCGAGTCGAAGGAGCAGGTGGCACAGCACACAGTGATGGTTACAGACCATCTTCGGCGGCTAGGTCTGAAGATCAATTCAGAAAAGAGCGCCTAGTGCCGAGCCAACAGACCGAATTCTTGGGTCTGCATCTGGACTCAGTGTCCATGGAAGCGACCCTGTCGACACAAAGAGTTGCCTCGATGGAGCGGTGTCTCTCCCTATTCAGGTTGAGACAAACAGTCAGCATGGAGCTGTGTCAGCGCATGCTGGGGTTGATGGCTGCCGCCTCACAAGCCCTTCCTTTGGGCTTACTACACCAGAGACCTCTGCAGGCCTGGTTCAATGCCTTCGCGTTGCATCCGCGGAGAGACAAACACCGCAGGTTGACGGTATCCCTAACCTGCTGGGAAGCACTGCGCTGGTGGAAAGTTCCGTCGAACATCCGCCAGGGCGTACGCTTGGGTCCCATCTTCCGAAGGGAAGTTATCACGACCGACGCTTCCAACCAAGGCTGGGGAGCAGTCTGGAACGGTGCAGGGACCCGAGGAGTGTGGTCAGGACCCTGGAGGTCAGTCCACATCAATGCTCTAGAGCTCATAGCGGTGGACCTCGCCCTCCGACACTTCTTGCCAGTGCTTCTCGGCAAGCATGTGTTAGTGCGGTCAGACAACACCACAGTTGTGGCGTACATCAACTGCCAGGGCGGCTTGCGGTCCCCCGGTCTTCACCGGATGGTAACACGGATGTTGCTATGGGCACAACCGCGTTTAACCTCTCTGCGTGCAGTTCACCTACCGGCAGAGTCAATTACGCAGCGGATCTCCCTATCCAGAGGAGGCCCTCTTGCCGGCGAATGGCGTCTCCACCCTCAAGTGGTAGAGCGCATCTGGGAGTGGTTCGGCACAGCCCAGGTAGATCTGTTTGCTTCGCAAGAGACCACGCACTGCCCCCTATGGTTCTCAGTGAAGGATCTCGACAGCCCCTAGGAGTCGATGCACTGGCTCACGAATGGCCGCCAGGGCTCCTATATCGCTTCCACCGATTCCGATGCTCCCGCCTTCTTAGAGAAGGTCAGGGTAGATCAGCGACAGTGATTCTAATCGCTCCTCGGTGGCCTCGGAGAGTATGGTTCCCGAGCCTGGTGCAGTTGTTGCACGGTCGGCCGAGGGAGCTCCCTCTGCGAGCAGACCTGTTGTCCCAAGCCCAAGGAGGGTTATGGCACCCAAACCCCAAGCTCATGCAGCTATGGGCTTGGCCCCTGAACGGGAGCCTGTCAGCCTTAGGGCTCTCAACGGCGGTGATTTCGACCATTCAGAGTGCTAGAGCACCCTCTACTAGGTCGCAGTATACGTACAAGTGGCAGTTGTTTCAAGGTTGGTGTCTGGCGGAGGGCCATGACCCAATATCCTGACCTATGGCAGTGATATTACAGTTTCTACAAAAACTGTTAGATGAAGGGAAATCTCCCTCTACACTTAAGGTGTATTTAGCCGCCATATCGGCTTGCCATGTACGCATTGACGGTTTATCACCATGTTGCCATTTTCTGGCATCGCAGTTCCTCAAGGGCGCAAGACGTTTGCGGCCTCCAAGGACGACCAGTTTACCGTCATGGAGCCTTGACATGGTGCTAGAAGCCCTTACCAAGGCACCGTTCGAGCCTCTCCACAGTGTGGATATGAAGCTTGTGTCTATTAAAACTGCGTTTTTGCTATCAGTGGTATCAGCAAAACGCGTGGGCGAGTTACACGCACTTTCAGTGCATTCATCATGTACTTTCGTTTCGCAGGAGACGGTTCTAAGGTCTCCATGCGTCCAAATCCGACCTTTTACCCAAGGTCATATCCCCGTTTCATATGAACCAACCAGTCGAGTTGATGGCATTCCATCCTCCTCCTTTTTCTTCCCCAGAGGAAGAACGGTTGCACATGCTCTGCCCGTGCAGGCATTGAGGTGTTATATTGACCGCATTAACGGCTGTGAGGCAAACAGAACAGTTGTTCATATGCCATGGTTCTAGGACTTTGGGTCAGCCGTTGTCTAAACAACGCCTTTCCCATTGGATAGTGGATGCTATTAAATTAGCATATGAATCTGCAGGCCTTCCGCCACCAGGGCAGTTGAAGGCACATTCCACTAGGGGTATGGCGACATCCTGGGCCCTCTTTAGAGGGTGCCGGTGTCTGACATTTGCGCTGCAGCCAGTTGGGCTACACCGCATACTTTCATGAGGTTTTACCGGTTAAACGCACTGGATTCCTCTGCTCCACTATTTGGAGCATCTGTACTACACTCTATGATGCCTCAGGATGCGGATGTATAGAGTGGTTCACAGCATGGTGTTGAATATTCCACCTTAGGACAGGTGTCATTGCGAGCATAGACGCTGAGGCGCAGCTCGCATATACGTAGATGTATTCCCACGCAGTTGCTTTATGGCGTAAGTCTGTCCTACTGCTGAGAATCCTCCCTCGCGACTGCTTGGGTACACTGTTCCCATACTTGATGGTTATTTTCGACTTGAAAGGGGAACGATGGGTTGCGGATGCAACCCGGTTCCCTGAAAGAGAAAATAACCATCAAGCCGCTGGTCGCTCCAGAAGCCCTCACGGCCTGAAGAGCAAAAGAGGAAGTGAGTCTCTGCGCTGCATATAGTAAGCTCCCAAGGGCGGGCTTATGTGGCAGCTCGCAGAGAGGCCTATCGGCAGCTTTGCTATAAAAGCTCAGCCAATCGCTACTGCCTGACGGCAATATCCCATACTTGATGGTTATTTTCTCTTTCAGGGAACCGGGGTTGCATCCGCAACCTATCGTTATCCATTTTCAATGTTGCATCCTCAAAAAAGTCAAGTAGGTTAGTTAGACACAATCTCCCTTTCCTAAAACTATGCTGGCTGTCTCCCAGGATATTGTTACCATATAGGTAATTTTCCATTTTGGATCTTATTATAGTTTACATAAGTTTACATATAATAGAAGTCAGGCTTATTGGTCTGTAGTTACCTGGTTCAGTTTTGTCTCCCTTTTTGTGGATCGGTATTATGTTTGCTATTGCTATACAGATTAACAATTATAATTGGATACTTTAAACGACGCATAAACAGGCGACATTGCCTTTCATAGTGATGCATTAAACAAGATACAGTATCTTTTACAGCTCTAGAGATATCAGTATTCAAACCATTGACGAGATGTTAAAGACAGGCTTCAGACACGTATGTATACAACACAAGTAAATACTCCCATTTACAGGGGTACACATTGTAAAACATTTCAGGGATCAGCGCCGTTAGAAAAACATTTAAAGGTATTTCACATTTTACAGAATCAGCAATCATTTCAGCCCAATATTTAGGGTCCACCAAGGCGTGTATTTCAAGCGTAGCTCTTTTCAGCTCAGTGAAACATTTTGCATCGACAGACAAGGGGTTTTTAAAGAGGTCCCGACAAGCCAATTTGTCAACTACGAGTTCAAACAGAAGACCCTCCAACTCACTCTGCATTCTGTCCCGAGTCATGCGGTTCCCCATCTTCAAAGTCAAAAGCACCGTAATAAGTCAGAGGAGCCTGGGGTTCTGTAAAGTTTCTGTAATAGAAAGATCTAGTTATCCACTTCTTGATTCCTTTCGTCCAGGTCCTGTTGCAGCTGCTGGAGCTTCTCTTTTATGTGAGGTTCAGGTCTCAGTTCAATTAAACAATCCCCAATCAGCTTCTGAATCTTGTTCAGAGGTAGGAAAAAATCGAGTAGATGAACAGCCTTAGAAACCAGAATCTTTAACCAAGGTACATGTATTGTAGCTATTATTTCTTCAAACCTCCTGTTGAAATAACCGTAGTCCGCTTCAAAGAGACAGCTATGACATCTCTGGCTGGGGTGGTCCACGGCGCAACCGGCACAATTTTTCTGCAGATCCCGGTCTATGATCACTTCCAGTAGAGAGGCCAGAAGGCCCTTGACAATCTTGAGGATTCTTGTGAATGACACTCCGTAAAGGCTGTTGGGGTTGTCGTGATCCTCCGGGGGGTCTGTAGGAAGAGCGTGAGCCAATGGCGTAAAGGCCGGTTTGGTTGGAACCTCCGGCTCCGTAGGAGGAGTGGTAGGAAGACTCTGGTCAGGCAGATCGTAAGAAGGTAGAAAACACCCTTTTTCAGATACACACCATTGCCACGGCGCCTCTGGATCTTCAGCGTCCCTATTCTCTGGAACGTAATCAAAATCAAACCACTCGTCGCAAGAGCTGTCTGAAATATAGCCAAATGCTGCGGAAGCCATGCTGACGGTTCTTCTCTTTTAAGCAGTATGAACCTTGAATAAGAACATCCTTTTTATTAGAACCCTGAAACACGCCCCTCCCATAGATGGCGTCATACCCTACTTTTTTTATTTTTAAAATATATATTTAGCACTACAATACAACTTGCTTTCTCTTCTTTCTTTCTGTCTTTCAGTCTTTTCTTTGTAATAGTCTATTAACTATGGGTACAACAAACGCCATTTTTAGGGGAGGGCTATTTTTGACGGACGTCCGGTTAATATCAGAAAAAAAGGGACGGCTCATAAGGGGTCATAAATCACTCAAAAGCATGGGAAAAAGGGGCGAGGCTTTAGGGCCATAAATCACTCAAAGCGTTGGAAAAAGGGGAGGAGCTAAAGGGCCATAAATTAATCAAAGCGTTGGGAAAAGGGCCATAAATCAATCAAAGCATGGGGAAAAGGGGCAGGGCTTAAGGTCATAAATCAATCAAAGTGTATGAAAGAGGCGGGGCTTAGGGTTATAACTCAATAAAATGGGGCGGGGCTTGGAAAAGTGACAGACGCTGTCGTGCCTTTACTACTCAAAATATCACAATTGGTTCCTCCTCTATTGAGCTGTGAAGTGTTGCCACTACAGCAGTAACATTGATGAATTTTGGTGGAAAAAAGCATTTCACCTCCTCCTCCTCCGGGGTTGCCATCTCTGGAACTGCGGCACGAGAAAGATCATCTGGACCAAGGTTTACTTTACCTCTGCAGTGATGAACTTCAAATTCAAACTCTTGAAGAACCCACCTACCCAGCTTACCCACACTGTCTTTCAGAGTGGAGCCATTTGAGGGCACTGTAGTTAGTGAGAAGTGTAATTGCTGTCCCCTCCAGGTAAGCCCTGTACTTTTTTTACTGCCCAGACAATGGTAAGACACTTATTCGGTTGTGTGATAACTCCTCTTTGTAGCTGTGAGGGTGCGGCTGCATGCGTTACGATCCTCTTGGTCTCATTCAGGAACTGGTAGAGCACTGCCCTCAATCCCACATCACTGGCATCAGTCTGCAGACAAAAGGGAAGTGTCATATCAGGGTGATTAAAGGTGCCAGCTGAAGCCATGGCATTTTTTTATCATCTGGAAAGCTTCCTCTGCTTGAGAAGACCAGTGACATTACTTCCCCTTCCTCCTCAACTGGTTTAGTGACCACAATTTCAGCTAAATTCTTTATGAATCCACCATACCAATTTACTAAGCCCAGGAACCTTTGCACATCTTTTACCTTCCTTGGCCGTAGATATTCCACAATGTTTTTGAATAGTAGCTGGATCTGGATGAATGCCGTGTTGCGTCACATTATGTCCCAGAAATGTCATTTGTCATTTGCAGGTCATTTGCAGGTCAAATCATGCTCTCGCAGCCTCTGTAGCACCTTCCCAAGGTACTTAAGATGGTCTTCAAAGGTCTTCGAAGGACCTCCCCCATCAGTCACTGGAATGTGGTGGGTACATTTCGGAGCACAAATGGCATGACGCAAAATTGGTCCCTCGTGTGTGATGAAGGCTGTCTTGTACTGATCTTCCTAGCACACTTGGACCTGCCAATAACCGCTTTTTAAATCTAACACTGAATATATGAGTACCCTGCAAGCTGCTGAAGATTTCCCTTATGTTCAACATGGGAAACGCATCTGGTACAGTAATTGCATTGAGACGGCGGTAGTCAACACAGAAGTGTGCGCAACCATCTTTTTTTTATTCACAATCACAACTGGGGCTGCCCAGGGTGATGTGGAGGGCTCTATCATGCCTGCCTCAAGCATGTCCTGCATTTGCTTCTGAATTATAATTATTTTAGCTTGGGCGTACATGTATGACCTGGCTCAGTTTTTGTAGTTGCATCTCTGGTTTCAATTATATGCTGTACTGCTACAGCTACTCTGCTTGCTCATCAGACAGCACACTGTCTTCACTCAAAGACTGCACTGGTGTGGAAGGGTCCACACTCTCTTCTGCTGGCTTTAAAACTCTTAGCCACACACCATCAGAGTCTTGATGGTGTGTGGCTAAGCAATGTCACTTAATATCTCCATTGCAAGCCGCCCATGGTGTGGGTGCTCACTTTACCACCTGCTCTGAGACCATTGTCCTTGATGACCCTGTATCAATCAGGCCTCCAACCTCAACTGGGAATTCTAATAGCATGGGGGTTTGATTTTGTTGCATCACCACACCTACAGTGTCTGAAACTCTTTCGAGTGATGATGCTGCCTTCCCCTCCTTGGGGCAGTTGTATCATAAATTCCACATTTATGGCACACCGCATCCTTTGCAACAGTCTGCAGTTTGTGCTCAGTTTTAAATTTACTTCTGTCAAACCTCAGGTCTGCTCTTCCTTTTTATTTGCAATTTATCTTCTGGCACAACATTTACTTTGTTTACATTACTATGATCTGCTCCTAAAATTAACAGTTTTTTTCAGAGAATTCTCTACCTGTCTACATCTCAGGATAAGCTCTTCAAGGGAGCCTGTCTGGAACAGGGCACAGCAGAAAAGGTCTCAACTCTGGCCTCAGCACCTCAATGACAAAGGTGACAATCTCCCTTTCTTCAGCAGCTGGGTGTAGTTTCCAGTAAACTACAGTTTTTCTCATCACAAAGGAGCCCAAGTCATCATCGGATGACTGCTGTGGGTCTAGTTCTTTCCAGAGCTGTGATCTGTCTCAGTATTGCCTTGCGTCTGCTTTTAACTGTGCCTGTCGCGTCAGGGGAGAGAAGCTTTTCATACCTGAGCATGAAATGAATCAAAAACTATTTACTCCTCCGGAGTGGCGCATCCACTAAAAGCACTCCATGTGGAGTGCAGGATGCGCCTATAGCCTGGAGATCACAGGTTCGAATCCAGGCTGTCACAGCTGACTGTGAACGGGGGGCTCTAGGGGGCGGTGCACTATTGGCCGAGCGCCGCCCTGGTAGGGTGGGACGTCGGCAGGGGAATCCACGGTTCGCGCACCTGTGGCCGATAGGGCGCCTACGGTTCTGCAGTGGAGCCTCTAGATCTGGCAAGGGTTAGCTACCCTTGTCGGCAGTATCCAGCTCTGTGTTTACAGGATGCTGGAGAGACCCGCCCAAGGCTTCTAAGAAATTAAAGAGAAAAATACCCCTAGAGTCTGCGAGAGCGGGGGCGGAAGATGACTCAGCGTTGGACAACACAGTTAAGGACTTAGGAACGGAAACGGATATGAGTATGGAGAGTACTTCACAAAAGACTAGTTCAAGATCTGCAGTTAGCAATGGCATGGAACTCCAGGTTTGTGTCTGCAGCTGGAGCAAGGCGACAATGGTCAAGGGTTTGAAGATTCATCAAGGGAGAATGAAATGCTTGAGGGAGGTGGGACAAGGGCCTCGCATTGATCAGACTTCTTAAGACGTCAGTCAAGTCAGTCGAATGAAATCCAGCGACAGGAAGCAAACCACAGTTCGCAGGATATCAGCACCCCAGTCATAGATGTGAGGAGGACTTGCATGGACACAGTTAGTGATGAACCTAATGATCCTTGTGAACCCGGTCAGACAAACCAGCGTAAGAGAGAAAAGAACCTCAACAGGCACAAGCCTGGAGTTAAATGGCCAAGAGCTTGTGAGAAAACTGCATGGGACACAGTAAACACAGATCTCTGCTTTGCATTGGAAAGGTTAAGTGGAACAGTGGAAAAGAAACTGGATACATTTGGGGACATCATCTACGCATATGGAAGCGAGAGGTTTGGAGTTGAAAAAAGGAAGGAAAAAGTACAAACTATTCCTGGAAAGTCTAGACGGCAGCAGGAGATTTACGCTTAGTTAGAGAAAGGAGACAGCTGCGGAAGCAATGGAGAAGAGCAGAAGAAAGTCAGAAGGAGGGACTCAATCTCTTACAAAGGGTCATAAAAGATAAGCTTACAACATTGCGCAGAGCTGAGCGCCTACGGAAACGCTACAAAAAGAAGGAGCATGCGAGAAATAACTTTTATAAAGACCCATTCAAATTTGTAAAGAAGTTATTCACCAGTGAGAAGAATGGCACACTAAAAGCATCTAAGTTTGAGCTGGAGAGATATTTGGAGGAAACACATACAGATTCAAAAAGGCAGGAGCCTATGTCAATTCCGTCAGACATTCCACCTATCAATCCACCAGAATACCAAATGGAGGACTGTGCACCTAAGTGGAAAGAAGTAGAGCAAGCTGTGAAAAAAGCAAGGGCTTCATCATCTCCAGGGCCTAATGGAGTTCCGTACAGAGTGTACAAGAGTGCTTCAGGAGTTCTACAAATCCTGTGGAAACTGATGAAAGTAGCATGGGAAAAACAGGTTGTACCAAGAGCATGGCGCCGAGCAGGTGGAGTCTTTATACCTAAAGAAAAAGATTCTAGCAGGATCAGTCAGTTTCGCCCTATTTCCCTATTAAACGTAGAAGGCAAGATTTTCTTCAGCATTATTGCTCAGAGATTGTCAACTTACCTATTAAAGAACTGCTTCAACAAATTCAATCAGCTA
The DNA here is from genome assembly GCA_030684275.1 of Acipenser oxyrinchus oxyrinchus. Lineage (NCBI taxonomy): Eukaryota > Metazoa > Chordata > Actinopteri > Acipenseriformes > Acipenseridae > Acipenser > Acipenser oxyrinchus. The sequence goes on from CM060248.1 coordinate 44,389,591, forward strand.
AAAAGGAGAGGAAGGAGCTCCATGTGACATTCCTGGATTTGGCTAATGGTTCAGTGCCACATGAACTTCTTTGGGCAGCATTTGATTTTTTCATTGTACCGATGACAATAACAAATCTAGTGAAAGCCTACTTTGGAGATTTGCAATTTAGTTTTTCAACTTCAGAATTCAGCACTACATGGCAATGCCTAGAAGTTGGAATAATGGCAGGATGCACCATTTCTCCACTGGCTTTTACCATGGCAATGGAAGTAATCATTAGGGCATCAAAATGGGTAGTGGGAGGAGAGTGCTTGGCTTCTGGAATGCGACTACCACCAATTCGAGCATTCATGGATGACATGACAACCATGACTACAACAGTAGCCTGCACTAATCGGTTATTGGGCAAATTAACCAATAACATTGAATGGGCACAAATGCAATTCAAGCCCACTAAATCAAGGAGCATCTCTATAATTAAAGGTAAAGTAGTAGATAAAACGTTCTTCATTAATGGTGAGATGGTACGACGGGGATCTAAAGGACACAGTTCATGTGGGAGAAGTTAGACAACAAGCTGTGGAAGGGTTGAAGAGCATAGACAGCAGCGCTTTACCAGGCAAACTAAAACTCTGGTGCTTTCAGTTTGGTCTACTGCCAAGGTTGCTGTGGCCACTGACTGTGTACGAGGTTTCTTTGACAACAGTAGATAAGATGGAAGCTTTAATCAGTTCACACATCAGGAAATGGTTGGGAGTTCCACGCTGCCTCAGCAGAGTGGGACTTTATGGTAAAGGAATACTGCAGCTACCTGTCTCCGCTCTAACCGAGGAGTTTAAGTGTGCCAAGGTCCGACTGGAAATGACATTAGTAGAGTCACGCGACAAATGCGTAGGGAGGCAGCACCTGTGTTGAAAACTGGAAGAAAGTGGGCGGCAAAGAAAGCTGTGGAGGATGCAAAGGCTGCCCTTCAATTGGTGATATCATGGGGCAAGTTCAGCATGGAAGAGGGGTCTTGGTCTCAGTTCAGCTCCTCCTACATGGCACAAGGCAGCCCCAGCTCAACGGAGGAAGCTGGTAGTCAACGAGGTGCAAAAGCAGGAGGAGAGGATGAGGTGTATAAAGGCCATTTCCCAGGCCAAGCAGGGAGAATGGATGAGATGGGAGAGTGTGGAACAACGCAAGATTGGCTGGCAAGACCTATGGTCAATGGAACAGAGCAGGATCAGTTTCCTTATAAGGTCGACATATGATGTTCTCCCATCACCACAGAACCTAAACCTCTGGGTAAGAGAGGATCCCTCATGTCCTTTGTGTTCATCACCTGCAACATTAAGGCACATTTTGACAGGATGTAAGGTGGCTCTTAGCCAAGGACGGTTTACTTGGCGCCATGACCAGGTGCTGCGATGTTTGGCCTTAGCATTGGAAGACAAGCGTAACATGACCAATAAGTTGCCACCTGTTCCATCAAAACATTACACACAAAAGACAACATTCCTCCGCCCAGGAGAGCAACCACCAAGAAAGGTGTTAAAACCAATCCTCGCCCAGGACAACTGGAAGCTGCTAGAGACTGGAAAATGCTGGCAGATGTTGGTCAACGGCTTATTTTTCCACCTGAGATTGCCACCACTAACCTTCGACCAGATATTGTCTTGTGGTCTGGATCAGCACGCCTTGTTCACCTGGTAGAGTTAACAGTGCCATGGGAGGATGCTGTAGATGAGGCGTACGAGAGGAAGAAACTGCGGTATGCTCAACTAGCCACTGAAGTGGAACAGCGAGGATGGAGAGTCTGGGTTTACCCAGTGGAAGTGGTTTGTCGAGGATTTGTGGCACACTCTACAACCCGGTTTCTCAGAGATGTCGGATTCAATGGCCAAGAGTTGCGTCGCACAGTGAAGAACTTATCTGAAGCAGCAGAGAGGAGCAGCAACTGGCTGTGGTTGAGACGGAAAGATTCTGGCTGGGGATCTCAAGCACAATAGAAAGAAAGAAACGCTGATGTACAGGTAAGTAAGCTGGGCTGAGTTGAGTGGGGACGGAGGGGTGATGCTGGGACGCCAGAATCACCGTCGAGCCCTCTTGAGGTGTCGTGGGCTAGTCGACGAAACACCGAGGATGGAAGGTGCCCACTTGAAGACCCCAGAGATGTACCCTACTTAGCTCAATCCAGACGGTTGTCATGCTGATGCGCTGGGAGATCGCACTATGGTTAATCCCGAGCCAGCATCGCAGCCGTTGTGTGTGCTGATGCGCTAGGGAGGCAATAAGCTGATCCCTGGAGCCAGCATTACACTTCAGCCATCAACACCAGACAGAAGGATATCTACATCATCATATGGAAGGAAGCGCAAATGGATGGAGACACATATGGATCACATTAGTTTACTGTGAAGCTACGTCTTAGTTGGTGCTTATCTTGGCGAGAGCCAAGTTCAAATCAGCATGAAGTCTTAACATCTACTCTCATGTAATGGAAATCATGTGTTGTCCTCCGGCACTATAGGTCTGGTGGCATTGCTGTGGATCCAGTGTGAAAAATGATGGATTGGCAGGAGCACGTTTTGGAGGATGTATGTTCCAGCCTCCATTCCCAGAGTCGCTGGGGGAGCTCCGGGATATGGAGAACAATTGGGCATTTCAAATTGGGGAGAAAACCGGGGTAAAAAAAAACAAAAACAAAAAAAAAACTACAATGTCGCAGAACAATGTGCACCAAATTTGCCGAAAAACTGGATTATTCAACTATAATTGCAAACTTTGCCATGGAAAAGCACGACAGGTTAATTTCTGATTGTCTTTGTGAGTGTTTTTTCGTGATTTGCTGTAGTAAAATGCAATACAAATAGTCGCTGTTGTCCTATTTGAAACTCATGGTATACCATAGTACTGTTAAGAATAGGGAATAGGGGCCCCAGAATCAAGCTTTGCAAGGGGACACCGTGGGACAAACGCCGTCACTGTTTGCAGAGTCAGTGTGATACCTCGAAAAAAATGTGATTTAGAGTAACATTGCAGTTAAAATGGAAGGCTCTTTTTTAATGCCTACCCCATTACCATTAACGATTGTACAGTGTGAAGAATGGCGAGAAGAAAGCCATTGCTGAAAAAAACCCATATCAAATCCTGTTTGGATTTTGCCAAAAGGCATGTGGGAGACACAGCAAACATGTGGAAAAAGCTTCTCTGGTCTGATGAGACCAAAATTGAACTTTTTGGCCTTAGCGCAAAACGCTATGTGTGGTGCAAAGCCAACACTGCTCATCACCCTGAGAACACCATCCCCACGGTGAAGCATGGTGGTGGCAGCATCATGTTATGGGGATGCTTTTCATCGGCAGGGACTGAGAAACTGGTCAGGATTGAGGGCAAGATGGATGGAGCCAAATAAAGGGAAATTCTAGAGGAAAACCTGTTTCAGTCAGCAAGAGACCTGGGACTGGGGCGGAGGTTCACCTTCCAGCAGGACAATGACCCTAAACACACAGCCAAAGCTACACTGGAGTGGTTTAAAAACAAGAACCTGAATGTCTTAGAATGGCCCAGTCAAAGCCCAGACCTCAATCCGATTGAGAATCTGTGGCAAGACTTGAAAATTGCTGTTCACCAACGGTCCCCATCCAACTTGACAGAGCTTGAGCAAATTCGCCAAGAAGAATGGGCAAAAATTGCAGGATCCAGATGTGCAAAGCTGCTAGAGACTTACCCAAAAAGACTCACAGCTGTAATTGCTGCCAAAGGTGCTTCTACCAAGTATTGACTCAGGGGGGTGAATACTTATGCAACCAACAAATGTCTTTTTTTTGTTTAATTAACTTTTGTGTCACAATAAAAATATTTTCCACCTTCAAAGTGTTAAGTATGTTGTGTAAATCAAATGGTAAAAATCCCAATTAAATCAATTTTAATTCCAGGTTGTAACACTACAAATGTGGAAAAGTCCAAGGGGGGTGAATACTTATGCAAGGCACTGTAGTAAGCAAACTTGTTAAATTTGCAGACGACACAAAAATAAGAGGATTGGCAAACACTGCTGCAGCAGCAAAGGTCATTCAAAATGATCTAGACAGCATTCAAAACTGGGCAGACACATGGCAAATGACATTTAATAGAGAAAAGTGTAAGGTACTGCACGCAGGCAATAAAAATGTGCATTATAAATATCATATGGGAGACACTGAAATTGAAGAAGGAATCAATGAAAAAGACCTAGGAGTTTATGTTGACTCAGAAATGTCTTCCTCTAGACAATGTGGGGAAGCTATAAAAAAGGCCAACAAGATGCTCGGATATATTGTGAGAAGTCTTGAATTTAAATCAAGGGAAGTAATGTTAAAACTTTACAATGCATTAGTAAGACCTCACCTAGAATATTGTGTTCAGTTCTGGTCACCTCGTTACAAAAAGGATATTGCTGCTCTAGAAAGAGTGCAATGAAGAGCAACCAGAATTATCCCGGGTTTAAAAGGCATGTCATTTGCAGACAGGCTAAAAGAACTGAATCTATTCAGTCTTGAACAAAGAAGACTACGCAACGATCTGATTCAAACATTCGAAATCCTAAAAGGTATAGACAATGTCGACCCAGGGGACTTCTTTGACCTGAAAAAAGAAACAAGGACCAGGGGTCACAAATGGAGATTAGATAAAGGGGCATTCAGAACAGAAAATAGGAGGCACTTTTTTACACAGAGAATTGTGAGGGTCTGGAACCAACTCCCCAGTAATGTTGTTGGAGCTGACACCCTGGGATCCTTCAAGAAGCTGCTTGATGAGATTCTGGTCTAACAACCAAACGAGCAAGATGGGCTGAATGGCCTCTCGTTTGTAAACTTTCTTATGTTCTAACAAACATTGTCTGATATCCCTCAGGAAAAAGGCACAAATAATAAAAAATAAAAATACCAAAAATTATTTCCGATGTATTTTTTCAAGTTAGATTATTCTATTTGCATGCCTTTTTCAACTTGTCTGTCACTATCTTCTTTTCTTTTGGAATTGGAATACTGTTTGAATGTATCCAGGGGTGAGTTTGTCAATTTTGTGGCCCCAATCAAAGCTCAGTTTAAGGGCCCCTCCTCCTCTACTTGTCATGACCATTTTAGCATTACCACACATACCAGTGTCTGCCACAATCCTATGTCATTGTAAGGGTGGGCTACAGTACCGACAGTGCACTTGAACTAAGTTAATATAGTTAATATAGGAGAGTGAAAGACATTTTCTTACCTTCTAGTAGCTCTTGCTGCAATCAGAATCTAACCATGCTGGCTTTGGCTTCAGCAAAAGCTTTGATCATGTCCTCCGTATTCAACGATCTCCAGACTCTCTGCTCAGTAGAGATCATTGCTAAACCATTCAGTCTTTCCTGGGACATGGTTGAAGGAGGAGAATCTCCTCTCACCTGAGGCGACAGTGACGGGCAAAGTCAAGAGTAAACGCAGGGCAATGCTCATGATTTCCATTACATGAGAGTAGATGTTAAAACTTCATGCTGATTTGAACTTGGCTCTCGCCAAGATAAGCACCAACTAAGACGTAGCTTCACAGTAAACTAATGTGATACATATGTGTCTCCATCCAATTGCGCTTCCTTCCATATGATGATGTAGATATCCTTCTGTCTGGTGTTGATGGCTGAAGTGTAATGCTGGCTCCAGGGATCAGCTTATTTTGCCTCCCTAGCGCATCAGCACACACAACGGCTGCGATGCTGGCTCCAGGGATCAACCATAGTGCGGTCTCCCCAGCGCATCAGCATGACAACCGTCTGGATTGAGCTAAGTAGGGTACATCTCTGGGGTCTTCAAGTGGGCACCTTCCATCCTCGGTGTTTCGTTGACTAGCCCACGACACCTCAAGAGGGCTCGACGGTGATTCTGGCGTCCCAGCATCACCCCCCTCCGTCCCCCACTCAACTCAGCCCAGCTTACTTACCTGTACATCAGCCTTTCTTTCTTTCTATTGTGCTTGAGATCCCCAGCCAGAATCTTTCCGTCGCAACCACAGCCAATTGCTTCTCCTCTCTGCTGCTTCAGATAAGTTCTTCACTGTGCGACGCAACTCTTGGCCATTGAATCCGACATCTCTGAGAAACCGGGTTGTAGAGTGCGCCACAAATCCTCGACATCCCACTTCCACTGGGTAAACCCAGACTCTCCATCCTCGCTGTTCCACTTCAGTGGCTAGTTGAGCATACCGCAGTTTCTTCCTCTCATACGCCTCATCTACAGCATCCTCCCATGGCACTGTTAACTCTACCAGGTGAACAAGGCGTGCTGATCCAGACCACAAGACAATATCTGGTCGAAGGTTTGTGGTGGCAATCTCAGGTGGAAAAATAAGCCGTTGACCAACATCTGCCAGCATTTTCCAGTCTCTAGCAGCTTCCAGTTGTCCTGGGCGAGGATTAACACCTTTTCTTGGTGGTTGCTCTCCTGGGTGGAGGAATGTTGTCTTTTGTGTGTAATGTTTTGATGGAACAGGTGGCAACTTATTGGTCATGTTACGCTTGTCTTCCAATGCTAAGGCCAAACATCGCAGCACCTGGTCATGGCGCCAAGTAAACCGTCCTTGGCTAAGAGCCACCTTACATCCTGTCAGAATGTGCCTTAATGTTGCAGGTGATGAACACAAAGGACATGAGGGATCCTCTCCTACCCAGAGGTTTAGGTTCTGTGGTGATGGGAGAACATCATATGTTGACCTTATAAGGAAACTGATCCTGCTCTGTTCCATTGACCATAGGTCTTGCCAGCCAATCTTGCGTTGTTCCACACTCTCCCATCTCATCCATTCTCCCTGCTTGCCCTGGGAAATGGCCTTTATACACCTCATCCTCTCCTCCTGCTTTTGCACCTCGTTGACTACAAGCTTCCTCCGTTGCGCTGGGGCTGCCTTGTGCCATGTAGGAGGAGCTGAACTGAGACCAAGACCCCCTCTTCCATGCTGAACTTGCCCCATGATATCACCAAATTGCCATACAGCTCCAACAGATTCTCCTTGTAGATGTAATCCAGCATTTCTGCTGGAGAAGAAATGTGACCTGGAAAAACAATTACAGCTGCCCTCACTTCAAGGCTCAAGTTTTGGCTGTCAATGTCCCCTAGTGTCTGCTCCAGGTTCCTGCATGACTCCTCCAGTGTATCTTCTTGAACGGCTTTCTTCATGTTATCTGCTGAATATAAAATTCCAAACAAAGAAAAAAATTGGTCCACCTGTGTGAACCTCTCACTGACATTATTCAGTGCTATATCAACCAGGGGAAGGAAAAAATCTTGCTTAAAGCGCTGTTCTGGTGTGAATTGAGTTTCCTCTGTGCCTTCATAGAGGAACTGGCTAGTTCTTCTCTGTCTCTCCACAGGGAATGTCATGTCTATCTGCATTTTCTCAGCTATGTCTCTTGCATCTATCTGGACTGAGGCAAGTCCACCATCCCTGTATTCCTGGAGAAACTGTTTAACACCATCAGTCTCCCTCTTCACTGTCTCAATCGACACACTGGGGCTTTGCAGGAGTTTGCTGACGCGGTTTACTTTATAGAACACATTGTACCAGATCACAACACAGAGAATGAAGTGCCATGTTGTCAGCTCCTTCCACAGACTCTGTGATGAAGACAATGTCTCCCCATCCTTCTTCTCTGTTGCGTGTTCACTGAGTGCAGTTAAAGCCTCCACCACTTCAGGCATTTGGTAGCGAAGTGCTTTCCCACCGTCAATGCGGCACTCCCATTTTGTTGACAGACTTTTCACTGTGAGCTTCACATGATTTTGTATTATTGACCAGCGCTGTACTGAGGAGCTGAAGAGGTTGTAAAGGCGCTGAAGAATGCCGAAAAAACTCACAGAGAATACAGATGACTTGGCTGCATCAGCCACAACAAGGTTTAGTGTGTGACTGCTGCAGGGAACACACATTGCCTTATTGTTCAGTTCCATCACTCTTTTCTGGACCCCCTGCTTGTCCCATCATATTACTTCCATTATCGTAGGATTGCCCACGACAGTCTGCAATGTTCAATTTCAAGTGGTTCAGCTGCTCAAGGAGGGTATTGCACAAGCCTTTTCCTGTGGTGTCATCAACACTGATAAACCCAACAAAGTGCTCTGAGATGGAGGCCCCCACAGATGACTCACAGTTCACAATGCATAGCACCAGGGACAACTGTTCTGTGTGGCTGATGTCTGGGGTGCAGTCCATTATGACTGAAAAGTATTTGGCCTCTTTCACTTTCTGCACAATTGCATCACATGTTCTCTGTCCAACTAATGCAATTAGCTCATTTTGGATGGTGTTACTCAAGTAATGATCCTTGATTTCTTTTTTGTCAATCCTTCTAAGATGTTCACTCATAATGGGATCAAACTGTGCCATCAGCTCTATCTGTCCAAGAAAGTTGCCATTATGGGGCTCAAAAAGTTTCTCTGAGTGTCCTCTTAAAGCCTGGTTGCGTTCTGCTAAATGGCAAACAATGGCAATTATTCTGCTTAACACAGCCCTCCAGTGCTGTACTTCCAGAGCCTGTAATTCCTGACTGGCACTATCAATGGTTTTGCCAGATTTCAGCCTTTCACCTAATTCACGCCAGTTCTGCATATTGGCACGGTGCGATTTGCCTTTTTCATGCTCTTTCAAGTGGCTATGAAGATTTATCCACAAACGAAATCCACTGCTGCTAAGAGCATATCTGATCCCTCTTTCAAACAGCTTGCAGCAGAAACAAAATACAGAATCACTGCTCACTGAGTAAACTAACCACTTACGATGTATTTTCTCTCCGTTTTTCATTTTCTTTTGGTAATTCTCTTCAGTAAAACGACGTGGGACGTTGTCATCGTTTTGTGGGAAGTCAAAATCCTTAATTTGAACTGGCCCCCTTTTGATCAGCTGACATTTATCTTGGTCGGTAAGCTTGTCTGGCCAAAGCGCTGGGTCGTCCGAGAGAATGACAGTTTCACTCACCACCGGGTCATCATTCAATTGTTGTTGCAAGGATTTGGGCGAGATGTCGGCAAGTTCCGCGGCAGATGGAGCTGCTTCTTCTGAGCTAGTCGCTGTAACTTCATCCGGTAGGTCTGTGCTAACGGTGCTGCTGCAACAAGCTGAGGTGGTGGCAATATCACGAGGAGGACCAACATTTTCCACCTCCTCCTCCTCCTTGGACATCTACCAATCATGTGATTCCACATGTTGGTCAACGTCAAAACAAACCAGGGTATGCAAGCAGTTTGATATCCACACCATTTATATTAAACAAATTACTTATGTTTTAAAACAGCACATATTGCAGGAAAAAAAAAATACCGTGGTTTGAACTTGCAACATGACATTCTTAAACAGCACACAACCTTAGCCCACTGCACCACTGTGCAGTTGTTGAAATGCATTCTTTTTTTAAGCTTACATCCAAGCCTGACCAGCTTCAATATCCTGTCTGAAAATTTCTAGTTTCCTGTTTGTTAGGGTAGATACCATAGAATGGAATTGCACACAAGAGTGGCATGTAGCTTCCTTGTCTAAATCTCTGATCTCTGATAAATTGTAGTTCCTCGTTTAATTAAAAATAAATACAGGAATTATTTATTTGGTAGAAATAAATAAATGATTTAAATAATTCATAGAGGAATAAATACATTTAGAAATAAATATTTGTAAATAAATATGTAGAAATGAATACATGTTTATATTATAAATGTATAAATAAATTAATTGACATTTATATACCTATATAAAAAGTACAAGTTTCATGTAAAAATTTTTTTTTAAAAATTGCAAGTTGCCTAAAATTAATCACGCATCAAAGAAAGTCACCGAGGCTGAAACATTTAATGGTAGCTACACAGTCAACATTTACACTGTAATGTTTAAAACAATCTTTTAAATTGTAACAAACAAGGGTCATTTAAATGTGTTGGCTGAAAAGACTAACAAGCAGATATAACTGGTTAAAACTAAACAAGCTTGAATGACAAATTCGGCAACATTGTCCAGTTTTATAAACATTTAAAACTTGGATGCTATGTTCATACACTAATTAAACGGACTGTGTTGTATAGCGTTATGTTGACTTTGAAAAACAAAATGTTAAAAACAGGGTTTCGTGCAAGTGACAAAACCGTTTATCTTTACACACACTAAATTATATATGACTAAATAACAACAATAATAATAATAATCGTGCATCTTGTTGCAGTTTCAACACTCGTGCTTTGTCTTTGTTGTGTAAAAACCTGTCCATATGCAGAAACTGCTCGTGCTGCATCCACAGAGTTTGGTGGAATTGACAAAAAACAGAGTGCAATTTTTGCCATGTTTCAGAATCTGATTCCATACCTCAGCCAGATCACCAATTTTTACATTTTTCACAGTAGATAGTCAAATACGTGAAATTGTGAATTTTCCGTGGCCTTATACAATGAGACACTAGTGACTCGTCGCTTGCAGCATCTGTGGAGTAGCGGTTAGAGCACTTTGTTCTTGACTGGGTTCAATCACATGTGGGGGACAAATTGCTGCTTTATCTAGATTGGTCCAGTAAAAAACCCGACAGTATAAATGGGTAATTGTATGTCACAATTGTAAGTTGGCCTGGATAAGTGTGTCTGCTAAAATAATAATAATAATAATAATAATAATAATAATAATAATAATAATAATAATAATAATAATAATATGCATGTTTGGATTGTACTTGGATGGGAGACTGCCTGGCAATACCAGATACTTCAAACTTTTCTTTGAAGTTTTACTTGTATTATTAACAAATAGTAGATTAAACAGCAAAAATGAGCTGATTTACTTTTAATTTATTGAAATGGAGCGCAATGGGTATTAATCGCTATTGAAATAATTGCATAAGAGAAGTTATACATATATTTATTTCACGCCTCCACCCGCTGTTTAATTGCATTTGGATCATTCCAGACACCACCTGATAAGTGAGCGCAACAAACTCAGCAATGCATTGAACATTAATACATTTTAAAAACAAAACATCAAAGTCACAGCATGCATTATATTCGGGCCGGAACATTTCAATTTGATGAGAATAAGCAGAGTGTGACATTAACAGAAGTGACATTAAATTTGACTGTATTATGGCTACATCTGTCTTCTTTTCATACATTTATACTGTAAAACACAAGGCTGAAGTTGGCTTATTCGCCAGCTTCTTATTCGCAAGCTTTTAAGTGCATAAATGTATTTGTCTACGTTGAAGAAGTAACCTTGCATTTAAAGGGTCACTTTGGGCTGCCGATTTCACTGCCGGTACCTGACAAGGGGCAACCCCTCTGCAAGTCCCACTTGTATTTAGCTCGGCCCAACGTGGTTTACTGGGGCAGAACAGAGGGTAAATATGCCACATATGCCAATTGCACAGCTTCTTCGCTGGAAAAAGCCTTGCATTTAAAGAGTTAAATCACTTTGGGCCTCTGATTTCTCTGCCTGTACCTGACAAGGGGCAGCCCCTATGCAAGCCCCACTTGTATTTAGCCCGGCACAACGTGGTTTACTGGGGAAGAACAGCAGGTAAATATACCACATATGCCAATTGCTCAGCTTCTTATTCGCTTTATGTATCTATGTTGAATAAGTAGCCTTGCATTTAACGGGTTAAATCACGTTGGATCGCTGATTTCTCTGCAGGTACCTGACGAGGGGCACCCCCTCTGTAAGCTACACCTGTATTTAGGCTGGCCCAATGTGATTTACTGGGGCAGAACAGCAGGCAATCATACCATATATGCCAATCACTCAGCTTCCTATTCGTTCTTTATGTATCTACGTTGAATAAGTACAGAAATCGGCGGCACAAAGTGATTTAACCCTTTAAATACAAGGCTTTTTCCAGCGAAGAAGCTGTGCAATTGGCATATGCGGCATGTTTGCCGTCTGTTCTGCCCTAGTAAACCACGCTGGGCCGGGCTAAATACAGGTGTAGCTTACAGAGGGGGTGCCCCTCGCCAGGTACCTGCAGAGAAATCAGTGGCCCAACGTGATTTAACCCGTTAAATGCAAGGCTACTTATTCAACATAAATACATAAAGAGCGAATAAGAAGCTGAGCGATTGGCATATGTAACAAGTGTACCTGCTGTTCTGCCCCAGTAAACCATGTTGGGCTGGGCTAAATACAGGTATAGCTTACAAAGGGGGTGCCCCTCGCCAGGTACCTGCAGAGAAATCGGCGGCCCAACGTGATTTAACCTGTTAAATGTAAGGCTACTTATTCAATGTAGATACATAAAGAGCAAATAAGAAACTGAGCGATTGGCATATGTGGGAAGTGTACTCGCTGTTCTGCCCCAGTAAACCACGTTGGACCAGGCTAAATACAGGTGTAGCTTGCAGAGCGGGTGCCCCTTGCTGGGTACCTACAAAGAAATCAGCGGCCCAACGTGATTTAACCTGTTAAATGCAAGGCTACTTATTCAAAGTAGATACATAAAGAGCGAATAAGAAGCTGAGCGATTGGCATATGTAGCATGTTTGCCTGCTGTTCTGCCCCAGTAAACCACGTTGGGCCGGGCTAAACACAGGTGTAGTTTGCAGTGGGGGTGCCCCTCGCAGGGCATCTGCAGAGAAATCAGCGGCCCAACATGATTTAACCTGTTAAATGCAAGGCTACTTATTCAACATAGATACGTAAAGAGTGAATAAGATGCTGAGCGATTGGAATATGTGGCATATTTACCCGCTGTTCTTCCCCAGTAAGCCATGTTGGGCCGGGTTAAATACAAGTGGGGCTTGCAGAGGGGTTGCCCCTTGTCAGGTACCATCAGAAAAATCAGTGGCCCAAAGTCATTTAACCAGTTAAATTCAAGGCTACTTCTTCAACATAGACAAATACATTTATACACTAAAAGCCAGCGAATAAGAAGCTGAGCGAATGAGAAGCTGGCGAATAAGAAGCTGGCGAATAAGAAGCCAGCTTCAGCCTCGTCTCTAAAACCACAGATGTGTGAAACGTTTGTATGTAAATGGAATGTGTGTATAGTAAAAAAAGTGCTCTATTCCTAAACAGCAGTGTTTATACCTCATTATACCTGGACTCTTGACCGGAGGGTTGTGGGTTCAGTCCCGGGTGGGGGACACTGCTGTTGTACCCTTGAGCAAGGTATTTTACCTAGATTCAGTATAAACAACTGGATAAATTGGTAAGTGTATGTAAACATAATGTGATATAATTGTGACAATTGTAAGTTGCCCTGGATAAGGCTGTCTGCTAAAAAATAAATAATAATAATTTAAATGCAATCTGCTGAACTATTTGCATTTGACTTGGTATTTGTATATTCTGAAATATAAGAATTTGCATTTGAATTTCAAATCATGGGAAAGCTCCAAAAATATTTAAATGTTAAACATTTTTCAATAATAATACTCATAATAAAGTAGAGAGACTTTTCAGTATTGCTGGTAAAGTTGATTAACCTGAAAGATGCAAACTAAAGGACACTTTTGAGAACTTCATGTTATTAAACATAACAAACAAAACAAGCAAAAATAATAATTGTGCAATGCACACATATATAAATTAGTGACTTAATGCAATGTTAGAAATAACTTGAAATATCCAACTCTTTTGGCTGCTTTCACAAACCGTGATCAGCACTAATCTTGGACTACTTTACCTGAGTTAACATTAGGTAGTCCTAGATTAGTGTTAATTGAGGCCTGTGCGGCCAGCCTTTTCTACAAATAATTCAAATGCTCTGATTAGACATTTTATTCATTCAATTGAGGGTTCAATTCATAATTTAAAGCTCAGTTGGAACACAAATCAGCAAACACTGGATCCTCAGGACCAAGATTGGGAAACACTGTTTTATGTAACTTGCTTCCTATATTGGTACATACCTGTTAATTATTATGAACTACGTGATTACTGTGTTTATGTTGTTATTATATAAACTGCTTTCCTTGTATGTCACCTTGGATAAAGGCCTCTGCCAAATTCATGTTAATAAATTAACATTTGTTGTATGGGAATGTATTTGAAGTCCATTTAGCATTTTTATTTAGTTTGGTAGTAAATGTATCACATTTGCATTTGTATTAAGCAAATTCGCAAGAACATTGACATTTGCACTGGTCTCATCAATTTCCTACTACCTGGAAAACACAAGTATGCTCAAAACCATAACCATCAAATTTAACATTGGAGTCACCCATACCTTTCAACATTTATGCTCAAAGTTTGAAATCATGGATAGAGTCTACATTGTTCGAGAGCAGTTCCCAGTCATTGGTGCTCATGCAATCACCATTCACAAATGTCAGGGGATGACTCTAAAAACAGTTAGGATGGATCGTGGTAACTCCATTTTCTCCTATGGACAAAGTTTCATTGCACTTTCCACAGTTACTTCCTTAAGCGGTATCCACCTTATCAACTTTGACCCCACCTGCATCTATGCATGTCAAACTGCAGTTGAAGAGTACCATCGGCTCAGAGGGATTTATTGTCCAAAGTTGAAAAGCTTGAAGGAGACTAACACGCACAAGGGACACAAGGTAAAAGATCATGCGCATTTCATTCACCTAGCCATCATTAATGTTCAGGAACAGCAAAAGCCTCAGTCTTCTAAGAGAACATTACACTTACACATCCATTCAGAGGCTTGAGCAACCCCAATTTCACCTCATGCTATGCAAATGCAACATTGCAGTGCCTTCTTCACTTGCAACCTCTGAAGGATTCGTTAAAACACAGTCAACAAGAGGCTATCAGGAGCTTTGTTCACAAATAGGATCACTTGCCATCCACTGCGTCTCTAACTGCTGTGGATATTTGTCACTTCTTAGGAGAACCTTTCAATAGAGGTGAGCAGCAACATGTTGCAGAGTTTCTCACCAAATTGTCTGAAATTTGTCCTGAAGTATCTTGCATGGTTTCAGTCACAATAAGTCATGGCATTCTATGTACTACATGTAACTGCTGCTCATGAAACCGAGAGGTGTTGTTTATCCTCTACATGTACCTGCTGGTACAGATTCCATGTGTTTGGAAGAACTCATTTATAGAAATGACAAATGTAGGCAATGCAAAATTTCTCCAATCATGAAACGTGAACTTATTCAATCAGCACTGAGACTGATTGCAGTCCAACTTATGCTTTGGGAAACCAAACCAGACGGGACCGTTACAAAGTGACACAATGCTAAGTTTACTGCTGTGCAGAAGAGCACAATTACTGTGGACAACAGGAATTACCAATTAGATTCCATTATCATACACCAAGGACAGGATGTTACTTCAGGACACTATGTGTCTGTTCTTGCTGTGGGTGCTACTGGAAAATGGGAGCATGCAAATGATGCACTTATTGAAGTGAAACCATGGTCAAGAAATGCAAACAAAATGTATATGGCCTTTTATGAAGAGATCTAATGCTTTACAAATGCCTTAGCCTAAGTTCATAAGACCACTATCAAGGAAAATAATGTTTTTTTCCAGCATTAAATGTGTTAGTATACTACCCTTTAGCACGGACATGCATATGTACCATTTATAACATTGTAGTTTTGTACCTACATAAATATCAATATACTCTACACTTTCAATACTGTCCAAAAGTCCCTTCTACCATTAGTTTACTTTCAAATATTTTCTCATTTCTCATATTACTCTACTTATTATTGTCTTGTAATGTTTGTCTGTCTATTTACCATACACATTCTTGAATATCTTTTCCCTCGCTTTATTCATTATTTGATGAAGTAAAAAAAAGAAGTGATATCTAAAACAAAAACATTGTCAATGTAAAAAAACAAGTTAGAAAAACGCAACAGCCGTTTAAAGGGGTGATATCAAACACATGATACAAAAGCACAAGTTAGGAGAAGCAATTAGGCCAATCTTGTCAAGCATCAAGCAAATAGGCACAATTAGAAAGGTCCTGGGGCTCAAGATTCACACACTCACACACTGAGACACACACACACACACACACACACTAAGGCACACACACACACGGAGACACACACACACTGAGACACACACACACACTGAGACACACACACTGAGATACACACACACACTGAGGCATACACACACACTGAGACACACATACACTGAGACACACACACATACACTGAGACACACACACAACGACACATACACACACACACTGAGAAACACACACACACTGAGACACACACATACACTGAGACACACACACTGAGAAACAAACACTCTGAGACACACACAGACACACTGAGACATACACACACACACAGTCTCAGTGTGTGTGAGTGTGTCTCAGTGTGAGTGTGTGTCTCAGTCACTTCAAGTCATACAAAGAGCATTTCAAGTGGTTTGAACTTGCAACATGACGTTCTTGAAGAGCACAAGACCTTAGCCCATGGCGCCACTGCACATTTCAAGTGGAGTGATAAAGTGGAGCGAAGCGATCAAAAAAAGGCGCCAAGTTAGAAGCAAGAATTGTGTGAATCTTGGGCCCCAGCACCTTTCCAATTGTGCCTATTTGCTTGATGCTTGACAAGATTGGCCTAATTGCTTCTCCTAACTTGGGCTTTTGTGTTTGATATCACCCTGTGGCAGGGTGACTGAACGATGACGTCACGGCAGAAGCAGGAAGGAAAAGAAACTGATACCAGGTACTGCAGTTCAAGCGGCGTTGCCGTTTTTATTATTTAATAACAAAAATAAATCAAAAGTTTAAACAAAAAGAAAACACTGCTCACAGAGCAAAATAAAAAGGTTTTAACAAAACAAATCTCGAACACAAAATAATAAGTAAACTATACAGGTCAGGCTGGGCAGTCGCTGTCACTGTTCCTGTATTTTCTTTTAAGTTTACTTTCGTTCTCTCTCTCCGCTCTCGTTCCTCCTCTCGAACACCAACCTCCACAACAACCACCCGGAGTTGGAGAGCTGCAGGCTTTTTATAACAGGTGACCATCTCCCGATTAGCAACAAATTAAATCACCTAATTAATTCGGGAGATGGCCACCTTCTGCACGAGTTTAATTACTTTATTATGGATGGGGCTTCCCATCCACGTTACTAAACAATAACAAACAAACGGCTACGCCGTCATTTAAAATACAAAACAACCGGCGCTTCGCCGTCATAAATATAATACAATACAAATAAATAAACAATACAAAATAAACACAGGGGCGGAGGGGGACCCCGCTCTAAAATAAATAAACAAAACAATGTACAGGGCACCTCGCCCTGTTACACACCCCTTTAAGGCTGTAGCGTTTTTCTAACTTGTTTTTTTACATTGACAATGTTTTTGTTATAGATAAATAAATACAACATCAAACACATTAAAAATAAGTGTACAATAAAATTTAATCTATGTCAGTAAGATCTATTAATTTTCCAAAATAAAACTTTAACAGTTCTATTACTTGGGGCACCCTGGGTAAAGGACAGGTGATATTACTTAAGTGGTTTTTTTTTTAAAGGTTAAAATGAAAAAAAAAAACCACTAGATGGCACCAAAATATAAGTAACTACACATATAGCACATTCCTCTTAATCTGAAATATAATTCATATTTGTATTTCACAAGTACTTTTTCACAAGTACCGGTGTATTTGTGAAATACAAATATGAAAGATATCCCATACTTTGATTAGTAATCAAATTCATACATGATGGTTCAGATGTTAGATTGTCCATGATTAGTTCTAAACATGGTCTTTGAAACCAGCTAACAGTAACAAAAATATTATATTTAAATTTGTGCAGAGAAATAGCAAGTAGGTTATTACCATTTACCCCAACCACAGAGGCATGATGTGAAAGTAAGTAAAGATGTAAGTAAGGCGTAGTAGTTACAACACACTACCCTCCAATAAGTGGGAGGATGGATGACTACATGCAGAATGCCTGAGCTAGTGCATTTGTTGCTCATTGGACCCCACTTACTAAACATCTTGGTATCCATAATACTTTTTATGAGCAATCCATTTAACAGTGCAGTGGTACCCAAATGCAGAGCGACTGGGGTGGGACATTTATTGATCTTTTGTCCCAACTCAGAACCTTTTCTCAGATTAATATATTGCCCTGTCTTAAAATACATACAAAAATTACTGAATGACTGGTAGTATTCGTTTTAACCAAATGTGGCACAACTCTTCACATAACTCCACATAACCCCTTGTATATAAAGTATATTGATAAATCGATGCATCACCCCAGCCTTAATTCTTTTATTTATGATGATTCTTTTATTTATGCAATTTTAATATAATATTATTGGTAGTTCATTTTAAGTATTTAGTCCACACTTCGTCATTTGTTGCTACTCAGCGGCCCTATAATGTTTAATTTGGCTTTTTGTAGATATCCCATCTTTATACATCATTATTTTGATTATTTTTGTAACTTCTCCTTTTTTGTTATGGTTCTTGCTGTTGAATACAACCCAATGTTTCTGTACTGTACCTTGTCTTACTACTTATTTTATGACTATACAAGAAACCCAGGAAGGACTTAAAGGGAAATGTAACAGGAACATTTTTTTAGAAAGAGAAAGAGACAAACCGAAGGGAAGAATTATTTTGGCAACACTGATGACCACATAATCTCACTGCTAGGCTTTTCAGGTTCATCCCTTTTGCTCATCAATCAGTCAAAAATACCAGGCACTGACCATTAGGTGGTTTCATTAGCACCCCACAGAGTGTCTGAGCAGGGCAGCCCACATCTGTCTTCATTAGAAGGTGGTTGCTGCTGGTTGTGAACAGATGGGCCATTATTGCCTACATTGCCCTGGATCTACAACTAAAATAACAGGGACTTCTTCAGGACCTTGTCCTTTATATAGCCCTTATATTGCAGTTTGCTTCTGTCTGACTTTGTTTAAACCAAAAATTATATGGTATAACAGTAAGTGGAGAATTACAGTGGCTTTTTACACTGTATCTGTTTGGTTTCTGGAATTTGGAACCAAGCATTTTCACAAAGCTGTTTACATAAACAATGGGAGCTATTGTAAAGTGTGGGGTTCTCTTCTTAAACATCACAAG
Source organism: Acipenser oxyrinchus oxyrinchus (assembly GCA_030684275.1). Classification (NCBI taxonomy): domain Eukaryota; kingdom Metazoa; phylum Chordata; class Actinopteri; order Acipenseriformes; family Acipenseridae; genus Acipenser; species Acipenser oxyrinchus. The sequence continues at coordinate 44,408,598 of CM060248.1, forward strand.
AAACTATTGTAACAAGCATCCGCTGCCATGACTATAAATTCAAAATTTACATGTAAGTTTACACATACACAGAACTGTTAATACAATGTCCAGACCAAGTTTAGTCAAAACTGAATTTGCACTTCTCGAAATATTTTGAAGAGACAAACAGGTGAACAGGGAGCCTCCATATAACCCCAGATTCTTATATCTTTGTCCTTTTCAGGTTTTATCATAACTGGATAAGCAGTTCTTTAGATGTGTGTCAGACCAGGAAGAAGCAGCTGGCACACAGACAGACTGGAGTACACCTGCGCTGCGGCGAAGGTTTAAACAAAACTAAACACTTTTACAAACAAAAGGGCACGTGGGCCAAAACAAATAAACAAACAATAATAACAAGAAGTATTGTGGTGGTATAAAGCCAGCACGAGTAGCAATTGTTTACTTATTCTTATTTTACCTCCTGCTTCTTCCGTTCTCCACTCACGAACACTATCTCTGTGCAGCCAAACTGCCGGTCTTTTATATTATGGCCGAGGGGTTAACTAACTATTAATTAATTATCTTGTTACCCCTTGGCCATAGTCTGCACAAGTTTCATAATTTGCGTGACTGTCAGCCAGTTAAATCAGTAGCTGACAGTCACGCATACTCACAAGGTGTTTTCTAAAAACTAAAACAAAACAATAACAAATAATGGCGGACGGCACCTCGCTTGTCCTGCCAAACCATACATAATAAAACCAGATTTTTACCATCCTATGTAATACATAAAATCATAATAATAATAAAACAAAATACAAATCATAATATGCACAGGGGCGGGGAGTACCCAGTCACCTATGCCCCCCCCCTTGTGCGCAGCACACATGGCCTTAATGGCCACCTCCCCCCTTAAAAGCCCAAAAGTCTTGCTCAGGGTCCTGGGCCAGAAACAGAGGCATCACTGGGCCCACGGGCGGTAATATTGCCGGTGACAATGCCGACAGTGGCAATGCTTACAGGCTGGCTTCTCGAGCCGGGGCAGTCCTGGCAGCAGAAAGGCTGCCTGTGCCAACACTGGCAGCGCCAAGGCTGACAACGGGGTGGCACACTCCGACAGCAGAAATGCTGCCACGGGCAATGCCAACAGCGGGAAAGCTGACAGCAGAGTGGCCCACTCTGGCAGCAGAAATGCTGCTAAGGGCAATGCTGGCAGCGGCAATACTAACCGTGGCCATGCTGTCAGCGGAGTGGCATACTCCACCAGCAGCCACAGCAAATCCCCAGGGGTCAGCAGCAAACGACCCCCAGGCGACAGCGAGCAGACGACCCCAGGTGACAGCGAGCAGACGACAGCTAACTAGCATCCCCAGGCAACAGTGAACTAGCCTTCCCAGGTGATAGCGAGCAGGCCTCCCCAGGCGACGGCGAGCAGGCCTCCCCAAGCAATGATGGTTCGGCAGCCTTAGGCATTGCTGGCCAGGCAGCCCTAGGCAGTGCAGGCTCTGCAGCCCCAGGACAGGCAACTACAGGCGGTGCGGGACATAAGAACATAAGAACATAAGAAAGTTTACAACGAGAGGAGACCATTCAGCCCATCTTGCTCGTTTGGTTGTTAGTAGCTTATTGATCCCAGAATCTCATCAAGCAGCTTCTTGAAGGATCCCAGGGTGTCAGCTTCAACAACATTACTGGGGAGTTGGTTCCAGACCCTCACAATTCTCTGTGTAAAAAAATGCCTCCTATTTTCTGTTCTGAATGCCCCTTTATCTAATCTCTATTTGTGACCCCTGGTCCTTGTTTCTTTTTTCAGGTCAAAGAAGTCCCCTGTTTCAACATTGTCTATACCTTTTAGGATTTCGAATGTTTGAATCAGATCGCTGTGTAGTCTTCTTTGTTCAAGACTGAATAGATTCAGTTCTTTTAGCCTGTCTGCATATGACATGCCTTTTAAACCCGGGATAATTCTGGTTGCTTTTCATTGCACTCTTTCTAGAGCAGCAATATCCTTTTTGTTACGAGGTGACCAGAACTGAACACAATATTCTAGGTGAGGTCTTACTAATGCATTGTAAAGTTTTAACATTACTTCCCTTGATTTAAATTCAACACTCCTCACAATATATCCGAGCATCTTGTTGGCCTTTTTTATAGCTTCCCCACATTGTCTAGAGGAAGACATTTCTGAGTCAACATAAACTCCTAGGTCTTTTTCATAGTTCCCTTCTTCAATTTCAGTACCACTGGGCAGACACATGGCAAATGACATTTAATAGAGAAAAGTGTAAAGTATTGCATGCAGGAAATAAAAATGTGCATTATAAATATCATATGGGAGATTACTGGCTGAAGACCACGTTAATTTATTATTATTTTTTTGGAAGTTTAGTTTAGCTTCTACAGCTGTCAACCTGCTTTCAAACTGCTTCTAACTGCTCTGTACTTTTCCATGATTGTACTTCGCCCACGCTGTCGCCTCACATGCTGTCGCTGGAAGAACTGCCTCGCTTTATTGTGTTCTGTTTGCTGCTGGCTCCGCCCCTCCCCCCGGTGTCTCAGAACGGCGGCGAATTTGAATCAGCTGCTCTGAGTTTCAGCTTGTTATCAGAAAAAGACACGCAACTGTTAGACTTTAAGCTGCAGTGTTTTTCTGATTAAAGCAATTAAAGATGTAATTTATCCTTACTGCTTCTAACTGCTCTGTACTTTTCCATGATTGTACTTCCACGCTGTCGCCTCACACAGTGTCGCTGGAAGAACTGCCTCGCTTTATTGTGTTCTGTTTGCTGCTGGAGATTAGATAAAGGGCCACTCAAAACAGAAAATAGGAGCCACTTTTTTACACAGAGAATTGTGGGAGTATAAGTGGAAAATGGGAGTGATTTTCTGTATTGAATTGTTATGTGGTATTTCTTGTTTTCCAATAAAAATTTGCTCACAAAAAAAGAAGCTGCTTGATGAGATTCTGGGATCAATAATCTACTAACAACCAAACGAGCAAGATGGGCCGAATGGCCTCCTCTCATTTGTAACCTTTCTTATGTTCTTATGTTCTAATTGAACAAGAAACCTGGGTCCGGTTGCACAAAAAAAGTCTTAACTTAAGTCTAAGACTTAGTTCAAGTCCAGCGAAATTGGTCTAACGTAAGACCTTGAGATAAGTCTGTTGCACAAAGCAAAACTTAGCAGGTCTTACGTAAGACTGGGCTTCAGCTACTGTTGCTAAGCAACGAAGACCGGTTATTTTTTCGAGTCTGTTTGAAAAAAAAAAAATGTCTGGCAACGGCAAAGGGAAGAAATTAATTTTAGCGAAGAAGAAAAATTGGCAATTGTAGAAGATGTAATTATTAAAAAAGAAATAATATAATAATATAATAATAATTTAAAAAAAATAATAATACTGCGCGACAATGTTGCTAATAAGGAGGTTAGGATCCGAAATTATTTGTACGTTAATTGAATGATAACCCTTTCTGCTGACATATATATTCTCATTCTGATATGGAGCCTGAATTTTAATATGTGTGCCATTAACCGCACCCACAACATTTGGAAACCCAGCGATCTCATAAACCTTCCTTTAAGTTTCCGCAGTTTGGACGGGTCTGTTGAAAACGTAATGAAGTGGTTCAGTTTTCTTTTCAGCGACTGAGATACGCGGTGGACAATCCTGCTGGCTGACGATTTGTGAATCCCCGTGAAGTCTCCAACAACATTTAAAAAACTTCCAGTGGCATAGAAACGAATTGCCACACAAACTTGAATAACTGCGGGGATGCTGTGGCTTCTGTTAGTTGCAGGCTCCAAGTCATCTTTTAACATTACGTCCTCATTGTGGAAACGCAGTCGTTCAAACACAGCAATGTTATTTAAATTCTCTAAGGGATTGTGTCTGTCCTTAAATACTCTTTCCCTAAGAAATGCACTTTCATTTAAAAATTCAGCAAAAGCTATTAGTGCTGCTGCCATGTTGGCTTCTATAGCAACAGATACTTTTTTCCATTTAAGCCTGGTGAGAGGGAGGCTTAAAAAAGGACTTAAATTTAAGACCAGGCTCCAATTAAGACTTTTTGTGCAACAGATCTTATTTATTTTGGGCTTAAATTTTAAGTCTAAGTCCAAGAAGTGGTCTTAAATACATTTAAGACCTTTTGTGCAACCGGCTCCTGGTCAAATGCATATTAAATACAAAAAAGTTTTACTTCACGGTAAGAGACAATTCATTCAGGCCTTCAGCATTTCATTCAGACAATTCAGACAGGCCTTCAGCACACACTGCTTAACCACTTCAACAACATGATGTACGCACGTACGTCAAATGACAACCCACTTACAGTACGTTTTTTCAGTCTAGCATTTCAGGTTTCATTCTCTAAGGCACTGCTAGTACTGTGGAATGTGCAATGAAAGTCAAGGGAGGGGAGGGTGACATTTGTATCCAATTTGTATGTCATGTAGCGATTCCAGTCTAGCTGTGGGCGTTTAGAAGACTTAGATATATTGCGGGAAGCCATTCAACTTTTACAAGTATATATATAGTATTTGATGAAGATGAAGATTTCGAAGTTGGTTCGGAGGATTTCGATACCAGCGACAGTGATGCTGACTTATCACACAGCGATGATGATGAAGAGCAGGTGGACCCAAGAACAGCAGGGGAATGGGTGTTTATTACTGATCCCTACCATGATGCCAGTCCTCCAACATTTGATTTTGCACCTGTTTACACAGATGTGCACCCCGCCATGGAACTTGAGAGTTTGCATTCTCCATTGGAGTGCTTTTTGGCTTTTGTTCCCGAAAAGCTAATCACTTACTTTTGTGACTGTACAAACAAAAGAGCATGCAGCTACTTTACAGGTAAAGTAGGGAAGCTGTTTGGTTTGAAATGGCAGTGCTGTGACAAAATACTCTCAAAACACAGTACTGGGTACAAGGCAAAGCAGGCGTCTGCGGCAGCCAGATCCATCACAATGCCTGCGCAAAGTAGCCCTGTACACGCATTTGTGACTATCTCTCCAACGTGTAATGCTATATTTTTCGGAACCCCACTACTCACTCTCTTTTTGAAGCCTTTTTCAAAGCTCTCTTAAAAATTGAAGCTCTGGCACTGGGGTTTGAGATCTGTCCTCTAAATCACTGTAGAAGGAGCGATTTAAAAAAAAAAAAAAAAAAAAAAAAAAAAGCATTACAAGTGCTCTGGATTTTCTGTTCCGTACCACATCGTGGATAGTTACTGCTGTGTTACCCGTTTGACAATGTGGGCAATAATCCTTGCACTCAGTGTATTAAAGCGGCCATTTCAAAAAGAGCTCTGAAACAGGCTTTAAAGTTATAAGCGTAAAAAGTAGTCAGGATGTTAACAATGAAAAGAAAAATTACAGGTACGTTATTTAAGCAGATGTAGCAACACGAGGGGACGTGTAATGCTATATTTTCCGCAACCCTTCTACTCTTTAAGACCAAAAGCAAAATAAATTAACACTAACAAATCTGAATTCTAAACTGCTAATTTATCGTTTATGGATTTTGTAAACATTTATTTAGAAAATAGCAAACCTAAGTGTACATTTAGACTACTTTAGGTATCACTTGACGTATAAGCATGCAATAAGTCAATAGACATTAGGTGCGTTTACACTTGCGTTCCAGAATCCTTCCGATAGGATTCCGGAACAATTTGTTACAGAACAGTGCGTTTACACTTGTATGAAACAGCAAGGGGTGTTTCTCTCAGGACAACAGTCTGAGCATGCGTACTTTGTAAACTTAGATGTGCTGTAATGACGACATCATCGAGCGCCATTATTTGAAAATACCTTCAGTGTAAGTAGTGGATGTGTTGAAGAACTTTTGGAAAGGTGAGCAACATATAATTAATCATATTTTACTATGTTCATGGGATGTATATGTCCGTGACTATATCTTTTTTTAATTTAGTATTTTTTTATTATTTTCTCCCAATTTAGAATATCCAATTATCTTTAGGCTCAGCTCAACGCTACCACCCCCACGCTGACTCAGGAGGGCGAAGACGAACACACGCTGTCCTCCAAAGCGTGTGCCGTCAGCCGACCACTTCTTTTCACACTGCAGACTCACCATGCAGCCACCTCACAGCTACAGCGTCGGAGGACAACACAGCTCTGGGCAGCTTACAGGCAAGCCTGCAGGCACCCAGCCAGACTACAGGGGTCACTGGTGTGCGGTGAGCCGAGGACACCCTGGCCGACCTACACAGGTGAAGAAGGGTTTTTGTCCTAAACGTCCTGAAATAAAAACAATTTAAATGATTTAAACCTTGTGTACATCCAAAAAAAACCTTCATTTTTATGCACTGCAGTTATACGTCCTTCAAACAACTATGTAAAACTATACAGATGATTACTAATTATGTCTTGTTACTAACATATTCATATTACACAATTTAGTGTAAAATATTAAAATAACAATGGTCCGTTTCAAAGAAACGTAATGTGAGGAAATGATCATTCACAAGCTATTTTGTGTTTTGATGTTTTTATGCTGTTTAAAATATACATTTCATTTATAATACCGAAAGTTCAAACACAGCGAATAAATTAACGCGGAAGTAATAACATGGACAGAATGTAATGAAACACTAGGGGACCCCGAGCAGCTCATCCAGTTAAAGCACTGCCACTGGGAGCGCAGGATGACTCACCCAGCTTGGACAGCGTTAGTTCGCCTCCGGGCTGTGCAAAGAGGCCGAACTTTGCTGGGGACACCGAGAGGGGCGTCACATTGACTGACGTTCCCGGGGTGGAGAGGGATGGGAAACCTGCAGGGACTCTTTCTCATCGTGCAACAGCGAACCCTACTGGCCAGACACCAAGCACATTCAGAGTGGATAAATAGCAGGGCTAATCTCTAGCCCGCCCACCCCTGCTCTGGATTGCTCGGCGTAAAAGCAATTCTGGCCTTGTGAGATCGGAGGGCGCTCACATGCCTTCAGATCATCCATACTGTGTAGGAACTCGCTGCTGTTGTATGGAGAAAAAACATAATTGGACATTCCAAATTGGGGGAAAATAAATACAAATAATAATTAAAAAAAACATGTAATGAAAATATCGAGGGAACCGATTCACTGACGCCGGACTGTTACATAGGGGTGGTGGTCGGGGCTGTGGTGGAGATGGTCCTCCGGCTTTCGGGATGACAGTGGCCCCTCCCCCTTTTAGCACTGGAGACGGCAGCGGCTCCTTCCCTTTGGCTTCTCCGGGAATGGCCGCCCCTCCCTTCTTCCTCTTTTAGGCAGGTAATTCCTCCTTCTCGGTCATTCGGGCAGGTAGCTTCTCCTGATATTAGAGGGGACAGCATACCACTGAGTGCCCAAACTCCCTGCAGGCGAGACACCAACCTTTCTCCTCTAGGCAGGCGAGGAGGGCATTTAATCCGCCATCCAACAGAGCTGGGAAGGCAGAAGGGCCCATCTCGCTGTGGTTGTTCCTTGTGAAGGCCTCCATAAATTGCGGGTCTTCGTGGGGACACATCTCTCTGTAGGTTCTGCATCTCAGTTCCTCTTCCATTGTGCGTTTTTTCCACTGCAGTTCTGCTCTCTGTCTCTAGTGGGTGCTTCTGACACCACATGTAGCAGTGTAGCGTTGCGGTCAAGGCTGGTCAGCGGCAGGAAAGCAAACCCAGCGGCAGAAAATTTGCAGTGAAAGCGCTGGTTGCGCACATTTATTAACAAACCACAATAAACAAAATCCACACTATTTACACACAGGTAATTCGATGTTTGAAATGGAGGTAAACATGGATTACAATGAGGATGAAGGAGCAGTATCTCAGGATTGGCAAAATGTTAATCGTAGGAAAAGGAGTAGGAAAGAGGAACAAGATTAAATAGGAAATAAGGCAGGGGTGTAGCTAGCCTGTCATGTCAGGGGGTCTTACTGGGGAGTTTGCATACCACGTAGTATGCAGCCTAATATAACTGGTGAAACACTATAAAGATAAGTAATTTATCTCACCATCAGTAGATGACGTTCTCCTGTTCCACATGCAATCCAGGGGTATTGATAAATCCAGGGGCATTGATAAATCCAGGTGTATTGATAAATTCAGTTCAGTCCAATTTCAATTAAGTCTGCAAATAGGGGTTGATTTGTCAGTGTCTCGTATTAAAAGGGAAATAATTGGCGTTTCAAAATAAGAACCAGTTAATAAGTTATTTTTTAAAAAACGAAGGTAATTAAAAAAAAAAAAGTTTTAAAGTTCTCCTCTACAGCTCCATTTTTTGTTCCTTTAAATTAGAAAATTTAGTGATGACTTTTTCAAAATCAATTCTTTCAGCTGTAGCTCTTAGAAAGTCGGTTTTCGTGCATTGATGAACGCAAGTAAGTTTTGATCATTTTGAGACGGCTGAAGCTTCGCTGTGCCTGGGCGCTGCTTATTGGTATGGTCAAATAAATTTGATATAAAATACTCAGGTTGGGGAAAGCACGCTCCATGTTGTTGGCAATAAAGAAAGGGAGGATCTGGTCAGAGAAGAGGTTTTTGTAAATTTCTCGAAAAGAAGATGTGATGGGAGTGAGGTTTTTAAGAGATTAAATACCTACATAGAAGGACCAGAAACTACATTTCCCAACGACCACCAGGAAACCAGGCAGTGCATAATGGGGAACGGTGGTGACTTTAAAAGGCTGCTCGGTAGGAGAGAGGGGGAGGAGAGAACAGGTGCTGGTAATAGTATGGGCGAAATTAAAATAGCAGACGAGAAGGGGACGCTGCACTCGGCTCGAGTCTGCTATTTTAAGGATTACTGCTTAAAGGATTACAAACAAAATATCAAGCGAGAATGGGACGCTGCACTCAGTTCGAGTTTTCAACCTGACAAAGTGGTGAGTAATAAGGATTACAATTAAAATATCAAACAAGACCGGGATGTTGCACTCGGTTTGAATTTACAACTTGTCGAAGAGGTGAGCGTAAGGAGCGCACATTTAATACCAGACGAGAGCGAGACACTGCACTCAGTTCACGTCTGCTATATAGAACAGAGGATCACTGCGGATTACAAATACCTTCCGACAGAGGGCCAACACGGCGGAAACAACGCGTACAACCCGGTCACAGTGAGTACGGCGTGTTGTGTTTGTTCCTGGGTGTGTTGTGGTACAGGACTGGTGCTTATTTTTAAGAAACCCTGGCTGAAGCCAACGGGGTAACGGGACCGTAACTCAAAGCGCACAACATTACAGGGTAGCTATCCACAACAGGATTGATTTCAATAAAGAGAGGAACCCTGTAAGGAAATATATAATATAGAATTATGAACAGTACTCTGACTGTAGTTACAGTACTGTTAATAAGTTATTCAACTTGAAGAGTAGTTTGTTTTTACCTTCACAAAATGTTGGCTGGACTGTGCAGTTCTGCAAAGGACCACCGGACAATAGTAAGTACAAACCTTACCTGATGTAGTGAAGCCAGAGGGACCTGACTCCACAGCGCCATCTGCTGGAAGCTCCACAGCACCTTGAAAGAGAGGAAAGGGGACACAGCAACAAACCAACTACAGGAAAAGGGAATTGGAAGAGAACCACCAAGTACTTGCCATGAAGAAAATACTGTACTGTGTTCACTGTAGTAGTTATTCATTGTGAAGAACTTCTGTGTGTTTTGGTTTGTTTAAATTTTGGAACTATTAAAGGAACTTAATACTTGCAATAACAGTCTGGATCACATTTGTCTGCACTACAATACAGACACCTTAGCCAGGTCCCAAACTACGTGAACACATTTGTTTCACACTTGGTGTCGGAGTGGGATTTGGTTAACCCTGCAGACAACCACTGCAGGACCCACTGGGCTGTACAAGAATTGCAGACAAGATGACCGACCTAGAGACCGTGGTTCGCATGCTCGCCACCATCGTAGGGGGACAGCAGGCAAATATGCAGGCTCAACGAGAAGCCACACAAGCCCTGATGTTACGAGTGGAGCAATTAGCCGCCCATATTACGCCAGGCGTAGCTGGTCCGGTCTCCACCAATGCATCAATACGGTCTACACATGTCCTGAACAAGATGACTGCAGGAGATGACGTGGAGGCGTATTTACTATCGTTTGAGAGGACAGCAGCCTGAGAAGGCTGGCCAAAGGATAAGTGGTCTGGCATCCTATCCACGTTTTTAGTGGGAGATGCTCAGAAGGCACAACGTTCCCCCGACCAGAAGGGTAAGCCACTCTTAGTGAGGAATGAAGATCGGCTCTATGCCATGAAGGGACAATCGCAGGGACTGGGGGAGACTAGAAAACGGGAGGGAGTAGACTACTCTTTTTATAAATGTAATCAAATGGGTCATATTGCTAGATTTTGTAAACAGGATGAACCTATGCAGTGTAACCTAGGGGAGCATTTTTGTGGTGGTATTGTTATACCAGGAGAAGTAAAGGAGATGTATCCTTATTTTGCTCAGGTAGTAGTAAATGGGAATAAGGCTAAGGCTCTCATTGACACGGGTAGTGCAGTCACACTGGTAGCAGCTGAATTGGTGCCTACCACCCAATTGGATTATAATCTCAGTACAGGGATTATTTGTATTCATGGGGATTTAAAACCATACCCAACCGCTCTAGTAAATGTATCATTTCAGAACTCTGTATACCAAGTAAGAGTGGGAGTGGTAGAGAGGTTACCGCACCAAGTAATCCTTGGAAGAGATTACCCCGGTTTTAAAAACCTAGTGAAATTCCGGGGGACATTGACTAACCCCGAACAAATCAATAGGGTGGATAATGCCACTGCTGAAAGTCTCTTCACCATATTCCCATTTACAGATACTGGATTATTTGAAGGGTCAAAACCCAATAAAGAATATACGTCACGTCGGCAGAGACGACTAGAAAAGAAACAGGGTTCTCCCGGGGTAACAGTGTTAGTAGGAGAACAAAGGAAAAGCAAGGGCAAAGGAGTAGGTACCCAGTGTATGACCAAGGACATTTTAGATGAAACAGGGGAGGGGATAGTGGATTTAGTGGATAGTACTGAAACGGAGAATTGGTACGATCCTTTTCAAACCTGTGCTCGAAATTTTGGAAGGGATCAAGCGCAGGACCCAACCTTAGTTCATATACGGGAGAGGGTAGTAGTGGTAAATGGTGTACCAGTAGAGGGTGCTGTAATAAACCCGAGAGAACATTATATTGTAAAAAAATAATTTGTTATATCGAGTTGTTTTGGTTAATGATACGTTGGTTCCCCAGGCTTATCAGAGCATGGTGTTGAAGTTAGCGCACAGTCACTTGTTTGGAGCTCATTTAGGGAGTGAAAAAACATTACAGAGAATTACGCAAAGGTTCTATTGGATAAGGATCCACAAAGCTGTGGAATGGTTTTGTAAGTCATGCCCAGAGTGTCAGAGAGCTAGCCCCCGACCACATCTCAGGGCCCCTCTCCAATCAATGCCCATTATTGAAATACCCTTTGAGAGGGTGGCCATGGATTTAATAGGACCTTGAAATAAGTTGGCCCGGGGACATGAGTATGTTCTTGTCATTTTAGATTACGCCACAAGGTATCCAGAGGCCATTCCTTTAAGAAACATGGCGTCGAAAACCATAGCGAAAGAATTGATTCAAGTATTTTCTAGAGTCAGGATACCGAAGGAGATCTTGACAGATCAGGGAATGCCCTTTGTGAGTCAGTTAATGAAAGAGTTGTGTGCTTTGTTAAAAATTAAACCGAATAGAACGTCTGTTTATCATCCTCAAACCGATGGGCTAGTGGAACGTTTTAATAAAACATTAAAATCCATGTTTGCGAAAAGTAATTTCAAAAGACAGGAAGGATTGGGATTTGCTATTGCCTTACTTAATGTTTGCTATTCGTGAAGTGCCCCAATCATCCACAGGCTTTTCTCTGTTCAAGCTCTTATATGGACGTCAACCCAGAGGGATTTTAGACATTGCCAGAGAGACGTGGGAAGAACAGAATAGTACGAGTAAGAATGTAATAGATCATGTTATCCAAATGCAGGACAGGATAGATCGAATTACACCCATTGTCACTAGCCACCTTCAACAAGCGCAAGACCGACAGGTTAGACAATATACTAAATCAGCAAAATTACGACAGTTTAAGCCAGGGGATCGGGTTATGGTGTTAGTCCCCACCTCAGAAAATAAACTGTTTACACATTGGCAAGGGCCATATGAGATTGTCGAGGCAGTAGGTACAGTGAATTATAAAGTCCGACAGCCTGATAAACGAAAAAAGGAGCAGATCTACCACATCAACCTCTTGAAACCATGGGTAGACAGGGAGGTATTAATGATAGAGGGGAAAACTAAGGACCATAAGATGGGGTGGTCACAAGACAAGAACAAAACCAGTCAAATAAATATAGGACCGGAATTAAAACCTGAGCAGGTGCAGGAGACAGAGGAATTAGTACAGCGTAATCAGGATGTATTGTCAACAGTACCAGGTAGGACAGGAGTAATACAGCATGACATTATAACTCCTCCCGGTGTTAAAGTAAAACTCAGGCCATATCGTATTCCCAAAGCAAAAAAGGCACACATAAGAAAGGAAATAACACTTATGCAAAACCTAGATGTAATTGAAGAATCGCATAGTCCATGGAGTAGTCCAATTGTTATGGTCGCTAAACCAAATGGGACATGGCGTTTTTGTAATGACTTCCGTCAGTTAAATAATATGTCGAAATTTGATGCCTACCCCATGCCGAGAGAAGATGAGCTGATCGAAAGACTAGGGAAAGCTGAGTACCTGACTATGTTAGATCTTACTAAGGGATACTGGCAAATCACTTTAACTCCAGAGGCACGAGAAAAAAACAGCTTTTGCCACTCCCTGGGGTTAAAGTAATGACTTTTGGACTCCATGGAGCACCTGCGACGTTTCAGCGTTTAATGGACCAGATATTAAGACCTCATTCGGAATACGCGTCCGCATATATAGATCACATTGTTATTTTTTCAGAATCATGGGCAGATCATTTGGATAAAGTAGAAGCGGTAATTGGTAGCCTAAGAGCAGCAGGATTGACAGCGAACCCTGAAAAGTGCTTTGTGGGTTTGAGAGAGGCAAGGTATTTGGGGTATGTCATAAGCAGGGGTGTTATTAAGCCACAAATCAGCAAAATAGAAGCCATTAAAACTTGGCCAACCCCCCAAACTAAAAAACAAGTAAGAGCATTTTTAGGTTTGTATTATAGAAGGTTTGTCCCTGACTTTTCAGCTATTGCAGCCCTGTTGACAGATTTAACCAAGAAGTCTGGCCCAAATAAAGTACAGTGGAATACAGAGACAGAGGCAACGTTCCAGGAGATTGTAAAAAATACTCTGTAAAGAACCAGTGTTGGCGGTGCCAGATTTTTCAAAACAGTTTATTCTTCAGACGGACGCCTCAGACATTGGGTTATAGAGCGGTGCTGTCGCAGATGAAAGAGGGAGTAGAACACCCCCTGTTATAGTTAAGTAGGAAGATGTTCCCTAGATAAAGACGGTATGCGGTAGTAGAGAAAGAGTGCTTGGCGGTTAAGTGGGCCATAGAATCATTGAAATATTACTTGCTGGGTAGGAAGTTTATTTTAGTTACAGACCACGCGCCACTCAAATGGATGAAAGAGAACAAAGAACGAAATGCTAGAGTAACAAGGTGGTTTCTATCATTACAGCCTTACAAGTTTGAGATTGAACATCGCAGTGGGAGTCAGAATGCTAACGCTGATGGTTTATCGAGGGTGCATTGTTGGGGTAAGAAGTTCGCTCCAACCGGTAGGTTAGAGCTGGGGAGGAGGATATGTGATGGGAGTGAGGTTTTTAAGGGATTAAATGCCTACATAGAAGGACCAGAAACTACATTTCCCAACGACCACCAGGAAACCAGGCAGTGCATGACGGGGAACGGCGGTGACTTTAAAAGGCTGCTAGGTAGGAGAGAGGGGGAGGAGAGAACAGGTGCTGGTAATAGTATGGGCGAAATTAAAATAGCAGACGAGAATGGGACGCTGCACTTGGCTTGAGTCTGCTATATTACAGAGTGGTGAGCTTTAAGGATTACAAACAAAATATCAAGCGAGAACGGGACGCTGCACTCAGTTCGAGTTTTCAACCTGACAAAGTGGTGAGCAATAAGGATTACAAATAAAATATGAAACAAGACCGGGATTTTGCACTCGGTTTGAATTTACAACTTGTCGAAGAGGTGAGCGTAAGGAGCGCACATTTAATACCAGATGAGAGCGAGATGCTGCACTGGGCTCATGTCTGCTACATAGAACAGAGGATCACTGTGGATTACAAATACCTCCCGACAGAGGACCAACACGGTGGAACAATGCATACAACATGGACCCGGTCACGGTGAGTACGGCATGTTGTCTTTGTTCCTGGATGTGTTGTGGTACGGGACTGGTGCTTATTTTTAAGAAACCCTGGCTGAAGCCAACGGGGTAACGGGACGGTAACTCAAAGCTCACAACATAAAGGGTATTTTAAGTGGGGCTATCCATAACTTGATTGATTTCCATAAAGAGAGGAACCCTGTAAGGAAAGATATAATATAGAATTATGAACAGTACTCTGACTGTAGTTACAGTACAGTTAATAAGTTATTAAGGAGGCTGTGTGGTCCAGTGGTTAAAGAAAAGGGCTTGTAACCAGGAGGTCCCCGGTTCAAATTCCACCTCAGCCACTGACTCATTGTGTGACCCTGAGCAAGTCACTTAACCTCCTTGTGCTCTGTCTTTCGGGTGAGACGTAATTGTAAGTGACTCTGCAGCTGATGCATAGTTCACACACCCAAGTCTCTGTAAGTAGCCTTGGATAAAGGCGTCTGCTAAATAAACAAATAATAATAATAATAATAATAATAATAATAATAATAATAATAATAATAATAATAATAATTCAACTTGAAGAGTAGTTTGTTTTTACCTTCACAAAAGGTTAACTGGGCTGTGCAGTTCTGCAAAGGACCACCGGGCAATAGTAAGTACAAACCTGGATGTAGTGAAGCCAGAGGGACCTGACTCCACAGCGCCATCTGCTGGAAGCTCCACAGCACCTGGAAAGAGAGGAAAGGGGACACTGCAACAAACCAACTACAGGAAAAGGGAATTGGAAGAGAACCACCAAGTACTTACCTGAGTTGTGGTGCAAAGGGTTGCCTCCAGAAACAGTCCATCCATGAAGAAAATACTGTACTGTGTTCACTGTAGTAGTCATTCATTGTGAAGAACTTCTGTGTGTTTGGTTTGTTTAAATTTTGGAACTATTAAAGGAACTTAATACTTGCAATAACGGTCTGGATCACATTTGTCTGCACTACAATACAGACACCTTAGCCAGGTCCCAAACTACGTGAACACATTTGTTTCACAAAGAGTATTCATCAGCCACAGTATCAACTACCAAATCGTCAGAGTAGTACTGTGCCAAGTTATTTACATTCTCCAATGAATTTGAATTAAAAAATGTCTTGGGTTAAGCACCAGGAATGCATTTGCCATTTCTCTAAAGTTGGTAAACCTTTCCTCAAACTGCTTCGCAAACACTTCCAACACATAATGAAATGTTCCAACTTTGAAGCAGTCTCTGTTGTCTGTGATTTGTTCCTCTTCAGCAATTGCATCAAAAAATATTTTTCTTTTGCACCGTCTTCCCTTCTGAAAGACGGTTGTTGAATTGCATTTTCTAGTGATTTCCTTTGCCGAATCTTCCATGTTCTCAAAGGCCTCTTCTGAGTGCAGCTCTTTCATTGAGGGCATGCTCTGCAGCACTGCATCTGTAGCCTGTTTTCTAGAAGCACACATTGTGTCCGAAAGCTTCTTCAAAGTTAAAACTGCACTGTTCAGAATTTTCTCTTGCTCCTCCTCCAAATTTCTATACCTTGGCAGACTCAATGTCAGAAAGCAGTAAAGCATTTCCAGCGTGCCAAAAAGAGTTTAGTGGTGGTGGAGGATGAGGCTGCGTAAATCAGAATTAAATTGAAATTGTGTGCACAGCAGTGGACATAAATGGCCCTTGAGCTGCAGTTTTGACATTTAGCCCAAGTTATGAAACGCCTCGGCACTGCTGCTGGGCAGCTCATCAAATGCTATGAAATGCTCAACACTTTGTCCTTTAGCAACATATCTCAATGACAGGGAGAACTGGTCAACTCTTGTGATGTCAATTGTAGAATCAATGATTACCGAAAAAAAAACTTTGCAGCTTTCACCTCTTCTATAAAACCTACAAAATGTTGCTTGCGAGAGATTATATCAACTCGTTCTGTGCTTGTGGGCTGAGGTACTTTGGTCCAGCAGTTGAATATTTCAGATGCTTGTTCAGGACAGTGTCATATTTTGACAATAGTTTAAGCAATTCTAAAAAATTGCCCTCGTTAACACCAGGATCCCCTAGTCCGGTGTGTTCTTTGTGGTCTCTGAATGCCAACCCCTGCTGTGCTAAAAACAACCATCAACCAGCCTTTTCAACACCTGCTGATTCTTGAAATGACTGTATTGTCTTGGGTAATGCGCTACTTGGTCATTAGGGATGTTTTTTCTGCCTCACTGTGAATTTTAGATTACTCGTGTTTCTCTATCCTCTCTATTCCATTACAAAAACTCGAAAACCCCTTATTAGGATCAGCCCATATGTCACTGTAATGTTCACTTTTTCTGTAGGCAAAGAACCAGCAACAAAAACAATGTAGGCTACCTGACTTTGGCAAGTAAACAAGCCAGTGTCTGTCTATTGTGCAAGTACTGTTCACTGTTCATTAAATCGTCGTCGAACATCATCGTAGGGAAAATCTGAATAGTCATCTTTCAGGCCAGGTTGGCATGGGCCAAAATAGATCAGAGCTCGTACTATGGCAGGGGTTAGGATCTGGTATTTGAAAAGTAAAGAAAAGATCTGTCGGGTGAGGCTCCTGAGTGTCTAATTTGAATGCGAGGTTTGTGTCAACTGGCTGTCTTGAAGTAGCCTGGTGTTCCATGTATTCAACAGCGGCGTCATCATCAGCAATCACAAAATTACTCACATTAGCTTGTGTGTCCAGTACGGTGCCTTTAGAGGAGCTGTCGCTGTCAGCCTGTCAATCTGTTTGTGAAAAAAATTAGTCAAGGGAACACATGATGATGCCGAAGCAAGTGTTTTTTATGTTCCCTTTCTTTTTGCTTTTCGGAACCGATTTACCTTTTCTCCTCTCCATGTTAACAGTCACCCATGCACGCACGACACTATCAACACAACGTCATATACCTTGACAACAAGACATGAAAGCAGGAAACGTATCTGTACGTATGTAAACATAGAGATTCTTTAGAAGAGAGAATTTACCAATGATGGGGAGTCAATGTATGTACGTAATGGTGTATAATTTCTAATTCACTGGTTGCCTACGAGGGCTTGAGAGGAGGCAAAATTGGGAGTGAGATATTGAGAGTGAGACAAGTGGAGAGGATTTCTCTGGTTGCTTATGAGGCTTGAGAGGGGGTGAGATTTGAGAGTAAGAGTGAGACGAGTTTGAGAGGGATGGCGAGATTGAGGGATGGAGTTTGGGAATGGTGCTTAGTAACATTGAGGTTAGATACTGATAGCAGGACGAGATAGGGTAGATGAAGAGTTTTCCCTTCTCGTCGGGTCAGGCAGCATCCTCTGGCTGCTAGGTGATGTAGAGAGGGAGACACGAGAAGAGCAAAGGATTAGATATTAACACTTTCTGCCGGGTCAGGCAGCATCCTCTGACTGCTGGGTGATGTAAAAGTGAGAGAGAAAGAGCAAAGTTTAGACACATAACATACAACAAATCTGACTCTTGCTCCCGACGGGTCAGGCAGCATCCTCTGGCTGTTGGGCGTTTAGTGGAGCAAGAGACAGGAAGGGGAGGAACAGGACAAAAGAACAGATCCTTCGCAACTCAGTGCAGCATCCTCAGACAGTTAAGCTGGCAGCTGGGTGGCGTGGAGAGCTTAGGAAAAGTGTCTCGGGTCCGTTTAGGAGAGACTAAAACAGAGACACCCCACCCCCCCCTCGGTCGGGGCCCGCTCGGCAGGTGGAGGCACGGCCTACTGCATGAGGGGGCTGAAATGGTCCTGGACCTGAAATGGAAGAGAGAACATGGGACAGCAAGGTTGAGGCCTGGAAGGCTTAGCGCATAAGCAGCAGAAGAATAAGATGTGGCCGTGGGTCCCCTCAGGCCGGCGAGGAACAGCCGGGCGGCAGTGGTTGAGACGAGAGGCCGACCCGGACAGTCGGGAGAGTGAGACTCACTTCTCCCTTTGAGGAAGCCCTGTGTGGACAGTGGGATATAGAAAGGAGCAGAGGTGGGGAGGAGTAGGAACAAAAAACAAACACAGACAAGGAAGTGGAAATACTGCTGGGTTAAAGTAGAAAAGAGAGAGAGATAGACAGGAAGGGCAGCCAATAACATACGTGCAGCAGCGCTGGCCATGCCCTAATAATTGACAAGTTGAGCGCTGCATTGTGTGATTGGTTGGAAATGCTAAATGAGGCTGAACTGGGATCAGCTTCCACCCGGAAGAGATCAGCGGACGCTTACTGGGCAGAACACCACGGAGGGAAGGTAAGACTAGCTAAAGAAAAGGACTTAGGATAAGAAAAAAGCAACGCAAAGCGGGAGAGAGTCCTCTATGGCATCCCCCGAATTACACCTAAAGGCTAACATTAAATATTACATAATTAACTAGAAACCTTAAACAAGCATGTAAAGCAATAATATTTTATTAACAGTATTGAATTCAATGCCAGTCTATGTGAACATAAGAACATAAGAACATAAGAAAGTTTACAAACGAGGAGGCCATTCAGCCCATCTTGCTCGTTTGGTTGTTAGTAGCTTATTGATCCCAGAATCTCATCAAGCAGCTTCTTGAAGGATCCCAGGGTGTCACCTTCAACAACATTACTGGGGAGTTGGTTCCAGACCCTCACAATTCTCTGTGTAAAAAAAGTGCCTCCTATTTTCTGTTCTGAATGCCCCTTTATCTAATCTCCATTTGTGACCCCTGGTCCTTGTTTCTTTTTTCAGATCAAAGAAGTCCCCTGGCTCGACATTGTCTCTACCTTTTAGGATTTTGAATGTTTAAATCAGATCTTCTTTGTTCAAGACTGAATAGATTCAATTCTTTTAGCCTGTCTACATATGACATGCCTTTTAAAACCGGGATAATTCTGGTTGCTCTTCTTTGCACTCTTTCTAGAGCAGCAATATCCTTTTTGTAAGGGGGTGACCAGAACTGAACACAATATTCTAGGTGAGGTCTTATTAATGCATTGTAAAGTTTTAACATTACTTCCCTTGATTTAAATTCAACACTCCTCACAATATATCCGAGCATCTTGTTGGCCTTTTTTATAGCTTCCCCGTTGTCTAGAGGATGACGTTTCTGAGTCACATAAACTCCGAGGTCTTTTTCATAGTTCCCTTCTTCAATTTCAGTATCTCCCATATGATATTTATAATGCACATTTTTATTGCCTGCATGCAATGCTTTACACTTTTCTCTATTAAATTTCATCTGCCAAGTGTCTGCAAAGTTCTGAATGCTGTCTAGATCATTTTGAATGACCTTTGCTGCTGCAACAGTGTTTGCCACTCCTCCTATTTTTGTGTCGTCTGCAAATTTAACGAGTTTGCTTACTATACCAGAATCTAAATCATTAATGTAGATTAGGAATAGCAAAGGACCTATACTGATCCCTGTGGTACACCACTGGTTACCTCGCTCCATTTTGAGGTTTCTCCTCTAATCAGTATTTTCTGTTTTCTACATGTTAACCACTCCCTAATCCATGTGCATGCATTTGCTTGAATCCCTACTGCGATCAGTTTGAGAATTAATCTTTTATGCGGGACTTTGTCAAAAGCTTTCTGGAAATCTAAATAAACCATGTCGTATGCTTTGCAATTATCCATTTTCAATGTTGCATCCTCAAAAAAGTCAAGTAGGTTAGTTAGACACGATCTCCTTTTCCTAAAACCATGCTGACTGTCTCCCAGGATATTGTTACCATATAGGTAATTTTCCATTTTGGATCTTATTATAGTTTCCATAAGTTTACATATAATAGAAGTCAGGCTTATTGGTCTGTAGTTACCTGGTTCGGTTTTGGCTCCCTTTTTGTGGATCGGTATTACGTTTGTCGGTACAACCCCTGTTTTGCATGATCTTGGTTAGAGGTTTGTAAATAACTTATTTCATTTCTTTGAGTACTATTGGGAGGATCTCATCCAGCCCAGGGGATTTGTTTATTTTAAGAGCTCCTAGTCCCTTTAACACTTCTGCCTCTGTTATGCTAAAGTTATTTAAAACTGGATAGGAACAGGTCGACATGTGGGGCATGTTGTCTGTGTCCTCCTTTGTAAAAACCTGTGAAAAGTAAACATTTAATATATTTGCTATTTTTTTTCTTCATCTATGATTTTGCCATTTGTGTCTCTTAGACATTTATCCTCCTCTTTGAATGTTCTCTTGCTGTTATAATATTGGAAAAAGAATTTGGAATTGGTTTTAGCCCCCTTAGCAATATTGATTTCTATCTCTCTCTTGGCCTTTCTAACTTCCTTTTTGACTAGTGTTTGCAGTTCCAAGTACTCTTTCTGTGTACTTTGTTTTTGGTCCCTTTTAAAAGCTCTGTAAAGTGCCTTTTTTCGCTGAATATTTTTTTTAATTGATCTATTAAACCATTTTGGCCATTTTGTTTTAGATTTAGATTTGTCTACTTTTGGGTTGTATTGTTTTGCGCCTCTAGTACTACATTTTTAAAAAACAGCCATCCTTTTTCTGTGGCTGTTTTCTCTTTTACTCCAATCTACTTCTGTTAATCTCTGTTTCATACCTTCATAGTTTGCTTTTCTAAAATTGTAAACCTTAGCTTCAGTCATTACTTTTGGGGTTTTAAAAAATACTTCAAATGAGACCATGTTGTGGTCTGAGTTTGCCAATGGCTCTCTGACCTCTGTTTTAGTTATTCTGTCTTCATTATTTGAAAAGACTAAATCAAGTCATGCCTCCCCTCTAGTCGGTGCCTTGACAAATTGCGTTAGGAAGCAGTCATTTGTCATTTCCACCATTTCAATTTCGTCCGTCGTGCCCCCCATCGGGTTTTCCCATTTTATACGGGGGAAGTTGAAATCCCCCATTAGTATGGCTTCTCCTTTTCTACACGCATTTGAATGTCATTGTATAACAGATTATTTTGCTCAGCGTCTGAATTTGGCGGTCTATAGCATGCTCCTATTATTATGCCCTTTGAATTTGTGTCCATTATTCTGACCCATATTGATTCTGCATTGTTTTCTTTGTCCTGATTTAACACCTGGGCTTCAAGACTATTTCTTATGTATAGCGCTACCCCTCCGCCTCTTTTGTCCTGCCTGTCTTTCCTATATAGTGTGTACCCACTAATATTATATTCGTCTCCATCACTCTCAGACAACCAAGTTTCTGTAACACCTATCACGTGAAAGGGCAGTGCGAGGGGCCCCTAATCGTCGGTTTCAAGGCCCAGGAGGTACGACTGCACCAGCCCACACGAAAATTTTGCTTATGAAAGGAGGGCTTTGTATGCAATAAGGAGGATTTTATTATTATTTTTAAAGCAGTAGAGGAAGAGAAAATTCTAGGAGCTATTAGCCCACTTAGATTAGCGAGATGGATTAACCCTTTGCGGTCCATTTATTTAGTGCGTGTCAGGCTTGTCAGGTCCAATTTATTTTCACACGCGCAGTTTATTTGTTTAAAAGTATTTTTTTCACAGTAAAAAAGGTTTAAAAGGCAGTGCATATCAACAGGACACTCAGTACTGCATCTCCAGCCCCGCCCCACCTCTCGTTCGCTATATTTTTTACATACCTCGTAATATATATATTTTTTATTTATTTCTTAGCAGACGCCCTTATCCAGGGCGACTTACAATTGTTACAAAATATCACATTATTTTTACATACAAATTACCAATTTATACAGTTGGGTTTTTACTGGAGCAATCTAGGTAAAGTACCTTGCTCAAGGATACAGCAGCATTGTCCCCCACCTGGGATTGAACCCACGACCCTCCGGTCAAGAGTCCAGAGCCCTAACCACTACTCCACACTGCTGCCCATGCTGGCCTTTAACAAATAACTAGTTTTCTGCTCACGGGACAGATAATTTGTGTGTGTGTGTGCGTGTCGTGTGTGTGTGTGTGTACGTGCGTGTGTGCACGTGTGTGCGTGAGTGTTTGTCTGCGCCCGCACGTCTGTCTGTCTGTCTGTGCATGTGTGTGTGTCTGTCTGTCGGTCTGTGTGAGTGTGTGCGCGTGCGCCCGCGCGCATGTGTGTGTCTGTCTGTCTGTCTGTGTGTGTGTGCAGCGCGAGCGCATGCTTGCGTGCGCGTCATATATAATTTAGTGTGTGTAAAGAAAAACGGTCTTGTCACTTGCATTATATCCTGTTTTTAACATTTTGTTTTACATAGTCAGCATAACATTAGGTTACTTACCGTAACCCTGGTTCCCTGAAAGAGAAGACGACCACCAACATTAAGTATGGGATATTCCCTGTCCTAGAGGTAGGTAATACTGAGCTCTCTATATCAGAGCTGCTGAAGGCCCCTTCCTGTGATGACGCACTCGGTCCCGCCTACCGAGGGTACAAAACCGTCACCGGAAGATCTCCCTCTTTTTCCGCCGAACCCGTGAAGGCGACCGGAGCGACCTCATGGTTGGTGGTCATCTTCTCTTTCAGGGAACCAGGGTTACGATAAGTAACCTAACGTTCCCTTTCACGTCGAAGACGACCACCAACATTAAGTATGGGATAATGTATACCAGAGCCGTCGCGAGGGAGAAGGAACGGCAGCATATGAGGGACGCACAAGCGCTGTCTAACCCAGAGGTTAGCGGTGTGAACTTACACCCTCAAGGACCCTTGTGCCCACAGACGGCACAGCAGGATATACCACATTAATGCGGTAGAATCTGGTGAAAGTATGCGGCGTAGCCCAGCTAGCCGCAGTACAAATCTCAGACATCGAAGCGCCCTTAAAAAGGGCCCACGATGTAGCCAACCCTCTAGTCGAATGCGCAGCTACTCTACCAGGTGGGGGTAACCCAGCACCATGATATGCAGTCGACACCGTGTCTGCAATCCAGTGTGACAGACGCTGCTTAGAGGGGCTGTCCTAGGGTCCGTGTTCCGTGACAGACAAAGAGCTGGTGAGATTGACGTAGCGCTCTTGTCCTAAGCACGTAACATCTCAATGCCCGCACTGGGCAGAGAAAATTAAATCTCTCATACTCCGTTAGCAACGGAGGTGGATGAAAAGACTCCAGTTCCACAGACTGGTTAATGTGGAAAGCTGTAATCACCTTGGGGAGGAAAGCGGGGTTGGTGCACAGCGACACTCCGCTTCCATCCTCCCACACGCGCATGCAGGAGCTGTGCACAGACAGCACCTGCAGCTCACTGATCCGCTTTACGGAGGTGATAACTAAGAGGAAGGCTGTCTTCATAGACAGATACTTCAGCTCAATGGAGTTTAAGGGCTCAAACGGGCCTTCGTGAGAGCCTCTAGTACAATATTGAGGCTCCATTCGGGGAGAACAGTCCTCCTAGAGGGCGTAATCACCGTGCGCCTTTGAGGAAATGGGTAGCCAAAAATGCGCACCCGGAGACATAGAATCTACGGGGGCATGGCAAGCAGAGATAGCCACTGAATACACCTGCAAGGTGGAAGGTGACCTACCAGCACCAAGCAGTTCCTGCAGGAACTGCAATATGACTTGTCTAGGGCAAGTGATGGGGTCATGGTTTCTAGCCAGACACTAAGCTTGAAAATACTTCCACTTATAGGTATACAAAAAACCTAGTGGAGTCCGCCCTAGCGCTCTGCATGGTACCCACAACTGCGTCCGATAGCCCTAGGGCTAGACAGTAGTCCCTTACAGGGGCCAGACCCATAGCTGGAACCTGCGTGGCTCCGGGTGCCAAAGAGAGCCTTCCGCCTGACTGAGGAGATCCAACGAAGTGGAATCTCCCAGGGCTGGCTATGCAACAGCTGGCACAGGGTCGAAAACCACATTCTCCTGGCCACCTGGAGAACTGACGCTTTCTCTAACCCGACTTTTCCTAGAAAAGCCGGGAGCAGCAGTATAGGTGGAAAAGCGTACAAAAAATGCTTTGGACCACTCGTGGGCTGCTCTCAGTTCCCACGCAGTATGTGCAGCGTTCCGACCAGGGTCCGCAAACTCCTCCACCTGCCCAGACCAGCCCCCCAACCAGAGTTGGGTGCGTCTGTCATCACCAATTGACAGTTGTGTATCACTCCTATGCTTGCGCCTTCGCTCAGAAGAGAGGCTTGCTTCCACCAGCGTAGGGCTTCCCAGCATAGGCGAGACACGGTCAGCTGACGGTGTCTGTCGCGCTTGGGGTGCAGCCTAAGGCACTGAGCCACACTTGGATCGGGCGCTTGTGGAATAACCCTAGTTGGGTGGGTGATGAAGCCGAGGCCATCAGACCCAATTGTTTTTAACACAACACCAATTATACTGTGAACCCTTGTTGAACAGGGCCAGACAGTTGCAAATGGCAGCCACTCTGTCGTCCGACAGGTAGGCTTGCACTGTGTGGGCCACTGCTCCTTCCTGCGACTGGGCAGATCAACCAGTCGTTCAGCTAATTCATAACCCTGATCACTTGCAGCCGCAGGGATGGCATCCATGCACTTTGAAACGTGCGGGGGCTAAGGAGAGGTTGAACCACAGCACAGAAAACTCAGGACGCTCCCCTGTAAGGCGAAGTGGAGATACTTCCTGTGCACTAGACGAATAGCAACGTGGAATCCGCGTTCTTTCAGTCCAGTGTGATAAACCATTCGCCCGGCCAGATAGCCTGGTGAGTACGGCAGATGCCAGCGCGTAACATCCGGGGCAACCACCGGTGCAGGCGGGGTCAGCTCTGGGGCCGGCGTTATTGGCTGAGCTAGGGCCACAGAAAGGGCTTGAGTCTGCTGCCTGGCCAGGCCCAGCGCCGCGTACAGCTCAGCCGTGTACTGAAGCACTCAGGCACCAAGGGTGCAGACGCACCGAGGACACTGAGTGAGGTAGAATACAGTACTGGTGCACCGAAGCATCGGGACACCGAGTGCAGGTGTTATTTACATGCTGTGGTAGCGCAAAGCATACACCGGGGTGGATACCCAGACTCGAGTGGCTGTGGTAGGCAACCAGGAGAGCAGTACAGGGGAGCGCACGGTGCTGCACCATGGTGCAGAGCGGCGATAACCTGGTTCTGGACCGCGTGCAGTCACACAACGCGGATAATAATAATAACGTGGCAGCACATAGCGTATGCCAGGGTGGAGCACAGGCTCAAGGAGCTGCAACCTGTTATTTCTTAACTGCAACGGCAGTAACAGGAACATACAGGCTTATACCCAGCCATTCGGCTATGGGAGAAACACATTCACCATGCCAGGCGGGTGACCAAGCGCGCCGAGTAGGCGGGCTGAAACAAGCCGGTGGATTCAACTCAACCGTGAGACACAGCAGAGCTTGGTTCCTGTGGAAGAATCAGCTTATTATTTATTTCTAACTGCCGGGCAGTAAGAAACAAATGCGCACACACACCACAGAAGCTGTGTGGGTAAAAATATCAGTCACCACGGCAACGCAGTTAACTGATTTTGTTTTGTTTTTCCAGCCCACCGAGTATGCGGGCTGAAGCAAGCCTGCGTATGTAACTCAACAGCAGGGCGCAGCAGAGCTGCCGGTGGATCTCATACTACATTTTATTTATTTATTTATTTATTTATTTATTTTTCTAAACTGCAAGGCAGTAAAGAAAAAACACATAACACACACACACACAACAGCAAGATTGTGAGGGTAAAATAGCAGTCACCACGGCAGCGCGTGACTGCTTTTAAACAGCGCACCGAGTAGGCAGGCTGATACAAGCCAGCAGAAGCCGCTCAACAGCGGGGCCAGCAGCGCTGGGTCCCGGTGGAAATAACGCTGTATTATTTTTTATTTCTAAACTGCAAGGCAGTTAAGAAATGAAAATACACACCCTCCTCGCAAGCTGTGCGGGTAAAAATA
Organism: Acipenser oxyrinchus oxyrinchus; assembly: GCA_030684275.1. Lineage (NCBI taxonomy): Eukaryota > Metazoa > Chordata > Actinopteri > Acipenseriformes > Acipenseridae > Acipenser > Acipenser oxyrinchus. The sequence goes on from CM060248.1 coordinate 44,434,656, forward strand.
ATAGTTACCACGGCAATGTGGGTAACTGATTTTGTTTTGTTTTTACCAGCCCACCGAGTAGGCGGGCTGAAACAAGCCGGCGTAAGCATCTTGACAGCGGGGCTCAGCAGGGCCGGGTATATTAACTTGTTTAATATAAATGGTGTGGATATCAAACTGCTTGCACACCCTGGTATGTTTTGACGTTGACCAACATGTGGAATCACATGATTGGTAGATGTCCAGTTATTTAGCTTTTCTGTTTGAATAGTCGCTGCACACCCTTAAAAAGTAGACGGAAGAGGAAGAAGGAGAATAACAATTTTACCTTAGTTTGACGACTTATATCTCATTGTGTATAAGAGGTATGTACGTTTTTTTTCACATTTGAGGTAAGAAAGTTTCAGACTTTTGATACTGGTACAGATGGTAATTCTAAGTGATTTAGTTTTGCCGCTGCAAAATGGTAAAAACAGCTAAACTCTTTGAGCTGTATAGAGACTCTCGGTAGTTTCAAACAAGTTTTTAGGAACTACCGTTCTACCGTTCCTCTCAATAAAAAGGCTAAGGAAGTACAAAAAATTAAAAAAACAAATGGAATTATCTTGTATGCTGAGGCAGTTCAGATTGTTAAAAAAGTAAAGTTGTAACAAGTAGAGATCAAGTTGGTGGTTCCGTGTCTGCACACCTCAGTAATGACTAAAAAAGTACTTTAGAATACAGAATTTAAGGATGATGCATTGATCGTTAGTAAGTCTCCGTTTTTGGGGTTTATGATAGAAGTGATGAATTGTACTGCACAAACAGGAAAAAAGGTCTGAGAAAATAAAAATCATAATGAAATCTTCAATGAAGTATTTAAATGTATCAGACATAATACGTTTGAACAGGCATACAACTTGGTTGATAAATGTAGCCAGAAGTGTGAAGGGTCAACTTAATGCATGGATATATTCATAGGACGATGGAATGCCAGAAGTTAAATAGCAAATGGTCAGGAATTTTAAATGTTTATTAGTGAGCAGCATACATTTTCAGAAATGATTTGTCTTGGTTAAAGGGGCAGTTGAAATGTAGTATTTCTGGATATGAATTGTAATGTAATTGAGGTTAAATGTAACAATACTGAATTAGTTTTATTTTTTTTTATAATCCGGGTAACACATTGGCATTTGAAATATTAGAAGACTTAATTAAGGAAATACACCACCCTTTATTTGGTGATGATAATTATTATAGGTGTATTAAGTATATTCAGGATACTGATTGATAATTCATTATAAAGAATTAAAATATATATATTTTTTTAATTTGACCAGTAGTTGGCAGCATTAGGTCTCTTCTGTGACTTAAGCAGCCATTTCCTTTTTAAATAAGAAGAGAGAGTGAGAGAGAGTCACTATACCGGTCTTGTTCTGAAGATCATATATGGTCTGATAACTGATAACTTTTTTTTATTTATTCGAGCAACCAAAAATAAAGAACTATTCTTGTGGACTTGCGTTCTGTAAACAACAAGTCTTATCTTTTCCGTACCTGCTCATCCTACAAACACTACCATAACACGTTAGCATGACAGAGACCATAAACTATAGTGGCACCATTGTGCCGCTATAATAAAATACAGCAAAATATAAATAAAACATACACGTTTCCAAATGCCTTGGTAGGATCACCATGGGCCATTTGATTACTAGATTTGTTTAATAAATGCCACCTACATATTTTGTCTTTGCCAGTCAATCATTTTAAGGAAATTTGCTTTCGGTTGTCTTTACCAATATTGTACCTTAGCTGGTTGTTCTGGTATAGAACTTTGATTAGACTGAGAGCTGTAGGGCCTGCACACCAAAAGTCATGTCCCATGTGAATCTGCTTTAATTGCTTCAAAATAACAACAAGGACAGGATACTGTGGTATTTACACTGGTATTAGGTCACTAAGATGTATTAAACATATCCTTCTCAGAATAAACTCATGATATATTTCCAAGCATATGTAGCTTTCTAAATGTGATATCCATTTCTTTTCCTCAGCTTAAACACTTTGACAGTTTAGAAAAGCCATTATCGTTAAATAACAGGTTTTGCAAAAACAAAGTGTGCTTCATATTCAAATGAGAATCCTCGCTTACTGATTAAGTTTATTGCAGATAAGATTTCTGATCTTTCAGTTGGCTGGGTTTTTATAGTGCTTCATTGCTTTACTGAGTGACTAATTGATCCTGTGTGGTCTATATCTGTGTGATCTTTCATTTACTGTTCTCATCAATGTAAGTGCGATGATGATGAAGAAAATGGTTCCACATTAGCACCAAAAGGATCTAGCAATTTAAAGGTCAAGTACATTTTAGAATTTACAACAGGAAATTGTTAAATACCTCCTAAATACCTCTCCAAAAGCATTATATCTCTTCATTGCTCTGTGGAAATATAGTGGTTTTGTACTGCTTTGTGTTCAGAATGAATGATCCAACAAATGACTTAGTAAGATTAGAATGGGTTATGAAGGTCTTTCTTTTATAAGTTGAATGTTCTGTAAACAATTAAGTTGTTTTGTCTTTACAGCTTTTAACTGTTTTTAGTCTGTAGTTGCATCACCAAAAATTGTATTTGATTGGAGGCTGCTGTTAATGGGCTGTTAGTTGTAACAGCCACTAACAGCAGCTGACTGTAATGTTGTTGAAGCTGACACCCTGGGATCCTTCAAGAAGCTGCTTGATGAGATTCTGGGATCAATAAGCTACAAACAACCAAACGAGCAAGATGGACTGAATGACCTCCTCTTGTTTGTAAACTTTCTTATGTTCTTAATGCATATTCTCCCGTTTTTTCACAGGTCTTCGGTTCTAGTATGCTCGGTATGCGGTTCCATCGCTCACCACACTGACCCTCCACCCTGTCCCCTCATGTCCCTCCCTCGCAATCCTCCTCATCTTTTCATCCCCTCCAGAGCAAAAGACGGTCAGGGACACAATACAGCATACTCTGGAGGCCGCCAGATTTGTAATAACTTCAATGAAGGAACCTGTGCTATTCCGCCTGTAACTTCCTTCATTTCCGCTCACCGTAACTCCACCACACCCAGCATCAATATTTTAATCCCTCACGAAGATTTCTCCCTGCAATATGCAAAAATCGACCACGCCATATTCTTAATCAAAATTGCTGGGAAAAACGCATGGCTGACTAAAGCCGATATATCAAACACATTTAAAATCATGCCCATTGATCCTGCCCTCAGGCACCTCTTCGGAGTACAGTGGCGTTCCAAACTTTACTTTTCTGTTCGCCTGACATTCGGCTGCAGAAGCAGCCCATAGATATTCGATACCCTGTCAGAAGCACTGTGCTGGATCTTCCTTAATAACTACCACATTCCTTTTCTGCTGCATCTCCTGGATGATTTTCTTCAAATTTGAATTTCACCACGCTTCCCCTGCCCAGAACATAACGATCCTCAAATCATTATTTTCAAATCTCTGCATCCCCCTAGCATCAGAAAAGACCTTTGGTCCTCTCACTTACATCGAGTTTCTAGGTCCATCGAGGTCGTTCATCCTCCCACCATATAATGAGAATATTCAGAAGGATCACCTGTTTATCTGTTACTCATCAGTTAATTCTCAGAGCTCAACACATTCTCGGCCACCTGAATATAATCAGTGATTCTCTTTCTCATTTCAAAATGCAGAGATTCAGAGCATTAGCTCCCGAAGATGACCTCCTGCCAACTCACATTTTCAGATCTGATATTCATGTGAGCCACCTGCAGCATTCCCTGATTCTGCAGGCTCAAGAAACAACTCTTCTCAGCATAACTCCCCGCTCACTGCAAATGTACTGGACATCCTGGAATTGATTTAAAAATTCACTTTGCATTCCCTTCCCTTCATTTTCAGTGCCCCTAGTGTCATCCTATATTATGTCCCTTAAGAATAGAGCTATAAGAGTTTCCTCCATCAAAATTTCAATTTCTGGCATCCAGTTTTTCAGAAGTCATTTTCAGCGTTCCAGCTCTACACTCAGCAACTCACAAATTTCACTAATCCTGAAAGGGCTTCAACGATCAGAATCTTTTTCTCCCCCTGCTTGCCTACCTATCACCATCAACGTACTCTCTTGGTGCCTCTCATCCGCTCCGGCTACTCCTCCCTTTTTTAGATAAAACCTTAAAGCCCTTTTCTCTTGGCCTTCTTGGGTTCCTTAGGTGCTCAGAGTCTAGCAATCACCTCATCTGATACCTTTTCCTTCCTGCTCAAAAGAAGTAAAACTGACCAGGAAGATTAGGGAACCCTTTCCTATTTGTTTTTAAATTAAACCTCCCATGTTAGCCCATATGAACCCTTTCTCTCTTATCCATCTCCGTCTTTCTCAGGGTGCATCACCCTCAGACCCGCTGTTTATTAACAAAAACATAACAATCGTCACCCGACATTGGTTCTTCTTTCACCTTCACCAGATTCTTTCCAGTTCCGGATTCGCAGCTGAGCAGTTCTCCCGTCATTCCCTCAGAATCGTAGCAGCTTCTCGCCACGGAGTTCCAGGCTCCTTTATCAAACGGTTAGGTTGTTGGTCCTCCAGTGCTTACCAAGTTTACATTACAACAAATATTACGGATCCTAAAAATGCTTTTACAAAAATGTGCTCTTAAGCGTAGCCTGCCTGGAGGAAGGGCAATCGAATCAGCCATGGATTCCCAGAGGTTTATTTCCCAATGGTTTTTGTTTTCCTCTCCTGCATGCTGATGATCATTTGTTAAAGGTTGGCTAAACCTTCAAGTGGGCTATATTAAATACTAATCGCGGCATTGAGACCGACTTGTTCTTGTCCAATAAGTTAACGTGCAGAACGTATTTTTCACCGACGATATCATTTTTTGATCGCCTCCATTATCTTTTGGAACGTGGCAGTTTATTTGCTGGCAAAGAGCAGCCACAGTTGAGTGGCAGGATCATCAAAGAGCTTCTTTAGCAGTGTTGGGCATTTATCTTGAGAGAAAATACGCTTAACGCCCATCGAAAACCAACACAATCCTATCTATTGCTGGTCCTAATGAGAGAAATTGTGTGCTGCCATGCTCTAGTAATTTGAAATACTTGATTTCGCCAAATCGACAGAAGTCTTTTAGCGCTTCAACATGCACCTTGTAGATAAGAAAGTATTTGCAAACCTTTACAGCAAAGCTCTCCACGTCGAAAGGAAGTTTGAAGGCAGTTATGCACAATATGTGCACCACACCCAATACCGAAGATCTCTTTTCCCAAGATGGCCTGGAACTTCCGCCACAAATTGTTTTTCCCATAACGTCTGGCACCACCAAAGTTAGTATTGGTGTTGTCTGCCCAAAAGTCACAAAGAGAGTACTTTTCAATCACTTGCTGGATGAATGCACACCGCAAATCAGATGTTTCTCCGGGTAGAGACCAAAACTGAATTATTTTTCTGCAAGCTCCATTCAGTGTGAGAAAATACCATACAAGAACAGGAAATAGTTTTTGCTCCTTTTTGTACAATGCGTCCTCACTAAGCGTAATAAAGGAACACTTGTCCAACTCAAGCTGGTCTTCTTCAATGGATAAAGGGGCTAAGACATTGCAAATTATTAGGTTGCAACTGTACCAACTTAGGTTGGTACAGTTTCTTAATTGTGATGTGCAGTCACTCGACCGGAAACTGTGACTGCCACTGAGTGATAAGAAAACACTCCCTCACTGGCAAAAACTTTTCAGCTTCTGTTTGTCTCTGAACAAATCCTGAAACACTCTGCATTGAACACTTACTTTTATCAGCATCTCTGTGTTTCTTGCTTTGAAGGTGCTGGGTAATGTCATTTCGGCCGCTGTGGGCAATGGAGAAATGTGTTCTCGCATACAACTTTGCTGTTGTCTGATGTTAAAGTGTCTTTTTTTTTAAAACTTGAACAGTTTTTGGAGGTCTTCATTAAAATTACACAGATGTGTCCGAGACATTTTTATAGCAATAGATGACCACAAACGACACAGATACGCACAAGCCCAAACAAAAGACAAAAGCATCACATGTGCAACATGTGATGATTAGTATGTCTTTCATCACCTGGAGATTTGTGCTATGAGTTAATGAACTGAGTTAATGTTAGTATGAAGTGTAGAGCTTATGGTGTTGAGGTAAGTCACCACTAAATTGATCCAAATATTTTTTTTCCTGGATGGTCTACAAGTTGGCGACAAACGTGACAAAAGCCCAGTTTTGCCAAAAAAGTCATGAGGTCCGGGACAGGGCTTAAAAAGGGGACTGTCCCAGCCAAAACGGGATGTAGGGTCACCCTATGCTTAGGCCATTCATGCTTTGTTTACCATAAGACTTTTTGTAGTTGCAGATCTGGATGTATGGTCACCTTAATTGTATTACTTAATTTTACATTGAATTAAATTAAATACCAACTAAGTCAAAAATACTGTAGCATTTGAAGTTTAAAAAACAATTAACAGTTTCTTGAATTATAACAATACACTTACCATTGTTTACATTGGTGTTTCTTTTTCCCGCATAGAAATCCAGTTATTTATAATCCAACAATATGTTGAATTACTAAATCTTTCAGCTTTCACTTTCCACAACACTTTCCACATTTCACAACATTAGTAGCCCTAGAACCTTGAGGATAATGTAGAATATCCAAGCCCAGAAGTTATTTCCCATAGCTTCTCCAGACCAACCATACCTTTTGAACACTGTTGCTTTTAGGTTTGCGTGGTCGACTTCAACCTTTGCTTTAGCAGTTTCTGTTCTGCTTGCTCCAAGGCTAGCTTGACCAGCTTATGTACTTGTGAGAACACAACAGAGTATGATTCAAGGTAGCTGTCATCCCACCATGCTGTTATTTCAAATTCTTCAGTTTCAGGCTCGGGTATGTACAAATCACCTATCTGGGCTCTGTGTTGGGGCAAAACAGAATCCAGGTGGAGTTTGACATGTAAGTTCACCATACATCAGTTCAGTGTGATTGCTCAGAATACACCATTGATATCTCCCTACCTATATTGCTTTTTCCCATCCTTCTAATTCAGTAGTTACATTGAGATTAATAGGGGTGATTGCAGAACACTGACATAACACATGGGTATTAGTTTCATAACAGCATGCTTTGTGTTACCTTAAATCAAATTAAACCCCAATACATCTACAGAAAGGCATTAAGTAGACCTTTCCAGTGATGTTAATTATTTTGTTGCGGGATCTATTATATTTTTTTCCATATGAGCTACACCTCCCAAAAAATGATCAAAAAATGTAAAATACAAAATACTTTTTTAAAACTATCACTATCACCCTCTTTCCAAGTTTTATATAAAACTGTGCAATATTCCAAGGATTTCAAATCTGAAATCAGAATTGAAATATCTTGCACAGTTCCAGAGCTAGACAAGGTTTTACAATGCAAAGCATTTTAGAAAAATCAACCTGGCAAATGCAGACCAGGCCTAAGACTTTCCAAAAACTGAGATTGGAAACATTACTCTGTTTCAGATACAATTATATTTATTAAAGTATAAAAATAAAGAAACAACACACAAGATATTAAGTAAAAAATATATATTTTTTTAATTTAAAAAATAAGCAAATTACAAATATTGGTAAAATAAACAGTCTTAGACAAAACCTTGATATGAAGATTTTTATTTTCAAAACCAGAATAAATAAAATCAGACTGAAAACCTTTTATTGCATAAACATTTATATTTTATAACAGAACAGATAAAGTTTTATACATTTTATAACATTTTATACAAGATAATCAGTAAACTATTTACTGTAAATTGTCTTTACAGAAAGATGAAACATAGAAAATATGCAATAAGAAAACTGTAAAGGCAACATGCAATAAGAAAACTGTAAGGCATTAGGAGCTACAGTAGTTACTCGTCTCTACATATATATGTGTTTAAAATAAAACTTAATATATGATGTATTGATTAGCACTCTTGGAATTGTAGAACCGGAGATACAGAACTTCGAATCCACTGTGCACTCAGTCGAAATGGCGCCGGCAGTGACTTGTCCTTGTAATCAAAATATTAGATGTCCCACCCACCGTAGCCCTAAAGCAATAGTATGATGACAAGGCCCGTAGTCATGGCTACGACCAACACAAAAAAACAAGATTGCTGGTTGGACAGCTGAGATATGACATGTTTTATCATCGATCAATTATGATTGATTTTAAAGCATGTCTGCAGCAAGGGGATAAGGTCAGGTGGAGTGGTCTGAGCTGTACTGATTACTGCAATAATGGTTTCCCATTTTGATCCTGTGAGAGCGCCTTGTTTTGCAGCCTTGCTGACTGGCTGATTTGATAGTGTTTGATTGGCTCTCCTGTGGATGTAATGAACCCACGGTGGGCCCATTATGTGATGTAATATCGGCTATCGGTATAAATGCACACAGGGCCTATGGTGTTTTGCAGGACAGCGATCAATGCCGTAAGTTCAGGGATATTAGGTTAGTATATACAGTGCCGTGAAAAAGCCCCATGTCTGATTTTCTGCATTTTTGCACATTTTTCACATTGTATTTGGTCAGATTTTTTGTGGGTTGTAGTAGTATATAGAGAGAGTCTGAGAGAAAAATGACACCAAAGTTTGGTGCTTCTTTCATTTGTTTGGTGTGCAAGGTAATCAAACATGCAATCTTCAGGTGTGAAAGTTATTGCCCCCCCTAGTTAACTCAACCCAATTAAAGGGATAATTAGGGTCAGCTGTTTGAGTACTTTGGTTAACAACCAGGCCTGATTTGGGCCAGCCCTGCCCAATATAAATCTGACTAACTTTGGCCCTTACCATCAGAGTGAAGTTGTCAGCACACAGGTTCTAGAGGCACATCATGCCACCAACAAAAGAAATTCCTGAAGACCTCCGGAAAAAAGTTGTTGATGCCTATCAGTCTGGAAAGGGTTACAAAGCCATTTCTAAGGCTTTGGGGCTCCACTGAACCACAGTCAGAGCCATATTATTCAAATGGAGAAAGTTTGGGACAGTAGTGAATCTTCCCAGGAGTGGCCATCCTGTCAAAATCTCTCCAAGAGCAAGGCGTAAAATCATCCAGGAAGTCACAAGGAACCCTAGAACAACATCCAGGGACCTGCAGGCCTCTCTCGCCTTGGCTAAGGTCAGTGTTCATGACTCCACCATCAGAAAGACACTGGGCAAAAATGGGATTCATGGCAGAGTAGTAAGGCAGAAACCATTGCTCACTAAGAAGAACATGAATGCTCGTCTCAAGTTTGCCAAAAAGCACCTGGATGATCCTCAAGAGTTCTGGAACAATGTTCTATGGACAGATGAGTCAAAAGTGGAACTTTTTGGCCGACATGGGCCCCGTTATGTCTGGCGAAAACCAAACACTGCATTCCACAGTAAGAACCTCATACCAACGGTCAAGCATGTTGGTGGTAGTGTCATGGTTTGGGGATGCTTTGCTGTATCAGGACCTGGATGTCTTGCCATCATTGAAGGAACCATGAATTCTGCTCTGTATCAGAGAATTCTACAGGAGAATGTCAGGCCATCCGTCTGTGAGCTGAAGCTGAAGTGCAGCTGGGTCATGCAGCAAGACAATGATCTGAAACACACAAGCAAGTCTACACCAAAATGGTTGAAGAACAAGAAATTTAAAGTTTTGGAATGGCCTAGTCAAAGTCCAGACCTAAACCCCATTGAGATGGCAGAACCTGAAACGAGCAGTTCATGCTTGAGAACCCACAAATGTCACTGAGTTGAAGCAGTTCTGCATGGAGGAGTGGGCCAAAATACTTTTTCACGGCACTGTACATTCATGTGGCTCCCCATATGTGAGGAACGTGTCCACAATCATGAGTTTATTGTCTTTAAGTGTTTCCAAATTACGGTGCTGTCCAGGGGCCTAGGCATGGAGTAGTGATTAGGGCTCTGGACTCTTGACTGGAGGGTCGTGGGTTCAATCCCAGGTGGGCGACAATGCTGCTGTATCCTTGAGCAAGGTACTTTACCTAGATTGCTCCAGTAAAAAAAAAAAAAACTGTATAAATGGGTAATTGTATGTAAAAATAATGTGATATCTTGTAACAATTGTAAGTCGCCCTGGATAAGGGCGTCGGCTAAGAAATAATAATAATAATAATAATAATAATAAAGAGACGCTTTTTATATGCCCATCTATTAAGATTTTAATGGCTGTGTGTGATGTATGGATGGTGATTTTGATGAACCCAACCAAAGGTTCTGTTGTAATGACTGCCCAGTGCACACACAGTAACTGTTTAACACACTCATCACATCCCTTTTCCACAGCGGTTTGTTTACGAGAGTAGTATGCTACGGGCCTCAGTCGTGGGCCATGTATTTGTAACTGGACGGCATTTAAAAGTATACACTGTAGCCTAATAGTGTAGATGAAAGTCCTGGTCTGTGCGTGGGAACCCAAGAGCTCGGGCACTAGTCAGAGCATTTTTGAGATCCAAAAAGGATTGATTCATATCCTCAGTCCATGTTAAGAAGGCAGTCTTGGGAGGGTATGATGCTTTTTTTTACTATTTACTTTGTCAACCACTTGGAACTCAGCAACCGATAATTATGTTTGCAAATATTTAGTCTCCCCTCTTAATGACTGTTCTTTCTCTCAATATGTACCACTCAGAAGTGTCCCTGAGAATTATATTACAAACTTGGATACTTTAGTCGGGGGGTATGTTTGGACTTACCTAGTCTGCCCGTAGGACTCACGTACAAGGATTTAAATTATGTAACTCAGTTAGCCTCCGCGGGTCTTACAGTCGAGATTTTTTTAGCTCACCTGGCTCCACACCAGGATTTTAAAGCTTACCTAATACTCCGGGGACCTCTGCACCCTGATCCGGACTAATGGATTGGGATTTACAATTTGTCTCTGTTATCCCCTGCTTCAGTTTTAATATTTATTTTTGTCCATGGATTCCTGAAAGTCCCTGTCACTTAAAAAAAACACTATTTGATTTTCTTTACTTACTGTGGGATCTCCCCGCTGGAAGAGTTTATCCCAGGCACACTTGACCCTCTATGTCTTTGTTACTTTCGCTTTCACTTTTCTGTGTGATTATTAAAAATTTTACTCACCCAATAAGGATGAGAAGTATACAGCCGATGATAAAAGCAACGCCGATGACTCTCTGGAACCACACATTGTCAAACATTGTTTCAGGAATTTTCTCAGGAATCTCAGGCTTTCAGCACCATTAACTGTAAAAAAAAAACGGGAAAAACAAACTGACAAATTGTTTTTTGATCAAAAACAGTTTATATGAAGAAAAGGTATACCCCTAATACAACAATATAAGCATTAGTTACAACCAACTTCGACACAAGTTTCTGTATGGCTCAATGCATATGTTTTTATTAGAACACAGATATCAGTGGAGTCAATTCAAGGACATGACCAACTCATAACAGGAAGACACATATATTTATACACAAACATCGTGGGTGACCCCCATTTTCCTGTTCAGTATACAATTGTTAAGGTGAACACCCTACTAACTCACACCTCTAACACCCCTCCTGTTAAGGAAGGGAATGTGCCCAAACCTCTAGAACATTCTATAACATGTCACAACTATTACTTAAATGAACTTATTTAACCTACTGTTCTACTTTTGTTGCTGTAAAAGCCAATTTAAACTAGTTTGCTCTTTGTGGTGATCTCTCTTCACACCTTGCACCCACAAACAGGCTTTTTCCTTCTCTTTGCATATCTAGGCTAGACACCTGTTACCTTGGCTGTCTGCCCAGACATCTTATTTGTGACTTTGGGGTCACTAAAGGGTTAACCTCTGTCGAAATGAGAAAACAGGAGTACATGATCAGATTTCGTCAATAGCCGTCTGTTTAATGGCAGTTGCTATTCGTAAGAGATCATTCAGATGTGTTGTTAAGACACAATGATTTTCGTCTATGAAGGTATGTTTTTAACAAATTGAGAGAAAGGTTAATGATTACCTCATAGCATAACGTTTTCATTGGTCCTGAGCATCAACCTGCTATTCATAAGAGTGAACGACAGCAAAATGCTGTCTAACTAGGAGTTATACAGTTAACTAACGACAGCCTCGGCAGACATATTTTATTACTACACTTTCTCTGTTATACAGTTTAACATACCCGTGATTTAACACTGCTTGTTTTGAAAAAAAATGTAGTTTTATATGAGGAAAATGTTTAATATAAATATACACTCACATAAGAACATATTCGCTGGCATAATCATTTTGAAACAGCGCTGTGAAGCGGAGAGCAAGTGAGAGACTGAGAATAGACAGTTATTTTATTATTATTATTTCTTTTCCATGTTCCACGACTGACAGCGGTCCTTTTCTTTTTATTTCTTTTACCTGTGTTCACAATAAACAGTTTGGACGAATACTGCCTATATGAACCTGTTTATTTTCATGGAGCGTTACAATATACAGTATACCAGTGCTGCTGATGCAGTCGGTTGGAAATTTGGGATGCTTGGTATTGCAAAAAACACTGATCGAGCCTCAATGCTAGGCTCAATCAGTGTTTTTTTTTGGTTCTGCAGTTAAGAATGAAAATCTTATGTGTGCGTATGCAAACGTGTTTACCAGCGTTGACAAACCAAACGAAAATACAAAGTATTTATTTAAAAAATAAGAACATAAGAACATAAGAAAGTTTACAAACGAGAGGAGGCCATTCAGCCCATCTTGCTCGTTTGGTTGTTAGTAGCTTATTGATCCCAGAATGTCATCAAGCAGCTTCTTGAAGGATCCCAGGGTGTCAGCTTCAACAACATTACTGGGGAGTTGGTTCCAGACCATCAAAATTCTCTGTGTAAAATGTGCCTCCTATTTTCTATTATGAATACCCCTTTATCTAATCTCCATTTGTGATCCCTGGTCCTTGTTTCTTTTTTTATTATTATTATTATTATTATTATTATTATTATTATTATTATTATTATTATTATTTATTTCTTAGCAGACACCCTTATCCAGGGCGACTTACAATCGTAAGCAAATACATTTCAAGTATCATAGTACAAGTAATAATACAATTAAGAGCAAGATAAATACAATGACTTAGGTTCAAGCAAGTACAAGTGTGACAAAATACAATTCAATAATACAGCAGATAAGTGTCAGTGATAGTTACATCAGGATATGATTAAATACAAAATACTACAGATTAAACACTTGGCAGATTACAGTACTCTGAAGTACAGGATTAAATGCAGTAAAATAGGGGCAGATAAGAGCAAGTAAAAGCGCATTTAAGGAAGGGTGATAAGTGTCCCAGGGGAAGAACAGAGGAGTTCTACAGGTGCTTTCTGAAGAGGTGAGTCCTGAGGAGGCGCGAATGTGGTCAGGGACTGGGCAGTCCTGACATCTGTAGGAAGGTCATTCCACCACTGCAGGCGAGGTGGAAAAGGAGCGGGCTCTGGAGGCAGGGGCGTGAGGAGGTAGAGCCAGTCTTCTAGTGCAGGCGGAGGCGGAGAGGTCGAGTGGGGTGTAGGGAGAGATGAGGGTCTGGAGGTAGCTGGGTGCAGTCTGGTCAAGGCATCTGTAGGCTAGTACAAGAGTCTTGAACTGGATGCGAGCGGTGATCGGGAGCCAGTGGAGTGAGCGGAGTAGTGGAGTTGCGTTGGAGAAGCAAGGCAGAGAGAACACCAGGCGGGCAGCAGAGTTCTGGATGAGCTGGAGCGGACGGGTGGTGGACGCAGGGAGGCCAGCCAGGAGGGAGTTGCAGTAGTCTAGGCGGGGGAGTACCAAGGCCTGGACCAGGAGCTGGGTGGCGTAGTTGGTGAGGAAGGGTCGGATTCGTTGGATGTTGCTCAGGAAGAATCGGCAAGTGCGTGCCAGAGTGGAGATGTGCTGGGAATAAGAGAGGCAGGGGTCCAGGGTGACTCCGAGGTTCTTAGAGGAGGAAGAGGGAGAGAGTGTGGTAGATTCCAGAGGAACAGAGATAGAGAGATCAGAGGAGGGGGAGGAGGAGGGAAAGAAAAGGAGGTCAGATTTAGAGAGGTTAAGTTTGAGGTGATGTGAGTGCATCCAGGAAGAGATAGCAGACAGACAGGTAGAGATACGGGAGGGGATGGTGGAGTCAGAGGTGGGGAAGGAGAGGAAAATCTGAGCATCATCAAAGAAGGTCAAAGAAGTCCTCTGGGTCGACATTGTCTAAACCTTTTAGGATTTTGAATGTTTGAATCAGATCGCTGCGTAGTCTTCTTTGTTCAAGACTGAATAGATTCAATTCTTTTAGCCTGTCTGCATACGACATGCCTTTTAAACTCGGGATAATTCTGGTTACTCTTCTTTGCACTTTTTCTAGAGCAGCAATATCCTTTTTGTAACGAGGTGACCAGAACTGAACACAATATTCTAGGTGAGGTCTTACTAATGCATTGTAAAGTTTTAACATTACTTCCCTTGATTTAAATTCAACACTTCTCACAATATATCCGAGCATCTTGTTGGCCTTTTTATAGCTTCCCCACATTGTCTAGATGAAGACATTTCTGAGTCAACATAAACTCCTAGGTCTTTTTCATAGTTCCCTTCTTCAATTTCAGTATCTCCCATATGATATTTATAATGCACATTTTTATTGCCTGCATGCAATACTTTGCACTTTTCTCTATTAAATTTCATTTGCCTTGTGTCTGCCCAGTTCTGAATGCTGTCTAGATCATTTTGAATGACCTTTGCTGCTGCAACAGTGTTTGCCACTCCTCCTATTTTTGTGTCGTCTGCAAATTTAACGAGTTTGCTTACTATACCAGAATCTAAATCATTAATGTAGATTAGGAATAGCAGAGGACCTAATACTGATCCCTGTGGTACTCCACTGGTTACTTTGCTCCATTTTGAGGTTTCTCCTCTAATCAGTACTTTCTGTTTTCTACATGTTAACCACTCCCTAATCCATGTGCATGCATTTCCTTGAATCCCTACTACATTCCGTTTGAGAATTAATCTTTTATGCAGGACTTTGTCAAAAGCTTTCTGGAAATCTAAATAAACCATGTTGTATGCTTTGCAGTTATCCATTATCAATGTTGCTTAGTTGCTTAGTAGGTTAGTTAGACACGATCTCCCTTTCCTAAACCATGCTGACTGTCTCCCAGGATATTGTTACCATATAGGTAATTTTCCATTTTGGATCTTATTATAGTTTACATATAATAGAAGTCAGGCTTATTGGTCTGTAGTTACCTGGTTCGGTTTTGTCTCCCTTTTTGTGGATCGGTATTACGTTTGCTATTTTCCAGTCTGTCGGTACAACCCCTGTGTCAAGAGTGTCTTGGTTAGCGGTTTGTAAATAACTTATTTCATTTCTTTGAGTACTACTGGGAGGATCTCATCTGGCCCAGGGGATTTGTTTATTTTAAGAGCTCCTAGTCCCTTTAACACTTCTGCCTCTGTTATGCTAAAGTTATTTAAAATTGGATAGGAACAGGTCGACATGTTGGGCATGTTGTCCGTATCCTCCTTTGTAAAAAACCTGTGAAAAGTAATCATTTAATATATTTGCTTTTTTTTTTCTTCATCTATGATTTTGCCATTTGTGTCTCTTAGACATTTAACCTCCTCTTTGAATGTTCTCTTGCTGTTATAATATTGGAAAAACATTTTGGAATTGGTTTTAGCCCCCTTAGCAAAATTGATTTCTATCTCTCTCTTGACCTTTCTAACTTCCTTTTTGACTCGTGTTTGCAGTTCCAAGTACTCTTTCTGTATACTTTTTGGTCCCTTTTAAACGCTCTGTAAAGTGCCTTCTTTTGCTAAATATATTTTTTAATTGATCTATTAAACCATTTTGGCCATTTTGTTTTAGGTTTAGATTTGTCTACTTTTGGGATGTAATTGTTTTGCGCCTCTAGTACTACATTTTTAAAAAACAGCCATCCTTTTTCTGTGAATGTTTTCTCTATTTTACTCCAATCTACTTCTGTTAGTCTCTGTTTCATACCTTCATAGTTTGCTTTTCTAAAATTGTAAACCTTAGCTTTAGTCATTACTTTTGGGATTTTAAAAAATACTTCAAATGAGACCATGTTGTGGTCTGAGTTTGCCACTGGCTCTCTGAGTTATATCTCTGAGTTATTCTGTCTTCGTTATTTGAAAAGACTAAATCAAGACATGCCTCCCCTCTAGTCGGTGCCTTGACAAATTGCGTTAGGAAGCAGTCATTTGTCATTTCCACCATTTCAGTTTCGTCCGTTGTGCCCCCCCATCGGGTTTTCCCATTTTATATGGGGGAAGTTGAAATTCCCCATTAGTATGTCATTGTATAACAGATTATTTTGCCCAGCGTCTGAATTTGGCGGTCTATAGCATGCTCCTATTATTATGCTCTTTGAATTTGTGTCCATTATTCTGACCCATGTTGATTCTGCATTGTTTTCTTTCTCCAGATTTAACACCTGGGCTTCAAGACCATTTCTTATGCATAGCGCTACCCCTCCGCCTCTTTTGTCCTGCCTGTCTTTCCTATATAGTGTGTACCCACTAATATTATATTCGTCTCCATCACTCTCAGACAACCAAGTTTCTGTAACACCTATCACATCGTAGTTACTTGTTAGCGCAGTAGCTTCAAGTTCTAACATTTTGTTTCTGAGACTTTTAGCATTAAGATAAATACATTTAATAGTTTTCTTACCTGAGTTGTTGTCCTTGTTTTGATGTGGTCTCCCTTCTGTTTTTTTGTTCTGTTTTCTTTCTCTGAGTATATTGGTTCCCTTTCTCTTTAAGTGCAGTCCATCCCACCTATATAAATAGTCCTTGTTGTAGAATGTGCTCCAATGTTCAAGAAAGGTGAAGCCTTCCTGTGTGCACCACGATTTCAGCCATGCATTTTGATTTTGTATTTCCAGCTGTCCATATGGTCCTTTGCAAGGTGCCGGCAGTATCCCAGAAAATATGATAGTTTTGGTCTTGTCTTTTAATTTCCTTCCTAGCTCTCTGAATTTGTTTTGTAGGGATCTTGGTCTGTCTCTTCTAATGTTGTTTGTACCGATGTGGATGACTACTACCGGGTCGTCTCCTGTTCGTTCTAGGAGCCTGTCCACATTCTCAGTGATGTGCTTGACAGAGGCTCCTGGAAGGCAGCACACTGTTGTAGTAAGGGGGTCCAAACTGCGAACTGAACTTGCTGTGTTTCTCAATATGGAGTCCCCAACAATCATGACCTCCCTTCTTTTTGCTGCCTGGCCAGCACTGTTTATAGGGTCCTGGATGTTGTTTCTTTCATTCTCTTGATGTTGGTTTTGGTCATCTAAATGCTGAAGTGGCTCAAATTTGTTGGATTTCTGGTGGTTGTGTTTGACAATGTTTCTTTTTTTCCCTGCTTCTGTCTATCTGAACCCAGCTGTTTCGACTCTCTTCCATCTCCCTGGTGGCTTTCAGTCTGCTAGGGGTGCAGACTTCAATGAATTGTGGGTGTGTCAGCTCCTCAAGCTCCTGTTGCTGTCTCATTTCCTCCAGCTCCTTTTCTAGCAGGCTTAACCCTTTGCAGTCCATTTATTAAGTGCGTGTCAGGCGCGTCAGGTCCAATTTATTTTCTCACGCGCAGTTAATTTTAGACGCGCTGTTTAAAAGTATTTTTTTCCACAGTCAAACGGGTTTAAAAGGCCCTGCATATCAACAAAGCACTCACTAGGCATCTCCAGCCCCTCCCCACCCTTTCGTTCGCTGTCGCTTTCACATATGCTAAGAAATAAATAATAATAATAATAATAGTCGTACATACCGATCAATCATCTCCTGATCACTCGTTTTATCACCAAACTCCTCAATAATGCAATCCAAGTCATTATTTTATTACTATAACATCTCAAAAAAGCTCTGCAAATGTCCATCATGTAGTTGTTACAGATTACTGGCTTGAAGACCATGTGCTTTTTTTTGGTGTTTTTTTTTGGATGTTTAGTTTAGCTTCTGCAGCTGTCAACCTGCTTTGAAACTGCTTCTAACTGCGTTGTACTTGTCCACTCGTACTTCTCACACGATGTCGCTTCCACACGCTGTCGCTGGGAAGACTTCCTGCCTTTTGTTTGTTTGTGCTGCGGGCTCCGCCCTCCCCGTGTCTCAGAACGCCGGAATTTGAATCAGCTGCTCTGAGTTTCAGCTTGTTATCAGGAAAAATACACGCAGCTGTAAGGCTTTAAGCTGCAATGTTTTCTGGTTAAAGCAACTCCAGATTTAATTTAAAGATGTAATTCCTCCTTTATACTTCTAACTGCGTTGTACTTGTCCACTCGTACTTCTCCCACGATGTCGGGCAGACTTGGGTTTCGGTAGTACTGTAGGTGGATTCCGTTTTTTCTTTTTGCAACAGGTATCGATGGCAACTAGGAAACATTAATAATGCTGATGATGTCATCAAAAAGAGGCAGATTTTCGTTCTTGCACGACTGTATACCCATTCATGAAGTGCTTTGCGACAGTCGTCCGTATTCTCTGATCATTTTATGAATAGCAATATGGATGACTTTCGTTAGTTTTAAATTAAATTTGTTTTATTACGGCAGTCGGCAAGTACTTTTATTAATAGGGCCCTTTTGAGTCTGTGACAGGCTGCAGATGTCTGGTTTCTGCAAGGAGAGAGAGAGTTTAATTCTATTGCTATATCTGCTTCAGCTTCGTATAAAAGTATAAAATACAAATCTTTATAATAAAAGAAAATGTATAATCAGTAATCAATTACATAATACGTTATGCAGAAAGATGTTTCTTTTAATTGTAGAGCAAGCAAATAAACATACCCTTTGTGATAGCCATTTTTACAACTCTTACAACACTATGTATATATTAACTATCTGTGGCTTGTGTACACACTTGTGAGGACCAGGTAACGAAGTATGTTTTTGAAAATAAACTGAGGCTTTCAGAAAAGTCTGGAATCCTGTGTATTCAGTTAAGTACTCTTTCCCACAACGTTACTCCAGCAGAAACCTTACACTATGTTGTAAAACAAATGCATAAATTGCTGTCAAGCACACAATATAATACTGTTTTTCTTTATATTCATTTTCTGAAGTAAATGCCTGTTCATTTTTGTCATAAATACAACAAGTAAACAATATCGGTTAACTTTTAACTTTTGTTCTAGTAGTTTACAATAGCTTAACTGCACTACCTATTATCGGTAACCTCATCACATGACCAAAAATAGACCCAACTACTGCCCCTGTGACGCTGCTTACAGTCTAGTTTTATTTTACAAACTCCCTCAGATTAATTCCTCTACGTTGAGCATCCTTCCTGTCTTCACACAACAAAGCAAAATGGAGGACAAACTCGCATCTCGACCTCCTGAAAGGGATTTAGTGACGTAACAGAAAATTAATTACAAAATATACTACAAAACAAGATGTTGCAAACTCTAAAATCATCATAAAAGTTTTGCTTTCAGTGTTTTCTGACTTCCTGAAATAAAAAAAAAAATCAAACTGGACGATGTAAATAAATACAACATTTATATGCTAAAAAAAACGGTAATGTACTATTTAAAACTATAGCTTTATTAATGTAACTTACTTGACTGATTCATAAAACAAATATGGACTGAAGACCTCGGCTCATAGTGGGAAACTAAAGTCCCTTCGGGAAGAACTATTGTTGCGGCTTTGGGCATTATAGTCCCCTATCGGTAACTATAGTTCTTCTCCAGAGATTGTGGAGCCCATTCCAGTGACAGCCATTGAAAAACCAGAGAGAGGGGAAGAACCCGAGAGGGCAGAAGTTGGTATCCTGGAGGTAGATGCCCTCCCTACAAGGACTGAAGACTGTCCTGAGATCGTCCCTCGGTCCTCTGGAGGGGCCCAAACTGGGGACAGAATCATCTGGTTCGGCAGCATAGGCCGAGCCCATGTCTGCACCTCCCAAATCAAGGGTGCGGAAGGTCCCCAAAAAGATCCCTCCACCGGGCTCTCCTGCCACTTCCCCTGTGACTGGGGGAGGATCAGTGAAATTAAAGCGTGAGTGCATTGTGCTTTTCCATCTAGAGGAAAGCAATGGCGATCTGGAGGAGAGGGAGTCCATTTAAATTATCCAACACTTTGGTCTTTGGAAAATAGACATGGATTCTTAGATCTTTATATGTGTGTGTGGCAGAGTGGTTGCAGTGATGATGTCACGGACCAGGAAGAAGCAACACATAAACAAAGAAGGGCGGGAGTGAAACTGCAGAGCTACGGCGCTCAGGGTTTTTGTTAAATAATAACAAAACAAAAGGTTTAAACAAAACAAACACCAAACAAACAAAAGGGTACGTTGGCCAAACAAACCTAATAAGTATCGTGCTCGTTTTTAGCTAGCACGTATATAGCAATTGTTAAATCTCGTTCTGCCACAGACTTACATCTCTCCTCCGACCACTCTCCTCCTTGCGCAGACAGCTGGAGGCTTTTATATTCTGGCCGAGGGGTTAATTAACTGTTAATTATCTTATTACCCCTCGTCCACAGTCTGCACGAGTTTAGTAAGGATGCTTTACTGATCAGTCACGCATCCTCACAAGGGGGTTTTAAAATGCAAAAAAAATAACAAATAAGCAGCGCTTCGCCGTAATATAAACATAAATCACAATATAAATAAATAATAAACAAAGGGGCGGGACACTCCGCCACAGTGTGACAAACAGAGCTGCAGAAAAAAAACAAAACATCAAAATAATGGTGTGCAGTACTATCCTCCAGCAGATCTCCTTTGAAAATAACCCCCAATGTGTGCATATTGCAGACTAAAATGGGTTAAATACATGAAACAAAAACAGATAAATATATTTTGAGGGATCCGCCTAGCAATTACACTAAGCTTGTTCTCTGTCTTGTGCAGTTATGTGTGAAGCTTATCTTTAATTTCTACCAGCCTACATGTCAGTGTAATTATTTTAAAACAATTATTTAATGTGTTAAAGATGCCTAAACCAAGTGAACTTCACCAGTCACTGGGAGATTTGATTAAAACTGCACAGGATGCAAGTCTTGAAGCCTGCTGTGCCTTGTGTCCAATATCAGTCTAAGAATGACCTAAGAGAAGATTCTGCTTATAGGTACTGATGTCAGGAGGTCTGAACATGTTGGACCTTCCCAGGGTTCCTTAGTATCTTTCGTGTCCTATGAGGTTTCCAGCCAATCATTGGCTTTCTCTCAGCAGCACTAGAGTCAATTGATGCATGTGAATGCTGCCGACAGCAGAATAAGATGGCATAAAAGACTATATTGACAGGTGGTTTGAGCGCAGGGTGGCAGGTTGATGTGGACTAGTGGCAGTTGTGATAACAGTGAGGTATGACCAACGTTATTTGCCTGCAGATGTCAGTTTCCAGGCTATTGGTGCAGACAAATTATACATCTTAGCATATTTTCAAGCCCATAAATAAACACCTAATGTTAAGCAAGGAGAGGCTGACACACAATAGAATGTGTTCAGTCATATTAAATGCAATTAATGTATTTAAATGCATTATAATTATAAATTGAAGTCTGATCTTTTTATATGAAATGTGTACAGCGTGTATAAATCTCTTGATCATACAGTACTTATGTTTATTAGATGGGTTGCAATACATTGTCTATCTCTACCTCCACTGTCTTGAAACTGAGCATGTTGTTGAAATGTGGAAATGTGGTCATTCTTTTCTGTGAGTATTATGGGCCAGATATTAAAAAGAGATGTGAGTTTTGCAAGGGCAGTTGCAGGTATTTTCCCCCTCAATTCTGCCTTGAGAAAAGGTTGTGCTGCAAGTGACATTTTTAAATGGGAGTTGTGGGAGAAAAAAAACAGTTGCTCACTATTTTAAGTGTTCTTCCTCAGCTTTGGAGGAAGAGAAATAAATACGTATGTAAGTCCACTTACAAGTGTGAAATAAAAAAATATGTTTTCTGTAAATCCCAATATTGGGGACAAATTTGTTGCATGTGTTTGACTTAACTTATTCACAAACCAGCTAAAATACAATTTAATGGGTGAGTGAGTGTGTGAATGTTTGTAATTAGTAAAGATTGCATTTTGAAATGTGTACTTTCGAAGGGTGACTGAACAACAGTAACAAGAAAATTGCTGGAATTATGCAGTATTTAAAACAAAGAAATGATAAAACCTGTGTGCGTTCTACTGCAATAATGACATTTGAAAAATTGAAACACTACTGTACCAATGTTGACAACAAGAGGGAGCTTAGAGCTCACAAAGCTGTTTGAATCAGGATTTTTCAAACTTTGTGACAGTGGGCCTCCCTTGGGGAAGAAAACAAATATGATGTGCCCCCCTTTTTATTTGTTTATGTGTTTGTGGTGGTGGTTGGCAGGGATAGGGTTAATTCATATCACTGCCAAATACGTGTGAAAATGTGGCTGTCATTACTTGGAGGTCACAGTGGTACTGCAAGGCAGTTTAAAAAATAAATAAATAAAATGGGAAGAAAAAAACAACTGAAGAAGAAGGTGCTGAACCCCACAGCCTGTGAGGCCCTCTGGGAAAGTACCCTGGAGGACATGCTGGCAAACCTGGAGCAGAGAGGGTGGTGCCTGGCTTGTGAAGAGTTTGGGCACGTCGTCGCTTTGGGAGAAGGAGGAGGATCCCTGGGCTGAGGGGAAGAGCGTCCGCTTGACAGGAGAAGCTTGACAATCCCAGGAGCAGGCACCTGATCCTCAGCGGTCACCGAAGATCCCAGATCAGGGCCACCCCAGGATTGGCAAGTGGAGCAGGAGCAGTGGATGGCTGAAGGGGCTCCGCGGTGTGACTGTTGTGCCGAGTTTGGGCATGTGGATGAGGACTGTCCATATGATGATCCGGGCTTCCACACAGCATATGCAAGGGGAGAGGTTGCGGATTCAGCCGATTGGTTTTGGCTGTGGGACCAACAACAACCGTCACCCAAACCAGAGAAGCCCAAGCTGCTGTAACACGTGCCCGAGGGGGAGGAGCTGCCACTGCCAGAGCCAGTGCCAGAGCCAGAGAAGGAGCTGCCTCCCCACGTAACCAAGAGAGAAGAGCTGCCACCTCACATGCCCGAGAGGGTGCTGATGTCCCCAGCACCCGAGAGGGAGGAGCTAATGCTTCACCCCTTTGAAATTGTGCCCTGCGCTACTGTCAGAATTTCCGTTGCCAGCATTGCCACTACCAGCATTGCTATGGCTGGAGTGCCCCGCACCGCTGCTAACATTTCCACTGCTAGCATTGCCACTACCAGCATTGCCACGACGTGCCTTGCACTGCTGCCAGCATTGCCATACCAGCATTGCCATGTCTGGAGTGCTCCACACTGCTGTCAGCGTTTCTACTGCCAGCGTTGCAACTGCCAGAGTGCCCCGTACTGATGTCAGCATTGCCACTGCCAGCATTGCCACAGCCAGCGTTGCCACTGCCAGAGTGCCCAGCACCGCCGCCACTGCTGGAGTGCCCCACGATGCTGTCAGCATTGTCACTGCCAGCATCGCCACTACTGGAGTGCCCCGCGCTGCTGTCAGCCTTGCCACTGCCAGCATTGCCACTGGCAGAGTACCCAGCGATGCTGCCACTGCCTGATTCCCCTGCGGCAGAAGTTTGCAACCAAAAGCGCCTGTCAGGCAGCCCCGCCTCACAGGCAGATAACAACGAAAGAGCACAACTTTTACTGATGTCACACATCTAAGCCCGCCCTGCCACTCCTACAGCTACGTCATTTCCTCTCTGTATTGGAGTTTGAAAGCAAGCCCGCCGGATAGTTTGAAGTTGGGTAGTTAGGAACGGTAAGTAACGGCGCTCTTAGATTTACAAAAAAAGTTTTGTTTTAAGCCCGGATGTATGTACGTGCATACAGTAGATATTTATAAACGAGCATATTTTAAAGTTACATTTTTATTTGTTTTTCTAGAATAACCTCTAGCACTGTCCGTATATTAAATTAAACCAATATCGTTGAAATGCATTGTGTTTAGACCAAAACGTGTCAGGTGTCAGTGCAGTCCATAGCTGCCTTCCAGGCAGGTGTCAGTGCAGGGTAGCTGCCTTCCAGGCAGGTGTCAGTGCAATGTTAAAAAAAGGGCGATTTTCGTGAAATGCACGTTCGCTGTTTTTGTAATTACAGGGTTAAGGCTAAGCAAATTGCATATAAGATTAAGTAAATTGCATAACAGTCGGTTCTGCTGTTGATTCTCATACCGCTACAAAATACTGAGCATAACTCTTCATAAAGAAGTTTGAACGTTGACTTCAGCGAGCAGATCGTTGCATTATATACCGGTAGCTTACATGTAGATTACAGTCAGTGCAGTCCATAGCTGCCTTCCAGGCAGGTGTCAGTGCAGTCTGTAGCTGCCTTCCAGGCAGGTGTCAGTGCAGTCTGTAGCTGCCTTCCAGGCAGGTGTCAGTGCAGTCTGTAGCTGCCTTCCAGGCAGGTGTCAGTGCAGTCTGTAGCTGCCTTCCAGGCAGGTGTCAGTGCAGTCTGTAGCTGCCTTCCAGGTAGGTGTCAGTGCAGTCCAAAGCTGCCTTCCAGGCAGGTGTCAGTCAGTGCAGCCTATAGCTTGCCTGGAAGGCAGGTTTATGTGTTATCTGCCTGGAAGGCAGGTTTATGTGTTATCTGCCAGGATGGCAGGTACAGTTTTGCATGAATCTCCTCTTCTTAATATCATTAATTTTGTAAAATTATCAAATTACCAAAACAAATAACATCAAATTGTATTTTATACAGATGGACCAATATTGGATTAAATCTAATGAAGATTCGCTAAAGAGAGAGGTGGACCCAAACATCATCAGAAGAGTGAATCTGCTTAAAACCAAATCTGAAGAAAATTTCATCCGTGAAGTCTTGGAAGAACTTAGTTGTAATGAAGAAGGATTCTTTACAGCAAGACGTCAAGGTAAAAACTCAGTATATTATAGATGTGAAAGAGCAAATAAACCAAAAGGAAAATCACTTTGAATTCCCTGGAAAACAAGAGCCAACGGTTGTAGGGCATCTGTTAGTTTTAATTTCATAAGTGACTCTGCTTTCAAAGGATGTGTTCGTATTCAGCCCATTCATAATGGGCATGATCTTAAAGACCCTTGTCAGCAAAAAGTCAACAAAATACATCCTGAAATTCTCAGGTTAATTGAAACATATTTGGTCCAAGATCTTCTACCAACTGATATAGCTGTTAGGGCAGCAGAGTGGGCAAAACAGCAAGGTTTTGATGATTTGTGTGACCGTAGATATTTTGCCACACCCCACGATGTGAAAGTGATTAAAGAACAGTATCTCGCTAGACTATATCTGGATAATGATGATTCTTCTAGCGTAGATAAACTTCTCAAAACAGATCTTAAAGACCACGTGTTGTTCTATCAGCCTTTAGCTCGCAGTGTTTCACAACCACTCATGATCGTCCTATCCATGGAGTGGTAGCTTCAACAGCTACAGAAACATGGGAAAGACATTATTTTTTTAGATGGTACATATAAAGGCGTGACTGCATATGCATTTGCATTGTATGCCCTGATTGTTAGCAATGAAGCAGGTTGTGGTGTACCTGTTGCATTCTTTATTTTAAGTGAAGAAAACAGTCAGAATCTTGGATTGTGTCTTCAGAAGGTGAAAGATGCCCTAAATGAGTTCACACCAAGGTAATTGTTTTTAATTAGTCATTTATCAGGTGCTATTATCCAAGAGATTAGGAGTGAACTATACATCAACAACTACTGATGCAGAGTGACTCAGTTTTATGTTTCATCTTTCAGTTATTCAATGCCTTTGAGCACTAAGGCCTGGCCCAAATCAAAACTTTGACCCATCCGCTAATCGAAAATTAGAAACCTGGTGCTGATGTCAGAAGGTTATTCCTTCTACCCCAGAGGGAACCCGCCATTAATACTGGGTTTGTAATTTGCGAAAGTTTTTATTTGGTCTAGGCTGGTTGTTTCCTTACAAAATAGGGGGAATACTAATATTACTAATTTGAACTAATTCTCTTACAGATCTGTATAATGATAGACAAGGACATGCAGGAAATGAATGCTGTGAGAGATGTTTTCCCAAATGCTGTCATCCTGCTCTGTTGGTTTCATGTATTGCAGGTATTCATAAGGTTTTATTCCTATTAGTGACACTTACCTGTAATATAAACCCAGGGAGAGATGAGCACATAAATTTACTGAGATGCTCCTTTTATAGGCAGTCCATAGATAGTTGGTCCGGAAGGATGGAGGGAATGAGGAATGAAGTCGTCAGGTCCATGATTAAGTTGAAGCAATGTACTACAGTAAGTATGTTATTTTAGAACTGTGCGTGTTTTGCAGTATTTTAAGATTTATATGTGTAAGTTGATGGATTGCATGCCATATATTTAAACATTTATGCTCATTGAATTGTGTATAAAAAAAAAAATCTTAAACTGGCAAACACAACATTCATACAGGGTAGGGGTATTCAATCCCACATTCATATAGGGTAGGGGTATTCAATCCCACATTCATATAGGGTAGGGGTATTCAATCCCACATTCATATAGGGTAGGGTATTCAATCCCACATTCATATAGGGTAAGGTATTCAATCCCACATTCATATAGGGTAGGGTATTCAATCTCAGTCCTCGAGGGCCAAAGTGTTGGTTTTCACTCCTGGTCTTAATTGTTTGATTGATCTAATTATTTGTGCATTTTAAAATATTGAAGGTTTTAAGAGACATTTTTAGGGGTATTTTTCATTTGATGATTTAAATGATGCCCTTATTTCAAGATGCAGTACCTGATAATCAAATAATTGGCAGATTAACTAACAGACAGCTTGATTGCAACAAAAACCAGAAACACGTTGTGGACTGGAATTGAATAAAGAATTGATAACTGTGTGTGTGTGTGTGTGCGTGCTGCGTGCGTGCGTGTGTGTGTGTACATAACCATGTATAATGTGCAGTTACCCTACGGCAGCACAAAGAATAAGCACAATAGTCCTCGCCACCCACTCCCTATGTGATAAATCTATCTAAATCTCAGTGATCTTTATTTTGCTATTCAGAACCGTTTAATCCTAAATCATTTTCACAGCTTCATTTTCAGCTTGTACAAATACAGTGTTGAAGTATTGCTTTGATGTCAAGATGTGAAATGTCTTATTCAGCAGGGAGAGTTTTCCACAGAAGCAGAAAATGTGCTTAAGCATCTCTGTGACGTGACAAGGGACACACATGTCAGCGACTACCTGAAGGAAAATTGGCTTCCTATTGCAAATATGTGGTCACAATTTGGTCGACAGATGTATCACGGAAATAGTGAGACAAATAATTTATCAGAAAGGTAAATATATATATATATACAGTATATATATATATATATATATATATATATATATATATATATATATATATATATATATATATATATATATATATAAACAGGTGTTTTAATTTAATTATCCCAGGACTCTGATTTATTACTTAATTGAGAATCATTCTGTATCACCTTGTGACAGACCCGGAGGCAAAATGATAAGTTTTTAATTCTTTTTATTTTCAACACAAAACAATGAAACAAAACTCAGCACTACTCTCGCTCTCCACTCGCTCCACTAACAGTGCACCTTTCTCCCCTATATACTGGTGACGTGATTCAATTACTCAATAAACACCCCCGCATTCCAAACGTGAACAATCTACACCAACATTCACATGAGAAAACACGACACACACACACACGCACACCTGCATGTACATGGTGTTATCATGCAATGTGCCAATTATCTTGTTGCACTTGCAGTCTCTTATTTTTGAAGCAATGTATTTTTCCAAATTCTATTATAATATTATAACATAAAATACATGTTGTGTTTTAGATTTTTCACAGCTTAAAGTATCAGTTCATGGGTGCCAATGCAAACAGACGCTTGGGTCAGCTGCTGCTCCTTCTCTCAAACAAGGTTGTTGATTTTTACAGGTACAGCATTTAAAAAGGTGAGTTTGTGTATCAAAACAAGAGCATTTAAAATTATATTTAATACATAATAAAATCTTTATACTAATACTGTTTTTTTATTTAAAAAATATTATCATTTGCATTGGCATTTGACAATAAGAATCAAAAGGTCATCAATGTTCATAGCCCAATGATATGTTGAAAGATGTTGACCTAGAAGAAAACATTAAATTCCTACTCCCCGAGTATCTATAGCATATGTAACTGGTTACAAACCCTTTTGGCGGCAGGAAGCATCTCACCTGTCCTGGTTCCATCTTCTACCATTCCTCATGTCAGCCTTAACTGTTTTGCTTGAGTGTTGTTGTTTTACGCAATATGTTTTAGGATTTGTTATTGCTCAGATCTTGTAGGTTGGTGGCATTAAAAAAATATTATTTTTCAGGATACTTAATGTTTTATTTTGTACAATAGTCTGCTTTCAGCACAATGGTTAAATTGATTTGTTTGGTACATTTTTTAGGTACATAGATGAATTGCACAAAGTTGGAAGAATTCAAGCAGGAACCAACCCAGCAGCTGTCAGTGATTCCTCTGCTAAAAAAATGATCGACAAAGGACTGTCTCCGTTCTGCAATGTAAAAGATAATGGGGATTGTTCTGTTCCTTCGGAACACACTGAGGGCAAGTTTTACAGTGTTAGCCTCACATTCTTAACCTGTCCTTTTGCTTTACTTGGAAATGTTTGTAAATATATTGAATTTGCCAAGAGCGTTGGTGCAAAGTTAGGTGTTGATGTGTTAGCTATCCGTAAAAAACAAAGTCAGTTAATTGTTGAAAACAAAAGTTATACAGAGGAACGTGACTATCTGGTTGTGCATTGTGATGATTGTCAACTCAGCATTGTTTGCAATGGTCAGTGCAGCTGTAGGGCAAATCGTTTTGGTGAAACATGTGTATGCTTACTAGTTCAGCAATTCTTACACGACACTCAAAGCAAAAAGCTTGAAACTCCAATTATGGAGGCTCAGTCATCAGATCCTGTGCCAGAGACAACAACAAGCAACCAACTGTCCACATCTCAGATGATAGTAGACTTAAATGCCTGGTCAAACAGTCCTAATTTTAAAGACACAATGGAATTGCACTGTGCTGTAAAAAAAAAGCACACATAATGGTATCCATTGCACAGGTACCGCTCTAATTGTGAGAAAGAGATTAAAAAAAAATCTGGATCATTTGTATAATTTGTATCATTTGTATGCTAAATATTCTAAAAGACCTAATGACATTTTTAAGTCTGCTGATAGCAGGTTTACCTCTAATAGAAGATATATGTGCAAAACAAAATCAAGAGTACAATCCATGAAATTTGTCTTAAAAAAAAAAAAGTTGAGAATAAGTGAAAGATAAAAAAAAATCAGGAGCTACAATTGATATTTTGATACACAAAACTAAAAAGCTAAATACAGTCAAACCTGCTCACCTTTATTTAGATACCACCTGCTCATGTGGTCCACTTTTAATTCCTCCCAATGATATCTGTGCTTTTATTTACCTGGATTAAGAGACTACCTGTCTAACGTGACCAGTGACCAAAATTCTCTAAGCCAGCAGTGGACTTACACCTGAATTAAGCAACCTGTTGGTTGGCTTTTATCTGTAATCAATAAACATTCCGTTAAAACAAAGGATGAGAGAATTAAAGTTACTGAGGTGTCAGAAAAGTGTCTAAATGAATGTAATTTTCCTAAATGAATGGACTTTTTTTTGTTCATATTCCATCTTTGAGTGTATTCTACAGTGTATTTTAAACATACATACAGAATTACAAGAAGGCATATTAGAGACAAATAGAAAATGTATGGGTCCCTGTTTTAAGAGACCATCTGTGTTGAGGCCACTATTTGACTGTCCCTTGAATGTTCTCTTAATACAGGTATGACTAAATATTTTTATTTTTATGGTGTATTTTGCTTCTTCAAGTAACAAAAGTTCACTAAATTAACTGTAGTTGAAGTGGTAACTAACCCAGTCAACATCTTATTTTTTCTTGTTGTAATTTGTAAGAATTATTCACAATGGATTGAAGTTATAAAAAATAAATAAACTACACTTCAGAAACATCAACTTCTTTTAAGTCCTTTTAAGTGATGTTTGAATGATGTAAAATACAATATATAATTTTAAATTCGTTTATTTTTATGTCATGTAAGAAATAATTATTCTACGAGTTTTTGTATCTGTGCAGATACATACTATTCAACAATAGAGGTGTAGACATTAAGCATTTGGAATCCCAGTCCATGGGTGGCTTTGTTGAAGTTCTCAGAGTGCTCCTGAATGTGCACCATTGTCGTCCTGAGGGTTTCCCTGTAATGAAAAAAGATGTTTTAAGAATCTTAAATAAATGATAGGAGGGTTTAAGTGGTTCATACTATTTGCTTATGCATGTTTCTATATACCAAGAATTATCTGACCAAAAACTGTTTTTAATTTATTGAATTGGTTGAATTCCATGGAGATTCTGATGATGGAATATCAAATTAAATCAATATTAATATATTTAATCAGGCTAATGTGGTAATATTAGCCTGATTAAAGATAATGTGTGTGCCCTAATGTTAGGATTAGCTATAAAAATATGTGACATTCTAAAAGTGTTCAGTAAAATAAACAAAAAATCACAAGGAAAAGAAGACATTTGAGTCTTAGCTGGGACCCCATGTTAAGGTGTGGACACCTTAAAAAAAAAAAAGCTGAACTTTTGATACAGTGTTATTCATGACTTTTCATGACTGAACGGTAAGAACCAAAACAAATAATCGGCTCATCTTTGCACTTTATAGTTACGGCTGTTGTTTGGCCTGCCAAGTGTCAGCATTTATTTCCAGAAACCATGTTGTTCCATTAAAACACCATTGCATTCAAATGTATTCTGCTGATTTAAAATACAATTGAAAGCAAATCTAAAAAGTTGTCAAAGTTGTGAATATATATTTTTTTTTAAATCATTGCTGGTGTACCCAATTCAGCTTGAGTCCTTGTTATTTGTTTATTTAGCAGACGCCTTTATCCAAGGTGACTTACAGAAACTAGGGTGTGTGAATTATGCATCAGCTGCAGAGTCACTTACAATTACATCTCACCCGAAAGACGGAGCACAAGGAGGTTAAAGGACTTGCTCAGGGTCACACAATGAGTCAGTGGCTGAGGTGGGATTTGAACTGGGGACCTCCTGGTTACAAGCCCTTTACTTTAACCACTGGACCACACAGCCTCCTTGGGCATGCAAACAGTTTTCTAAAGCTTTAAATGTCACTGATTAAAATAAAAATAACATCCTGGTATACTATTATAGCTCCCGAGTGGCGCATCCATTAAAAGCACTCGCGTACAGTGCAGGATGCGCACTATAGTCTGGACGTCGCTGGTTTGAGTCCAGGTTATTCCTTTGCCGACTGAGGACAGGAGCTCCCATGGGGCGGCGCAATTGGCGGCGCCGCCCGTTAGTTCAGCCAGGGTGTCCTCGGCACATCGTGCACCAGCGACTCCTGTGGTCTGGCCAGGCGCATGCGGGCTTGCCTGTAAGCTGCCCAGGGCTGCATTGTCCTCTGACGCTGTAGCTCTGGGTGGCTGCATGGCGGGCCTGCAGAGTGTAAAAAAAGCAGTCGGCTGATGGCACACGTTTCGACAGCATGTGCTCGTCTTCGCCCCTCCCGAGTCAGCGCAGGGGTGGTAGTGGTGAGCTGAGCTAAAAACTAAATAGTTGAACACTACTAAATTCGGGAGAATATATATATATATATATATATATATATATATATATATATATATATATATATATATATATATATATATAATATAAAACATCCTGGGTAAATGTATAAGAAACTTCAAAAGTGTATCTAGTTGCTTTAATTTGTAGATTTACAGTTTTAATAAACAAAATACACGATCAAATAACATTGCAGGCAGCTGCAATCATATTTTTGGGATAAAAAAAAAAAAAACAGTGCTTATATATGCTTCTGTCTTCATGAGTGGCATAAATACAAAACGAGAGGTAAAATATAGACAGGAGTTTAATTGAGTTTTCTGTTGACTTGATGCTCCATAACTTGGCACCTCTGACTGCAATCATATCTTTCCCTGGCTGATCCCTCTGTTACCTTGCTTGTTTTATAATGGGAAATGTTTTGCTCCGATTTTAAATTTACTAAGAGACTTTGTATAATTTTCTATTTCATATTCATGTTGTATACACTTCTTATGATACTGTAGTTGTTTTATAGAGATTTGTGTTACAGATTCAATGTAATTTAATGTTTTGGTTACATGCTACACCTGCGTTTAAAACTGTAAGGAAATATACTTAAAGTCCTACAGTTTTCCAATTGCAATGTCTTTGTTGCCGATTGAGCCTTCCAAAACTGAGATTTTTTCAAAAGGGATCATCTGCGCTGCCAGTTTGCCAATCCCTACAACCAAATCACAGGCTTCTCCTGAACACACAAAAAAGTGTTACTAGTATTGAAACAATCAATTTTTAATTTACACCAAGAATGCCATTACATTTTTCTATAATCTCAATGGATTTCTTTCTTGATAAATAATGGATAATATTACATGTGAATTTAGCTAAGGCCTGATTGCAAGACAATTTAGAATGGCAACAAATCATTATATAGATAGATAGACAGATTTAAGACAAGGCTACCCATATCATTTTGAGATAAGGTTGTCTGTGGTCTGTATATTATACCATATTTTATACAGTATATTTTATATTTTTTACTGGATGATAAAACATCTCAGTGTTGTAGTGTGCTGACATTGCAATGTACATTACTAATCTACCCTCAGTCAGTTTGGAACACAGAGAAGTTACACTCATTGTTGGGCCAGGACTAGCGCCGACTGTCTCCTCAATCTTCCTCTTTAGCTTGCAGTAGTAAAGGCACAACAGTGTCTGTCACTTTTCTAAGCCCCATCCCTTTTGATTGATTTATGGCCCTAAGCCCCACCCCTTTCACACATTTTGATTGATTTATGACCTAACCACGTCCCCTTTTGATTGATTTATGACCTTAAGCCCCACCCATTTCCACGCCTCAGTGATTTATGGTCCTTAAGCCCTGCCCCTTTTCCCAGGCTTTGATTGATTTATGGTCCTTAAGCCCCGCCCTTTTCCCGGCTTTGATTGATTTATGGCCCTTTAGCTCGTCCCCCTTTTTCCCCACACTTTGAGTGATTTATGGCCCTAAAGCCTTACCCCTTTTTCCCACGCTTTTGAGTGATTTATGATCCCTTATGACCCACCCCTTTTTTTCTGATATTAACCGGACATCCGTCAAATATAACCCTCCCCTAAAAATGGCATCTGTTGTACTCCTAGTTTATAGACTATTACAAAGAAAAGACAGAAAACAGAATGAAAGAAGAGAAATCATGTTGTAGTGTAGTGCATTTTTTTTTGGACTATATTCAAGACCCTCCGTAACAATAACCAGGGTTATTAACAAACAGAGAGTCCCTAAACATTTTTAATTATGCTCAAGACCCTCTATAATAATAACCAGGAGATTATTAACAAACAGAGAGTCCATAAACATATAAAAGAGTTTCATAACCAGTACACTATACAGATATTACACTGAAAATTAACCCATAATAGTAGAAGGTGAATGTACCGGGCCCTACATTTCTGTTGGATTTCCAGGCTGTGGTAGGTAGCTGTGTACATTCCATAATACACATGGTTCTATCTAATGGTTGCTTTTAATATTACAACATATTCTAAAAAACGATTTAAAGTTGTTTTTGAATCCAGTAAAGGTTAGCACAGGCTGAATTGTAAAGGATTTATGGTTTTTTAGGAGCCTACCCATAATGCACCTGTATTTGCATAATGGTTCTATTAACATTACAGAGAACTCTAAAAACCTAGTTAATGTTATTTTTGAAGCTAGAAAAATTGACCCCCCCACGTTCTTTGTCTTAATGTGATTATTTTAAGATCATACAAGACGTGGTTAGGTATAAGAATAATATTTTTATGTTAAAAAACTGTATAAATGCGTCAGGATTAAGCATTCTGCATACTGCCATCTGCTGGTCGAATTTAATATTGCAGCTGCCGCGACCTGGATATACAACGTATTCTAAAAAACTATTTAAAGGTATTTTAGACGTTGATAAATGTTACCACGTCATTATTTGACTTCATACGAATATTTTAAGACCATACAAGACGTGGTTAGGTATAAGAATATTTTTTTATGTTAAAAACTGTATACATGCGTCAGGATTCAGCATTCTGCATACTGCCATCTGCTGGTCGACTTTAATATAGCAGAGGTCACGAATTGAATATGTTGGGAAGGTCTTTTCAAATGTTAACACAATATTCATTGACTTAATGTGACTATTTTAAGAACAAATAATAGGTGGTTAGGTATAAGATTCATCTTTTTTTCTGTTAAAACAGAATATATTTTGGGGTTTCTCAGGACTAGTAAGAAATTATAGAGAAAAGAAGGAAGAGTTTTTTTTATGTATTTATTTTTTTGATGCATACTGCCATCTGCTGGTCGATTTTAATATTGCAGCTGCCACGACCTGAATATACACAACGTATTCTAAAAAACGATTTAAAGGTATTTTAGACGTTGATAAATGTTACCACAACATTATTTGACTTCATACGAATATTTTAAGACCATACAAGACGTGGTTAGAATAAGAATAATATTTATTTTTTTATATTAAAAAACTGTATAAATGCGGTAGGATTAGCCATACCGCAGACTCTGTCTGTAGTAGGCTTTTCTTACTGTTTAGCGGGTTTGATGCTTCCTAAAGGGGATAGAACTCATAGTACATGAGGGTTGAGGGGTTAAAAATGCAAGAAGCAGTGGGCTTGACTAAAGATCAGATGGTTTCATTTGCAGACATTTCTAAATTTGAACAGCTTCTTGAAGTTAAAATTGTAGTGGTTTACAGATGTCCTGAAACAGATACTTTTGCAAGATACCAAACAACCCCCCCAGCTTAAAGCAAAGACAGTGTTTCTGTTTTTTCATGACCAGCATTATTTCGGCATTGTAAATTTGAAGGCTTTTTTGGGTGCCCGTTACATGTGTAAACACTGCTACACTGTCTATAGCAACAAGGCAGGCCATCAATGTGAGGGATATTGCAATGTTTGCTTTCAAGACTCCTGTGTTCCGGATCCTCAGGGGAAAGTTAAATGTGATGAGTGTCATAGAACTTGTCGTTCACAATCTTGTTATGATTCTCATAAGTCTGATTGGATCCCTTCCACTGTTACTTTAGATCAGATGTTTTCACATTGTGACACCTTGAAACTGTGTGAATCTTGTTGTAGGTTAGTCACTATCAACCCTGAAAAACCAAAAAAGCATACGTGTTTAGCAGCGCAGTGTAGGACATGTAAGGTACCGCTGGACCCTGACTCACCACATAAATGCTTCATAACCCCTCTCAGGGCCCCTGAAGTGTCTACGACTTATGTCTTCTATGATTTTGAATGTAGACAGGAAGACGGGGTTCATGTACCCAATTATCTGCATTGCATCCATTTGGATGGTGTCGAATGGTCTTGGGATGGAGAGGATTGTGTGAAGGCCTTCTTTCAGAGATACCGTAATTACAGGTATAAAGACTATACTTTTATAGCGCATAACTCAAAAGGTTATGATGGTTATCTGCTCATGAATCATCTAGTGCACAATGGCATTACCCCTCAGATTATATCTCAGGGCAGCAAACTGATGTGTTTCATTGACAAAACTTTCAATATGAGGTATATTGATTCTTTGAACTTTTGCCTATGCGTCTGGCGCTATGCCTAAAGCGATGGGATTTGGCGCCTCTAAAGGGTATTTCCCACATTTCTTCAATACTGCTGAAAACCAGACCTATGTAGGACCGTACCGGATCCTAAGTACTACGGTATTCACCAGATGATGGCCAAAGACCGTGAGGACTTTTATGCATGGTATGCAACCGTTAAGGGCGGCGTGTTTGATTTCAAAAAGGAGATGGTGTTTTACTGTAAGAACGATGTCGAGATTTTAAAAGAAGCATGTATTCGTTTCAAAACAGAAGTTTACAAAGTAGGTGAGATTGACCCCTTCCAATGCACTACAATCGCCTCCTTGTGCATGGCTATGTACAGGACCAAATTCCTGCCTCAGAAAACAATAGGTATTGTACCCGCTGATAATTATGCAAAGCAGCAGAAGAGTTTTTCAAATGCTTCAATACAGTGGCTGTTGTATGTTGCTGAAACTGAAAATATATACATTCAGCATGCTTTGAACGATGGTGAGAAACAGTTTGGGAGATATTTTGTGGATGGTTACGCGGTTGTAGATGGGGTTCCTACAGCCTATGAATTTGCAGGCTGTTTCTTCCATGGCTGTTCCGTGTGTTACGACTCTAATGACCGCCATCCTTTAACTAAGGAATCATGCGGTATGATGTTCCAGCATTTTAACGCAAAGGTTAAGATGCTGAAAAAGGTCCACGGTCTAGATGTACGGGTGATATGGGAACATGAATGGAATGCATTAAAAAAGCAGGACCCGTCGGTTCAGGCTTTTGTGAGTAAATATGAGGGTCCAGAACGCCTTAATCCTCGCGAATCCTTATTCGGAGGACGTACGAATGCTATCACGTTGCATTATGTAGCTAAAGAAAATGAGAGGATAGAGTACTACGATTTCACAAGTTTGTACCCCTTTGTCAACAAGACCAAGACGTATCCCATAGAGCACCCCACCATAATTTATCACAACTTTGAGGATTTGAGTAATTACTTTGGTCTGTTTAAATTAACAGTGTTGCCCCCTAGGGGTCTGTATTTTCCGGTGCTCCCCTCTAGAATCTGTGGTAAACTGATGTTCACACTTTGTCGCACTTGTACAGAGACCCTAAATCAGACAGAATCGTGCACCCATGATGATGATGAAAGATCCTTAACAGGAGTGTAGTGTTCTGTGGAGGTGTTCAAAGCCCTTGAGAAAGGTTATACGGTGACTAAAATACATGAAATTTGGCATTTCCCTCAGACTTCTGATACTCTGTTTACAGGGTATATCAATGCGCATCTGAAGGGTAAGCAAGAGAGTTCTGGGTACCTTTCTCAATGCGTTGATGCCCAAAGCAAAGAGAAGTACATCAACGATTACCTTCTCAAAGAAGGTATAGCCCTAGACCCTGAGAACATTACAGTGAATCCTGCCAAAAGGCAGATTTCCAAACTGTTTCTCAACAGCCTTTGGGGGAAGTTCGGGCAGAAAACAAACCCTTTATCCACGACTTTGGTTAGAAACCCTGCAGAATTTTTTCAGTATGTGTTTTCAAAACGCTATAAGGTTTCCCATTTTTTCTTTGTCGGTGAAAACGTGGCCCAGGTGCAGTGGCGCTACGCTTCTAACACCCCCTGGTAATGTAAACATCTTTATAATTGCCTTTACAACCGCTTATACTCGTTTAGAGCTGTATAACCTGATGGATCGACTACAGAGAAGGTGCCTTTACCATGACACAGACTCTGTAATCTTTGTGAGCAAACCCGGAGATTGGAACCCCCCGCTAGGTGATTATCTAGGGGAATTGACTAGCGAGCTTAAACCGGGTGATTACATTACAGAACTTGTTTCAGGGAGGCCTAAAACATACGGTTATAAAACAAAGGACGGCAAAACATGTCTGAAAATTAAGGGCATAACCCTTAATTACGAAAACTCCAAAACTATTAATCTCTCGTCTCTGAAAGATTTGGTTCAGAATTTCGTGAGTCCTGATCGAGACACCCCTCCTGAAAAAATCTTGATCGAAGGGACCCAAATTCACAGAAATAAAAAAGAGTTTCAGCTAGAAAATAGACCACACAGGAAAACTTTTCAGATTGTGTACAATAAGAGAGTATTGAAGTCTGACTACACCACGTTGCCCTATGGATACTGAAGGAGGTTTCGATGTATGTCTTTCCATCCCTTTTGCAGCGATCATATCAGGACCCTCTAGTTCAGGGAAAAGCTTTTTGTGAAAAAACTTTTAGAAAACTCTTCACAGATTCTATCGCAAATTCCTGAGAATATAATATACTGTTATAGTTGCTGGCAAAAATTATCGATGAATTAGCTTGTAAATTTCCCAATTTAAAATTTGTTGAAGGTATACCCATATCTCTCTGTGATGATTCCTTACTCCCCTAACAAAGTCAATTTAATCATTATTGACGATTTGATGGAGGCAGCTAGTGAAAATGATGAAATACAGAAAGCCTTTACAAAATACACACACCATAGGAATTTATGTATATTATATCTAGTACAAAATTTGTTTTTCAGGGTAAAATGAGTCGTACCATAAACTTAAATGCTAATTACATGATTCTTTTAAAAATCCCAGAGATAAGCTGCAGATTAACACCCTAGCGAGACAGATGTACCCTCGAAACTCTAATTTCTTTTAGAAGCTTTTGAAGATGC
Source organism: Acipenser oxyrinchus oxyrinchus (assembly GCA_030684275.1). Taxonomy (NCBI): domain Eukaryota; kingdom Metazoa; phylum Chordata; class Actinopteri; order Acipenseriformes; family Acipenseridae; genus Acipenser; species Acipenser oxyrinchus. The sequence continues at coordinate 44,473,054 of CM060248.1, forward strand.
AACAAAACAACCATACGGTTATCTCTTGGTAGATTTAAAAGCACAGACCCCTGAAGATTATCGGTTACTGAACAGGTTTGTTCCAACCTGATTGGCCTGCCACCTATATTATGAAAAACCTAAGGCTAAGAGGTTATAAAGTCCTGTAGATGCTTTAAAAGATTATTTTATCAACAGCAGACAACATGTCGGCTAGAATAAAAGAAACCTCCCCTCTTAAAAGGTTAGTCAGCGGCTCTTCTCCCCAGAGAAGAATCGTTTTACAAGAGGCCTCTGATGATCTTATCAAATCTATTGTTGAAATAGCCATAAACACTTTAAGGGGAATATTCCTTTGACCAAGGCCCAATTAAAAAGACTTAAAAAGAAAAAGTTGTAATAAAGAAGTTATGTAATAAGAAACAACCTCTAAAAAAGAAGAGAAAAACAGTAAACCAAAAAGGAGGTTTTATAGGTTCTTTGTTAGGCATTTCCATCCCTTTTTTATCAGATCTTTTAACATCAAGACGTTAAAAGTATGGAGTATGCTCAGAAATTGCACCTCGTACCCCAACAACAGATTGACAGACTACGACAAGGTCCCTCCCCTTCTCCTGAACCTATTAGAAAAGCAGTGGAAAGTCATCTTGATAATGATATGAAAAGTGTGTTACTGAGAACTGATATTAGCGATTATGAAAAAATTAAACTATATACAAAGGTATCTGACCTTGATTAAACAGGATGAAAAAGAAACTAATACTTTAACACTGTTAACCCCTCCTAATGATGCTGTCACTGATAATACAACTGGGCCCCAGGCATCTCCTCAAGATGGACAGAGTACTGCTCAAGAGAAAGTTTCTCAGATAGAGGATTATGTTATGAGAAGCGTCCCTCACAGATCCAAGAGGAATGCTGAATTTATTTTACAGGCCATGACCCAGAACCCTAGTACTACTTCGTGGAATGATCAAGGAGAGTTTATTTTAAGGGGTAATGTGGTGAGAGGGACCCATATGGTTGATTTAATTAAAACAGCTACCGGGGTCAGTAATGTTACAGATCGTAGGGCCCCAGCAGGTTGGGATGAATTCCTAGAGGGTCTAGCATGCATAAATATCCCTAATTCTGTGATCCCTAATACCCAGACCCGCAGCCGTATGCAGGCCTTTAAAATTACACCTCTTAAGAGCTCCAGAAGGAGGAAAAGGAGAAAAAATGACTGGGAAGACTATTAATTTGTAAATCTTTTTTCTTGTGTATTTTCAATGTTTGCTTTTTATGTACATATGCATGTGTCAAATATACTTGTTGATTTTTTTATGAATACATTCAATAAAAAAAAAGATATTGTTTAAGGGTTTATTGTCTCAAACAGCGTTTTTATTTAACATTTAAAACATTTGTTTTTAAAAACCTGACAGGAATTTACACACTGTACGCACACATCGTCACACATATATTTTGATTTAGAGGGATATATTTTTTGAATGAAATTGTAGACCATATAATCATTTTTATCAACATTTTCACTATATAGTTTCAGGATTTCACGGTAAGCAAGACCTTTAGAACGGTGATATAAGAAAAAACACAATGATGTCCACATGTAGAGGTCTTTGGTCCTTGTAGCTGTTGGTTGTTGAATACAGTCTGTGTAGAGTTTTTGAATAAAAATTCCATAATAGTTTTAGGAAAATAGCCGAAATCCGGGGGGTAACCGTATGAGTCAAAAAATTCACCGTTCCCATCTTTTAAATAAAGTCCCAGCCAATGTTCCCCTGGATAATTCTGAGGATGAGTGTTCACGATGATCAAAGCAGGATTTTTATTAATTTTCCCCTTAGGCAGTTGGTCACATGCTAAAACCCCATAAAAACTCTTTTGTGTAAAAGGGTTACTAGTTAGTATTGAGGTAAGTTGTAAAGTATTCATGGTCACGCTAAATGACTCAATTTCATTTAATCAGTAATCAAAGAGAACAGCTCTTTGTTGGGAGACCTCTATGACGTTCTCAAACACAGCATAGATGATTAGGTTTACAGTGTCTCGGCAGCGGGACAGAAAAGCGCATTTCAAGACGCATGTTTCCTGTTTTAACTAGAGAAAAGTGATCCCCTGCTTCTTGGTCGGGGGTTAAATCAAAAGCATAAAGGGTGTACCCCCTAGAGTAATCGGAACGATCGATAATCAGAGGTTTGTCTTTCAGATGTCTTCCAGTGGCTTGTATTAAACTATAATACTCCCTAACAGAGTTGTGAGTATTCGCATAGTTGGGTTGAAAAGGTTTTGAGGGTATTTGTTCTCCATCAACATACAATGCTATAAAGTTGGCATCAAAATGTTTAAAGTTAAAAGGATTTTTTACATAATCACCACTAAAGGCATCGTTATCTGTTAAACCTATGACTACAAATTTAGGCAGTTGCCCCAGAAACATATTTTCTTGATTACTAACTCTGAGCCCTCTAGGGATACTATAAACCTTGACAGCGACCCGTTCAATAGGATATTTAGCATTTGAAGTCATCAAGGCCTGAGCATGTCCTATTTTCACATCCGGAGACACTTTAACTTTCTTGACATAAAGAGAAGCTTCTAAAAGGTGAAGTTTGTACTGGTTTGCATCGCCTGCCATTAAACAAAACCTATCACTGGCCCTGATCATTTTAATTTTTACATCAATGCCGTTTAACATGAGTTTTTCTTGAAAAAAAATATCAGAATGTAGAGGTCCTAAAAGTTCAAATACGTGACTTCTTCGGGTATAAACACATCTTTGTCTTAAACCTTCGTTTGCCCCTGCAGGATCTCCAACATCCATATTGCCAGCGGTGTCTTTAAAATACATCCCAGCCGAGAATTGAGATTCCAGGGTTTCCTTACCATAATTGAGCAAGACTTCTATAAGACTTCTATAAGGATATGTGCTACTACTCTGGCTAATTAATCTCTTGCCTAAGGAAACGTCTACTTGTGAGAAAATTGTAGCTATAGGATAGTTGATAATGCTTACATGGCTATTGACATCTAGATCAGTGTTATCTGCTTTTTTGATTTTACAAGCAAGTCTTAAAAGAGTGTTATTTAAGTCTAGATAATCCTCCCCATTTCCTGCAATATAAAATTCAAGAGGGGCGGTGGTATTTCAACATAAAGGCTTTTATCTATACTTGTCTGGGTGTAAGGCACGGTGAATAAATCCAGTTCAGATTTTACACATTCTTGAGATAAATGATGAACTAGAGCCATGTTTTAAAAGATGTTTCTAGTTTTCTTTTTACGACAAGCCTTCGTTTTTTTAACAGACCTCTTCCTCCGCGATCTGCTGCTTAATGCTTAGAAGGTGCTCGTCTAGCCCTTTTACGGGATCGGCGTCGAGCTCCTGGAGGACTGGGATGTTTTTTTCTATAGCTTCTTGACATCACCATTAGCCCCGAGCCTGATTGGGGTTCCTCATGGTTGTGAGTGGTGTAGGATGTTATCACGTTCGACACCACATCCTTCACAATGTTTTTAGCCACTGACTTTAAATGAGGTTTAGCTATATCAAAACCCCTTCTAAGTAAAGGCATAGCTTTTCTAAAAAGCCCTCTGAATATACCCCCGATCCCTGCCCCGTACATTACCGGGGCTCCAGTAAACCCGGGCATCCCATTTCCAGCTTGATTTTTGTAATATTGTATATAAGGGTTAGAATCTCCATAGACCCTCATTTTCGTATTCTTTTCAATTATATATAAAGAGACTGTTTAACAGGTCTGAAGTGGACCTTCACTATGACCTTCCCAAAACGAAATGTAACAAGACTGTTTTGATCCGTCTTAAGTTGCAAAGTTATAGTGTCAAAACTATTCTTACTGACTGCTACATAATGAGGTCTGTCATAAGTTATTGTGACTATTTCATTGGGGGATTGTGACAGGATGAATGGTGCAGTGCAAAGGATGTGGAATGTCCAGACCGTTGTCTCCCAAAGAATAATCCTTTTTAATTATTAACAAAAATATTACAAAATAATCCAAAATGAAAAATAATAATATACCCCGCTATCAGCAATGATATTGGGGTAAAACAAAACAAGTCCCGACTCAAAAAGTAAACAAAAAGGCACTCCTTAAACCACAATCCTCCGTGCACGAAACTGTGCTCTTCTCCTCGGTGGATCGTGGTGCGTGCGCTGTGCTGTGTTGTGCTCTGTGGTGAGGGCGTGCTCTGGGGTAAGTGCTGGCTCGCTGGCTACAGCCTCCGTCCTCCGGCTCCTCTATTTACAGACAAAACAACAACACGTAATACACAAAAACAAACATCGGCTCTGGCCGGTCGCTTTCGTTACCTCAGCGCAAGGGAGGTTTTGACGTAGCTGCTTCCCTTTGTACCCAGCAAACTCCTCCCTGCAGTCAACGCGTCGCCTGGTTTCTCCAATAGAGGGCTGCCCCGCAGCTGACTGCAATGGAATCGTCCTGAGTACTTGCAGCTACGCGCCCCTCCTAATATGGTTACCTTCCGGTTTCCAGCTACCACCAAGGTAGTAGATCTAGGAGGCAGCTTACCTTCCCCCTTACACAGCGCCCTTTCTAATCGGGAGGGAGATTTACAGCATCGATCCTTTCTCTCGCTATCACAGGGATCCATTAATAGGAACACATCTTAGAAGGGGGACGTAGCTATCCCCCACCGCTTGATGGGTTATTATGTTGGTGTATACATACAAAGTGTAAAATCCTGCTCTAATGTCTGCCGGATAATACCCCCTCTTATAAGCTTTCTCAGCGGCGGCTTCATAGAACCCCAAGATCCTTCCTAATTGACCCTCTGTATACAGGTACAATTTGGCATCTCCATGTATATAAACTTTTCATTCTACAGATTTGTATAATAACGCTATATCGATCAATCTATCTCGAAAAGCATTATTCATAGCGTTTATTAATTCCTTTACAGAATCATAATAACCGGTGGCTATTTTAAATACTGTTTTAACGTGCGTATCTATATTACGGGTAAAAAATCTATTCTCCGCATCACTTATATTTTCCCACGTATAAGGGTATTGGATCTCTGCTAATCCAACTTCTCATTTTCCTTGTAGATTCACAGGTTTTGATAACCGTATAGTAAAATCGGCTATAGTGTTCTTTGGAAATATATCCTTTGAGGCGTTACTGGGTAGAGTCACATAAAAGGAGGATTGATCCATCTTGTCAGTAGCCTCGGTGTAATGAAATCTACAATGATGGAGTCTCCTTAATATCCTGCAACTGCTTAGCCTCGATCCAGCTGTTAAATTTGTCCGGCCAACCCCGCCACTTTATAAGACAATACTTTTTACCTTTTTCTTTTTTCTTGGCTAAGATTTTCTCTACCGTAAACAGTCTTCCGACCCTTTTATCTTCTGTAATTCAAGCTCGTAGAAGGTCCTGTTTATTTCCTCTCCATCATAATCCTTCAGCCTGTATACAGGGGGTTTCCTAGGCAATCGTTCGTATATATTAAAAATTTCATCCGTGTATGTCTGCTCATAACCTTTTATAAAGGGGGCCCTTAGTTTTGATACTCTAACAGCATCCCCAATCTGAAACTTGAATTTAGGTGGTTTGTACGGAAATTTCTGAGTATATAGATTCTTAAAAACTTTAAAGGAATTGTCTTCATTAACTTCTGAAGGTTTCATTTTAATACTTCTATGGTAAGAATTATTATAAGAGCGAACCATTTCTTTTAGCTTATCTAAATACTTATGAGTGTTGAAGGCTGTAAAATATTTCCACATTTTAGTCTTTAGAGTCCTATTATACCTTTCAACAATAGAGGCTTTTAATTCATTACCGGTGGTAAAGTGCGCTATACTATATTTTTTTAACAAGTTTTGAAAGGACTTGTTTAAAAATTCTTTACCTTTATCAGTTTGCAGTTTTTTGGGTGAACGACCGCTTTCAAGGATTTTCTTGAAAGCCTTTGTCACACACCCAGCTGTTTTGTTTTTTAGAGGTTGAACCCATGCAAATTTGGATAAAACATCTATGCATGTTAACATAAACTTGTTGCTGTTATTTTTCTTTGACAGACTAAATCAGCCTGCCATTGATCGTCAATATTAGATACATATACACGGTTTCTTTTGGGGTTCTTATGTAGGGTGTAAGTGTCTTGTTCAGTTAACCATTCGGCTATATCCTTATCACTAACCCTACACCCCTCCTCCCTAAGAACTCTCTGTAGAGACTGTCGGCCTCCAAACCCCCCTGGATTTGAAACATCGTAGTAAATTCGTTTTATTTGCTGAAGAGTCATCCCTTCAGAAAAAAAGTCAAACAAATGCGGTGATTGTAAAGTACAAAAGGGTTTATTCACACAGATTAACAATTATAACTGGATACTTTAAACGACGCATGAACAGGCGGCATTGTCTTTCATAGTAATGCATTAAACAAGATACAGTATCTTTTACAGCTCTAGAGATATCAGTATTCAAACCATTGACGAGATGATAAAGACAGGCTTCAGACACGTATGTATACAACACAAGTAAATACTCCCATTTACAGGGGTACACATTGTAAAACATTTCAGGGATCAGCGCCGTTAGAAAAACATTTAAAGGTATTTCACATTTTACAGAATCAGCAATCATTTCAGCCCAATATTTAGGATCCACCAAGGCGTGTATTTCAAGCGTCGCTCTTTTAGCTCAGTGAAACGTTTTGCATCGACAGACAAGGGGTTTTAAAGAGGTCCCGACAAGCCAATTTGTCAACTATGAGTTCAAACAGAAGACCCTCCAACTCACTCTGCATTCTGTCCCGAGTCATGCGGTTCCCCATCTTCAAAGTCAAAAGCACCGTAATAAGTCAGAGGAGCCTGGGGTTCTGTAAAGTTTCTGTGATAGAAAGATCTAGTTATCTTGTTAACCACTTCTTGAGTCCTTTCGTCCAGGTCCTGTTGCAGCTGCTGAAGCTTCTCTTTTATGTAAGGTTCAGGTCTCAGTTCAATTAAACAATCCTCAATCAGCTTCTGAATCTTGTTCAGAGGTAGGAAAAAATCGAGTAGATGAACAGCCTTAGAAACCAGAATCTTTAACCAAGGTACATGTATTGTAGCTATTATTTCTTCAAACCTCCTGTTGAAATAACCGTAGTCCGCTTCAAAGAGACAGCTATGACATCTCTGGCTGGGGTGGTCCACGGCGCAACCGGCACAATTTTTCTGCAGATCCCGGTCTATGATCACTTCCAGTAGAGAGGCCAGAAGGCCCTTGACAATCTTGAGGATTCTTGTGAATGTCACTCCGTAAAGGCTGTCGGGTCGTCGTGATCCTCCGGGGTTCTGTAGGAAGAGCGTGAGCCAGCGGTATAAAGACAGGCTCGGTTGGAACCTCCGGTCCCGTAGGAGGGTCGGTAGGAAGACTCTGGTCCGGCAGATCGTAAGAAGGTGGAAAACACCCTTTTCAGATACACACCATTGCCACGGCGCCTCGGGATCTTCAGCGTCCCTATTCTCTGGAACGTAATCAAAATCAAACCACTCGTCGCAAGAGCTGTCTGAAATATAGCCAAATGCTGCGGAAGCCATGCTGACGGTACTTCTCTTTTAAGCCGTATGAACCTTGAATAAGAAACACCTTTTTTATTAGAACCTTGAAACACTCCCCTCCCATAGATAGCGTCATACCCTACAACATGTCCAAACATGCCAGCTCTCTACCAACTCTCAGCAATGAGGATGCAGGGTCGAAGTCCTCCACCTGCTAACATTTTTCTAAATTACATTTTGATATACATAAGTCATTTTATACAACATGCTTTCTCTTCTTTCTTTCTGTTTTTCTGTCTTTTCTTTGTAATAGTCTATAAACTAGGGGTACAACAACCGCCATTTTTAGGGGAGGGTTATATTTGACGGACATCCGGTTAATATCAGAAAAAAGGGGTGGGTCATAAGGGATCATAAATCACTCAAAAGCGTGGGAAAAAGGGGCGAGGCTTTAGGGCCATAAATCACTCAAAGCGTGGGGAAAAGGGGGAGGAGCTAAAGGGCCATAAATCAATCAAAGCCTGGGAAAAGGGGCGGGGCTTAAGGACCATACATCAATCAATGCGTGTGAAAAGGGGCGGGGCTTAATGGCCATAAATCACTCAGAGGCGTGGAAATGGGTGGGGCTTAAGGTCATAAATCAATCAAAAGCGGGCGTGGTTAGGGTCATAAATCAATCAAAGTATGTGAAAGGGGCGGGGCGTAGGGTCATAAATCAATCAAAGGGGCGGGGCTTAGAAAAAGTGACAGACACTGTTGTGCCTTTACTACTGCTCGCCCTTTTTATTTTTATCTAGCCTGAGATATGCGACCAATGAATTGGTCGACATATTCTCTGGTGGCCCAATTGTTCTCCTGATCTCCTCTGTTATGACTTTGTATCTTTGGGGGGGAAAGGTATAAGAATAATAAAATACAAAATATGACCAACATTACAAAATCAGTGGTACACAACTTGACATTTAATTAAACCATAAAAGGTTGATATGTAATTCAGAATTTACTGCATTAAGCCTTTGGAATGAACTTGAGAATATCACATTCCCGTTTATTTTTTATTACCTTTTCTTTTTTTTATTAAATGAAAGTGGGAGAAGGCTCTCAACTTCAGCAAAAGTATCCATGTCATAGGGCATCACAGGCACTGTGCTTGAGGGAGGAGACATGCCTGTGGTAGCGGGGAAGCAGCCTCTTCTAAAAATGCTGGTGCACTACATGAGGCATCAAGGGCTGCTGATGTAGCTTTTTCAGCAACATGTTTCACTTGTAAATAGCACTACTTTACTTGCTTTAAATAAACTATTCAGTAATTTGATCAAACTTAATTATTCAAAAACAATAATTCATACTTACCAGTACGCTTGCGTCTTCGCTGAGGCATTTCTCTGAGAAAAATAAACAGTATGAAATTATGACAATAGTACTGCTAATTATTTTGATCAATCACAAAGACATCTGGCCAACAAACACAACACCAATACAATACTACAGTTCAGCAAACACTCCAATGTATTATTTAATAATGCTTTTCAATAGAAAAGCTTTTATTACATGCAGTACTTTGTTGCATACCTTAGTAATATTGTAGTTAAGAGAGACATGTGCCCATTATTATAAACCAGCCTGCAGGCACCTGTGCCCTTTGTAAACCTGCCTGACAAGCACCTGTCCCCATTATAGACCTGTCTGCCAGGCAGACAACACTTAAACCCGCCTTCCAGGCAGATAACACATAAACCCACCTTCCAGGCAGGTAACACATAAACCCGCCTTCCAGGCAGAGAACACATAAACCTGCCTTCCAGGCAGAGAACACATAAACCTGCCTTCCAGGCAGAGAACACATAAACCTGCCTTCCAGGCAAGCTATAGGCTGCACTGACTGACACCTGCCTGGAAGGCAGCTATGGACTGCACTGACACCTGCCTGGAAGGCAGCTACCCTGCACTGACACCTGCCTGGAAGGCAGCTATGGACTGCATTGACACCTGACGTTTTGGTCTAAACACAATGCATTTCAACGATATTGGTTTAATTTAATATACGGACAGTGCTAGAGGTTATTATAGAAAAACAAATAAAATGTAACTTTAAATATGCTCGTTTATAAATACCAAAACAAATAAAATGTAACTTTAAATATGCTCGTTTATAAATACCAAAACAAATCAAATGTAACTTTAAATATGCTCGTTTATAAATACCAAAACAAATAAAAATGTAACTTTAAATATGCTCTTTTATGAATACCAAAACAAATAAAATGTAACTTTAAATATGCTCGTTTATAAATACCTACTGTATGCACGTACATACGTCCGTTTATAAATACCTACTATATGCACGTACATACGTCCGGGCTTAAAACAAAACTTTTTTAGTAAATTTAAGAGTGCCGTTACTTACCGTTCCTAACTACCCAACTTCAAACTATCCGACGGGCTTGCTTTCAAACTTCAATACAGAGAGGAAATGGGGTAGCTGTAGGAGTGGCAGGACGGGCTTAGATGTGTGACATCAGTAAAAGTTGTGCTCTTTCGTTGTTATCTCCCTTGTGCTGCTATCTGCATTGTCACTGCCAGCACGCTGCTGCTGGAATGCCTTTCACCGCTGTCAGTGTTGGGGACACCCCGGCAGAAGGAGGAGGTGAGGAGACCTTCTCCACCACAGCCCTGATCACCACCCTGCCCACCAGAATCTATGGGGAAAGATGGACATGAGGGGAGGGGGTTGGTGTTTTAGGGCGGGAGGTGGCCGATGGCGGCCTTGTGTGCTGTGCTCATGAGGGGAGGAATGTGACAGTGTGGCAAGGTGAAAGCCCTGCCGGTGCATGGTGTGTGTGTGTGTGTGTGTGTGTGTGTGTGTGTGTGTGTGTGTGTGTGTGTGTGTGTGTGTGTGTGTGGTGGGGGGGATATTGGGTGGCAGAGAGGGGGTTAAATTCTTTCCTGCAAAGACATGTCGAAAAGCCACAGGTGTATAAAAAGGGTGATCACGGGTGTTAGTTTTGGAGTTAATGTCAGTGTTGATGGTAAAGGTGCTGTGCTGCGTTTCGTCCGTGTCCTGTTTATGACTGCAAGTGTTTTGTGTAGACCCTTTGTGGCCCTTGTGCCTTTTATTTTGTTAATGTGTTTGTTTGTTATTATACAATGGGTATTTTAAATACTCTATCCTGATTGTTCAAAACAGGTCACATGGGGGTGTTGATATTACAGCATATCACCATGGGTCGGCACTTTTTTTCAAAAACAGGCAAATCACTGGCAGATATCCATAAGCCACTAGAATTTAAAAACAAAAATGGCAGACATATTGGAATTTATCACAATAAACATGACCGTGCCTCGTGACTATTAACGCACCCAGGGCGTGTGGATATTAGAGTATATCGTGCCTTATTGCTTACTTAAACGTGTGCATTTGCGCTTAAGCTGCAGCTGTCTGAGCCTCTGTTCTTGTTGGTAACAGCTTGACCCTGTCATTCGGCCCCAAAAATGTAAGTAGTAAAGGCATTACAGCATCTGTCACTTTTTAGGCCCCGGCCAATTTGATTGATTTATGATCATAAGCCCTGCCCCTTGTGCACCCTTGATTGATTTATGACCATAGGTCCCGCCCCGTTTTTTCTCCAGAAAAAGCAGAGAAAACCATTCATTGGCCCAGAGAGCCCGATAGGAGCCGAGAGAAACCAAAATAAAAAGAAAAAAGGGGCGTATCTCATGAATACAGATAGCCCCGGCACCACATAGATAACACGGACATAAACAAACAAGGTAGCTGCTTCTGCATCCAGCGCTCAAAGAATATCACAGACATTTGCAGAGCTTTTTTTAGATGTTATAGTACTAAAATAATGACTTATCACATTATTGAGGAGTTTGGTGATAAAACGAGTGATCAGGAGATGATTTATCGGTATGCACTACTATGAAGAGGTATGTGCAAAATACAGCAAACAAGGGGTGGAGCGGGGCTGGAGATGCAATACTGAGTGTCCTGTTGATATGCAGTGCCTTTTAAACCTGTTATACTTTTAAACAGCGCGTCTAAAATAAACTGCGCGTGTGAAAATAAATTGGACCTGACGCGCTGAATAAATGGACCGCTAAGGGTTAAACAAGATCTACCTTTCCTAAAGCCTTGTTAGCAGTCTCCTATAATGTTGTTACTGTAGCGATCCGCGCATTTGTGTTTATGTACCTTACTCCCTGCTATCTGTTTGTGTTTGCATACTGTGTGTGTTATTCCCTACCCGCTGTATTCCGCCATTGCTTGTTTACCTTTTGTGTGTGTATTCCTGTACCATGTAACCCGCTTTGTTTGTCTGCCCTGGTCTGTTCCCATTGGTTATTATCTGTGCACCCTCATTGGTTGTTGTTTGTCTGTGCCCATTGGTCCTGGTGTGCGGCTGAGGGCCAATGGGATGTATCCGAAGACTGGTCTCCTTTTGTCACAGGCTGGATCCAATTCAGGGTATATTCTGGCCAATTTGACCTTTGATAAATGAAGACAGTGTAAGATCTTGCCTCGCTTCGCCCGAGGATGCTTGCCTCGCTTCGCCCAAGGATGCTTGCCTCGCTTCGCCCAAGGATGCCTGCCTCGCTTCGCCCAAGGATGCCTGCCTCGCTTCGCCCAAGGATGCCTGCCTCGCTTCGCCCAAGGATGCCTGCCTCGCTTCGCCCAAGGATGCCTGCCTCGCCGCCCAAGGATGCTTGCCTTGCATTGCCTGGGGTTGCCAGTTGCTCCGCATCGCCTGGGGTTGCCAGTTGCTCCGCATCGCCTGGGGTTGCCAGCCGCTCCGCATCGCCTGGGGTTGCCAGCCGCTCCGCATCGCCTGGGGTTGCCAGCCGGTCCGCGCTCGCCTGGGGTTGCCAGCCGCTCCGCATCGCCTGGGGTTGCCAGCCGCTCCGCATCGCCTGGGGTTGCCAGCCTCTCCCACATCGCCTGGGGCTGCCTGTCGCTCCGCATTGCCTGGGGCTGCCTTTTGCTCCACACAGGGTACAGGGTGCGAGGGAGAAGTGGAGCTCCGCTGCCGCCTCTATGGCCAGGGGCTCCCCTCGAGTTCGCCTCCCGAGGGTCGCTGCTGCTGCCGTCGCCTCCCGAGGTCCGCTGCTGCTGCCGTCGCCTCCCGAGGGTCGCTGCTGCTGCCGTCACCTCCCGAGGTCCGCTGCTGCTGCCGTCGCCTGGGGTCGCCAGGGATCCTGCTTCGCCTGGGGTCATCGAGGGTCCTGCTTCGCCTGGGGTCGCTACACTGTGGCCAGAACCCCATGAAGGGAACTGCCGGCCATGAAGAAAGGGGGAGGTCAGGAGACCAGCTCCCCAGCCGCATTTCCGTGGCAGGAAACACGGTGGCCAGAGCCCCACGGAGGGAGCTGGCGGCCACGAAGGAGGGGAGGTCAGGAGACCAGCTCCCCTCACAGCAGTTTCGCTGCCGGAGATCGTGTGGTCAGAGCCCCATGGAGGAAATGCCGGCCATGAAGAAGGGGGAGGTCAGGAGACCAGCTTCCCCAGCCGCACTTTCGCGGCAGGATAGTGTGTGGCGGGAGCCCCGGAAGAGGGAGCTGATAGCCACGAAGAAGTGGGGAGTGGAGAACATTCCACCATGGCCACCCCCCAGAAACACCATGCTTCGCCCTCTTCCGGGACTTTAAGACTGAGGGGGGAGGTGGCCATTGAGGCCATGTGTGTTTTGCACAAGGGGGGGTACATGTGGCAAAGTGCCCCCCCCGTGTGTATTTTGTGTTATGTGTTGTGTTTTAATGTTGGTGTATAGTCATTGGTACACGGGGTATAAACGGGTCTGTGTTTCACGTGTATTTATAAATGTAGATTTGTATTTAGGCACGAGGATGGCACAAATCACTTCACGTGCATTTAAAGTATTAGTATGTGAACATGGGAAAGTGCACTTTAATTTATTCACGTGCAGTTGTACCGAGATTCCAATTGAATGATTGACTAGCAATCGAGTCTCGGTACAACTGCATAAAAGCAGCTTGTTTTCACTCACTCAGGGTTGTGTGTTCGGTGAGTGGAGAACGGGATAGGAGACAGAGGTAATAATTGTAAAAGTAAAAAGTAGTTAAATCTGCTCACCGTGGTTTTTCTGTATAGTCTGTTTTGTTTGTCTATCTATTTTGGCGCAAGTGCCGTGTCCTGTGTTTTTGTGTTCTGTTTAAACCTTTTACTTTGTTAATAAACGCTGAGTGCTACCATTTGCACTCAGCTTCTCATCAGCACCGTCTGTCTGTGCGTTTCTCTCTCTGGTCTGAGTTCCTCCCTGCAGCCAGCTTGTCACAGGCAGTTACCAAAGTTTGTAGTTATTGGTTTAACAGATAACGACGCTTTTAGCGGATCCTACGCTAAAAACCCTTTTAACTTTAAACACTTTGCCAGGAACTTTATAGCTATGTACCGTCGATGGTGAACAAGTCCCCTCAAAACCTTTACAACCCGACTATACAGCAAGACACAACCCCGTCCGGGAATATTACAGTCTAATACAAGCAACGGGTAGACATCTCAAAGACAAACCGCTGATAATTGATCGGTCAGACTTTATTAGAGGCTATGCGCTCTATGCTTTTGATTTGACCCCTGACCAAGAATGTGGAGATCATTTTTCCTTAGTAAAAAATGGTAATATGCGTCTTGAAATGCGTTTTGCCAATGCTCTGCCAGAGACTGTGAATATGATTGTTTATGCTGTTTTTGAGAACGTGATTGAGGTTTCCCACCAAAGAGCAGTTCTCTTTGATTACTGAAAAGTTTGATACAACTTTGATCCTTTTTAAAATGAATACCACCCAGCTTACAGTGTTGTTATCCAGTAACCCCTTGACTGAAAAGTATTTTTATGGGGTCCTAGCTAGTGATCAACTACCTAAAGGAAAAATAAAAAAAACTTCCTGCGATGCTTATTGTCAACACCGACCCCCAAAATTATCCTGGAGAACGCTGGCTGGGAATTTATCTAAAAGAAGAGGGTCATGGAGAGTTTTTTGATTCTTACGGTAACCCTCCAGATTTTACTTATTTTCCTAAAACTATCTCAAACTTTTTATACAACAACGCTAAACAAACAGTGTACAATAATCAACCTCTACAAGGTCTTATGACCACTACCTGCGGTCATCACTGTGTTTTCTTCTTACATCATCGAGCCAAAGGACTTACTTACCCCGAGGTTATGGCTCTCTACAGCTCTGATTTAAACAAGAATGATCTGATGGTATCCCGATTTATACATTGCATGTCTAACCCTAAAAAACAGAACTGTATAAATATATTTTCATGCGTGAAGACTCACCATGATTTTAAAAAATGTTATGAATGTTAGTCTTCAAAAACTTACGACAATGTAGATGTTGAATAAATATTTTTATTGTTGTAAAGACTTATACAGACAAATATATCAGACATTGATTATACACCATTTGCATGAATATACAACAAATGTATCAGACAATGATTATACAACATTTGCATGAATATACAACAAAATGTAAAGATGTGTGAAACTCAATAAAAAACAGTAACATCTTAATAAGTTTCCCATAACTGTTGTCTTTTTTTCTGCTTCTTATTCATAGGGGTCTCTAAGGGTCGTTTTTTATAGGCTTCTATGAGTTGTCGTGTTTGAGAATTAGGTACTGTAGAATAAGGGACATTTATCACAGCCAAACCTTTGATGAATTCAATCCATCCTACAGGTAGCCATGTTCAGGGATATTGGTATTCCCAGTAGCGGCCCTGATTAAATCAACCATATGCGACCCTCTAATGTTCTTGCCCCTAAGAATGAATTCCCCTTGATCATTCCATGAGGTAACCAAAGCATTCTGAGACATTGCGTTTAAAATAAATTTAGCATTTTTCTTAGATCTGGAGGGGACGCTACTCATAACATCAGTCACAACCTTAGATTCAGATTCTGCATCAGTTTGTGTCATTTCCTCAGAGGGAGGTGTAATCAAAGTCAGGGTATTAAGCTCTTTTTCACTCTGTTTAATCAAGGCTAGATATCTCTGTAAGGAGCTGGTGTATAGCTTTTCATTTCAGAGTCAAGTCTGCTTTCAACTGCTTTTTTAATAGGTTCGGGGTGCTGTGGCTCAGGCTGTCAAAGTCTATTGAGTTGATGTTGCGGTACCAGAAACATTTTCTGTGAGTGAGTCATTTTTTTACAAATGAACTTTAGGTGTTAAGAGTCCTGATAAAAAAGGCAGAGCAATCCTTATTAAAGCACCAATAAAACCACCACTCTGATTCACAGTTTTTTTCTTCTTTTTAATTGAATGGTTCTTATTACATAGGCTCTTTATAACACGCCGCTGCTTTTTGAGGGTGTTTAACTGACTCGATGTCAAGGGGATGTTACCCTTTAAGGCGTTTAAGGCAATTTCAACAATAGATTTGATAAAATCGTCTGAGGCGTCTCGTAAAACTGCTCTTCTCTGATGAGCAGAGCCGCGAACTATGCTCTTTAAGAGATGGAGGTTACGTTTTATTCTAGCGGACATGATGCGTTGTTGAAGAGTCTAGATAAATAAAAGTTTTATCGCTATAACAGGTCGTTTATAAGTGTTTTGTCTTGGTATTTCTCATGATATAAGCAACTGGCCAATCAGGAGTAAATAAACGAGTTCTTAGACGGTATGCTTCGGGGGTTTGTGCTTTTAAGTCTATTAAAAGATAACCATAGGGTTTTTTTGTGGCATCTTCAAACGTTTCTAAGAAAAACTTGGAGTTACCGGGGTACCCGTCGGGCTAGCGTGTTGATTTGAAGTTTATCTCTGGGGTTTTTAAACAGAATAATGTAATTGGCATTCAAGTTTATGGTACGGCTCATTTTTCCTTGAAAAAACAAATCTTGAACCAAATACAGCACGCATAAATTCCTATGATGAACGTATTTTGTAAAAGCTTTCTGTATTTCATCATTTTAAGCTAGCCGCCTCCATCAAGTCATCTATAATGATTAAATTGATTTTGTTAGGAGGCAGTAAATTATCATCGGTTAATGAAGGCGGTATGCCTTCAATAAATTTTACATTTTAAATTTAAGTGCCAATTCGTTGTATAATGGCTGCCAACAGCTATAGCACCATATGATATTCTCAGGGGTTTGGGAAAAGATCTGTTGAGAGTTTTCTAAAAGCTGCTTCACAAAATAACTTTTGCCTGAATTGGAGGGCCCGATATTATAGCGGCAAAAGGTACGGTTAGTCTAATATCGAAGCCATCTTCAGTAGCCATAAGGAAGAGATGTGTAATCAGACAGCAAGACTCTCTTATTGTAGACTATTTGAAAAGTTTTCTGGAGTGGTTTGTTTTCCAATTGAAATTATTTTTTATTACGGTGAATCTGGGAGCCTCGAATCATGATATGCTCTGCAGGGGTTTTTCTATCAGGATTCACAAAGTTTTGAACTAGGTCTTTTAATGAAGCAAGGTTAATTAATTTGGAATTCTCATAGTTTAGGGTAATACCCTTTACTTTGAGACATGTTTTTCCTCTGTTTGTAACGTATCCATACGTTTTAGGCCCCCCTGACACAAACTCTGTAATGTATTCCCCCGGCTTCAACTCGCTAGTTAAATCTCCAAGATAATCACCAAGTTCTGGACGCCAAGCATGGGGCCTACTGACAAAGATCACAGAGTCCGTATCATGATACAGACAACGACCTTGCAGACGATCCATGAGGTTATAGAGCTCTAACCGGGCGTAAGCGGTTGTAAACGCTGCTATGAATACATTTACATTACCTGGAGGTGTATAGGTTTCAGAAGCATAACACCACTGAACCTGCGCCACTGTATCACTTACAAAACAAAAATGAGAAACATGATATCTTTTTGAAAAGAAATAATGGAAAAACTGGTCAGGATCTTTAACCAAGCTCGTAGAGAGTTGGTTAGGTTTCTGTCCACATTTTCCCCAGAGCGAATTCAGAGATAGTTTGGAGATTTGTCTTTTAGCAGGGTTAACATTAATGTTTTGAGGATCTAATTGAATCCCCTCTTTCTGAAAATATTCATCAATATAACGCTCTTTACTCAACTCATCGGTACAATGAGAGGGGTAACCTGAACTTTCCTGTTTCCCCTTGAGATGACTATTAATGTAGCCTGTAAAGAGAGTGTCAGATTTCTGAGGAAAATGCCAAACTTTGTGTATTTTAGACACTTTGTAACCTTTCTCAAGAGCTTTGACTACCTCTACACTGCACCATGTTCCTGTCAAGGCTCTTTCTCCAGAGGTATGGTTACATACCCCTGTCTGGTTTAGTGTTTCTGCGCAAGAACGGCAGAGGGTAAACATTAATTTCCCGCAGATTCTTGCAGGCAGTACGGGGAAAAAAGACCCTAGGAGGCAGAACAGTTAATTTGAACAAGCCAAAGTACTGCCTCAAGTCCTGAAAATTATGGTAAATTATGGTAGGATGGTCTACAGGGTACACTTTTGTTTTGTTGACAAAGGGATACAAGCTAGTGAAATCAAAGTATTCCAACCTTTCATTTTCCTGGGCCACATAATGTAATGTAATGGCATTTGTACGACCCCCAAACAGAGCCTCATGAGGATTGATACGTTCTGGAAAATCAGAGCGAACCAAAAAATCGTGAACTTGAGGTTGTTTTTTCAGGGCGTTCCATTCATGCTCCCAAATAACTCTGACTTCCAACCCGTAAACCTTTTGCAATGTTTTAATCTTTTCATCAAAGTGATGATACATCATACTGCAGGATACTTTGCTTAAGGGGTTTACATCGGCGGAATCATAGCATTGGGGGCAACCATGAAAAAAGCACCCTGCAAATTCAAAAGCTGTACGCTTACCATTAATCACAGCATACCCGACCAAGAAAAAGGGCCCTATTTTAAGCTCTCCATAGTTTAAAGCATGTTGAATGAAAACATTTTCAGTTTCAGATACATACATTAACCATTGTATCGAGGCATTTGAAAAGCTTTTTTGCTGGTCACTGTAATTGTCTGGAGGAACGATAGCTATTGTGTCTTTAGGCATAAATTTACTTCTATACATAGCCATGTACAGTGAAGCAATTGTAGTACATTGGAAGGGGTCTATCTGCCCTATAGCATAAACCTCTGTACAGAATCTGATACAGGCCTCTCTCAAAATTTCAACATCATTTTTGCAGTAGAACGCCATTTCTTTTCTGAAATTAAAAATGCCATTCTTAATCGAATCGTACCATTTGTAAAAGTCATCACGTTCTTTAGACATCATTTGTTGAACACCGTAGTAACGGGGTTCAGGATAGGGCCCAACGTAATTCTGGTTTTCAAGAGTATTGAAAAAATGAGGAAAATATCCTTTTCTGGCTTCAAATCCCATAGTTGAAGGCATTGCACTTAACTTCATGGGCATAAAGTTATAGGAATCAATGTAGCGCATCTTAAAAGCCTTGTCTGTAAAACACATTAACTTGCTACCCTGAGCTATGATATGAGGGTTAACACTGTTGGTAACTAAATAATTCATCAGTAAATAACTGTCATACAACTTCGCATTGTGTGCCAAGAAAGTATAGCCTGCGTAACTGGGCCTGCGATACCTTTCGAAAAACCTTTTCGCCCTCCCAAAACCATGATTCACCATCCATGTGCATGCAGTACAAATCATTCGGAATGTGCAATCCATCTTCCTGCCGGCATTCAAAATCATAAAACACATATTTATCTGTGGGCTCATAAGGTTTTGGCACGTGAATGAAGCATTTGTGATCAGTGTGAGGTAACAACACAGCCTTACATATCTTACAGTAGGGACTAGGACATTTATGAGCTGTAGTTTTAGTAGGGTCACATTTATATTTCAGCCATACACACATCATAGGCACCCCTGAATTCTGGAAATACCAAGCTCAGAACGCTGTAAGCAAAGCATAATTGATTGTCTCTGTTGTAACATATAATCAGATGCTTGGCTTTTTTTCTAATAAGCTCACTTTTCATTAAGGTCTGCAAACCTCTCCTTAGACCCCCTCCTTCAGGACACCTAATAACTTGTACAATCAACATCAAAGAGTCATCAGCCATAATTTCACTATGACTTTGAGGGAGAGCTAGAAATCTCACTCAGCATATTCTCTAACGTATCATGCAGTACGGTAAAAACTTCAGCGTAGGAATCCAAATCATACAGGTGTGTAAAGTTAAGAGGTTGTTTCAATTCGATATTGTTAAACATAGGTCTATGTCTAAGCTGTACAGATTCCCCCCCAATTATAGCTCCGTCGCTAACCCTGTTAGGGTTCTGTAAACCAGAGGGACCCGTCACTTGGTCATCATGTACTACACCATTATCCTGACAAGACCCCCCGTATAAACCTTTCCCTATTTGGTTTTCCATAGCATCTACACTCTCTGTATTAACATGATTTTCTCTAGACATTTCTTGCAAAAGCTTGTCCAAAGAGTCAAAATTGATCTGAGTCAATTTAGCATTAGCATTAATAATCTCTGGGTGCTGGGGGTTAATGTTGTTTTATATTAGGGGTGTTGTCATTTATAGAGGGATTATCTGTAGAAATCTCATCAATCAGAGCCCTGATTGACGGTAAATTACATGAGTCATAATTTAAATCATTTCATAGTTTGTCTAGATAGTCAAAGTTCTCAAAAGCTCCTAAATTTGTGGGGTGAACAGTGCTTGGTCTTACATCTAGGTTTGGAGACTTAGTATGTGTAGGGGATCTTGTTGAGGGATCCGTATTTAAAGTACTTTGGGGGATGATTGCAGAATTAACCACAGAATTATTTGACACAGTTTGACTCAGATCAATTGAAACCTTTTTATTTTTTTGAACACCTGTCACAGCATCATCATTATCAGTATCATCAACAACAGCATCAGCATTATCAGTAGCATCAACATGTTTTCTCTTACAAGTTTTTTTTCCAAAAGGGCGTCATTATTGCTCTACAATGACCAAGTTATTGTTTCAAAAAGCCTAGAGTTTTCAACAGGGTTATTAAGGTCTGAATATTCTGAGCCACCTCAGGGTCAGACACTAGAGCCCTTATAGCGGGGTGTCTGTAAATGAGCTGATCTATAGTCAATTCAACATGCTTCAAGAGCTCCACCTGTGATACCTAGTAGTCGAAGATGAGGCTTGCGCTGGTTTTGGCCTTTGAGGTACTTCTAAGACTGGTGGGGTGACTCTTGGTCTCGGTGAACTGGGCAGTCTTCTGGAAATTTTACGGGGTCTTTTAGACTTCGAGTCCCTGATGACTGTTGTTTCGTCCTCTGAAGAATCGCTGGATACAATAAGAGCAGTTCTTGCGGGTCGTTCTAAAAGAAAATAGAACAAAATATACAATCAGACCAAAATACATTAACAGCTGCTTAATGAAATATTTAACATTCTTTTTAAAAAATGCTTCATTTTAAAATAGGTACTTACTTTTGAGAGGTCTTTTTTTCAGATTTTGGTTGTTTATTGTTGGGCTCTAAGGGGGTCCTCGCCTTTACATCTAGGCCCTTTGATGTGCTGGCCACGTCTTTCCTTGAAGGTTTTTCAGGGCTTTCTAAAATAATAATAAGATAAAAGGTTGTATATGATAGTTTTATGCACCTAAAATAAATAATATTAATTATAAATGATCAAACATATTTTTATTAGTCTATAAAACAATACTGATCATACTTTTAGACACTTCTGAGTCGGACGGCAGGTCACTGAAAGATGTAATGAAGCACTCTTCCAGTTGAGAGGGGTCTTCAACGTAGTCCGCTTCTAAAACTGTATGAAACAGATACGTCTTTTTAAAAATGAAATATATAATAATAATAAATAAATAAATAATAAAAAATAATAAAATAATTAAAAATAATGTATATAATCCGTAATAATTATACATAACTTAATATCCAAGTATATAATAATTATATATCCGTAGACACTATTAATAAACAAAAACAGACATAAATATAAATAAAACATGACAGTTTTTACTCACTTTTAGACGATTCTACCGCCACTGAGGGATTACTTAAAAAGACATCAGGGTCAACCATGGGGATCGTTAGCTCCTGTTGAATGTTCTCTCCGAGGGCAAGTTCTGTAATTTAAAGTCGTCATGAATACTTAGAGAAAAAAGATCGCGATATTTAGGTCTAGCGGCAGTTAAAATGTATGACACATACCGTTATAGCCCCGAGCCTCTAGAAGCCATGTGGGGGAAAGGGGGAAAATAGTCGTCTGGTCGTTGTGCGGCTCAGTCACTAACTCTTCATATGAATTTAACTGTTCTTCTATAAGCTCCTCGATATCTGTAAATATGAAAAATATATAATTAAAAATAAATAATAATAATAATAATAATAATAATAATAATACAAATAATAATAAATTTATTCATGTTAAAGTATGTATTTTTATAATCGAGTTTATATCTCTGAGTTATAGGCTCCATCTTAACTCTTTTTTAAAATAAATCACATTTTAAAAAATGTATACGGTAAACACGATACCTATTAGGATAACCATGCTGCGTCACAGACAAAACCGCTAGGGTCTTCATTCATAACCTAAAAAACACCATTTTTTCCATAAGGCGTAAAGACACTACATTCCCCAGAATACATTTTTAAACATAGCGGCTTACGCTCTGAGTTAAAACGCATTTCAAACATTTTTTTTCACAGAGTATCTATTAGCGTTTTACATACGATTTTTCAAAACGTTACATTTATAATACAAAAAATATAATACAAAAAAATATGGCTAAAGAAACATCTTTTTTCGCTCTGAGTTAAGACGCCATTTAAGCATTAAACATAGAGTTACGTACCGTGTTCTTGATCGGTTCTTGATCGGTGCGTTGTCCATTTATCTTGCTAGCGTGGTTGCTTGATTCTTTCTTGAAGGATTCAGACCTTTTTTTCCAGAAGTGCTGACTTGTCTGGAGAGTCCGTTTATATACAGTATAGTTCCATGGTCTTGACAGTCATAACCCCCCAGGGGACCGGGTCAGGAAAACGGATGCCATAAAAAATCAATTTTCAGGATGTTGTGACAACTGCCCCAATAACCCTACTTCAGGGCTAACTTCCTCTGACAAATGCTGTCGGCTTTATAGAACACAATTGTCCCACTCTGTTCATAACGTGTAAAATCAAATCTAATATATATATATATATATATATATATATATATATATATATATATATATATATATATACACAACCCACAGTGAACTACCATAGACGATATATATATATATATATATATATATATATATATATATATCTATATATATATATATATATCTATATATATATATCTATATATATACACAACATATCGAAACGTTGACAGCTGTCTCTTTGAGTTAATATATAGTGAGATAACCTAGACGAAATCTAGATAATATAACTTATAAACGGGTCATTACCACAGGCTCAGTATGGGGCAAACAATCGCCGATTTTTAAAAACATAACGCTGCACTAAGCTCATATATAGTTTTAAAAAATCTAAGCAGTAAAACGTATTAATAATTTGCAAAAACCATCAGAACAGTTTGGTCGTGTATGAAGCTATTCAAATCTGTTGGTGATAAAAGCACTTGCAATATTTTTCTCTTTTATTTTTTATTTGCAATACAACACGTATTTCGATTTTATATGTCTTTTTTCTTAAAACATATTATGATCTTTTCTTTGAACTGTATATTCAGGTTGAAATAACACCCCGCTTTCCGAACCTCGTCCCCAGACCAGACGTCCCTGAAAGTGCGAAATCATACAAGTTGCTCACCAAAAGGTTTACACCTAACAAATGATTTTCAGGGCTAACTTCATATCGAAATGTCACCTGCTTTTCAGACTCCACCTCAGACCATACGGCCTCAAGGTTCCCACATATCAAATATTCTCAGCGTGGGGCTCTGGGGTGTGTGTGTGTCTGTGTGTTTCGTGCGCATATTTGGTGCAAAGTAACCGCCCCCTATTTAAGTCACAGAACAATCTTTTGAAGTCATTCCTCAGCTGAAGTTTGAAGAGAGAAGAATCAGGCAGGAATTCAGGCAGGACTTATACGTTTGTCCGGGGAGTTTTTTTTTGTTTGTTTTTGAAAACGGTAAGAGAGCACTTTTTCAGAAATTGTACTCCGATAGATTTTGTTTTGTTTTTTGTTCTTTTATAAATATTTAATTTGAAATCTATTTTATTTTGTTTTAACGATACACTTTTAAAGCGACTAACGCTCAAGTTGTACTGTGATTTATGTGTGTAATACTTGTTTAAACGCAATGTCGAATAACTTGTTTTTCTGCATTTTTCTTTTGCTTTTGTGATATGCTATTTTAAACTTTCTCCTGTTTCAACTATTGGTTATTGTATGTGAAAATATCTTTTGGTTTTAACGTTTGCCTGGTAAAAAAATATGGATACACCAAGCCTATAAAATGTAAAAATCACAGTGCCTCAAACCTTTGAACATCCTCGTGCGTCTTATTAAACAATGATTTTGTAAATATGGACAAATGCAATAAGTGTGTGTGTGTGTGTGTGTGTGTGTGTGTGTGTGTGTGTATATATATATATATATATATATATATATATATATATATATATAATCTATCCCATAAGCATATATGTCTGTGACCCATTTTAAAACGACAAAACACTCAAAGTTTTACTATGATTTCTGTGTGTAATGTTTAAATGCTTTTAAATGTTGAATAAGTTGTGTTCTTTTTTGTTTATTTTTTCTTTTTGCTTTTAATACCCAATTTTAAACTTTCTCCTTTATCATTAAGTGTCATGTAAAAATACTAAGACTTTAATGTTGTATACACCAAGCATAAGTTAACATAAGCATTTATAAAACTTGGGTAACCCACTGTCCCCTGATTACATAAATAACATATTAAACAATGATTTTTGTACATATCTTATAAAAGACATTCAATAAGTTTATAGGCATATATATGCCTATATTCCATACTCCTATATAAAATTATATATTATTATATATTCATAAATTCATAAATCCATGCCCCTCATTATATATTCATAAATTCATACACATAAGGTCAAGAGGTCAAAAGGATCATAGATCAGACTTTTGACATAAGCTATAGTAATATTCTACTGTGGCAAACACTGTTGCAGCAGCAAAGGTCATTAAAAATGATCTAGACAGACATTCAGAACTGGGCAGACACATGGCAAATGACATTTAATAGAGAAAAGTGTAAGGTACTAAAAATGTGCATTATAAATAAAATAAAATGTGCATTATAAATACATATATATATATATATATATATATATATATATATATATATATATATATATATATATATATATATATATATATATATATATATATATATCATATGGGAGATACTGAAATTGAAGAAGGAATCTATGAAAAAGACCTAGGAGCTTATGTTGACTCAGAAATGTCTTCATCTAGACAATGTGGGGAAGCTATAAAAAAAGGCCAACAAGATGCTTGGATATATTGTGAGAATGTTGAATTTAAATCAAGGAAAGTTAATGTTAAAACTTTACAATGCAGTAAGACCTCATCTAGAATATTGTGTTCAGTTCTGGTCACCTCGTTACAAAAAGGATATTGCTGCTCTAGAAAGAGTGCAAAGAAGAGCAACCAGAATTATCCCGTGTTTAAAAGGCATGTCGTATGCAGACAGGCTAAAAGAATTGAATCTATTCAGTCTTGAACAAAGAAGACTATGCGGTGATCTGATTCAAACATTCAAAATCCTAAAAGGTACAGACAATGTCATCCCAGGGGACTTTGAAAAAAGAAACAAGGAACAGGGGTCACAAATGGAGATTAGATAAAGGGGCATTCAGAACAGAAAATAGGAGGCACTTTTTTACACAGAATTGTGAGGGTCTGGAACCAACTTCCCAGTAATGTTGTTGAAGCTGACACCCTGGGATCCTTCAAGAAGCTGCTTGATGAGATTCTGGGATCAATAAGCTACTAACAACCAAACGAGTAAGATGGGCTGAATGGCCTCCTCTCGTTTTTAAATTTTCTTATGTTCTCATGTTCTTAAGTCTGCAGAATCAACCATTCTGTATGGCCTGAGTTCTTTAATTATATATATAATTAGAAAAAGTATTTGCCCCCTGTCTGATTTTCTGCATTTTTGCATATTTTTGACATTGCATTTTATCAGATCTTCAACCAAAACCTAATATTATATAAAAGGGACCCTGAGTGAACAAATAACACAAAAATTTGATACATATTTCATTTATTTATTAAAGAAAGTTATGCAACACCCAATGCCCCTGTGTAAAAAAGTAATCGCCCCCATAGACTCAATAACTGGTTTCGCCACCTTTAGCAGCAATAACTGCAACCAAACGCTTCCTGTAGTTATTGATTAGTCGCTCACAGTGCCATGGAGGAATTTTGGCCCACTCCTCCATGCAGAACTGCTTCAACTCAGTGACATTTGTGGGTTTTCGAGCATGAACTGCTCGTTTCAGGTTCTGCCACAACATCTCAAGGTCTGGACTTTGACTAGGCCATTCCAAAACTTTAAATTTCTTGTTCTTCAACCATTCTGAGCTAGACTTGCTTGTGTGTTCCGGATCATTGTCTTGCTGCATGACCCAGCTGCGCTTCAGCTTCAGCTCACGGACGGATGGCCTGACATTCTCCTGTAGAATTCTCTGATACAGAGCAGAATTCATGGTTCCTTCAATAATGGCAAGCCGTCCAGGTCCTGATGCAGCAAAGCATCCCCAAACCATGAAACTACCACCACCATCCTTGACCGTTGGTATGAGGTTCTTACTGTGGAATGCAGTGTTTGGTTTTTGCCAGACATAAAAGGGCCCATGTTGGCCAAAAAGTTCCACTTTTGACTCATCTGTCCATAGAACATTGTTCCAGAACTCTTGAGGATCATCCAGGTGCTTTTTGGCAAACTTGAGACGAGCATTCATGTTCTTCTAAGTGAGCAATGTTTTCCGCCTTGCTACTCTGCCATGAATCCCATTTTTGCCCAGTGTCTTTCTGATGGTGGAGTCATGAACACTGACCTTAGCCGAGGCGAGAGAGGCCTGCAGATCCCTGGATGTTGTTCTAGGGTTCTTTGTGACTTCCCGGACGATTTTACGCCTTGCTCTTGGAGAGATTTTGGCAGGACGGCCACTCCTGGGAAGATTCAATACTGTCCCAAACTTTCTCCATTTGAACAATATGGCTCTGACTGTGGTTCGGTGGAGCCCCGAGCCTTAGAAATGGCTTTGTAACCCTTTCCAGACTGATAGGCATCAACAACTTTTTTCCGGAGGTCTTCAGGAATTTCTTTTGTTCGTGGCATGATGTGCCTCTGGAACCTGTGTGCTGACAACCTCACTCTGATGGTAAGGGCCTAAGATAGTCAGATTTATATTGGGCAGGCCTGGCCCAAATCAGGCCTGGTTGTTAGCCAAAGTACTCAAACAGCTGACCCTAATTATCCCTTTAATTGGGTTGAGTTAACTAGGGGGGTGTGGCAAAGTGCCCCCCCTGTGTATTATATGTTACGTGTTGTGTGTAAATGTTGGTGTATAGTCATCGGTACACGGGATATAAACGGGTCTGTGTTTCACGTGTGATTTAAAAATGTAGATTTGTATTTAGGCACGAGGAGGGCACAAATCACTTCACGTGCTGGTTAAAGTAATAATATGTGAGCACGGGGAATTGCACTTTAATTAATTCACGTGCAGTTGTGCCGAGATTCCAACTGAATGATTGACTAGCAATCGAAGTCTCGGTACAACTGCATAAAAGCTGCATGTTTTCACTCACTCGGGGTGGTGTGTTCGTTGAGTGGAGAACGGGAGAGAGAGAAGGAGTAATATTTAAAACAATTGCTATTGCGTGCTGTAGGACCAGCACGATACTTGTTTATTTATTTACTCACCGTGTTTGTGTGTCTGTCCGTCCACCGTTTGTTTAATTGATAGTCCGTTTTTGTTCGTCTATTTATTTTGGCGCAAGTGCCGTGTCCTGTTTTGTGTGTTATATTATTTTGTTTATTAAATGCTGAGCGCGATCACGCGCTCAGCTTCACCAAAACCCCAAGTCTCTGTCTGCTGTGTGTTTCTATCTCTGGTCTGAGTTCCTCCCTGCAGCCAGCCTGTCACACGTGGTGTCAGAAGTGGGACAACAGCGCCTCCAGGACTCAGGCCAGAGCGGGAACCGCAGGTTTTGTATTTTTTTGAAAAGAAAAGAAATGGGGAGAAGAGGCTGGAGAGGAGCACAGGAGGGCAAAGGGAGAAAGGCGGAAGCAGGGCTGTGGTGTTTCGACTGTGGCCAACCTAGCCACACCACCATACTCTGCTCCGTCCACAGGACGCTTCAAGAAATGGCCCAAAGACTGGGATGGGGGGAGTGGTGCCCTGGCTGTGGGGCATATGGGCACACGTTGGCCCTATGCCCCATGCAGGATGAAGAGGAGGAGCCCTTGCTGCCACGTCCTACGCCTGAGTGGGAGGAGCCCGAACATCCTACGCCTGAGTGGGAGGAGCCCGAACGTCCTACGCCTGAGTGGGAGGAGCCCGAACGTCCTACGCCTGAGTGGGAGGAGCCCGAACGTCCTACGCCTGAGTGGGAGGAGCCCGAACGTCCTACGCCTGAGTGGGAGGAGTCGGTGCGTCCACAGCCCAAGAGGGAGGAGTCGGTGCGTCCACAGCCCAAGAGGGAGGAGTTGGTGCGTCCACAGCCCAAGAGGGAGGAGTCGGTGCGTCCACGGCCCAAAAAGGGGAAGGTAGAGCGTCCACAGCTCCAGTCTCCACCAGCAGAGGGTGAATTCCAGCTGGTTCCACCTCCATTGCCATGGGAGGACTGCTTGCAGCTCCCACCTCCACCAGCAGAGGGTGAATTCCTGCTGGTCCCGCCTTCGCCACCTCCATCGGCAGGAGCAGAGCAGCAGGAGCTGTCTCTGCCTCCGCCACCTCCACCGCCAGGAGCAGAGCAGCAGGAGCTGCCTCTGCCTCCTCCACCAGCAGAGGGTGAATGCCTGCTGGGTTCCTGTCCACCAGCAGAGGGTGAATGCCTGCTGGGTCCCTGTCCACCAGCAGAGGGTGAATGCCTGCTGGGTCCCTGTCCACCAGCAGAGGGTGAAGGCCTGCTGGGTCCCTGTCCACCAGCAGAGGGTGAAGGCCTGCTGGGTCCCCCACCAGCAGAGGGAAAATGCCTGCTGGTCTCCCTTCCGAGGCGGAGCCGCACCAGTCCCTACAAGAGAGGGGCCGCACCAGTCCCCTGAAACAAGGGTAGACTACACGCCGCTCCCACCTCCGCCGCCAGGAGACTACACGCTCCCACCTCCACTGGCAGGAGCAGAGCAGCAGGAGCTGCCTCTGCCTCCGCCACCTCCACCGGCAGGAGCAGAGCAGCAGGAGCTGCCTCTGCCTCCGCCACCTTCACCGGCAGGAGCAGAGCAGCAGGAGCTGCCTCTGCCTCCGCCACCTTCACCGGCAGGAGCAGAGCAGCAGGAGCTGCCTCTGCCTCCGCCACCTTCACTGGCAGGAGCAGAGCAGCAGGAGCTGCCTCTGCCTCCGCCACCTTCACTGGCAGGAGCAGAGCAGCAGGAGCTGCCTCTGCCTCCGCCACCTTCACTGGCAGGAGCAGAGCAGCAGGAGCTGCCTCTGCCTCCGCCACCTCCATCGGCAGGAGCAGAGCAGCAGGAGCTGCCTCTGCCTCCGCCAACCCCACCAGCAGAGGAGGAATGTCTGCTGGTATCACTTCCCCACCAGCAGAGGATGAATGCCTGCTGGTATCACTTCCCCACCAGCAGAGGATGAATGCCTGCTGGTATCACTTCCCCACCGTCACGAGGAGAGGAGCAGGAGCTGCCTCTCCCGTCACCAGAAGGACCAGGACTAGATGCTGGCGGTCCTCAGCAGCCCTTGCATAGGCTGCTGAGGAAAGCATGGGGAAGAACCGCCCGCCGCAGTGGCCGAGAAGAGGGCCAAAACCCGCACCCCAGCTTGTCCTGACTGCCTGCCTGCTGCGCCCAAGGATGCCTGCCTCGCTGCGCCCAAGGATGCCTGCCTCGCCGCCCAAGGATGCCTGCCTCGCCGCCCAAGGATGCCTGCCTCGCCGCCCAAGGATGCTTGCCTCGCCGCCAAGGATGCTTGCCTTGCATCACCTGGGGTTGCCAGCCGCTCCGCATCGCCTGGGGTTGCCAGCCGCCCGCGACGCCTGGGGTTGCCAGCCGCCCCGCATCGCCTGGGGCTGCCTGTCGCCCGCACGCCTGGGGCTGCCTTTTGCTCCACACAGGGTGCAGGGTGCGAGGGAGAAGTGGAGCTCCCGCTGCCGCCTCTATGGCCAGGGGCTCCCCTCCCGAGTTCGCCTCCCGAGGGTCCGCTGCTGCTGCCGCCGCCTCCCGAGGGTCCGCTGCTGCTGCCGCCGCCTCCCGAGGGTCCGCTGCTGCTGCCGCCGCCTCCCGAGGGTCCGCTGCTGCTGCCGTCACCTGGGGTCGCCAGGGATCCTGCTTCGCCTGGGGTCGCCGGGGCCTCTGCTTTGCCTCAGGTCGCTACACTGTGGCCGGAGCTCCATGAAGGGGAGCTGCCGCCATGAAGAAAGGGGGGAGGTCAGGAGACCAGCTCCCCCAGCCGCATTTCCGTGGCAGGAAACACGGTGGCCGGAGCCCCACGGAGGGGAGCTGGCGGCCACAAAGAAGGGGGAGGTCAGGAGACCAGCTCCCCCGCAGCAGTTTCGCTGCCGGAGGTGGGTGGCCGGAGCCCCACGGAGGGGAACTGCCGCCATGAAGAAGGGGGAGGTCAGGAGACCAGCTTCCCCGCAGCAGTTTCGCTGCCGGAGATTGTGTGGTTGGAGCCCCACGGAGGGGAACTGCCGGCCATGAAGAAGGGGAGGTCAGGAGACCAGCTCCCCAGCTGCACTTTCGCGCAGGAGATAGTGTGGCTGAAGCCCGGAAGAGGGAGCTGCCAGCCACGAAGAATTGGGGGTGCCGGACATTCCACCATGGCCACCCCCAGAAACAACTTGCTTCCCCTCTTCCGGGACTTTGGGACTGAGGGGGAGGTGGCCATTGAGGCCATGTGTGCTTTGCACAAGGGGGTATATGTGGCAAAGTGCCCCCTGTGTATTATATGTTACGTGTTGTGTGTAAATGTTGGTGTATAGTCATCGGTACACGGGATATAAACGGGTCTGTGTTTCACGTGTGATTTAAAATGTAGATTTGTATTTAGGCACGAGGAGGGCACAAATCACTTCACGTGCTGGTTAAAGTAATAATATGTGAGCACGGGGAATTGCACTTTAATTAATTCACGTGCAGTTGTACCGAGATTCCAACTGAATGATTGACTAGCAATCTAGTCTCGGTACAACTGCATAAAAGCTGCATGTTTTCACTCACTCGGGGTGGTGTGTTCGTTGAGTGGAGAACGGGAGAGAGAGAAGGAGTAATATTTAAAACAATTGCTATTGCGTGCTGTAGGACCAGCACGATACTTGTTTATTTATTTACTCACCGTGTTTGTGTGTCTGTCCGTCCACCGTTTGTTTAATTGATAGTCCGTTTTTGTTCGTCTATTTATTTTGGCGCAAGTGCCGTGTCCTGTTTTGTGTGTTATATTATTTTGTTTATTAAATGCTGAGCGCGATCACGCGCTCAGCTTCACCAAAACCCCAAGTCTCTGTCTGCTCTGTGTGTTTCAAGTTCTGGTCTGAGTTCCTCCCTGCAGCCATCCTGTCACAGGGGGGCAATAACTTTTTCACACCTGAAGATTGCATGTTTGATTACCTTGCACACCAAACAAATGAAAGAAGCACCAAACTTTGGTGTCATTTTTTCTCTCAGACTCCCTCTATATAATACTAACCCACAAAAAAATCTGACCAAATACAATGTAAAAAATGTGCAAAAATGCAGAAAATCAGACAGGGGGCAAATACTTTTTCATGGTACGGTAGTTTTTTTTTCTTAAAGCAGAATCACAATTTATAAAATGTATTTATTTCCATTCTTATAATTAAAACTAACTACTTAACTACTTAACTTAGTATCTGCTTTGCGGTGACAAGAACATAATTTTGCATAATATTACTTTCACCTACGGGTAACAACTTGTCCTAATCCAGTTTCCCAGGACTATTTTTCGACATAAACGGTAACTTTTTGGTTTGGTATACCAGCATGATCTAGTGTTTTGCTGCAGACAGTTTATAAAATGTATATAGAAACACAATGTATCAAATGTATTTATTTCCATTCTTATAATTAAAACTAGCTTCACAATAGGCAATATTTTTTGCAGGGCAGGGGTTGACGATCAAGTTAAAGCTATACTTTACAGCTAACTGATTCCTTGTTTTCTTTTTTCATGTTATTTAATTATATACGTTTTTATTTTATTTCCTGCTTTCAAAAAGTTTCTCCCTAAGAGACGGATGGAGGTGGAACTAAAAAATGGCCTGTCGGCATCTGATGCCTTTGGTGTCGCGTCAAATTATTTGTCTAGCCTATATATTGTTTTTCGTTTCTGTGTGTAAAATGGGATAGTTATTACTGTCAACAGGAACCAGGGACTGAGGCAGATAGTTTAGTGGGTTCTTTTGCCATGCAGTTGTTATATATATATATATTAGGCAGCCTATTTCCGCGCCAGCAAATCGAAGAGTCTCAACAAAAGAGCCGGGAGTCTAGCTGTGGGAGTCCAGCGAGGGGAGGCCTGCGCCGAGACGCTGTTCGAATAGATCCGAACCTAACAACGCTCTGGAAGAAGCCATCTACTAGTCAGGTCTGTACCCTCCACCCCACTGCTCCCACTGTGCCTATTTGTCTCACCTGTCCTGCTATGACTGTCTCTCAGATCCCTGTTCTGTCCTCTCGCCCTCATCCTCTGCCCTCTCTCCGCCGCAGCTCCTCCAACCCCTCTAACCTCATCCCTCTGCCTCTCCCCCCCTCCCGCACACTCTCTGGTGCACTCTGGAACTGTCACTCTTCTGCTAACAAAGCTGATTTCATCTCTGCCTTTGCCTCCCACCTCTCTCTCGATTTCCTTGCTCTCACTGAAACCTGGCTGTCCCCTGATAACACTGTAACTCCTGCTGCCCTGTCCTCTCTCTACATCCTGTCCCATACCCCGCGTCTCACTGGACGGGAGGTGGGACTGGTCTTCTCCTCTCCCTCCTTACTCTTTTCTATCCCTCCGACCTCTCCTCACTCTCTGTTAATACCTTTGAATTTCATGCAGTCCAACTAACCTCTCCCTGTCAACTCCTGCTAATTGTACTGTACCGTCCCCTGGGCCTCTCGCTCACTTTCTAGATGAACTCGACTATCTACTCTCCTCCCTCCCTCTCTGTCTACCCCAACTGTCCTGTTAGGTGACTTCAATATCCATCTCTCCAACCCCAGCCACTCTGCTGGATTCCTCCCTCTCCTTCACTCCTTCGACTTCTGTCTCTCCCCATCCCTCCTACCCACAAAGCTGGCCGTCAACTGACCTCACCTTCTCCAGGGCCTGCTGCCCCTCCACCCTCTCTGTCACCCCCTGGACCTCTCTGATCTCTATTTCATCTCTTTTCTCTGTCTCTCCCTCTCTCCCTGCTCCTCCTACCCCCACTGTCACCTCTCATCGTAACCTCCGCTCTCTCCCCTCTGTCCTTGCCTCCACTGCTCTCTCTCACCTCCTTCCTATCGACTCCTTCTCACAACTCTCCGTAGACTCTGCTACCTCCACCCTCTTCTCCTCCCTCACCTCCTCCCTCGACTCCCTCTGTCCCTCACCTCCCAACCTGCTCGCCCCTCCCCCCCCAACCCTGGCTCTCCTCTGCGCTCCGCTCAGCAAGAATCACACTGCGATCTGCTGAAAAGAAATGGAAGAGAACCAAACTCCCTGCTGCCCTAGACCTTTACCGCACTCTCCTCTCCTCCTTCTCCTCTTCTCTCTCCTCTGCTAAATGCACTTATTTCCAATCTGTAATCCAAGTCTCCAGTAACAACCCACGTAAACTATTCTCTACCTTCTCCTCCCTCTTAAACCCTCCCCCCTCCTCCTCCCTCCTCTATCTCCCCTGACGACTTTGCCTCCTTCTTCTCTTCTAAAATCTCAGATACCCGCAAACTCTTTAACACCTCTCCCTCCCCCGCACCCCCTCCTGCTCCAACCCCTACACCCACTGCATCCCCTACTAACTCACCCTCCTTCTCCACCTTCTTGCCCCTCTCAGACTCTGACCTCTCCTCCCTGCTCCAGGGTCACAAACCCACCACGTGTGCCCTGGACCCCCTCCCCACTCACCTCTTTCAAGCTGCTGCTCCTGCTCTACTTCCCTTTATCTCCTCCCTTCTCAACACCTCTCTCCTTTCTGGTCTCTTTCCCTCTGCCTTCAAAAAAGCCTCTATCACTCCCCTCCTCAAAAAACCTACCCTCGACCCCACCTCTCTCCAGAGCTACCATCCTGTCTCCCTCCTACCCATCCTCTCCAAAACCGTCGAGCGGACTGTACACTGCCAGCTCTCTGCTTTCCTGTCAACCACTCTCTGCTCGACCCTCTCCAATCTGGCTTCCGCTCTGCTCACTCCACTGAAACCGCCCTCCTGTCTGTCACCAACTCACTAAAGTCTGCCCGAGCTGCCTCTCTCTCCTCTGTCCTAATTCTCCTCGGCCTCTCTGCTGCCTTTGACACTGTTGATCACTCTATCCTACTATCCTCTCTCGCTGACCTGGGAATCTCTGGCACTGCTCTGGCCTGGTTCTCCTCCTACCTCTCCAACTGCACTTACCAGGTAACCTGGCGTGGCGCAACCTCCACACCTCGCCCTCTCTCAACAGGAGTCCCCCAAGGGTCAGTCTTGGGTCCTCTCCTGTTCTCTCTCTACACCCGCTCCCTGGGCCCCCTCATCACATCCTATGGTTTCTCATAACATTTCTATGCTGATGATGCTCAGATTTTCCTCTCCTTCCCCACCTCTGACTCCACCATCCCCTCCCGTATCTCTACCTGTCTGTCTGCTATCTCTTCCTGGATGCACTCGCATCACCTCAAACTCAACCTCTCTAAATCTGACCTCCTTTTCTTTCCCTCCTCCTCCTCTCCCTCCTCTGATCTCTCTATCTCTGTTCCTCTGGAATCTACCACACTCTCTCCCTCTTCCTCCGCTAAGAACCTCGGAGTCACCCTGGACCCCTGCCTCTCTTATTCCCAGCACATCTCCACTCTGGCATGCACTTGCCGATTCTTCCTGAGCAACATCCGAAGAATCCGACCCTTCCTCACCAACTATGCCACCCAGCTCCTGGTCCAGGCCTTGGTACTCTCCCGCCTAGACTACTGCAACTCCCTCCTGGCTGGCCTCCCTGCGTCCGCCACCCTTCCGCTCCAGCTCATCCAGAACTCCGCTGCCCACCTGGTGTTCTCTCTGCCTCGCTTCTCCCATGCAACTCCACTACTCCGCTCACTCCACTGGCTCCCGATCACCGCTCGCATCCAGTTCAAGACTCTTGTACTAGCCTACAGATGCCTTGACCAGACTGCACCCAGCTACCTCCAGACCCTCATGTCTCCCTACACCCCCACTCGACCTCTCCGCTCCGCCTGCACTAGAAGACTGGCTCTACCTCCTCTATGCTCTCCTGCCTCCAGAGCCCGCTCCTTCTCCACCCTCACCCCGCAGTGGCTTAGCGCTCAACGCCGGTGCTCGACGCCGGGCGCTTCGGCGCCAACGCACGCACTCGGTGCTCGACACTTGGCGTGTCGCTGCTCGACGCCGGCGCTCGACGCACGCACCTCCGACGGTCGACACTGACGCTGGCGCCGACGCACGCACCTTAGGTGCTTAGCGCCCACGCCAGTGCTCGACGCTTCGATGCTCGGTGCTCAATGCTCGGTGCTCGACGCACCTTCAAGGGTTGACACTCGACGCTTCGGCATTCGTTGAGTCACGCTTGAAAGAGATGTCGGGCTTTCATCGCTGCGTGACCTGTCAGGCAAAGCTGTCTGCCAGCGATCCTCACGATGATTGTGTAACGTGTCTGGGGCCAGAGCACGCCGCATCCGCGTTGGCGGATAGGGCTTTTTGCCATCTCTGTGCTGGCTTCCAGACACGCACCCTCCGCCAAAGGGCTTAAGAAAGCAGTGGGTGGGCACTCTCCTCTTCGGGATCATCCCACACCATTTCTGCCCCACCGTCATCTACGGCGACGCCGCCAGGGCGGCTACAGCTCTCCAGGAACCCGCCCTCCCAGCTAACAGCTGGGCAGAGGTCCCCACCAGACGCGCTGGGAACTCAGCCCCTCCCTCAGTAGGGTACTCGCCGGGAGTCTAGGTCGCACTCCAGATCGCCTCGACGGAGGGGACGCCTCGCTCCTCTGTCGGGACAAGCGATACAGAGACAGGTCGGGGGTGGTGGAGCTAACCTCCAAAATGTCTCAATTCATGGAGGTTATGATAGGGCAGCAGTCCATCCTTATGTCCCTAGCAAATGTGGTGCCCCAAGTCCCAGAACAACCGGCTGGGCCCATTGCTAGCCAGCCAGTGGCCCCTCCACAACCTGCACCGGTCGTCGCCCCTCCAGTGCAACCCCAAGGGGCTGTCGTGGGATGTCGATGCGGTTTCCAGAGACGCATCTGACGTCCTGGAAGGGGAGAGTATAGAGGCTGAGGTAGCCTCCCAGCACTCTGAGCAGGACATCGAGCTTGAGGTGCTGGATACCGATGACCCGACGTGGTCTGTGGTGGAGAGAGCAACCCGCCACTTGGGCATTGAGTGGCCTATGGCGGAACTACCACGGCATTCCTTGTTTGAGTCGCCTTCAGCCTAGCCCCATCAGTCCAGGATGCTTCCAGCATTCCCAGACTTTGTTAAGGAGGTGCAGTCCACCTGGGGGGCTCCGGCCTCTGCCCCTGCAACTTCTCGCAAGGCCTCGGCCTTTAGCATGCAAGGGGCAAGTGAAGCTGGGTTGGCGTCTTTCCCACCGTGGACGCTGTGTTCGCCGCTGGTGAAGACGCCAACGTTATCGGGGCTGACAAAGGATCCTGCATGCCCCAATAAGCAGTGCAGGACCACAGAGGTACATTTAAAAAAGGGGTACGCTGCGGCCACAGAGGCGGTCAGACTGTCAAATGTGGCTAGCTTGCTGACAGTCTATCAAGCGGCACTCATTAGGGACCTGCCTGAGTGCCCTTCTACGGCCCTCAGAAGCGAGTTGGGGACGGTCAGTCAGCTGCTGGTAAAGCTGGCCCAGCTCAATGCGCGGGCTCAGGGCAGGAGCATCGCATCTCTGGTGGTGGCCAGAAGGCAGCTCTGGCTCTCGCAGGCAAGAGTGCAGGAACCTGACAAGGCCCCGTTGCTGGATGCCCCAATCACACGGGGGCACACATTTGGCCCGGCGGTGGAGGAGACGCTGCAACGCTCCGCCAAGGCGTGGGAGGCATCGCAGCAAATGGCGAAAATGTGGCCAAATAAGCCGTTCCAGCCGAAGCGGCCTCAGGAACACCAGTGGCGCAGGACACTGCCACAGCAGCAGGCGCAACCACGGGGTAATAAGACCTCCCCTTCAGGTCCATCAGCGCGCGGCCAACCCGTGTTTATAAGACCGAAGAGCGGAGGGTGGCGCCCTAGAGGAGGTGGCAGGCCATGCCCTCGTGGCTCTGGCCAGGCCCCTCGCGAACGAGCGCAGCCGAAACAGCCCTGAAAACTCCAGGCAGCTGTTAACCCACCCC
Source organism: Acipenser oxyrinchus oxyrinchus (assembly GCA_030684275.1). Lineage (NCBI taxonomy): Eukaryota > Metazoa > Chordata > Actinopteri > Acipenseriformes > Acipenseridae > Acipenser > Acipenser oxyrinchus. Next base: position 44,510,286 of record CM060248.1, read on the forward strand.
TACACTGTCCCACAGCTCCAGTTCTGGCAACAATGCACCAACGACATGTGGGTGCGCAAAACTAGTTTCACCGGGTACACCCTTCAGTTCCGGTTAAAACCTCCCCCCTTCCGGGAGTGGTGGTAACTGCAGTGAAGGACTCGGTTCAGTCCTCAGTTCTGAATGTGGAAATACAGGCATTGCTCAGGATGCGTGCCATTCAACAAGTAGACCCTGCTTTGATCGACCAGGGGTTCTATTCCAAATACTTCCTGGTGCCCAAAAAGGATGGCGGGCTCCGCCCTATTTTAGATCTGCGAGTACTGAACAAATACCTGCGGGTGTTATCGTTCAGGATGCTTACGCACAGGCACATCATCCAGTCAGTCCGACACGGCGACTGGTTCACCACCGTGGACCCGATAGATGCGTACTTTCATGTTCCCATCAGCCCGGGTCACAGGAAGTATCTGCGTTTCGCATTTCAGAGCAGGGTATACAAGTTTTGTGTCCTTCCATTCGGCCTGTCACTAGCTCCTCAAACTTTTTCGAAATGTATGGATGCCATTCTAGCTCCCTTGGGGGCTCAAGGCGTTCGACTGCTGAACTATCTGGACAACTGACTCGTCTGCGCGCAGTCGAAGGAGCAGTTGGCACAGCACACAGTGATGGTTACAGACCATTTTCAGCAGCTAGGTCTGAAGGTCAATTCAGAAAAAAGCCGCCTCGTGCCGAGCCAACAGACCGAATTCTTGGGTCTGCATCTGGACTCAGTGTCCATGGAAGCGACCCTGTCGACACAAAGAGTTGCCTCGATGGAGCGGTGTCTCTCCCTATTCAGGTTGAGAGAAACAGTCAGCATGGAGCTGTGTCAGCGCATGCTGGGGTTGATGGCTGCCGCCTCGCAAGCCCTTCCCTTGGGTTTATTACACCAGAGACCTCTGCAGGCCTGGTTCAATGCCTTCGCGTTGCATCCGCGGAGAGACAAACACTGCAGGTTGACGGTATCCCGAACCTGCTGGGAAGCGCTGCGCTGGTGGAAAGTTCCGTTGAACATCCGCCAGGGCGTACGCTTGGGTCCCATCTTCCGAAGGGAGGTTATCACGACCGACGCTTCCAACCAAGGTTGGGGAGCAGTCTGGATCGGCTCAGGGACCCGCGGAGTGTGGTCAGGACCCTGGAGGTCAGCCCACATCAATGCTCTGGAACTCAGAGCTGTGGACCTCGCCCTCCGGCACTTCTTGCCAGTGCTTCTAGGCAAGCATGTGTTAGTGCGGTCAGACAACACCACAGTTGTGGCGTATATCAACTGCCAGGGCGGCCTACGGTCCCTCGTCTTCACCGGATGGTAACACGGATGTTGCTATGGGCACAACCGCGTTTGACCTCTCTGCGTGCAGTTCACCTACTGGGCAGAGTCAATTATGCAGCGGATCTCCTATCCAGAGGAGGCCCTCTTGCGGGGGAATGGCGTCTTCACCCTCAGGTGGTAGGGCGCGTTTGGGAATGGTTCGGCATAGCGCAAGTAGATCTCTTCACTTCGCGAGAGACCACGCACTGCCGCCTATGGTTCTCGGTGAGGTACCTCGACAGCCCCCTAGGAGTCGATGCACTGGCTCACGAATGGCCGCCAGGGCTCCTATATGCGTTTCCACCGATTCCGATGCTCCCCGCCTTCTTAGAGAAGGTCAGGGTAGAGCAAGCGACAGTGATCCTGATCGCTCCTCGGTGGCCTCGGAGGATATGGTTCCCCTGCGAGCGGATCTATTGTCCCAGGCCCAAGGAGGGCTTTGGCACCCGAACCCCAAGCTCATGCAGCTATGGGCTTGGCCCCTGAACAGGAGTTCCTGTCAGCCTTAGGGCTCTCGACGGCGGTGATTTCGACCATTCAGAGTGCTAGAGCGCCCTCTGCTAGGTCGCAGTATACGTACAAGTGGCAGTTTCAAGATTGGTGTCTGGCGGAGGGCCATGACCCAATATCCTGCCCTATGGCAGTGATATTACAGTTTCTACAGAAACTGTTAGATAAAGGGAAATCTCCCTCTACACTTAAGGTGTATTTAGCCGCCATATCGGCTTGCCATGTACGCATTGACGGTTTATCACCAGGTTGCCATTTTCTGGCATCTCAGTTCCTGAAGGGCGCAAGACTCTTGCGGCCTCCAAGGATGACCAGTTTACCGTCATGGAGCCTTGACGTGGTGTTAGAAGCCCTTACCAAGGCACCGTTCGAGCCTCTCCACAGCGTGGACATGAAGCTCGTGTCTGTGAAAACTGCATTTTTGCTATCAGTGGTATCAGCAAAACGCTTGGGCGAGTTACATGCACTTTCAGTGCATTCATCATGTACTCGTTTCACAGGAGATGGTTCTAAGGTCTCCATGCTTCCAAATCCGGCCTTTTAACCCAAGGTCATATCCCCGTTTCATATGAACCAACCAGTCGAGTTGATGCATGCTCCATCCTCCTCCTTTTCTTCCCCAGAGGAAGAACGGTTACACATGCTCTGCCCGCTCGGGCATTGAGGTGTTATATTGACCGCATAACGACTGTGAGGCAAACAGAACAGTTGTTCATATGCCATGGTTATAGGACTTTGGGTCAGCCGTTGTCTAAACAACGCCTTTCCCATTGGATAGTGGATGCTATTAAATTAGCATATGAATCTGCAGGCCTTCCGCCACCAGGGCAGTTGAAGGCACATTCCACTAGGGGTATGGCGACATCCTGGGCCCTCTTTAGAGGGGTGCCGGTGTCTGACATTTGCGCTGCAGCCAGTTGGGCTACACCGCATACTTTTATGAGGTTCTACCGTTTAAATGTACTGGAATCCTCTGCTCAGTCATTCGGAGCATCCATGTTACACTCTATGATGCCCTAGTTGGCGGTCATATTGAGTATTGTCACGATATGGTGTTGATTATTCCACCTTAGGACAGGTGTCATTGCGAGCATAGACACTGAGGCGCGGTTCCGCATACGCGTAGATGTGTTGCCTACGCAATTGCGTTATGACGTAAGTCTGTCCTACTGCCGAGAATCCTCCCTCGCGACGGCTTGGGTACACTGTTCCCATACTTGATGGTTATTTTTGACTTGAAAGGGAACGATAGGTTGCGGATGCAACCCCGGTTCCCTGAAAGAGAAAATAACCATCAAGCCGCGAGGTCGCTCCGGAAGCCTTCACGGCCTGAAGAGCAAAAGAGGAAGAGAGTCTCTGCGCACTGCTTATAGTAAGCTCCCAGGGGGGCGGGCTTATGTGGCAGCTCGCGCAGAGGCCTATCGGCAGCTTTGCTATAAAGCTCAGCCAATCCCTACTGCCTGACGGCAATATCCCATACTTGATGGTTATTTTCTCTTTCAGGGAACCGGGGTTGCATCCGCAACCTATTGTTGTAAATCCTTGCAAGAAAACACACACAAAGAGTAATACAATGCTACAAATCAAACGGTCCAGGCACCCTTGACAGCAGTAGCGCCCAGGAATCCTAAAAAAAATAAACAAATTAAACAAAACCACACAAAATCAGTTTAAAACAATAAACCAATCAAAATCTCAGTGCCTCAACATAATAAAACAAAAATAAGAAATCAATACTATCGTACTCTAATTGTGAAGTAAATAACAAAATCAAATCACACACTATGGTGATCCCGGGAACGCAAAGTACTGCAAAGGACCACCGGGAGCCAAAGGAAATAGCAAAAATATTGACTATTTGCGTGGATGTTAGATAGCAGCTGATAATTAATAACATTATACTGCCGAGAAAAGGTACTACCTGCCCAGCACGCACAAAACAAACAAGACAGAAAAAAGGAAAAAGGACAGTTTCCTAAGCTACGCGAACTATCATGGCCGACTTCTAATGTTATTAACACAAACTCAAATCCTTCAGAACAACAAGTTCTAATAAGACTATAACAGTAGTAAATGCCAAAAACAACTGGGCGATCTAACACAGGGAAACAGTGGCCTTAAATATAAACCAATAATAAACTAAAAATAAACAAAATGATGCACACACACCAAAAACAAATCACAATAAAAAAGAAAACGGTGTAAAAGAAACGGTGGTTGACACTAAAAACCTACAAAAAGCAAATACAACAGAAAATTAGTATCAACCAGTTACAATCAAAATCAAACAAAATATAAATTTAAAACAAAACATTACCTCCAGGCAGACGCGGCTATCTAAGGCACAACATTCCACATCTGTCCTGTTCAGTGACAGTAACTACAAACAGAAAAACAATTTTTAAAAAATGGTTCACAAGGCTAAACTCCCACCGGGAAGGGAACTAAAAAACAAAATTAGCTTACCCGCTCCAAGTAGTAGTGGTAATAACAGGTGAAACACTGAATCCAAACAACACACTGACCCAAAAGACAAGCTTGTCCACACAGCTGCAGCGAATGGCTTTTAATTAGTCCAAGATTGTTCATTGACTAGCCGTAATTATCACTCAATTACCTACAGATGCGTAGAATTCTAGTCCCACCCGCTACACGAATAAATACACATAAAGAATGTACTGTGAATACAGTGTTTATTTGAACAAATTGCATACAAAAACTAATGCTTTACGTTTTTACACAATAAACACCACGGTGCTTAACAACATCACTTCATGATGTCTGATCTTCTAGGCATTCGTAGCTATTTGTTTATTCGATCCCTAACAAGTTTGTTGTGCTGTGGTTCCACTCTGAATGTGCTCCCCATAGAATGTGCTTCAGGCAGGCAGCCCTTTTTTTGCCTCTGGATCCATCATAATTTACATTGTTTGCCCACAGTTTTAGATAGAAGATTAGCCAACTAATGAGTCATATTGGAACATTTAATGTGGAAATGTGAAACAAGAGTAAGATAATGTGTTAAAAAAACCATAAATATCAACGCCTAGGCCACGGTATTTACTAATCTGTCTGTTTTACAATACCGGTATGGATGCTTTTTTTGATCATACCAACATTTCATTCATTCACACCAGTACTAAAATAGGGTTACCATACGTTCCCGTTTTCCGGGGACAGTCCACGGATGAGGTACTGTGTCCCCGGGCAAATAATATCCCCGGAACAGTCCCCAGTTCACGAAGCTCGTCCCCTAATAGACATACTATTAATTTCTTGCATTGGTCTAAGTAATGTAAATGCGTTAGAGAGAAATATCCATGTTTCTATCATTAAATTACATCCAACCGCTTTCTTGATTCATCACTGACATTCGTACCAATCAGGTTTTGAGTTTAGGATGATCCAACCTCTGTTTTTCATAAACGCCAGTGTTATGGACATTAATAAGTGTTCTTGCTTGGTGCATATGTAAATGTGTTAAACAGTGTTGAAGAAAAAACCCATCAAAATACAAATGTATATATTTTTTAAATACTTTTTTTTCCTCTAAATTAACATGACATGAAAACCCATAACAGCATACTGTACAGTAGGATGTCAGTAAAATTTGATTTTATATTTTCAGGAATCTCCTGGTTACCCATATCCCAAAGTTCCCAGTATGTCCATGTGTAACCCTGGCTACTTAGCTTTGGCTTAAAGACAGCAGGAGAAGTAGGCTCTTGCACAGTGCCTGTTTTGTTTAGTTTGGGGAATTTTTAAAATGTCTGTTTTTTTTGAAAATGTAAAGTTTTTTTGCAATTATTGCGGAGTGTGTGTTTGTTTATGTAGGCTATAGGCATATTTGTTTTCTAGTGTGATGTGCAACTGTTAAAATATAAGCTGCTTGTGATACACTCTGCAACACACATTTCAGTCTTGGCTACTTTGCTGTGCTCCCATAACTCAGTGTCCCCGGATTTGGTTTACAAAATATGGTCACCCTATACTAAAAAGACTTTATTTTTCTTTGTGCCGTTCAGAGAAATGTGGGATTCCGTGAATACGCTGACTGAAGAGAATGACGAACTTAGTGCCAAAGCGGTCTGTGACATCATCCATAATGGGCATGGAATTTGGATACCCACAAGTACAGTCAGGAGAATTAAAAGAAAAATGGGATGGAAGTATGGAAGGACAAGATAGGCATTTGCAGTTGCATTTCATATTGTGTCTGGGGTTTTTTATACGTGTTTTTCTCCTGCATGTAGCCTTTATTTAAAACAAACAAACAAAAAAACAACATTTTGCCCCAGATTCTGTCCATTGATCAGAGACAAGAACAAGGATCTTCATTTGGCACAAGCAAGATGTTGGCAGGAAAGCGGCAAATCATTTCATAATGTGATTTTCACAGATGAAACACCAGTCCAGCTTGAGAGATACGGTCTGTATTCATTTCACAAGAAGGGGCGCTTCGCTTGGAAGCCAAAGACAAAACAACCTATATCCTGGAACGGACCCGGGCCGCTACTTATTTTCGAAGGTAAGATCCAATTTAGACATATTCTGACTTGGATATGCTTGGTCAGACCCCTTAGGCTACATGTTTTTTTAATTTTATTTATTTATTTTTTATAATTGATCGTGAACTGTTAAAAATGATTTTCTCAAATTGCAGGAATAATGGACAGTACTTTCTTGAAAGAAATCATTAAAAAAGTAGCAGCCCCTTTTGTTCGCAAGAGTTTCACAGAGCACCGTTTTTTCCAAGGTAAGGAAATCGTACGTGATTTAAAATGTCTTCATTTTGTTATATGCATAGCTGATGAAGCATAATCTTTTAAAATTGATATGTACCATAATGTGTATTATTGTATATCTCTTTTCAGACAATGATCTGAAACACATGTCCATAACAGCCACTGCATGCATGCTGGCAGAAGGGATCAACTGGGTCAGAACACCAGCAGAGTAAGTAGCTTGCAGTAGCCTACTGAAATAACATGAAAAACCAAATGTGTATTTATTTATGTATTGAAGTCAACTCGTTCGAACACCAAAGCATGCTGCAGCGGCGGATTTGATTCATATTCATGTTAGGCTTGGCTACATGAAGTGCGAATAGAGAACTAGCCAAATGTCCTCTTCTTTCGAATTGTAGGCCCTAATTACATGTCAATTAGCAGTTAACTTGTATTCATAGACATTTGGGTTACAGTGTATGGCTATACAGCAACTGTAAACAAATGATGTTTTGAACCGTTATTTGCAATAGGATATTCAAAGAGCCATTGTTTAAATGTGTCTAATTTACCAACCTAATATTCCAGGTCTCCTGATCTAAATCCTATCGAAATGATGTGGCATGCTATGAAGACATTTGTACAGAGCGAGTGGAATCCTGTCAACAAGGAGCAATTAATAGAAGGAAGCAAGCAATTCTGGCAGACACGTCTCACCGTTGACAGCTGTAATCGGTATATTGATCACATCAGAAAGGTGATCCCTGCTGTAGTACAGAACAATGGAGGTCCATCGGGACATTAAGAAAACAATAAGGTATTGCAAAGAGTAGGCCTAATACTATGCGTAACCATAGGCTACAAGCCTAAATGAAAGATTGGTCTATTATTATAGCCTACTGAAGCCTTTTTCCGAAGCAACTTAAATTATTTATTTTAACACACCAGTGTTTGTAAGTTAAATGTATTTTCCTAAATAATAAAAGTTAATGAAATTGTAATTTGTTGGTTGGATTATTTATACTTTTCTGTATATTCTTCAGAGTTTTGCCCTCAGTTAAGCACTTGTGCTCACACACTAACTATGTTTACATGCAGGCATGTAAACGTACTGAATGACGCAATCGCCAAACGCTGGTTTGTATTTCAAATAAAAGCTCAACTGTCAACTTTAAAGTTGAATAACTTTGGATGCACACGTGATAGAAGCAAACTGTAAATGACGCAACATCCCAAATTATATCCAAATGATTCTTATTTTATTTTGTATTTTTTGTCTGCAATGTGTAAAAACAAAACAATTGTGTTGCATGTTCGGTTTGGCCAAGGTCGTAATATTGCTACTGCATCATAAAGAGAATACTGCTGCATAAGGATTATACCTTTCTACCGCAGAATATGTTCTTAAAAAATCGCACAAGAGAAGTGGCTCATAAACAGGAAGTACAAACCTTTCTTGTTATGTTTATTTTAAGTTAAAGCTGCCAAATGTCCTGGGAAAATATAAATCAGATTCTGTTTTTTGGTGTCAAATTGTAGGCTACCCCGAGTTTTGTTTTATTAGCTATTACTGATATAAGCAAATATTTGTGGAATGGTTTTAGTAGCCTCCTGTATATTTTGGTTTACATAATGCATGTATCCATTTCTTAAGAAAAAGCATGCTTTAACTTATTGATATATGCTACTGTACAGTTTATTTATTTTGGGCTATTGCCTTACACAAAAGAGTTTACTAGAAGTTAGCTTTGCCCTTTTGTTATTCATTAGGTTTAGCACGTGACCTCGACCCTGCTATTACTCTATAGTCAAAGTAGTTTCTAACTAGGTATTGCCCTCTAGCGGTCAGAAAGACACTTAACAAGCCCCAATGGAGTGACAACGTATCGTAAAATGCACAGAATTGCGTTGTCAGGGGAAATCATAATGACTGCACCTGTACTTGTTGCCCTTTTCATACACAGGTGTTCTGCAGTGCTTGCTGTGTCTCTGCATGACGTAATGGTCGCTCTGCGTCTGCAGCAGTTGTTAGCTCTCTGTTCTTTACCAGGAGGCTGTCTTCTCTTGTAGCTGTGGGTTGCAGGAGTTCTCTTTCGTGTGAGCTTTCCAAATAGCTCTTAATTGGCCGTCGGGGAAGGCTCCTCTCCCCCATGAGAGTGAAGCGCTGCGGGGTAGACAGTAAGGGAATCCCCGGCTCCAGCATGACGTTTGCTCGGGCGGAGCTCTGCTGCCTGGCTGACTGTCTCTCAGTCTGGCTATCAAGTAAGATTATCAAGTCAATTTCCTTTCTTTGTGCTTTCTCATAAACCTCTGTGGCAGGGTGGCTGAGTCAGTGACGTCAGGCAGAAGTAGGAAGGGAAAAATACTGACACCAGGGACTGCAGTTAAAGTAAGAAAGACGCGGCTGGCTGCAGTTTTTATTAAGCAAAACAATAAATAAATAAAAGTCTAAACAAAAACACTTGCTCACAGAGCGAAAATAAAACAGTAAACAAAAATAATCACAAACACAAAGTATAATAAGTAATACAGGTCAGGCTGGGCTGTAGCCTTCACTGTTCCTGTATCTTTTTAATTTATGTTTTTCTCGCTCCTAATACACCCACCCCCGAGCTGGAGAGCTGCACGCTTTTTATAAAGGTGACCATCTCCCGATTAGCAACAAATTAAATCACCTAATTAATTCAGGAGATGGCCACCTTCTGCACGGGTTTTCTAATTATTCCTGGCAGAGGACGAGCACCAATCTCGCCTCTGCCAGAATACGTTTACATAAAACAAAACAGTAACAAAACCCACGGCGCACACCGTCATTTAAAATACATAACTAAACACAGAAATAATAACAGAATACACAGCGCCTCGCAGTCATAACTAATAAATACATAAACACAAAATAACACAGGGGCAGAGGGGGAACCCGTGTTCTGAAAATAAATAAACAAATGAATGTACAGGGCTCTCTGCCGCCCTGCTACAACCTCCTATAGGCTCCTTCTCTCTCCACTAGAGATTCTGTTCAATCCACTGTCTTTTCTTCAACCCTCCTGTCGTTGCCTTCAGCGAAGCCATAGCCCACTCTCCGTTCCTGAAGGGAGAAATAGCAGAAATATTTCAGATCTTTGATGCAACTGGTGTCTTTTTCGTTGAAGATATTTTAAAGAGATTGTGCCATTCTATGCAGTGTGTTCAATCATTTACCGGGCGGAAGCAAACTAAACTGGCTGCCAGGTTCCTAATGCAATGTAGCAGGTACACAAGTAAGTAATTATTTGGCTTTTAACGAGCCCCTTTCTCTTTACTACTTGTTCTAAGTGTTTTAAGCACTGTAGAAATACATTTCTAAAACTGTATTCTTGAAAAATATGTAATTTGATTTTGCTGAGCTTCCTGAATCTCAGGAATATAATTTATTTATTTGCATCGAAAACACAAGAACATTGGTTACCTTAATAATTTTGAGTTTACTGAAAACAAAAATGAATGAAAAATAATCATATAAGTTATAATCATACTTTTAGAGCTTCTTAATTCACATTAGAAAGGACTCGGACCCTGATGACTCAGACTCAGGGTTTGAGGACTCGACCACAAGTCTGATATTTACACTATTCTTTCAGAAATTAGAGTTAACACGGGAACTACATTTTACACGTCAATGGGTACATTTCACAGAAATCGTAAAAATCTGTGATATCCGTGAAAAAATACAGCCTTAACAAAGATTCACTTTTTATGAAAGACAACATTTTTTTTTCTTTTGCAAGTAAGACATTTATCATTTTTTGACCCGAGAAATGTAACACAGGTCAATCTGGGTGTACTCTACCGAAAACAAATTCAACCAGCCGCTATTGCTGTTACTAAAATGCAGCTGCGCCTAATAAATAAAACAAAAACTGTCAAAGTATGTGAATGCTGTCTTATTATTATTTATGTTTAACAGAGGATTTATACTTCTAGAACATGCAGATACTGTAGATTGTGTTTCACTGATTCGTATTGAATTATACGAGTTGAAAACTGCAAAGTGAATGAGCAGCACAGAGTGCTCTGAGCCCTGCTCTGCCACACACCTCCCCCCACATATAAAGTACGCAGGCCGCAATCGGCCAAACTATCCCCTTTGAACCCAAGCCCTCCCCCAAGAGTCCCCTTATGTCCCTTGGGTGGGCTGTTTCAGCGGGTGGTGGTGGGCGGGGTTTATGTCGGATCCCTCAAACTTTCTTCAATGGCGGTGGCCCCGGACCTTCAAAGCACGCGAACACCGGCAGGGAACCTGGACCCTCCAGCAAGAGCAGCACAGGTGGCACCTCTGGTGGCGGAGGCGGGAACAGCTCCTGAGGGCAGACCCTCAGGAGCAGTAGGCAGACCCTCAGGAACAGCAGGCGGAGATGGCGGACCCTCGGGAACAGCAGGCGGACCCTCGGGAACAGCAGGCGGAGACGACGGCCACTCCGGCAACGGCAGTTCCAGCTCCCCCGGTGGCAACGGCTCCAGCCACTCCGGCATCGGCGGTGGTGGCTGTGACCATTCTAGCGGCCTCTGAGGTCGGGCTGGCACCTCCTGCCGTCTCAGTCGGGTGCTCCTCCACTGAGCTCCTCTCAGCAGCATGTGCAAGGGCTGCTGCGGGGCGTCAGCCATCTCCCCTTCCGGTTCTCTGGTCCGTGGCTCCTCCCCTTCTGGCTCTCGGGTCCGTGGCTCCTCCCTTTCTGGCTCTCGGGTCCGTGGCTCCTCCCCTTCTGGCTCTCGGGACGGCAGCTCCACCCCCTCTGGCTCTCGGGACGGCAGCTCCACCCCCTCTGGCTCTTGGGACGGCAGCTCCACCCACTCTGGCTCTCGGGACGGCAGCTCCACCCCCTCTGGCTCTCGGGACGGCAGCTCCACCCCTTCTAACTCTCGGGACGGCAGCTCCACCCCTTCTGACTCTCAGGACGGCAACTCCACCCCCTCTGGCTCTCGGGACGGCAACTCCACCCCCTCTGGCTCTTGGGACGGCAACTCCACCCCCTCTGGCTCTTGGGACGGCAACTCCACCCCCTTTGGCTCTCGTGACGGCAGCTCCACCCCCTCTGCTGGTGGCGGCAATGGAGATAGAACCAGCAGGTACTCTCCCTCTGCTGGTGGAGGTGGGAGCGGCAAGTCGTCCTCCCACGGAGGTGGAGGTGAAACCAGCAGGAACTCTCCCTCTGCTGGTGGAGGTGGGAGCAGCAAGTCGTCCTCCCACGGAGGTGGAGGTGAAACCAGCAGGAACTCTCCCTCTGCTGGTGGAGGTGGGAGCGGCAAGTCGTCCTCCCACGGAGGTGGAGGTAAAACCAGCAGGAACTCTCCCTCTGCTGGCAGAGGTGGGAGTGACACACAGTCCTCCCATGGCAGAGGAGGTGGCACCAGGGCACCAGCAGGTATTCTCCCTCTGCTGGTGGCGGTGGGAGTGACACACAGTCCTCCCACGGAGGTGGAGGTGGAACCAGCAGGTACTCTCTCCCTCTGCTGGCGGATACCTAGCAAACTTGTTAAATTTGCAGATGACACAAAAGTAGGAGGAGTGGCAAACACTGTTGCAGCAGCAAAGGTCATTCAAAATGATCTAGACAGCATTCAGAACTGGGAAGACACATGGCAAATGACATTTAATAGAGAAAAGTGTAAAGTACTGCACGCAGGCAATAAAAATGTGCATTATAAATATCATATGGGAGATACTGAAATTGAAGAAGGAATCTATGAAAAAGACCTAGATGTTTATGTTGACTCAGAAATGTCTTCATCTAGACAATGTGGGGAAGCTATAAAAAAGGCCAACAAGATGCTCGGATATATTATTATTATTTATTTCTTAGCAGACACCCTTATCCAGGGAGACGTAAAATTGTTACAAGATATCACATTATTTTTACATACAATTACCCATTTATACAGTTGCGTTTTTACTAGGTAAAGTACCTTGCTCAAGGGTACAGCAGCAGTGTCCTCCACCTGGAATTGAACCCACAACCCTCTGGTCCAGAGCCCTAACCAGTACTCCACACTGCTGCCCTATATGGTGAAAAGTGTTGAATTTAAATCAAGGGAAGTAATGTTAAAACTACAATGTATTGGTAATACCTCACCTAGAATATTGTGTTCAGTTCTGGTCACCTCGTTACAAAAAGGATATTGCTGCTCTAGAAAAAGTGCAAAGAAGAGCAACCAGAATTATTCCGGGTTTAAAAGGCATGTCGTATGCAGACAGGCTAAAAGAATTGAATCTATTCAGTCTTGAACAAAGAAGACTACGTGGTGATCTGATGCAAGCATTCAAAATCCTAAAAGGTATAGACAATGTCGACCCAGGGGACTTCTTTGACCTGAAAATAGAAACAAGGACCAGGGGTCACAAATGGAGATTAGATAAAGGGGCATTCAGAACAGAAAATAGGAGGCACTTTTTTACACAGAGAATTGTGAGGGTCTGGAACCAACTCCCCAGTAATGTTGTTGAAGCTGACACCCTGGGATCCTTCAAGAAGCTGCTTGATGAAATTCTGGGATCAATAAGCTACTAACAACCAAACGAGCAAGATGGGCTGAATGGCCTCCTCTCATTTGTAAACTTTCTTAAGTTCTTATGTTCTTGTTTTGTTCTTATAACTTCATACATTACTCCATCACTTAATTAATAAATAATAATCAAATTACAAGAATACAAATGATATTTGTTACATCTTTAAGAATGAGCATATCTGCACGGTTGTTCAGTGTTACTGTTGTTGTAGTCACCCAAGTTCAGCTTCTGGAAGGGAAGCAGTTGATTTTGCTTGGAAAATTAATTTTAGATAGTTTTTCCTTTTTTAAAGTTGCTCAGAAGAAAACTTTCTGCCACAGTTTGGAAATCCACAGGAAAACATAGCATCATGTACATTTGTATGGAGCCTGCAGTGTCTTATATAAGCAGTGATTGTGAAATGTTTGAAGTCACATATTGAGCACCTGAACATTGTGTCTGTAATTGCTAATATTAGTTTATTTTCAAGAAAAATCTGTTTTTAGTCACTTAAGCTGCCATGGTAAACCAAACCCCACATCTTGTCAGTCCTTAAAGTTTAAACAATCTCAGAAATGCCCCTGCTACATCGCTATAGGAAAGCATAAAAAGCTTTGAAACCAATAACTGCTAAAAACAAGCTACCCACTTAAATAAGGCAAATGCAAAAACGGCTTTAAGTACAAGCTTTAAAAATGATTTGCATGTTAACTGTTTAGTTTTGCTTTTAGTATCCCACTACCATATCCTGAATATTTGTTCAACACCATTTTGTTTATTTATTTATTTTTTTGGATTTGCCTCCTGTTTTGAGTGTTTGAATGTAAAGTACAAAGACTAAAACCTAGGCCTCTTCCCGAATGTAAAACAAAATAAATATCACCAGCTATTAAAAAAAAAAAGTATCTAAAAAATAGCAAATAATCGTATTAATAAATGTTTTTCAACTTTTAGCGCTGATTTATTGATATTTACCACAGAACAAAAGCTTACTAACTGTCACTGGGAAAGGCAGACAGAAGTTGAGCGTGGTATCCCACAATGCCCTGCCTACAGAAATATTCTGCAACAATAACAGTATATTCCCATATATTTTCAAGTACAGTATATTTTCTGTAGAAAAATATGGAATTTCCCCTGTCAAACTATGGATTTTTATTTTTTTGCAGTGCGAGGTAACCCCCAATAAAAACACCATTATCCAAAGTAAAGAATGGTAAAGGCATATTACATAACCCTTGTACAGCATAGTAAACTGCAAAATTATATAAAAAAAAATAATGGTAACTTTTATAAAATCGTTGTATTTTGCTTGTACGTATTACTCTTCTCATAGAACACAGCTGTATATAATGTAGACATGTGTAAGTAAGTATTTATATTGACTTAACATTGACATATTTATGTTCGGTAATACAAACATAAAGATACAATTAATACACGTTTTACCGTAGAGACAAAGTCGTGTCGAGAAAGGGGGTTAAAACGCGTGTTCCAAAATCCTGTCCAGATCTTAGCTCTTACCACAAGAAGCAGGGTTAAATCGGATCCTCATTGGCTAGAGAAGTGAGTCTAAGCAAGGGATTCCTCTCAGTCTCAGCCTGGAGTTGAAAGATAGAGGCACAGAGTTCCAGCAGGATGCCCTCTCTCTTATGATATTAACCGAGAACACTGCACTTTGTAACAAAAATGAACTTAACATTCCCAATCTCACCGTATTTTTCTTCACTGATCGCGTAAAACAAAAACAGAATCTTGTAGTCTTGAAAAGGAAATTGCCTAGTCTAGAGGGCGGTGGCATTTGCTTTTCTATCTAACTGGTCTGTGATATCCCTGGGACATCTTGAACCTAGTTTCTGTGGTTCTGTTTTTTGAAACAGAGAGAAAGTACCGTTCGGTTTTGCCGAGAAGCGTGGATTTTGGTCAGAAAGGATTGTTGTTTTATTCTGTGTTTATCATGAGAAAAAGTGAACAGGCTACGTATTGTGGAATAGGACTGGGATACTTTTTGCAAATGTACATCATACCTGGATTCGTGGTCCTGTTTGTCTTCAGCACCGCTGCGGCTCAAGGTAAGAAACATGAACAGTAACTTACCTTTACCCGGAGGTTTCACACAGCAATAAAAAGTGAACTTTAAATGAATATATATATATATATATATATATATATATATATATATATATATATATATATATATATATATATATATATATATCACAAGGATGATTTCAGGTCCATCCCATCAATAACTGCATGCGAATTTCTTACTCTGTGTTGTATCCTAAAGAATTAGAAGTGTTAAAGGATTTTAAAAAGTGATTTTGTATCAATTGAAAAAGTAACAGTGTAACCTATTTTATTTTACCAGCGATCTCAACCTAACCCCTAAATAAGCGATCATACGGTAGGCTACAGTACATTTCAGAGAATTGTGCCTCTTTAATTAGAGGTTAGCTACTGCCAACATCATTGTCTGATTTAAGTTTTCATGTATTACCCATTCTTGGCCCTGAGCATAAAGTAACCCAAAACTACCACATACAAGGGAAACAGCTCCCATGTTAAATAGTTCAGTTAAAAGTCAGGAAATGTCCTATTTGTGTATTTATTTACCATGTTACTTCATTTAAATATGTTGATAAACACGTTACTTTCAATTTGTTAAATCTAAACGTACAATGGACTTGAGCTTTGAAAAAATAACAAGGAGAATACAATCATAACTATTCTAAATCGCTATTAATTAGAGCGATTGTTGGGGGTAATTGCAGATGTTAAGTGCCAACACAGTCAATGTTGTTGCTGAAGCATTCTGAGATTGAAGATACATTAAAAGAATCGGCCTCGGGCCAGATGAATGAGGGGAAAGTGTCAGGACAAGGTTTCTTTCAGAAGTAGTTGTAAAACGAGAAGGAAAATGTGCAATAATACCAGCGCAGACTATCATCATCCATATTCTATATAGGCTACAACCTAACAAGTAACTTTATTTGATTTTATATATAACTATAGTAAGTATATTGACTGTGGTGAATATATTATATTTATTTATTATTTTAAGACTTTCCTACAGTAGGTAATTTAAAGTTTTTTTTTATTCTCCAAGTTGTTAATTACATCATTACTTTTTAAATCCGGAATACAAGTTATTTTCCCCAAAAATATTTCTCGCTTCCCTTTCCGTACCACTTAAAAATCCAAATTGAATCTTTTGGTATTGCGAGCATCTATTTCATCCATGTTCGTGATGCCTATATATTTGTGATAGTAGAAGAAACAGTATATATATATATATATATATATATATATATATATATATATATATATATATATATATATATATATATATATATATATAAATAAATAAATAAATAAATAAATAAATAATGTGGGATTGAACCCACAACCCTCCGGTCAAGAGTCCAGAGCCCTAACAACTACTCCACACTGCTGCCCTTTATCCCACTCTAACACCAGTGTAGCGTTTCACGTAGTAGGCAGAACAGAAGGAGACAACACACTGCTTTTAGGTTGAAAGCTTTATTTAGGATATCGCTCAGCACCCTACAGAGCCCACTCCTCTAGCTGCTTGCCCTAGAACGACCACAATGAGCGTGCTCCGCCCCTTTATGCTAATCGGGTGCCAGAGCGAACAGCTATCCCAATGGTCCCCAGCTGCACACTAAGACCAATGGGCACACACAACCAAGAGCCAATGACAGGGGCCAGAGCGCACGCAGGATAGCTTGCACAGCCACAGGGACAGAGTGAACCTGCAACTACAGGTAATACAGACGGGGGGGAAGGAACACAATACAGCGGTATAACGGGAGTGTTATAACGTTCCATTGATAATTCCTCTGAATTTATGAGGGCACTGCAGAAATTGGAATGCTGAGGCACTTTAGGGCTGAAAGAAAATACATTTCAAAATCAGCCAAGCAATTTATTTTATTTTATTTTTTTTATTCTCAGGCATGCAATAAAACATTAGTCTTGTATATATTCACTTTACTGTAAATGTAGTGCTGGGACAAATATCCCAATATTCAAACAAATATTTGTTTACATGTATTCGGATACAAAAATCAGATGTTCATATTTGCTAGAAATGACAAAAATACCTTGTACCAAAAAATGGCCAATGAAAAAGAGCTACGAGTGATATGTGAGATTATATATATTATCAAACAACATGATCAACACAGCAACTCTTGAGCCTCTATTTAAAAGTTTTAGACAGCAAAAAGTAAACAAACCAGATTATGCGTGCGCACTCATAGTGATCTCTATGGAAAGCCATCTGGGACAAAAATGCTTTGTGCTGTCGCTGTTTTAGAGCGAGCCAGTACCCAACTTCCTGAGGTTTGTACAGCTGCATGTAGAAACGCGCGAGACCCACATTGCAAATCGTATTGGACAGTGGAGTACAAATACCTACAGTACTACAGAACAACGTGGATACAATTTAAAGGTATGAAGTTTATTTTGTAGACCAAAAGTACTATTAAATAACTGTTAAAAGCATTACAATTTTATAAGATAACAGGCAATAACCTAACAGGATATTAAGTTTATTCAGTGTCTATAAAATGCTAATCTAATCTGTCATGGAGATTATTTTGTTATACACTGGTTTCACCCACCCTAAAAAGGAACACATAATATGTAGATCATTCTTACTTTATCAAAATTCTGACTATAAAAAAAAGCAGGAGCAAATAGCTAGCTATAACATTACCATGATCCAAGTAACGTCTTCCTTGTTTTTTCAGTACAAATAATAGACAAATACAATCTTGAGGTGCATTAATTTAGGGTTACCATATGGCTCTAGATTAACCGGACGCTTTGAGACAGACCGGGATTTCAAAATTCCCCCTAAACTGAAAGTAATTCACGTATAAATGAGTCACCTTTGCTGAGATTAATCCTGCTGTGGTGGAATTGTTTGGGAGCAGCAAACAAGTCACATTGATCAGCTGCTTCTGATCAGATCTTAATGAACGAATAGCTAATCTATCGATAGAGCAACGAGATGATGATGCGATTGTATTTGCAGAATAATATAGGCGATTGAATTTTAACAAACAGAAAAAAATAGTGACTGGCTGCAATTCATTCTTAGTATAATACAATTATTTGACGCACATGCGGGTATTTAAGCATCATTATTATTTGTAGCTAAGGATGGTTCATTTACACCTTCATTTATTTCAATTTAGGGGCAAGTTTGAAATCCCGTTCTGTCTCACAGCGTCCGGTTTATCTAGAGTCACATGGTAACCCTAATAGATTTTTTATACTAGATTATCACTACCTTGCGTACTTCTCCCGTTAAACTAGTGAAGCGCGTGCTTTAACACAAAATGTTTTATATATATATATATATATATATAATGGCTTGGATAAATTAAGTGCTGTGATTGGCTTAACGAGATCACATGACCGTACGGTAACTATGTGATAGTTTGGGATATTATTTGGCATCAATTGTTTTGTAGTTAATTCACTGGGGTAAAGCAAGTCCTACACAACTTATTCTTTACTCCTGAGATATTTTTCTATTTTAACGTGTTAAATATTGTAAGGTCTTGCTGTAAAATAAAGGCACACACACACACACACACACCCATGGCCACGCACCCCCTCCCAGCCCCTGCTGCTGTGCTGTCTCTTCTGCGTACAGAGCAATATAATGGCTTTCATTACTTTTTGAAAACGAACGAATATTTAAATTATGAAAATCACGTGTTTGTCCCAGCACTACTTAAATGTGTAAAGGATTTTAAGAGATGAAATAAATTGAAAACTGTATTAAAATCTTAGGTCCATTGGCTATTATACAATGTGACTTTACAATGCATTTCTCTTTCTTACAGTAGAAGTTCCATGATTGTATATATTAGGCTGGCACCACAGGGCAGAAAAAGGGCTTTGAAAATAATAGCATTTTTTTCTTATACAGTAAGTGCCATCGGCATGCACTGTTCCATCAAACATTATTAATTATGATGCATGCTGATCACTTAGTAAAAATTTCTATGAATTAATCTGCTTATGTTCATACTGTACACAGTGCTCGAGTGCTGTCGGAATGCAGCAGAACAGAGTTCCAGCACTTTTTGCAAACTTTTTGACAATAAATATAAATCTATTCCAGCAAACTATGTTCGAATTTGATCACACACATGTGAAAATGTATCATACAATATCTCTGTCGCCTCGTTCCGGACGTTGCGACAGCAAACTCACGCTGCCTGAGCCTGGTCATGGACTCACGTCAACCGTCACGTCGTGGGCCGTTGACCCTCAAAGTTGACCCTCAAAGTTGATCAAAAGCAGAAGACATCTAGTAACCTCCTAGACGTGGATTAGTTTTCATCAAGAAAAGTCGGTAAACATATAATACGATGTTGTGGAGAGAGAAGGCGCTTTTGTGCATGATTTGTAAACAGTGAACCGGGTGTAAATAACTAATTTCATTGAACCTTTTTTCCAATGGCTAAAATTACCATTTCGTCCCTTGAGTGATATGTATTTCCCTACATATCTCAAATGCACCATTCAAAGCAATATTTTTTTAATATCTTGTAAAAAAGATGTCTTGTAAAAAAGTCGGAGCACCTCTGAGAGAATTATCTGGGCTAAAGATAAATGGACGGTTTGCACAGGACTTCACCGATGTCAAAAAAATTCCAAAAGCACCTGTTTATGTGGTGATTTTTAGTCCCGTGCGAATCTGGGCTTTAGTTCATTTTTAACTGTTGTTGAAATGATATAGTTATGGGAGGTTTTTTTTTTGGGCACTGATTGTACAACATAGTATGTGTCCTCTGATGGAACATTATTTTATTGAAAGCATGATTTATAAATCATGTATAGGTACCATGCCAAAATAAATAAATAATAATAAACAAAGCATGAATAATTCCATACTAAATATTATTTAAGAAATAGTAATAATAGAAATATGTTAATCACACGAGGTGGCTGGTGACAAGACATCCTTTTTCTGTTCTGGAGGGGTCTGATATGTTCCGATGTTGCGGTTTTATCTCTGTGGATGCAACAGATATTCAGCTGCCACATGACTGACCAAAAACCAGTAATCCCAAACTCAGGATACCTCAAACACATTTCATATAGCCTAAAGTTGAAGTATATTCAATGCAGCCTTGAATATCAAACACTCGATTATGAGAATAAAATATGTGTCGCCAGAGCAGTTTGTATAATACTGTCTACTGATGTTTATATTCTGTCTACATACTGGGATTGGCAGAAAAGTGGATAAGATTAAAGAAATGACATGGATCTTGCAAGCTGCCCAGTGGAAGGTTTGAGATTTTGTAGGCAGTGGCAATGGTGCCTGTGCTGATAGTACAGTAATTACTGTACATGTCTGTCAATTTCGATTTCTGCTACTGGCTTTTGAGCTGTTTTTCTGTAATAAGTGAGCCTAATCATTGTTAAGAGCCAAGGATCAAATGCAGTGAGTGAGAGTGAGACAATCTTATTTCTGTCTGTGGAGCCCACTCAACATAGCTCACATAGAAATGTCCTGCAGTGACTCAGAGCTAACTGCTTTTAGCAGCTGATGGAAAGTCAACTTACTTGAGATAGATTTATTGTAAAAATCAGTTTCATTTTTAAAAATATTGAATCAGAGAAATCAGTTGGTTCTTCAATGACAGGTTTCTAAATAAACATACAGTAACCGACATGATCCCTTGTATCAGTATACAAGCTTGCTATCTGGGTCTTCTGGCTGCAGTACTAGACCTTGTGCTGACAAGAAAGCAAGGACAAAGGCTTAATTTAAATAAAACAATTTAGTTAAAAAAAAAATTGTAAATCACACATTTAGCGTCTTACTCAACCAAAATCACACTCTTTAGTTTAACTGTGTGAATAAGTGGTGTATAACAAATGTTAACCTCATTTTCTGCAGTAGGCATGCAGGTGAACTACAGATTCCAGCATCCTTAGGGTTGTCGGAGTGACATTCACCTGAGGAATGTTGTTTAAAAATACTGTGATTGGAGAGTAAGTGGCCATTCCTTTCAATGGCCACCACAACTGCATAAAACCCTTCTGAATATTAAAAATCCATTAGCTTAGTCCAGTGGTGGCCAACACGTGGATCGCAATCCACTTGTGGCTCTCCAGAGATTTTTGGTGGATCTTGGGACATCAACACACAAGCAAAGAATAGTTTTAACAGGGTTGATTGCATACTTAAAAATATAATTCCTGACAATGAATACATACAATGAAAAATTACATTCATTCCAAACAGTCAATGGCGCTAAAAACTGTACTGTTTGGTGGTTTCAATGGATCGCTTTGTGGTGTGAGTTACAAAAGATGGGGGAGAGCCTTATGTGCCTTCAAGTCGTACAGATTTGGATGAAAATATCCCAGCTGTTTTAAAGAAGGCGAAACTGGCGCCAAAGCGTAACATTAGCGAAAGGCGGGAGCTGGCAGTTTCCATTATTGAACTGAATGACAAACCTTTTTACTGTGCAACACAAGTTTGAGCATGGCTCATGCTGGTAACCTGAAGCACCACTTTAAAGCAGCAGGTGATTACTCAGCAGGCACTAAAATGACTGAAACAGAAATGATCAGAATGGCTAGCTTAAGATTGCTTGACTGTTGGCAAAGGAAAAACGACCATTTGCGGATGCAGAATTGGTGAAAGATTGCATTTTCAAAACGATGAAGATCCTTACAGCTGATGAGCATAACCCAGTTGTGTAGTGAGTTCGTAGTTTACAGCTGAGCCGCAACACAATGATGCGCAGAATCAATTCAATATCTGATAAAGTTTGTCTGTCTGCTGCCTTTAGCCTTGCACTCGATGAAAGCACTGTCTGGGTTCGAGGTGTGGATCAGAAAAGCTTGGAGCCTTTTGAAGATATGTTGGCTCTACGAGGGCAGAATATGGTGATCTGATTCAGCACTCTGGAGTACGCTGGTTGAGTAGATGAAAATTTCTTCTACGCTTCATTACACCAGATGAATGAATTTCTAGCTAACAAGCAGATTACCAAGTTTGACGAATTCTTGAAGGATATTGAATGGGTCTTTTGAGCCTAAGGTAGAAAAAATTGTGAAAACCATAGCATGCAAAAGTTCCTACTAAACATTAGGCACTAGGCATTTGTGCTTTTTTGTTCCACCGTGTTTCGTTTATGCAAAAAACAAAAAGGGGACACATTTGTCTACTTGACTAAGATGGTTCTTTCATTTTAATAAATTCAGATGTTCAATGTTATTTTTATGGGGCGATTTTGGACAAAAAGGGCACAAAATACGCAGCAGCTTTTCAGGACTTCCTTTTCCTCTGATATGTTTTATTTTATTTCTCTTATTTTCATTGCTACCGTAACGTATTGGTCACCACTGGCTAAAAGCCAGATATTCACAGTTGGTTTTACTTTATTGTACTCTTGTTCATTTTATTGCTGGTGGATAGTGGAGCCCATTGAGATCCACCAAAATTGATCTCAATACTTGGTCTACTGGCCACCACTGCCTTATTCCATTCTCAATAGGCATTGATTGTGTGCCATACAAACATATTTTCAAACCCCTTCACTTTAATTAACTGACATTCTTTAACAGGCAGTTTGTTTTGGAATGTGAGGGGGTGAAAACCCCTCACTTGTAAATATTGTTTATTTTTGTGATTTATTTTGTGTCTGTAACTTTGTGAGCTTGGAATTACAGGGTTCTAACTAACAAATTGGTAAAAATTGTGATATTGTTGTGGGAAGCTTCTATCTAAAGTCTTTGTGCTATACAACATGTTCAATACATGGGAGCTACTTTAATCATAAGGTAAAATGTATTTGTAAAAAAGTTCCAACTACATATCCCCCTAAGGAGTTTGAATTATAAGGGTTTATCTGCTCCACCAATCAGAAAGCCCCTTACTAGCTTACAACCCCTTACAGTGCCACCAGACCAGATCTAGCAATCATGGCAAGCAGACCACAACATAATGCTGCCATGTAATCCAGTTGTGAACACTAGTAAAACAGGTTAATAGACTACAGATACAAGGAATACATGAAGAGATGGGTTGGGCTGTTAGAATGTCTGGAAAGGATGCTTACCAACTGATTTCATGAGTGTAATGTTGTCAAGGCAGAAAGTGACAGCATGAGCAAGAGAGAGAGACCCAGAAGACTATTTAAATCTTAGCATGTTCCCAGGTGTGTTTAATAAACCTGACTTATTATACCAAGTCATTAATACTGTAATAAGATTATTAAATATTCACATACAGTACTTGTCTCTTTAATTATAAAAAGAGTATAAGTAGATTTTTTTTAAGTTTAAAATTTGCATATTCACAAATTTGCATATTATACGTTTTTAATATCAAGTTATATGTAGTTCATAGATTCAGAGATGATTATAATTTTAATTATTACACACAACATTCTGATACATGCAATTTATATTTCAGTCTAATCAGAGAGCAGATACAGTTAGACCACGGCTCACAGCAGGGGACCCCACAGCCAGACACCAGTGACAGCATTCCAATGCAAACGCACTGTATTGGTATCTTTGCAGCAGTGCAGGCTCTATGCAGCCACAGAACAGTTTAGATGCATGATTGGCCAATGGCTTTTTCAGTTTTTATTGTAAGTGCCATGGGATGCTATGCATGAAGAGCACTATATAGAAGCAATTGTATTGTAGAAAGACTATCACCTTAATTCAATAAGGCATTAATTGTAATTAGCATGGAACTGCAAAATGTTTTTATAATACTGAAAAACATACTTTTGTTTGATATGTTACTGTAAAATGTTATCCACCTGAGAGATTCTACTAGGACTTGAAGACTATAATGAAATTGCCATGGATAGGAGAAGAAATTTGTTTTTTAATGAGTTGTTAAAAAAACAAACAAAAAAAACATATAATGAAATAATTTTTTGATGTATGTTTTCCAGAAAATAAAATACATGTTAAATTTGTGATAAACATGATCAGTTCTGTGTTTAATTAAAATCTAGATTAAAATGTCAGATGGAATTATGTACCTCAAACGATATTGACTATTAAATTACATGGTTCTATCTGCAAAACCACCCCTCGAAAAAATCCCCCAAAAATGAATGGTGGGCCCATGGTTATCTGGCTGTGAATTGCCTTTCAGGTGATGAACAAACAGGGATAGAGCAGACAAAGATGTTACTGAACAATATTCAGATGTGGTCTATGAAAACTTTACAGCTGGATTACTCAAAACTATACTTTTGGTAGTTCCAAACTCACGACTTATTTTGTACCAGTACTTGTTTTCATTTCCATATTCTACAGTATAAATGCACCGACTACATCAATAATAGTATTATCATTATTTTCATTTGTTTACTTTTTTTTGGTACAAATGTTTAATAGTGTTTTTGTTAAATGTGTGTATATTAAATGAACCCAGGAAAGGGTTAATTTTGAGCCTTGTTTAAACTTAGCATTGACATATGTATGTGCGGTAGTACAGATATAAAGATACAGTTAAACACACATTTTGCCGTACAGAAGTTTCAAGAAAGGAGGTTAAAACTATTCCAAAATCCTGTTCTGATCTTAACTCTTATGACAAGAAGGCAGGGGTTTCTAGGTTTCACAGCCTGGAGTGTTCCAGCATGATGCTCTCTCTCGATTCAGATTATGAGATAATAACCGAGAAAAAACTTGAACTTGGACTGCACTTTGGAAAAAAAATGAACCTAACATTACTAATCTGCCAGTCCACATATTTTTCTTCACTGATTGCGTAATAAAACAAAAGCAGAATCTTGTAGTCTTGAAAATGTAGATTTTAAAACTTCATGCTGATTTGAACTTGGTTCTCGCCAAGATAAGCACCAACTAAGAAGTAGCTTCACAGTAAACTAATGTGATCCATATGTGTCTCCATCCATTTGCGCTTCCTTCCATATGTAGATATCCTTCTGTCTGGTGTTGATGGCTGAAGTGTAATGCTGGCTCCAGGGATCAGCTTATTGCCTCCCTAGCGCATCAGCACACACAACGGCTGCGATGCTGGCTCCGGGGATCAACCATAGTGCGGTCTCCCCAGCGCATCAGCATGACAACCGTCTGGATTGAGCTAAGTAGGGTACATCTCTGGGGTCTTCAAGTGGGCACCTTCCATCCTCGGTGTTTCGTCGACTAGCCCACGACACCTCAAGAGGGCTCGACGGTGATTCTGGCGCCCCAGCATCACCCTCCGTCCCCCACTCAACTCAGCCCAGCTTACTTACCTGTACATCAGCGTTTCTTTCTTTCTATTGTGCTTGAGATCCCCAGCCAGAATCTTTCCGTCTCAACCACAGCCAGTTGCTGCTCCTCTCTGCTGCTTCAGATAAATTCTTCACTGTGCGACGCAACTCTTGGCCATTGAATCCGACATCTCTGAGAAACCGGGTTGTAGAGTGTGCCACAAATCCTCGACAACCCTCTTCCACTGGGTAAACCCAGACTCTCCATCCTCGCTGTTCCACTTCAGTGGCTAGTTGAGCATACCGCAGTTTCTTCCTCTCGTACGCCTCATCTACAGCATCCTCCCATGGCACTGTTAACTCTACCAGGTGAACAAGGCGTGGTGATCCAGACCACAAGACAATATCTGGTCGAAGGTTAGTGGTGGCAATCTCAGGTGGAAAAATAAGCCGTTGACCAACATCTGCCAGCATTTTCCAGTCTAGCAGCTTCCAGTTGTCCTGGGCGAGGATTGGTTTTAACACCTTTTCTTGTTGGTTGCTCTCCTGGGCGGAGGAATGTTGTCTTTTGTGTGTAATGTTTTGATGGAACAGGTGGCAACTTATTGGTCATGTTATGCTTGTCTTCCAATGCTAAGGCCAAACATCGCAGCACCTGGTCATGGCACCAAGTAAACCGTCCTTGGCTAAGAGCCACATTACATCCTGTCAAAATGTGCCTTAATGTTGCAGGTGATGAACACAACGGACATGAGGGATCCTCTCCTACCCAGAGGTTTAGGTTCTGTGGTGATGGGAGAACATCATATGTCGACCTTATAAGGAAACTGATCCTGCTCTGTTCCATTGACTATAGGTCTTGCCAGCCAATCTTGCGTTGTTCCACACTCTCCCATCTCATCCATTCTCCCTGCTTGGCCTGGGAAATGGCCTTTATACACCTCATCCTCTCCTCCTGCTTTTGCACCTCGTTGACTACCAGCTTCCTCCGTTGAGCTGGGGCTGCCTTGTGCCATGTAGGAGGAGCTGAACTGAGACCAAGACCCCTCTTCCATGCTGAACTTGCCCCATGATATCACCAATTCGAAGGGCAGCCTTTGCATCCTCCACAGCTTTCTTTGCCGCCCACTTTCTTCCAGTTTTCAACACAGGTGCTGCCTCCCTTATGCATTTGTCGCGTGACTCTACTAATGTCATTTCCAGTCGGACCTTGGCACACTTAAACTCCTCGGTTAGAGCGGAGACAGGTAGCTGCAGTATTCCTTTACCATAAAGTCCCACTCTGCTGAGGCAGCGTGGAACTCCCAACCATTTCCTGATGTGTGAACTGATTAAAGCTTCCAGCTTATCTACTGTTGTCAAAGAAACCTCGTACACAGTCAGTGGCCACAGCAACCTTGGCAGTAGACCAAACTGAAAGCACCAGAGTTTTAGTTTGCCTGGTAAAGCGCTGCTGTCTATGCTCTTCAACCCTTCCACAGCTTGTTGTCTAACTTCTCCCACACAAAATGTGTCCTTTAGATCCCCGTCGTACCATCTCCCAAGGCTCTTGGAAAAAAGACTTTCTATAGGCACTGTATATAGTAAGTCGACTTGGAATGGGAGAGCACAAGAGACTGAAAAAGGAAGATTTACAAAAACAACTATAAAAACTGTAACAACCTAGTACTAGGGGGAGGTGACTCTGTGAACGCAGTAGCAGCTAACTACACTGAGAGTTGCAACTTCTCGAAAGATAATATTATTAATATTATTAAGGCAGTAGTGGCATGCGAAAATACATTGTTGGATTTTTATTCAGGTGGAAAATAAGGAAAGCTATATGTACAGTATGTATTGAAAGTACTCATGACTTCAAGGTAATGTTGCATTTTACTCAGCCAAAATACATTTTTTCACATGGTGTCTAAATTGGAGTGTAAATTACTCAATGACCATGGGCTACCGAGTGGCGCATCTGGTAAAGGCACTCTGCGTGGAGTGCAGGATGCGCCCTATAGCCTGGAGGTCGCCGTTCGAGTCCAGGCTATCCTACTGCCGACTGTGGACGGGAGTTTCCAGGGGGCGGTGCACAATTGGCCGAGCGCCACCCGGGTGGGGAGGGCTTAGGTTGGCTAGGGTGTCCTCGGCTCACCGCACACCAGCAACCCCTGTAGACTGGCCGGGCACCTGCAGGCTTGCCTTTATGTTGCCTGGAGCTGAGTGGTCCTCTGATGCTGTAGCTCTGAGGTGGCTGCATGGCAGGCCTGCAGAGGGAAAAGTGGACAGCTGACGTCACACGTTTCGGAGGACACGTGTGTCCATCTTTGTCTCTCCCGAGTCAGAGCGGGGGTGGCAGCGGTGAGTTGGGTTGAAACAAAATAATTGGACTTGGGAGAAAAAATAATTGCCGATTTCCAAATTTTAAAAAGGAAAAAAAAAAAAAAAAAATTACTCAATGACCCAAAATGTTATTTGGTGGGCTGCTGCCAGCATAGTTGGAACAGAGTTCCATGATTTCATAACATTTTCTAAAGCCCCCCAAAGTTATTTAACACACTAGCTATTAAAGAGTAATTAGCAGGGTTCCAAAAAATATAGCGTTATACGTCCCCACGTGTTGCTACAGTCCACTCGATCTGTCCTCTATCACTGCAAGAAGAGCGATATTAAAAAAAAAAATGACAAGTGTTCCACATGATGGATTACTATTGCTGTGTTACCAGTTTCACAATGTGGGCAATAATCCTTACACTATCAGTGCACTAGAGCGGACATTTTGAAAAGAGCCTTGAAACAGACTTTAAAGCTGTAAGTGTAAAAAGTCACAATGTAACAATGAAATGAAAAATTAAAGGTACGTTATTTAAAACTCTTTAAAAACTGGGCATTAATTCTGGAATCAGTTTCATGACACGTTACAATGTGCTGTTTGTGCAAAGTGAATGTATGTGTTCTTCCACCTTAAAGTGTATCTATTATGGACTGCCTCCAAGCAGACATGACCCATTCTCAAAATGAGCCCTGAGTTGTTTTTTTAATTTATTTTACAAGTTGTTTGGCTTTCCAATAATATTCACATGGGTGCTACAGTGTTTATGGAATGAGGTAAGGGCTGGAAAGGAGGGGGGACTGCAGTACATTACACTTCACAGGAATGTCAAGGAAGGGGTCAGAAGGAAAAGGGCAGAAGCAAGTGGTGTAGTCCTTTCTCTAACAGTTTTACTAAACTAGTATTTTATCAAGACATACTGTTAATGTAATGGGAATCCTAATATGTCTTACAGAGTGCTGTAAACTTTTTTTTAAAATTAAAAAAATGTACTGGCTTGGGATGCTGCTGGCTTTTTTTTTTTTTTTTTTTTGGAACAGTATGCATCTGCACATTGTAAACACATAAAACAATTCCACTGAGTGCATCTCCAGACTGCACCTGTAGAAGGTTGTGCCAGACATGCTACAGCTCAAAATACTAATAAACTTGTCAATCTACTGTTGGAAACAATAAAGCGTTCAGTGTTTTCAGTAAGAACACCTTCACTTTATTCGCTAACCCCCACATAACCTCGATTCTTTCATGTTTTTTTTGTTATTATTATGCCTGGCAGCAAGTAAATAAGCAGTGCTAAAACTGATTTAAAATAGATTCTGCCACCGAGATTTGTAAAAACGTGGCTTCCAGGTTTATATACAAGAAGAAAATGAGTCTTTTAATCAGTGTCTAATCAGCGTCTTTTTGTATCCAGTTCAATTTCAGAAGTCATTTACCTGTTTTAGTCCATCCACCAAAGAGAAAAAAAAAATATATACTATATATATATATATATATATATATATATATATATATATAGAGGGCAGGACGGTAGTCATAGTTAAGGTTGCAATGTTCTTTCCATTATAAGCCCCTATTTTGTGCAGCTCCAAAAGTGGCGTTAAGTGCAATCAATCTGCCTGCCGTTTTGCAGATCTGATTGGTAGGCTGAATGTTCACTACAAGTTTTGTGTTATTCTGTTCAGTAGTTTTTGAGCTACAGTACTTTTAAAAAACGGGTGGTTTTTTGTGTAAGTTTTATTATTCACCTGTAGGTAAAAAACTACTGGACAGTTACTACTCCCATTTGGCAAGTTACTGCATCGAAGTAGTCTTTAGTGTCTTTTGTAGGTGGGGAGGTTTAAAAATGTGTATTTTAATATAAAAAACTGGAGGAACACTCTCCAGTTTGAACTACAGCTCCCAGAATGCACAGTGAACGGCTGATCGTAGCTAACATTTCAAGCTTTTCACAAGCGTAACAAAGCATCATATTGTACTGTACAGAGTAAGTAAATAAATAATAAAAACCATGTCAGTCAGTGATAGAAGGTGAACGAGTATTTAAAACTTACATGTACACTTGAGAGACTGTGCGCCAGAACATCTATAAATAATAGCGAAACTTTTCAAATAGGCCTAAAATGATTATTTACATTACATTAGGCTTACAAAAATTGAAAACACCCAATAAACCACAAAACCCAGAAGAACTTCCAAAGAAATCATTTGTGTTTATTTCTAAGCGCCGGGGTCGGCAACCAAGGCATTTTGCTTGGTATGCCAGCCCTTTTCAGAAACGTTGACAATCAACTTTTTTTTCGGGGGGGGATTTGTGGAGTCACATTGTGTTCTTTCACATATATTTCACAAAGGTGATTGATTAAGAAATAAAATTGCACATACCTGCAAAAAAAAAAAAAAAAGTTGTTCGAGGGAAGTTGCTACAATAAAAAAACATGGCGGCCACATTGGATGACATCATCAACTTGCAAAACTGGCTAATAACACCTTGTAGAGTGCAGATCGAGCCATGGTTACTATGGAACACATGTAGCAACCCATGTATGCTCTATCAAAAAAGTTACATCTCAATCAGTTCAGGCATTAATAGGTATCTTAATCATCCATCCCATAGTGGTGAGTTTACCACAGCAAACAATGTTTTTGTAGGGGTGATTCAAAAAATGCGCAGGGACGGAAAAGACAAATCCGAAAAACATGAATTCATCTCTGAACCTGACCTACAGAAACTTAAAACATCTGGCATCTTAACTACCAATGAACCAAGAGGGCTTCTGTATAAAGTGCGGTTTGATGTACAGCTACACTTTGCCCGCAACCGCTTTCAAAGTAAATACAGCCGAAAATGGCTTGAGATGTGCAACTCTAACCTGTATCGAACACACAAAAAACCACTCTGATGCAACAGAGAGAAATAAAGCTATGCTTTGAGGCAGCATGTTTAAAAAGCCTGTTGGCCAAATGCATACAGTACAATCCCTTGTTAAATACATGTCTAAAATGCCTCAAAATCCACCATGTATCTGTCTTCAGTCAAAGTTGTTCTGTCCTGAAAATGCTGCCACACAACCTATTTGGTACACCTGCAAACCACTAGGGAAAAACACGCTTGGCAATGTAATGGCTACCTTGAGCAAAAAAGCAATGCTTAGCAAAAGATACACCAACCACTGTATAAGAGCAACTACTGTTCAGTTACTTTCTGACTGGTCTAGAGACAAGGGAAATCATGTCGGTGACAGGACACTGTAATGAAGGCTCAATTCACAGCTACTGGACAGCAAATCAACAGGAAAGACACGATTGGTCCACAACACCTCCAAAACCAGCCATCAAAACCAGCCAGTCAAACTGCCAACCCTGTTTCAGTTCTTTTTGCACCAGCCAATCCACTCTGCCAGCTTGAATGACGCCCCGCCTCCAACAACAAGTTTCGAGTCTGACTACATACTACACGGGCTATTCAACAATTGTACAGTTAATTTTTCTGGCAATGTCCAGATAAATTATAATAAGAAAGAGTAAGACCTTTCACACAAATGCTGGCCAGGTGGTAAATCGGTGCAAGGCAAATGTGTTGTGCTAATTATTTCTCGTGGACTGTGTGAGTGGACGGAATGCATCAGCGTTGGATGAAAAGCAGATTAAATAAGTCCTGGTACCCAGTACCAGCATCACAATAAGCCCTGGTACAGAGTACTGGTGAGTACCAACAGAATTTCACCCCTGCTTTTTAGCGATGTGCAATAATACCGATATACCGGTATAATGTGATATTCATCAGCCAATACAATAACTGGTATTTGAACAACAATACCAGTATTTTTTGTTTAACTGATTCAGGGAAACGTCTTCAGGAAAATGTTGGCTATTATCTCGCAAGATAATCACTTCCCATGAGAACTCGTAATGCGAGCAGTGCTAACACAAAAGAAAATATGGCAGAGGTACACAGAGATTTTGAGCTGCTTAAATTCTGCAAAGCAAAGTCACATGTCTGGAATCATTTCCTAATAACAAAATCTAAAAACTATGGCTGTATCGCATCAAACATTGCGATATGTTGTTTATGCAAGGCTGAAGTAAAATATGCTGGTGGTGTCATGGCAAATTTCGCCCTCCCCTTAGTCCTAAACGAGTCACGTGGCAATTTTGCATCACAATTCACAGTAAACAGAGTAAAAACAAAAATATATTTGTGTTTTTATTGGTGTTTAATCCTAATGTTGATACTTTTCTTGCTTTTGTCTTTATCATCTCTGGATGCTTTACATAGATCTGCAACCCTTTGAGTAGTGAGCTTCAAAAATGCACTGCTTGTCCTTCAGGAGTGAGGTTTTTTTTTTTTTTTTGCATGCGCCTGATTATTACGAGTACACAAGTAAACAAGCTAAAATATGTTTGTAATACTGACGAAATTTGTGAATACTGACGAAATACAGACAAATCATTTTTACAGAAAATAAATAAAACAAACATTGTTTTTATTAGTCATAGGGAACGGTTTTGACTAAAAAATAACATGTACGCAATAAACAATAAACAACGCGTTGGAACAACCACAACAACACGTCCTAACAGAAAAAAGGGCGAGAGAGAGCGACATGAATAAATCATATCCGGGTAAACAGGTGGTGGGGGCGGAGGGAGTGGGAGAGTCTAATGCTTCAGGGTATGATACTCGAAGCATGGAGCAACGCACAGAGCTTGGCGCCGCCTCTTCGCTGTCACTTCATTTTGATGGTAAATATTCTTTGCTCATGTCTTCATGAACACACTCGCTGACATCCGATTCAGTGGAAGAATTGTATGTATTTGAATTTAAATCAGAATCTGAATTCAGTATTATTACTAATACTTCTTTCTCACTGAGCGATTTTCGCGGTTTACAAACACTGGACATTTTGTGAATGGGTTTATTATATGTAATTCAGTCAATATCTGGCAGAGGGCGCAAAAGACCACTACTCAACGGGCTAAATACATAACCTTTACAGTAAACCTGTGTGTGCGTGAGTATATATATATATATATATATATATATATATATATATGTGGGTGTCAGCTTCAACAACATTATTGGGGAGTTGGTTCCAGACCCTCACAATTCTCTGTGTAAAAAAGTGCCTCCTATTTTCTGTTCTGAATGCCCCTTTATCTAATCTCCATTTGTGACCCCTGGCCCTTGTTTCTTTTTTCAGGTCAAAGAAGTCCCCTGGGTCGACATTGTCTATACCTTTTAGGATTTTGAATGTTTGAATCAGATCGCCGCGTAGTCTTCTTTGTTCAAGACTGAATAGATTCAATTCTTTTAATTATATACACTGAGTGTACAAAACATTAGGAACACCTGCTCTTTCCATGAAATAGACTGACGAGGTGAATCCAGGTGAAAGCTATGATCCCTTATTGATGTAACCTGTTAAATCCACTTTAATCAGTGTAGATGAAGGGGAGACAGGTTAAAGAAGGATTTTTAAGCCTTGACACAATTGAGACATGGATTGTGTACTGTATGTGTTCCATTCAGAGGGTAAATGGGCAAGACAAAAGATTTAAGTGCCTTTGAACGGGGTATGGTAGTAGGTGCCAGGCGTGCCGGTTTGAGTGTGTCAAGAACTGCAACGCTGCTGGGTTTTTCACGCTCAACAGTTTCCCGTGTGTATCAAGGATGGTCCACCACCCAAAGGACATCCAGGCCAGTGGTCAAAAACAGCTCATTGATGAAAGAGGCCAAAGGAGGCTGACATGAATTGTGCAGAGCAACAGACGGGCTACAGTTAGTCAACTGACAGTCCAGTACAACATTGGTGCTGAAAGACCCTTAAAAGAATGCACAACTCGTCGTACCTTGACACGAATGGAGTATGGCAGCCGACGACCTAACAGAGTTCCACTTCTTTCAGCAAAACACAAGACACTGCAGTTGCAGTGAGCTAAGGAACGAAAACACTGGGCACTGGAGGATTGGAAAAACATTGCCTGGTCTGATGAATGACTAGGGTTTGGAGAAACCACATGAGTACATGCATCCATCATGCCACGTGTCAACATTGCAGGCTGGTGGTGGTGGTGTGATGGTGTGGGGTGTGTTTTCATGGCACACATTGGGCCCCTTGATAAAAGTGGAGCAACGTTTGAATGCCACAGGATATCTGAACATCATTGCCAATCAGGTGCATCCCTTCATGCAGCAGTGTATCCATCTGCTAATGGATTTTTTCAGCAGGATAATGCCCCGTGCCACAAGGCTAGGATTGTCCAGGAATGGTTCCACAAACATGACAGTGAATTCAGCTTACTGCAGTGGCCTGCCCAGTCACCAGATCTCAATCCAATTGAGCATCTGTGGGATGAGATGGAACAAGCTATTCGGAGTAGAGATCCACTACCAGCCAACTTGACACAACTGTGGGAAGCATTGGAGTCAACATGGGCCAGCATCCCTGTGGAACGCTTTCAACACCTTGTAGAGTCCATGCCCTGACAAATTGAGGCTGTTCTGAGGGCAAAAGGGGGTGCAACTCAATATTAGGAAGGTGTTCCTAATGTTTTGTACACTCAGTGTATATATATATATATAAATACAGAATGGTTGATTCTGCAGACTTCAGAGGCTTGGTCTACATCCTGGACCCACAATACCAAGTACCCAGGAGGAAACAATTCTCGGAGGTTATAATATCACAGATGTACAAAGTCAAGGCTGAAGTGAAAGCTGAAATGCAGATTGCTAAAGAAGTGTTAACTTATAATGGGCCTTGTAGCAGGGAGAGATCTGGACTGGCCATCTGACGCATGCACGATGCTGCAGGAAGGGGGGCGGCAGTCCCGTGGGATCTGCCTGCCAGTCATGGCGGTGACACAGAGAGGTGGGGAAGAGGGTGTGTGCGCTTTCCCCCTCTCTGAGTGGCTGGGAGGCGGGTTTTAGTGGGATTGATGATCCTATAAATGAATACTCTGCTGTTTCCTCAGATCTGCCCCTTTAGACCTGAACAACGAGCAAGCGGTCTCGCTGCTCGGCAAGACCACAGACGGACAGGAGTAAAGACCCGAAAGAAACTCAAAGAGGAGAAACTAAAGACATAGAGAAAGTGGGGAATCCTTGGGCAGACCCCGATATTGTTTTGAGTTAGCTGAGGAAACATAGAGTAGGACGGAGGCCCGGGTCGTACGAGTAGCGGCGACTGGGGAAGATCACGCTGCGAAGTGCAGCACATTTATTTTGTAGTTTTCATTACTGTATTTTATTTTCCCTGTTTCTTTTTGCCTTTTTCGTTTTTCATTATTTTGAGCACCGGCGAGTGCACCTGAACTGTACCGAGTATCCTGCCGTGGTATTCCCGTAGGTTCTGGATACCATAGTTGGTAGCCAGACCACGGACAACAGCGCCCTCTGCGGGCTAAAACAAATCAGTGCAACTCACCAGAGTAAAAAAATAAAATCGTGCACCTGTGTGGTGTTTCAAATATAATTTCTGGCTCCCGTGTCAGTGAATACCCACACCCTTCCACAGGCCTCATTTACGAAAGGACACTAAATTTAGAGTTAGCGCGCATGTAAAGTAGTGAGCCTAACGTGCGCGATAAATCTAAATTTACTGCCTCATTTACTAATAGAGAACGCATTAATTTATGTGCACCGTATTTGGCCAATTTAAATACCATACTGTGCATGCTACATGTATTGTGAGCGATGATTTAATGTGCAAGATAATGTCAGAGACTTACCCGAGACCACTGTGATATCAAAAGCCGAGCATTTCTGGCGTATCTTTTGGTCAGTAGCTTATTGTGAAGGTGGAGGTGGCTTACAAGAACGAAAATGAGCGATCAACAGACACAGCACTCAGAAGGGGACAGGCAGAGGCAATGTAAAGTGAAACTGCACTGCTTTACCTTTTAATTTTAACATGTATTCCTTGTCTGATGTAAAATAAAAAAAAACACAAAAGAAAAACCTTTTTCCTTTCTCCTTTAATGCATACGGCTTTTCCATTTGTTTCTAAAATTGTATTAATGTTCTGTATCGTTTTGGAATTCTTCTTTAAAACAACCTGCCTCTTTATTATAACATGCATATTCAACATGTGCAGTCTGCATTGTATGTGTGACAGTCCCATTAACCCTTTGCGGTCCATTTATTCAGCGCGTCTCAGGCTGCGTCAGGTCCAATTTATTTTCACACGCGCAGTTTATTTTAGACGCACTGTTTAAAAGTATTTTTTTTCACAGTAAAACAGGTTTAAAAGGCACTGCATATTAACAGGACACTCAGCACTGCATCTCCAGCCCCGCCCCACCCCTTGTTCGCTGTATTTTTCACATACCTCTACATAGTAGTGCATACCAATAAATCATCTCCTGATCACTCGTTTTATCACCAAACTCCTCAATAACGCAATCCAAGTCATTATTTTATTACTATAACGTCTAAAAAAAGCTCTACAAATGTCTGTGATATTCTTTGAGCGCTGGATGCAGAAGCAGCTATCTTGTTTCTTTATGTCCGTGTTATCTATGTGGTGTCGGGGCTGTCTGTATTCATGATATACTCCCCTTTTTTTTCGGCTT
Source organism: Acipenser oxyrinchus oxyrinchus (assembly GCA_030684275.1). Classification (NCBI taxonomy): domain Eukaryota; kingdom Metazoa; phylum Chordata; class Actinopteri; order Acipenseriformes; family Acipenseridae; genus Acipenser; species Acipenser oxyrinchus. The sequence goes on from CM060248.1 coordinate 44,546,521, forward strand.
CTCTCGGCTCCTATCGGTCTCACTTGGCCATTGGCCACTTGGTTTTCTCGGCTTTTTCCGGAGGAAAAACGACTAGAGACCTGTTTTCTACGTCTTTTTGATGATGTCGGACAGGGTCCGACATTGGACCGGAAAGGGAAAATTGCAATTAACATAGGACCACAAAGGGTTAATGTAGATTAGGAATAGCAGAGGACCTAATACTGATCCCTGTGGTACACCACTGGTTACCTCGCTCCATTTTGAGGTTTCTCCTCTAATCAGTACTTTCTGTTTTCTACATGTTAACCACTCCCTAATCCATGTGCATGCATTTCCTTGAATCTCTACTGCGTTCAGTTTGAGAAGTAATCTTTTATGTGGGACTTTGTCAAAAGCTTTCTGGAAATCTAAATAAACCGTGTCATATGCTTTGCAATTATCCATTGTCGATGTTGCATCCTCAAAAAAATCAAGCAGGTTAGTTAGACACAATCTCTCTTTCCTAAAACCATGCTGACTGTCTCCCAGGATACGGTTACCAAATAGGTAATTTTCCATTTTGGATCTTATTATAGTTTCCATAAGTTTACATATAATGGTCAGGCTTATTGGTCTGTAGTTACCTGGTTCGTTTTTGTCTCCCTTTTTTTGGATTGGTATTACGTTTGCAATTCTCCAGTCTGTCGGTACAACCCCTGTGTCAAGAGACTGTTGCATGATCTTGAAAAGTAATCGTTTAATATATTTGCTATTTTTTTCGTCTATGATTTTGCCATTTGTGTCTCTTAGACATTTAACCTCCTCTTTGAATGTTCTCTTGCTGTTATAATACTGGAAAAACATTCTGGAATTGGTTTTAGCGCCCTTAGCAATGTTCATTTCTATCTCTCTCTTGGCCTTTCTAACTTCCTTTTTGACTTGCATTTGCAGTTCCAAGTACTCTTTTTGTGTACATTGTTTTTGGTCCCTTTTAAACGTGCCTTTTTTTGCTGAATATTTTTTTTTGATCTATCAAACCATTTTAGATTTTTTTGTTTTTGTAGATTTAGATTTGTCTACTTTTGAGATGTAATTGTTTTGCGCCTCTAGTACTACATTTTTTAAAACCAGCCATCCTTTTTCTGTGGATGTTTTCTCTATTTTACTCCAATCTACTTCTGTTAGTCTCTTTTTCATACCTTCATAGTTTTCTTTTCTAAAAGTGTAAACCTTAGCTTTTGTCATTACTTTTTGGGTTTTAAAAATCACTTCAAATGAGACTATGTTGTGGTCTTAGTTTGCCAATGGTTCTCTGACTTATATATATCCCCATGCATCTCTGCACTAGTTACTGGTGTTTACATTTTATATTTATATTAACTTTTTTAATTTGTTTGTTTGTTTTGTTTTTATAAATTTGACTATTTTTGTCCTGTAAAGTGCTTTGAGATACACCTGTATGAAGGGGGCTATATAAATAAACTTTGATTTGATTTGATACTAATATGGACTGCCTATCAGTCATCAGAGGGGGCATTATCTGTTTTTTAATATTTAAAGAAGGATACATTGGAGAAGCCTGTGGCCCCTCACTTATAAATAGTGATGTTCCTGTGAGCATAAGCTGTGTTATTGCAGGTCATGTCACAGTCAGTGCCCTCCGAGACAAGACGGGGTGCATAGGAGGAGATTAGGAAGCTTTTCCTTATCACTTCTGGCAGGAGAGACTCCCTCGGGTATTTTATCAGCACTTTGGCTGGGAGTGGTGGGTTACAGTGTGTCATGCATAGCATAATAACTTAATTGACTCAGTTAGTGGGGGGTGTTGAGGCAACTTTTGAAATGGAGGTGGGTTGTCTTTTAATTAGATTAGGGCCTTTAACATCATCCAGATGTTTGGAAGAACACTGCTAACACAGAAGAAACTTAGAAGTCCTGCTATGATTTAATTCAGTAATCACATGGATTGTAGATTAATTCTTAAATACAGATAAGACACATGTATTTGTTTGTTTGTTTGGGTGAATTGTAACCCCTCAAGCTGTAGCCTTTTTGCCCGAGATGTTAGTGCTGCTCAGAATGATATGCAATCCATGTAAGGGTTTGTTTTGCTTGTAAAGGCAATCCTTCCATCCCAGCTATATATGTGTTAGATTTGTGAATCAGTTCTTTATCTTTACAGAGTAGGATTAACATAGAACCTATAGAATATATAATATGATATAGGTTGAAAAAACCCTTGGATTGAAAATGACCTCCCAAACTGAAGACATTGCAGTTGTAAATAATAGCTGCACGCTTGTAATTCAAGTCATGTGCGCACATTACTTGTTTTTTGCTTGATAATTACTTTACATGACAGGCATTCTGTAACAATTAGGGACTAACACCCTCCAATTTAATTTATCTTCTGAACATCTTATCAAAGGTGCGTTATTGGTAGTGCGGGTGCATTGGGAAAAATACACACTGGTTCATCAGGGAATATATTCAGTGTCTCAAAAGTGGAGCATTTTACAATAAGCACAGTTTCCTGGTCATGTATTCTAAATACATTCTCTGTTATTTCTTCTGCCATGCTATGGCACAAGTTGCCCATTGTAACCTTTATCCTGCTCCTTTGTCTAAGTGCTGCACACTTAACAATTATGTACTGGTGTAGCTTTCACTACAATAGGAGTGTGCTGTTTTCCATGAACACCAGCACCTAAAAAACAGGCCCTGTCTGTTTGGAACATAAGATTATTTCTCTCATTCCACTTCCTGTGAAGGGGATTGCTGCCACCACTTGCTGTAGTGTCACCCCCATTGGTTATGTCATTCTCTTGCCTCACTTATCAAAGCTGTCACCCCCCCCCCCCCGATACATCCACACAGGTTAAAACAAATTAATAATATCATACTGTACTGACATCAACAGCAGCTATGGTTTAAAAATGTCCCCATTTAATTTTAATGACGTTTTCATAATGTTGTTGCTTTTTTTGTTTTCTGTATGATTGATTGTTGCCATCTTCTTTCAGGGCCCTCTTGCTAATCTCAATGGGTACTTTTTACTGTTAAAAATAATTAAAAGTAAATCTCTGGTATTACATACAGTATATGCTGTAAACTGTAAAGTCATTTGTTTCAGGAATATGCTGTTTACATTAATATACATATGAAACACCACAATTGTAGGATACAAGATAATTCATAGGAGGCTGTGTGGTCCAGTGGTTAAAGAAAAGGGCTTGTAACCAGGAGGTCCCCGGTTCAAATCCCACCAAATCCCTATCTCATTGTGTGACCCTGAGCAAGGCACTTAACCTCCTTGTGCTCCGTCTTTCGGGTGAGACGTAATTGTAAGTGACGCTGATGCATAGTTCACACACCCTAGTCTCTGTAAGTCGCCTTGGATAAAGGTGTCTGCTAAATAAACTAATAATAATAATCCTCTAAAAATCAATAGCCTATGGTACTAAGGGCAGCAGTGTGGAGTAGTGGTTAGGGCTTTGGACTCTTGACCGGAGGGTTGTGGGTTCAATCCCAGGTGGAAGACACTGCTGCTGTACCCTTGAGCAAGGTACTTTACCTGGATTGCTCCAGTAAAAACCCAACTGTATAAATGGGTAATTGTATGTAAAAATAATGTGATATCCTGTAACAATTGTAAGTCGCCCTGGATAAGGGTGTCTGCTAAGAAATAAATAATAATAATAATACTAATGTTTCTAAAAACACAATGTATCTACTTCTTTAGGTATGAAAATTATAAGCATGGTATTAATGTCATCGCTTTATTTGTGTTCTTTTTAAAACAAGGCATGTCAATCTGAACAAACACATGATTTTAAGTTAATTCTTTAACCCTTTGCAGTCCATTTATTAATTGTGCGTCAGGCACGCCAGGTCTAATTAATTTTCACACGCGCAGTTAATTTTAGACGTGCTGTTTAAAAGTATTTTTTTTCACAGTCAAACGGGTTTAAATGGCCCTGCATATCAACAAAGCACTCACTAGGCATCTCCAGCCCCGCCCCACCCTTTCGGTCGCTATAGCTTTCACCTATATAAGAAATAAATAATAATAATAATAATAGTCGTACATACTGATCGATCATCTCCTGATCACTCGTTTTATCACCAAACTCCTCAATAATGCGATCCAAGTAATTATTTTATTACTATAACAGCTCAAAAAAGCTCTGCAAATGTCCGTGTTCTCTGTGCGCTGATTCACAGTCAGCCAGCTTGTTTACTTACGACCGCCCCGTTATCTGATACCAGATACCATGTATGACTATTCATGAGATACGCCTTTTTTTTTTTTTTTTTTTTTTTTCAACTTGTCTCGGCTCCTGTCACTCCCATTTGGCAATTTAATGGTTTTCTCGGCTTTTTCCGGAGAAAAAACGACTAGAAACCCGTTTTTTGCGTTGCTATAATGATGTCGGACCCAGTCCGACAAAGGACCTGAGAGGAATAATTGCAATGTCGGACCCAGTCCGACAGTGGACCGCAAAGGGTTAAGTTAAGTCAATTCAAGTTGACAAACATTTTACTTTTTCTATGATTACGTGATTGTAAATGTATGGATACATTATCAATTCATGATACAGTCAACACTGATTAGCAGCTCTGTGTCAGTTTATGATAACAATGTACCTGCTCATGATGAATTTGTGTTTAATTAATTTTTACTTAAAAAAAACAAACAACAAATTACAGTAATCTGTCGCATATCCGACTGCGGTGGGACCAGAGTAAGGACGGATATATGAAAAGCCGAATGAATGAATCCTGTTTTAAATACCATTATACATAGCTGTAACAATTACTATATTCACACAACTATTGTTTTGAGATTCAGCTTTTATTAGGGAGCTCCCCTGAATAGCTTGTTTAGAAAGATACAGGGTATTAATGCTTGTGACAGAGTAGATGTCTGCTGTGTGTGTGGGTGTGACAGGCAGGAGATCGAGATGGAGGCTGAAGTTGATACGCCCCGCAGGCACACAGGATTTATTTTCATATCACCACACTGAACAGCTCATGTGACACTACCAGCAATGACAGCGCACGGAGCACGTACAACACAGTGTACGAAAACTTTGGTAGGATCTACAATATCTGAACTAATCTCTGTTCAATAATAAACTAACATTGCTGAAGAGGTTGATCATGGCAGATAAACAGTTAGGGCGGATATGTGAAGGGTGGATACATGACGGATTACTGTACAAGTAAGTAGTTACAACAGAGAACTTAAAATAAAGTGTTACCATACTGTGGTCAGGTGCAGTGGTGCAGTGAATAAATCAGGTCCACACAATCTTTCTCCCAAAACAGTCTGCGTGGTTTAATAATAACAAAAATAATAAAAATAACACAAATAAGTCCACCCCTTTACCAGCGATGGTATTGGGGGGGTACACGGCAGCTCTCTTAATTAAAACAAAAAGTAAACAAAAACGGGACTTTGTCAGTCCCCACGTTCTCTGTGCACGCAGTGCTCTCGGTCCTGAGAAGCGTGGTGCCGTGAGTGGTGCGGTGTGGTGCTGTGCTGAACAGTGCAGGGACGTGCTCTATATATTGCCGGTCCGCGGCTCACTCCTCCTCTGCAACACAAAGCACACACGTAATCCAAAACAATAGAACAATACAGGCTCCGGCCGTCTGTTTACCTTCTCAGCGCAAGCGGGGGTTTTGACGTAGCTGCTTCCCCTTTGTACCCAGCAAACTCCTCCCTGCAGTCAACGCGTCACCATGGTTTTTTCCAATAGAGGGCTGCCCCGCAGCTGACTGCAATGGAATCGTCCTGAGTACTTGCAGCTACGTGCTCCTCCTAATATGGTCACCTTCCGGTTTCCACCGAGGTGGTAGACCTAGGAGGCAGCATACCTTCCCCCTTACACAGCGCCCTTTCTAATCGGGAGGGAGATTTACAGCATCGATCCTTTCTCTCTCTATCACACATACTTTCTATACAAAGCCACTGTAACGTGTATACATACAAAATAACATTAATACAACCTACTGATGCTGCACTGCATATCCATACTCCATGTGTGTGTTTATTTGGCATTACTAGGTGTCTAGAAATCATGAAATATAATATTTGAACCTCTGTACTTTTGTGGCACAGATGGAAATCTGATTTTTGACAAATCAAAGGGAGATCAGCATAGACTAGGAGCATATGTTACTTTTTGCGCCTTTTCGAATGACCCCTGTCGAGTCTGTTAAATCATTAACTTCTCTGTCCCTGAAAGAGTATCCTACCTGATGGCAATTTGCTTCCAAATCAATTCCTCCAGACAGAGTATCTATGTCTGGGACTCCCTGGGGGCTTTCAGTGCTGCTCTGCTCCAGCGTCTAATAGGGACACTACCAGGGGGAACCTTGATTGTCCCCGACACCAGCACTTGCATTTTGTCTCCTGTGTATGCATGCCTTACATCTTTGTTAGAGGGGAATTGAATTCAATTAAATTCCAATCCAGATTTAGACCTGGGCATAGCACAGAGACTGCTTTACCAAAGGTCTGCAATGACCTTCTTGCTTTAGATTCTGTTTCCTGTTCTATATATTTTTACTTTTAGATCTTTCAGCAGCCTTTGACACCTTGGACCATGGGACCCTCTTGGAGCACATGGAGTCTCATGTAGGATTGTCTGGCACACTCCTTCCCTATTTTACTCAGTGGAGCCAGTCTAACTGTGGCTACTTTCTTCTCCAGTTGTATGGAGCTTCGCTGTGGTGTTTTTCGTATTTTGGTGTTCTATTTTTCATATTTATAATCTTAATTTTCATTTTATACAGATGACTGATTTATCTTAACCTCGCTCCATTTTGAGGTTTCTCCTCTAATCAGTACTTTCTGTTTTCTACATGTTAACCACTCCCTAATCCATGTGCATGCATTTCCTTGAATCTCTACTGCGTTCAGTTTGAGAATTAATCTTTTATGAGAGACTTTGTCAAAAGCTTTCTGGAAATCTAAATAAACCATGTCATATGCTTTGCAATTATCCATTGTGGATGTTGCATCCCCAAAGAAATCAATCAGGTTAGTTAGACACGATCTCCATTTCCTAAAACTATGCTGATTGTCTCCCAGAATACTGTTACCATATACGTAATTTTCCATTTTGGATCTTATTATAGTTTCCATAAGTTTCCATATAATAGAAGTCAGGCTTATTGGTCGGTTTTGTCGCCCTTTCTGTGGATCGGTATTATGTCTGCAATTCTTGGTACAACCCCTGTGTCAAGAGACTGTTGCATTATCTTAGTTAGTGGTTTGTAAATAACTTCTTTCATTTCTTTGAGTACTATTGGGAGGATCTCATCCAGCCCTGGGGATTTATTTTAAGAGCTTCTAGTCCCTTTAACACTTCTGCCTCTGTTATGCTAAAGTTATTTAAAACTGGATACGAACAGGTTGACATGTGGGGCATGTTGTCCGTATCCTCCTTTGTAAAAACTTGTGAAAAGTAATCATTTAATATGTTTGCTATTTTTTTTCTCTTCATCTATGATGTTGCCATTTGTAACTCTTAGACATTTTACTTCCTCCTTGAATGTTCTTTTGCTGTTATAATATTGGAAAAACTTTTTAGAATTGGTTTTAGCCCCCTTGGCAATGTCTATCTCTCTGTTGGCATTTCTAACTTCCTTTTTGACTTACTCTTGCAGTTCCAAATACTCTTTCTGTGTACTTTGTACTTTGTTCTTGGTCCCTTTTAAATGGGAAAGTAAAGTGCATTTTTTTCTCAGAATATTTTTTGTAATTGATCTATTAAACCATTTTGGTCATTTTGTTTAAGATTTTGATTTGTCTGCTTTTGGGATGAGACCATGTTGTGATCTGAGTTTGCCAATGGTTCTTTGACCTCTGTTTTAGTTATTCTGTTTTTTTTTATTTGAAAAGACTAAATCAAGGCATGGCCCCCTTCTAGTTGGTACCTTGGCAAATTGCATAAGGAAGCAGTCATTTGTCATTTCTACCATTTCAATTTCGGCTGTTGTGCTCCCCACCGGGTTTTCCATTTTATTTGGGGGAAGTTGAAATCCCCCATTAGTATGGCTTCTCGCTGTTTAAAAGTAATTTTATTCATAGTAAAACAGGTTTAAAAGGCACTGCATATCAACAGGATACTCAGTACTGCATCTCCAGCCCTGCCCCACTCCTTGTTCGCTGTATGTTTCACATATCTCTTCATAGTAGTGCATACTGATAAATCATCTCCTGATCATTTGTTTTATCATCAAACTCCTCAATAATGCTATACAAGTCATTATTTTATTACTGTAACATCTCAAAAAGCTTGGCAAATGTCAGTAATATTCTTTGAGCGCTGGATGCGGAAGCAGCTATCTTGTTTGTTTATGTCCGTATTTTGTCTGTGGTAAAGGGACTAAGTGTATTGCTCAGATCCGCCTCCTTTTTTATTTTTTTCGGCTTCAACCGGTCTCACTCGGCCATTGAAAGGTTTTCACAGCTTTTTCCGGAGAAAAAACAACTAGAGACCTGTGCTTGATGTCTTTTTGATGCTGTCGGGTCTGACATCGGACAGGAAAGGAATAATTATAATGTCGGACCTGGTCCGGCATAGGACCTCAAAGGGTTAATTTCCTTCCTAGCTCTCTGAATTTGTTTTGCAGGGATCTTGATCTGTCTCTTCCAATGTTGTTTGTACCGATGTGGAAGACTACTACCGGGTCATCTTCTGTTCGTTCTAGTAGCCTGACCACGTTCTCAGTGATGTGTGTGACAATGGCTGTGGGAAGGCAGCACACTGTTGTTGTAAGGGGGTCCAGACTGCGAACTGAACTTGCTGTGTTTCTCAATATGGAGTCTCCGACAATCATGACCTCCCTTTTTTCTGCTGCCTGGCCAGCACTGTTTATGGTGTTCTGGATGTTTTTCCTTTCATTCTCTAGATGCTGGTTTTGATCATCTAAATTTTGAAGTGGGGCACATTTGTTTGACGTTTTGATTTCTGGTGGTTGTGTTTGACTACGGTTCTTTTTTTCCCTGTCTCTGCTTATCTGTACCCAGCTGTTTCGACCCTCTATCTCCCTGGTGGCTTTCTGTCCATTAGGGGTGCAAACTTCCAAGAATTTTGGGTGTGCCAGCTCCTCAAACTCCTGTTGCTCTGTCATTTCGTGCCACTCCAACACTTTGCACACACTTGGTTTAGCTCTGCTGGGTTTTTCTCAGATTTCCCACATCATGCAGGTGTCACAGATTACTGGTTTGAAGGCCATGTTAATTTTTTTTTTGTATCTTTAAGTTTAGTTTCTGCAGCTGTCAACTTGCTTTCAAACTGCCTCTAAACTGCTCTGCACTTTTCCACGAAGCACTTCTCCCCACACAGCCGCTCTCCACGCTGCCGCTGTTTGAACTACCTTGTATGGAGCGTCATTTGTGCCAAAACTATCCAGCAGTTAGTTTGTCAATTTGTTTGTCAATTTGTGAATTGGTCAATTTGTCCAGCAATTCGTCCATAAATTTGTCAATTCACACAATAATTCATAAATGTATTTGTTAATTCATCTAATAATTAATTCATTAATTTGTCAATTCATTAATACGAACGGCTGTACGGACCTGCAGATTTTCAATCAACCAGACAAACTTCCCAACAAACAGACAAACTTCCAACTGTCAATCTCGCACTGTGCCGAAAACACTGCAACCTTTCTAGCCAATGGGAGCACACACTAATATTTTAATCAATGAAAATCCAGCCTTGTGCAGCGTGTCATAGTGACATTGTATGTTATAATTAGAAATTATTTTTATTTTATATAATTTTTCACAAATGTCGTTTTAGGAACACAAGAAAGTTTACATACGAGAGGAGGCCATTCAGCCCATCTTGCTCGTTTGGTTGTTAGTAGCTCATCAAGCAGCTTCTTGAAGATCCCAGGGTGTCAGCTTCAACAACATTACAGGGGAGTTAGTTCCATACCCTCACAATTCTCTGTGTAAAAGAGTGCCTCCTGTTTTCTGTTCTGAATGCCCCTTTATCTAATCTCCATTTGTGACCCCTGGTCCTTGTTTCTTATTTCAGGTTAAAAAAGTCCCCTGGGTCGACATTGTCAGTACCTTTTAGAATTTTGAATGCTTGAATCAGATCACCGTGTAGTCTTCTTTGTTCAAGACTGAAAAGATTCAATTCTTTGAATCTTTTCAGTCTATTTATGACATGCCTTTTAAACCCGGGATAATTCTGGTCACTCTTCTTTGCACTCTTTCTAGAGCTGCAATATCCTTTTTGTAACGAGGTGACCAGAACTGAACACAATATTGTAGGTGAGGTCTTACTAATGCATTGTAAAGTTTTAACATTACTTCCCTTGATTTAAATTCAACACTTTTCACAATATCTTTTCACAAAAGCATCTTATTGGCCTTTTTTATAGCTTCCCCACATTGTCTAGATGAAGACATTTTGTGAGTCAACATAAACTCCTAGGTCTTTTTCATAGATTCCTTCTTCAATTTCAGTATCTCCCATATGATATTTATAATGTACATTTTTATTGCCTGCGTGCAGTACCTTACACTTTTCTCTATTAAATGTCATTTGCCATGTGTCTTCCCAGTTTTGAATGCTGTCTAGATCATTTTGAATGACCTTTGCTGCTGCAACAGTGTTTGCCACTCCTCCTATTTTTGTGTTGTCTGAAAATTTAACAAATTTGCTTACTATACCAGAATCTATATCATTAATGTAGATTAGGAATAGCTGAGATCTCCGTCTCTGGTGAAGCACCAGCTTCCTACCAGAACCGGATCCATCTCAGAGTTAGCAGGTAATTATGGGAGGTGTAGTTCATTTGATTAACAATTATTCACTTTACACATACTGCGGGAAAAGGATCTACTAGCGCGAGGCAGTTCTAAATCCTATTGGGTGGTGTGTGCCGCTGTCAGCTATGTAGCTTTGAAACATATAACCTAGCTGACCGATTTCAGACACGATGGCAAATTCAGTAACATTGAATATTTTCAAAGCCCGGTACACTGTGTGCAGAAAAGAATTTTCAATCTCTCACGGCGGAGTTTGTGACCTTAGACAGCATGAAGCGGGAGAAGGCCATGCTCATAACGAACAAAGAGAACCAATCAGGCTATTCAATCATTCTTTGCTCCAGAAAGGTCACCTGAAGCTGATGAGGTAGGCAGGCTACTGTACTTCTCCTTGCATAATTTATTCCTCTAGCTAGAGCGATTACAATTATATTAGCTAACGTTAGATAGCTAATGTTACCCACCGCAATTTTCTAGCCATTCACGGACCCGAGCACGAAGTTATGATTTTCTTCTGTAATGCGGTCTCCGGTCTCTTTTTTTGCTTTCTTGTGGACTTTAAGTGTAATTATTTTAATTAATTACGCATTGGACAGTGTTGTCCTTGTGTAGTTTTGACTTTTGATAGTTTACGAAATACATTTTCTGGGTCGCTCTCACAACTCAAAGCGCACCACCAATTAGTAGCTAATGTTACTATTAACGTTTTTAAAAGACTTCATACTTTACGTGTGGGCACTCATAATCCATTCATCATTCTAAGTGTATTTTCTTGATGTTATGTGTAAATAGAGTTTTAATGTTTCGATCATTTTCTGGGTTCTTATAATCTAAGATGTAGCCTATTTATATATTTGCATTTTAATAGTAGGTATTGAACATGTTGCTGTTATTATTTACATTACACAATTTGTATTTAAATATTGAAATAACTAGAGTGAAGTTTTATTCCTTATTCATTATTTTTTGAGGATGCAACATTGATAATGGATAATTGCAAAGCATACGACATGGTTTATTTAGATTTCCAGAAAGCTTTTGACAAAGTCCCGCATAAAAGATTAATTCTCAAACTGAACGCAGTAGGGATTCAAGGAAATGCATGCACATGGATTAGGGAGTGGTTAACATGTAGAAAACAGAAAGTACTGATTAGAGGAGTGTGGAAGGGTGAGGGTATTCACTGACACGGGAGACAGAAGATTTTATTGGCAAACACCGCACAGGTGCCCAGATTTATTTATTTTACTTAGTTTTTTTTTTTTTTAATTTAGTTTAGCCCGCAGAGGGCGCTGTTGTCCGTGGTCTGGATACTGCCAACAGTAAACCAGGACCACGGGGTTACCAACACAGGTATCCCAATCCGTGCACCTTCAAGTGCTCAAAAATAATAATGAAAACAGAAGGCGAAAGAAAAAGGGAAAATAAAACACAGTAATAAAACTACAAACAAAAGTGCTGCTTATGCAGTGCCCCCACTGCCGCTAAGCTGGTCAGCACGGGTCTCCGTCCTACACTCAGTCGTGCCTATACACTGGGGTTGGCCAGGGTTCCCGTATCCTCTACACACGCCCCTCGGTGCGTATTTATTTATTCATGAAAGGCTGCCCCCTCAGCCGGGCTTGCCTGCTCTTTGTTTCACGCTGGCCTCTTCTGCCAGCGACACTGTATTTCCCCCAACACGGCCACACGAGTGCACAACCAAGCCAGTTCTTATGGGCCGAGCAGTCTCCCAAGGCCCGCCCCTCGGCCACTCAGAGGGAAAGCACACACACACACTCTTCCCCATCTCTCCGTGTCATCGCCATGACTGACAGACGGATCCCACAAGACTGCTGCCCTCTACCTGCAGTAATACGGATGTGCCAGACAGTCATTCCAGATCTCCCCTGTTACAAGGAGAAACCTCAAAATGGAGGTAACCAGTGGTGTACCACAGCTATTCTTAATCTACATTAATGATTTAGATTCTGGTATAGTAAGCAAACTTGTTAAATTTGCAGACAACACAAAAATAGGAGGAGTGGCAAGCACCGTTGCAGCAGCAAAGGTCATTCAAAATGATCTAGACAGCATTCAGAACTGGGAAGACACATGGCAAATGACATTTAATAGAGAAAAGCATAAAGTATTGCATGCAGGCAATAAAAATGTGCATTTTAAATATCATATAGGAGATACTGAAATTGAAGAAGAGAACTATGAAAAAGACCTAGGAGTTTATGTTGACTCAGAAATGTCTTAATCTAGACAATGTGGGGAAGCTATAAAAAAGGCCAACAAGATGCTTGGATATATTGTGAGAAGTGTTGAATTTATATCAAGTGAAGTAATGTTAAAACTTTACAATGCATTAGTAAACAAATGGAGCGACAGCCGAAACAGGTGTTCAGTAGAGCTTATCAAAAGTGAGCTCCTTGTGAGCCTCTGTTTTGATGTGGGGTGTGCAGACTTCCACTCCTTGATCATGGAGGACAAACCTCTCCTTGCTGCTGCAAGAAGTAACCAAAAATATGCATGGAAAAGGAAATAAAGAACTTAATGGCTGCCAATAAAGATTCACTATATGTTGGTACCATCCATGTTTGGACACAACAGCATTGTTATTAGCTCATCATAAGCAATTTGTAAATCATTAATAATTTCTACTTTACTAACAATTTCTAAATTTACATATCTTAGTCATTTTGACAACCAATTCTGATTCTGTAAAGACTTACAAACTGAGGCTGAGAATTTAGCAGAATTTGTATATGCAGAGAGTTTACAAAGATCAGTATATCTTTTTTATTTATCTTTAGCTTTATGCAGCAAATTCATTCTGGCATGTGACTTCCTGTCAGCAGAAATTTCATCGGGAACCAGGGCAGGTTGCATGTCCACTGCTTAATTTGAAATGTGCAGTAGCTTTGTGGCATTTATTTTAAAGAGGAAATTTATTTTATCGGGAACTTGTAATTCCACATAGTTGTAGGTTTTTCATTGATATTTGTTTGTATTGAATGTGTGTGAAATCCTGACATTTGTTTGAATTGCCAAGAATCTACAAAAGTGCCCTGGAACTAACGTTATATATAATAAATGTTTTTGGCCAATAGAAAACGTAAAAAGCCTATGATGCTTTCATTTGTCAACATATCTTAAAATACATTAACTAATAATGATGTTTTAAGAGGTCTACTTTATCTGTAAGATTAAAAAAAAAATTGTGGGGATTGCGTAGCATTGTGTTAGGGTCTGTTCCTTATTTTTGAGGTCATGAGGTGGCAACCCTATGCATGTATTATCAATGATTAAAGCCTGGTTTTCAAATGAACTGATTATCGCTGTATTGGTATAAGAAAAGTAATTTCAGCATCCAATCACTTAAAATATGCTGACGGTAATGTTAACAACACCAAGCTACAGATAGCGAGTCCCAAACTTTAAATGTGTTACTGTTGTTTATAGGTACTAACTTTATTATGAATATATTGTTTTATTATGTTTTAAGCAACATATTATGATAATGTTCATTATGATAATTGTTTATTTATTAGTTTTAAAATGTTGAGTAAAACGTGGCCTATTTTTTTTTATCTCGTTTGTACAACCGGCCCCCTTTGCTAATCACATATTCAGTCTTTTTTTTTGTGGTGGGGGGTCGCAACCCGTTATAAATCCCCACATTTTTGTAAAATTAATTTATACTTACTTATTTCAGTAAATTCAAACACCCAACATACTTCGCATCCTGCACAGAGGGAGAGCACAAACCTAAAACGTAATTAAGGCTGCATTCACACTGGGTCCGTTTCAAACTGACTCGTTCTGGTTCATTTCATTTGAAACAATGTATCAGTGTGCTTGCTGTTCACACTTAACTGCGAGTACAGAGACCTAGTTCGTTTGCATGCAAGCTAAAGTTCTTTTTTTGGTCCCTTTGCGTTTTTTTCAGGACCGAGTTCATTTGTGTTCACAATGCAGTTTGCAAGTGCACTTATTTATATGGTGTGTGAACCGGATGTTTACAATATCCTGCAAGGCATATTGAAAGATGACCGCTATTGATGTATTGCTCCGGTTTTAATGTAGCATGTTTTAGATTCTTACATATTGCTGTGGAAGAAAGCACTGGGGAGCACTTCACTAATTTAATTAATGCATGTACTGAATGCCTACAGCAGGAGAATGCAGTTTACGCAATTCTGCACGGTTCTCCTAATGTTGGCATTAAACAAAGTAATTTGAGAAAAGACTCACTATATTTTACTATTTCGTGAATTTTGTCCAGTTCGGCAAGATTTTGGTGTCTGACCAAATTTTCTACCAGTTTCTCGCACTGTCCATGTAGTTTAGGATTACCAGTTTCTCGCACTGTCCATGTAGTTTAGGACTACCAGTTTCTCGCACTGTCCATGTAGTTTAGGATTACCAGTTTCTCGCACTGTCCATGTAGTTTAGGATTACCAGTTTCTCGCACTGTCCATGTAGTTTAGGATTACCAGTTTCTCGCACTGTCCATGTAGTTTAGGATTACCAGATTTCCACAGTGAAAAACTGGGACTTTTTTTTCTTTCTTTGATTTACTGATGCCGTAGCAACTCCGAAGCCAGAAATAACAGCATATAAAATAACAATAATAGTTTAAAAATTAAATATCGGGTGAATTTATTGCAATTTATTATTTTCTTTATATTGTCATCTAGTCAAAACATGTTAAATGTACAAAAAGCCAGATTTAAAGAGATCAGCTATTACCATTTAAACATATGGTGTACACATAATCAGAATGGGTAAACAAATAATCCATCAGATTGTTTATTTTATTTTTGAATGGCGCTAACACACAACCTAATACATTACTCATCTATTAACTTGCTGAGCACGCTGATACAGTTTTGTACTTAAAAAAAAAAAAAAACACACACACACACAATAGCAAAACCGGGACGATTAACAATTTTAGTGTTTCCGAACAGGACAAAAAATTAAGGCTGAAAACTGTGACAATCTCAATTTTCCCAGGATGTCTGGTAACCCTAATGCACTTCCCAGAGACGTTGTTTGTTTACTTCCAAGTCAGGTTACCTTGTATAGTTCGTTTCCCATGTGCAGAAGGACTGAGTCCAGCTGTTGTTCACATTGAGGTTTAGCAAGCGGACCGAGACCACATCTTTAGATGGACTCGGCACGGTTAGTTTCCCAAGCAGACTTTGTTGTTCACACTTCACACCAAATCGTACCGAGTGTGGACCAAACCCTCTAAAATGGACCCAGTGTGAACACAGCCTAAGTGAGGTTGGCATTGCAGGGGAGATGAAGTGAGGTTTCAGTTCTGTTCCGAGTGACTGTTTTGTAGCATTATGAATGCTTATTTACCACTGCTACACCCCGTTAGAAAATTGACTTTCCTGCATTTTGTTAACTCAAGATTGTGAACGTGAGAGTATATGTGTACATTTGTTTTAAGTACTCGCCCAGAGGACTACTGAGATACAGACATCAACTTGTCCTCATCAGATTTAATTAGTCTCGGGCGAGTGGTAACCCTGACTGTAGTGTATGAAATTAAGAAGCAATAGTCCATTTCTTACTTTTATTTTTATACAGGATTATATAGAGAGGATCACACATTTAGCAATAATATGTGTTATTTATTCTGCCAGTTCCAATTAAGTACGTAAAGATCTTTTTTTATGTGTCTGCACGCCAGATGCAACATTGACACTGTACTGAGTGCTATTATGTTGCTGATCAACATGCAAATGCTACTGCACATAGTACAATGTACAGTAACACAGGCACATTGCATACAAAATAATGATTTGTGGACATTGTCTGTGGAGGAGTTGCAAGCATGTATTGCAATGTTGTATGTTCGTAGCCCATACGGGGGCAATAGTGTTCATCTAAAGAGCTTGTGGTCCAAGCAGTGGGATTTTTTTTCCCCCTCAGACAGTGGCACACAATCAGTTCAGAGAAACAATGTGATATATTCATTTTGATATGAGAGCAACAAGAGTCACATGCCTTCTGACTGATAAATTTGCCCTGGCATTGGACATTTGGAACGGTTTCATTACAAATAGTATTGCCTGTTACAAGCCAGGCCAAAACATCACGTAGATGAGCAGTTGTTTCCTACAAAATCAAGCTGTCCGTTCATCCAGAATACGGCTAACAAACCTGACAAGTTTGGCATCAAGTTCTGGCTGGCAGTGGATGTTGTTTCAAAATATCTCGTCAGTGGTTTGTTGCAAAATGCAACAACAACAAAACTTTGGATGACTGCACCAGTTGTGGAAGGGCAGTGTGCGGTAAATGCTCAGGGAAAGTGGAGAAGCATGTATTGTGTGTGGACTGTACAGGTTAGAAAGCTGCCAGGTATGTAGGCTAAATAAAAATGTTATGTAAATAGTTTATTGTATTATAGTTATTTATGTTTTGAAGTAGGGCATTATATATTATTTTTGAAAAAAATACCCTTTGATGTTATTTTTATTATTATTATTATTATTTATTTCTTAGCAGACGCCCTTATCCAGGGCGACTTACAATTGTTACAAGATATCACATTATTTTTTACATACAACTACATTACTTTTAAATAAATTACAAATAAAATGTTTATACAATTTTATATGTACAGAGCCCTGTTACAAAACAGTTACTAGTGAAATGTTTATTTTATTTATGTTTTATTTAAGTTCTTGTTTTGTACTGCTCCTTTTGCAAAAAAATATTTTGTGTTGTTTTCCATTTAAATAAATATGGTGTTTCTGCTATGCAAATGTTTGATTTGATGTTCATAAATAAAACGTTTGAGTTTTATGTGATAATTTGTCTTTCATTATCATATTACAGCTGTTTAAAAAGCTACCGGTTAAAATGACCGGTTTGGTGCTTCTAGGTTGTTTGAAATTCTGGCGCTTCTAGTGTTAAAACATGGCATCATCAAGCCACTCCCACTCACCACCAAACCATAAAGATGCAAATAAAACTATAAACTAGTGTAACTGAGCTACTGTCTTCTAGACACCATCATGTGCATGATGTTCATGTCTTGATTTTTTTAAATTACAAGACACACTTTTAATAAGAGCAGAGGGAATGATTTCCTCGGTTGATAAACAGGAAGTAATAAATATGCTTTTCAAATTCGAAACTTTTTGTGGCTTCACAGGGAATGCCATTACCAATACAAAATATTATTTAAATAAAACATATCCAGAACAGGGGAAATCTTTAAAGGTTGCAAATATTTAGATAATAAATTCCACTGAGCAATATTGCCAGCTCAGCTGGGTTCTGTGCATAGTAACATTTTCAGGGCCTGAATCGTTGCCTTTGATCAGGGCAGCCTGACAGCAATGAAGCCTTTCAGAGTCACACAGAATCCCAATTAAGCTGCTGAGAACTTTTCTACAGTTTATTTTTCTAGGATCTCTTCCACGGCTGCTTGCTCATAAAGCCTTGGCTGTCGAAGGGAGCTGATCCGGGGAGCCTGAATCAAACCTTAGTTTACCCACCTATGCTGACCTGTGCTGTGGTTATAGCACTTCCATGAGCCTTGAGCCTCCCATTCCCAGTCGTGTGGATCGATAAATGACTCAGTTGATGAATAATTAAAAATCCAATTTAGATAATGTATACAGAAAGGGAGAAAACAGAGAGACAACTTAACCCTCTTCTTTTACTCCAAGGTTGTGCCTATAAACTCATGGCTTTCAGTTAACAGGTAGCATGGGAGTTGCAGTCAGCTGCAGTTAACGGATTACTCAGGCTTTATAAATTGGCATGACTAGATCATTCAACACTTTCTGAGCAATATGGATGGATCATTGTTTTTATTTTCATTAACTCTATGCCTAGCAGTTCCTCCCAAATTGGTAGTCCAAACGCAGGGAAGCGAACAGCCGCTTCCGATTTCACTTTCAAGCTTATCCCTTTGCGGTCCTATGTTGGACCTGGTCCTACAAACAATTTTCCCTTTCCGATCCAATGTCGGACCTTGTCTGACATCATCAAAAAGATGCAAAAAACAGGTCTCTAGTCGTTTTTTTCTCCGGAAAAAGCAGAGAAAACCATTCAATGGCTGAGTGAGACCGATAGGAGCCAAGAGTAGCCGAAAAAAAGGGTGTATCTCATGAATACAGATAGCCCCGACACCACATAGATAACACGGACATAAACAAACAAGATAGCTGCTTCCGCATCCAGCGCTCAAAGAACATCACAGACATTTGCAGAGCTTTTTTTAGATGTTATAGTAATAAAATAACGACTTGGATCGCATTATTGAGGAGTTTGGTGATAAAACGAGTGATCAGGAGATGATTTATCAGTATGTACTATTATTGAGAGGTATTTGAAAAATATAGTGAACAAGGGGTGGGGTGGGGCTGGAGATGCAGTACTGAGTGTCCTGTTGATATGCAGCGCCTTTTAAACCTGTTTTACTGTGAAAAAAAAACTTTTAAACAGCGCGTCTAAAATAAACTGCGAATGTGAAAATAAATTGGACCTGACGCGCCTGAGACACTCTGAATAAATGGACCGCTAAGGGTTAAATGTTTGTGCACAGCTTACATTCATCATGTTTGACTTCTCATACTTGGTGACACGATACATTCTATTGTTTTGTAATATAGTCCTGAAAATTCCGCAATGTCCCCAAAAGACCTTAGTTAGGCCGAGTGGGGAGATCTGAGTGGGCTAATTATTATTGGAGATTTACATTTCACCACACCCACTGTTTTGAATATAAATGTTAATTATGTCAGGATGGTGTTTTTCAGAAACAGACATATTCTTGTACTTAAATCCATATGGTAATTTTCATTCTCTATATGGGCTAGGGTTGAAACAATAATCGATTATCGTGATATTATCGCTAATGTTTTGCATCGATAATTGTATTGCGTTGAAAAATAATTATTGATAATCATTTTATCGTCCGTTACCCACTATGATATGCTTGTGTGTAACAGTAACTCTGCATTGAAGCAGTAAGACAGGACTTAACTGTCCGCGTGAGACGCAACACGTGATCTGTGCGCGCTGCGTAGTGGGAAGTTGTAACATGTGACGTAAGATTCACAGAGTAAAGGCAAACGTTTGAGCTAATGGCGATGGCAACTGCAGAAACTACCAAACCTTCCAAAAATATTTTAGAAAAAAGAATCAGCATCAGTCCTGTGTGGCAGTTTTTTGGAGTGACAGAAAGTGATCTGTAGGCAGTGTGGAAAAGTTTATATTTTTGAATCGCAATTTATAATTTGTTTGGTTTTTTTAAACACTTTTTTTAATAAGTAGCCTATATTTCAAAAGTTGAAAAGCTACCAAACAAACATTTGGTTATATTATTTGTGCTTTTTTGTAACCAACCATTGTTTCATAACTTTTATTAAAGATGCTGGTCTTTTTGAAAATGGTCTAGTTTTATTTCTTCTAAACTCGTAGAGGCAGTTGTCATATTGCTAAAGTATATATAGCTTTACATTTGGTACATTCCAAGACATAGAGATGTACCCTACTTAGCTCAATCCAGACGGTTGTCATGCTGATGCGCTGGGGAGACCGCACTATGGTTGATCCCCGGAGCCAGCATCGCAGCCGTTGTGTGTGCTGATGCGCTAGGGAGGCAAAATAAGCTGATCCCTGGAGCCAGCATTACACTTCAGCCATCAACACCAGACAGAAGGATATCTACATCATCATATGGAAGGAAGCGCAAATGGATGGAGACACATATGGATCACATTAGTTTACTGTGAAGCTACGTCTTAGTTGGTGCTTATCTTGGCGAGAGCCAAGTTCAAATCAGCATGAAGTTTTAACATCTACTCTCATGTAATGGAAATCATGAAGATCTAGATACGTCCAGTGACTGCTGTGAATAGTGCAGCTGGCAACAAGGGAAAGACCTCGTGACAGCCTGGAGAGACAGCTGACTGGAGGAAAGAGACCCCATTGGGGCTGGCAAGGGTTAGCTACCCTTGTCGGCAGTATCCAGCTCTGTGTTTACAGGATGCTGGAGACACCCGCCAAGGCTTCAAAGAAATTAAACAGGAAAATACCCCTAGAGTCTGCGAGGCGGGCGGAAGATGACTCAACGTTGGACAACACGGTTAAGGACTTAGGAACGGAAACGGATATGAGTATAGAGAGTACTTCACAAAAGACTAGTTCAAGATCTGCAGTTAGCAAAGACATGGAACTCCAGGTTTGTGTCTGCGGCTGGAGCAAGGCGACAACAGTCAGGGTTTGAAGATTCATCAAGGGAGAATGAAATGCTTGAGGGAGAAGGGACAAGGGCCTCGCATTGATCAGTACTTCTTACGAAGTCAGTCAAGTCAGTCGAATGAAATCCAGCGACAGGAAGCAAACCACAGTTCGCAGGATATCAGCACCCCTGTCATAGATGTGAGGAGGACTTGCATGGACACAGTTAGTGATGAACCTAATGATCCTTGTGAACCCGGCAGACAAACCAGCGTAAGAGAGAAAAGAACCTCAACGGGCACAAGCCTGGAGTTAAATGGCCAAGAGCTTGTGAGAAAACTGCATGGGACACAGTAAACACAGATCTCTGCTTTGCATGGGAAAGGTTAAGTGGAACAGTTGAAAAGAAACTGGATAAATTTGGGGACATCATCTACGATATGGAAGCGAGAGGTTTGGAGTTGAAAAAGGAAGGAAAAAGTACAAACTATTCCTGGAAAGTCTAGACGGCAGCAGGAGATTGAACGCTTAGTTAGAGAAAGGAGACAGCTGAGGAAGCAATGGAGAAGAGCAGAAGAAAGTCAGAAGGAGGGACTCAATCTCTTACAAAGGGTCATAAAACATAAGCTTGCAACATTGCGCAGAGCTGAGCGCCACGGAAACGCTACAAAAGAAGGAGCGTGCGAGAACTAACTTTATAAAGACCCATTCAAATTTGTAAAGAAGTTATTCACCAGTGAGAAAAATGGCACACTAAAAGCATCTAAGTTTGAGTTGGAGAGATATTTGGAGGAAACGCATACAGATTCAAAAAGGCAGGAGCCTATGTCAATTCCTTCAGACATCCCACCTATCAATCCACCAGAATACCAAATGGAGGACTGTGCACCTAAGTGGAAAGAAGTAGAGCAAGCTGTGAAAAAGCAAGGGCTTCATCATCTCCAGGGCCTAATGGAGTTCCGTACAGAGTGTACAAGAGCGCTTCAGGAGTTCTACGAATCCTGTGGAAACTGATGAAAGTAGCATGGGAAAAACAGGTTGTACCAAGAGCATGGCGCCGAGCAGGTGGAGTCTTTATACCTAAAGAAAAAGATTCTAGCAGCATCAGTCAGTTTCGCCCTATTTCCCTATTAAACGTAGAAGGCAAGATTTTCTTCAGCATTATTGCTCAGAGATTGTCAACTTACCTATTAAAGAACTGCTTCATTGACACTTCAATACAAAAGCGGGCATTCCAGGTTTCCCAGGATGCTTAGAACACATCAATGTGATCTGGCAACAAATTCAATCAGCTAAAAAGGAGAGGAAGGAGCTCCATGTGACATTCCTGGATTTGGCTAATGCATATGGTTCAGTGCCACATGAACTTCTTTGGGCAGCATTTGATTTTTTCAGTGTACCAATGACAATAACAAATCTAGTCAAAGCCTACTTTGGAGATTTGCAATTTAGTTTCTCAACTTCAGAATTCAGCACTACATGGCAATGCCTAGAAGTTGGAATAATGGCAGGATGCACCATTTCTCCACTGGCTTTTACCATGGCAATGGAAGTAATCATTAGGGCATCAAAATGGGTAGTGGGAGGAGAGCGCTTGGCTTCTGGAATGCGACTACCACCAATTCGAGCATACATGGATGACATGACAACCATGACTACAACAGTAGCCTGCACTAATCGGTTATTGGGCAAATTAACCAATAACATTGAATGGGCACGAATGCAATTCAAGCCCACTAAATCAAGGAGCATCTCTATAATTAAAGGTAAAGTAGTAGATAAAACGTTCTTCATTAATGGTGAGGCAATACCAACAGTGTCTGAGAAGCCAGTGAAGAGCCTTGGGAGATGGTACAACGGGGATCTAAAGGACACAGTTCGTGTGGGAGAAGTTAGACAACAAGCTGTGGAAGGGTTGAAGAGCATAGACAGCAGCGCTTTACCAGGCAAACTAAAACTCTGGTGCTTTCAGTTTGGCCTACTGCCACGGCTGCTGTGGCCACTGACTGTGTACGAGGTTTCTTTGACAACAGTAGAGAAGCTGGAAGCTTTAATCAGTTCACACATCAGGAAATGGTTGGGAGTTCCACGCTGCCTCAGCAGAGTGGGACTTTATGGTAAAGGAATACTGCAGCTACCTGTCTCCGCTCTAACCGAGGAGTTTAAGTGCCAAGGTCCGACTGGAAATGACATTAGTAGAGTCATGCGACAAATGCGTAAGGGAGGCAGCACCTGTGTTGAAAACTGGAAGAAAGTGGGTGGCAAAGAAAGCTGTGGAGGATGCAAAGGCTGCCCTTCGAATTGGTGATATCATGGGGCAAGTTCAGCATGGAAGAGGGGTCTTGGTCTCAGTTCAGCTCCTCCTACATGGCACAAGGCAGCCCCAGCGCAACGGAGGAAGCTTGTAGTCAACGAGGTGCAAAAGCAGGAGGAGAGGATGAGGTGTATAAAGGCCATTTCCCAGGGCAAGCAGGGAGAATGGATGAGATGGGAGAGTGTGGAACAACGCAAGATTGGCTGGCAAGACCTATGGTCAATGGAACAGAGCAGGATCAGTTTCCTTATAAGGTCAACATATGATGTTCTCCCATCACCACAGAACCTAAACCTCTGGGTAGGAGAGGATCCCTCATGTCCTTTGTGTTCATCACCTGCAACATTAAGGCACATTTTGACAGGATGTAAGGTGGCTCTTAGCCAAGGACGGTTTACTTGGCGCCATGACCAGGTGCTGCGATGTTTGGCCTTAGCATTGGAAGACAAGCGTAACATGACCAATAAGTTGCCACCTGTTCCATCAAAACATTACACACAAAAGACAACATTCCTCCGCCCAGGAGAGCAACCACCAAGAAAAGGTGTTAAAACCAATCCTCGCCCAGGACAACTGGAAGCTGCTAGAGACTGGAAAATGCTGGCGGATGTTGGTCAACGGCTTATTTTTCCACCTGAGATTGCCACCACAAACCTTCGACCAGATATTGTCTTGTGGTCTGGATCAGCACGCCTTGTTCACCTGGTGGAGTTAACAGTGCCATGGGAGGATGCTGTAGATGAGGCGTATGAGAGGAAGAAACTGCGGTATGCTCAACTAGCCACTGAAGCGGAACAGCGAGGATGGAGAGTCTGGGTTTACCCAGTGGAAGTGGGATGTCGAGGATTTGTGGCACACTCTACAACCCGGTTTCTCAGAGATGTCGGATTCAATGGCCAAGAGTTGCGTCGCACAGTGAAGAACTTATCTGAAGCAGCAGAGAGGAGCAGCAACTGGCTGTGGTTGAGACGGAAAGATTCTGGCTGGGGATCTCAAGCACAATAGAAAGAAAGAAAGGCTGATATACAGGTAAGTAAGCTGGGCTGAGTTGAGTGGGGGACGGAGGGGTGATGCTGGGACGCCAGAATCACCGTCGAGCCCTCTTGAGGTGTCGTGGGCTAGTCGACTAAACACCGAGGATGGAAGGTGCCCACTTGAAGACCCCAGAGATGTACCCTACTTAGCTCAATCCAGACGGTTGTCATGCTGATGCGCTGGGGAGACCGCACTATGGTTGATCCCGGAGCCAGCATCGCAGCCGTTGTGTGTGCTGATGCGCTAGGGAGGCAAAATAAGCTGATCCCTGGAGCCAGCATTACACTTCAGCCATCAACACCAGACAGAAGGATATCTACATCATCATATGGAAGGAAGCGCAAATGGATGGAGACACATATGGATCACATTAGTTTACTGTGAAGCTACGTCTTAGTTGGTGCTTATCTTGGCGAGAGCCAAGTTCAAATCAGCATGAAGTTTTAACATCTACTCTCATGTAATGGAAATCATGTTATTTTTTCAGCCGATAATCATGATTATCGTGATAATTAACAGCCGATAATTGATAACTGAAAATGTCATTATCGTCCAACCCTAATATGGGCCTTTGTGACTAATATTGTGGCACACCATTTACTTCCCAGTAGAATTTATGTTTAGTTTCCAAATAAGAATCTATCCCTGAAGGGGTTTCTTTAAATAATACATTATCTTTTATTTAAATTATGTATATGTTCTGTTTATTAATAGGTTTAGTTATATGGTCTATCTTTGGCCACCTTCTCCGTCTCTGCACACCTCATATGCATGTCTTTCAGATCTGCCTCAACAGTCCTCCTCCAGGTGTTTTTTGGTCTTCCTCGCTTGCATTTTCCCTGTGGGGTCCATCACATAATAAACAAATCCCCTGGGACAGATGAGATCGTCCCAATAGTACTCAGGGCAGCAGTGTGGAGTAGCGGTTAGGGCAATGGACTCTTGACCGGAGGGTTGTGGTTTCAATCCCAAGTGGGGGACACTGCTGTTGTATTATTAGTTTATTTAGCAGATGCCTTTATCCAAGGCGACTTACAGAGAATAGGGTGTGTGAATTATGCATCAGCTGCAGAGTCACTTACAATTACGTCTCACCCGAAAGACGGAGCACAAGGAGGTGAAGTGACTTGCTCAGGGTCACACAATGAGTCAGTGGCTGAGGTGGGATTTGAACCGGGGACCTCCTGGTTACAAGCCCTTTTCTTTAACCACTGGACCACACAGCTTCCTCCTGTACCCTTGAGCAAGGTACTTTACCTAGATTGCTCCAGTAAAAACCCAACTGTATAAATGGGTAATTGTATGTAAAAAGAATGTCATATCTTGTAACAATTGTAAGTCGCCCTGGATAAGGGCGTCTGCTAAGAAATGAATAATTATAATTAATTATAAATTACTCAAAGAAATGAAAGAAGTTATTTACAAACCGCTAACCAAGATCATGCAACAGTCTCTTGACACAAGGGTTGTACTGACAGACTGGAGAATTGCAAACGTAATACAATCCACAAAAAGGGAGACAAAAGCAAACCAGGTAACTACAGACCAATAAGCTATTATATTTAAACTTATGGAAACTATAATAAGATCCAAAATGGAAAATTACCTATATGGTAACAGTATCCTGGGAGATACAATGGCTAATTGCAAAGCATTTGACAAAGTCCTGCATAAAAGATTAATTCTCAAACTGAACGCAATAGGGATTCAAGGAAATGCATGCACCTGGATTAGGTAGTGGTTAACATGTAGAAAACAGAAAGTACTGATTAGAGGAGAAACCTCAAACTGGAGCGAGGTAACCAGTGGAGTACCACAATTATCAGTATTAGGTCCTCTGCTATTCCTACTCTACATTAAAGATTTAGATTCTAGTATAGTAAGCAAACTTGTTAAATTTGCAGACGACACAAAATAGGAGCTGTCCATGTCCCATAATAAATCCCAAAAATTGAGTTTATAATTTGTCAAATGCACATTTACCCAAGTTGGCTGTCAGCCGAGCTACCCTCAGAGACTGCAGGATGGCCGTGAGGCTAACCATATGCTCTCGCCAGGTGGAGCTGTAGATCACCACATCACCGAATGGCCTCCTCTCGTTTGTGAACGTTCTTATGTTCTTATGTTAATAACCAATTTAATAACCACTTTGAATGTAGTGTTATTCTAGATAATGCCATCTCAAAATGGTTCCCACTCAATACTGGAGTCCGTCAAGGCTGTACTTTGTCACCCATTCTATTCCTCATTGTACTTGATACAGCACTATTGCCATCAAAACATAGCCATATGCAACAGAAAACTGAGAAGCTACGTAATTACACAAAACAAGTTGGAATTAATATAAATACTGACAAAACAGAAATTATGTCTATCAAGAAACAACAGATTTTACCAACCTTGGCAGCAATGACAGTAACACAAAGTAAGAAATCAAATCAAGGCTTAATAAAGCACGGCTAGCATTTAAAAAACTTGGAAGTCAAAGATGTACAGTCTGAAGTTGAAGATCAAACTACAACAGTGATGTGAAATCTGTGCTACTGTAGAGTTCAGAATGTTGGCGTGTAACCAAAGAAGACAGTGGGAGCTTTCCACAACAAATGTCTACGAAATATATGTGGAATTTTCTGGCAGAATAAGATCTCAAACATGGATTTGTACATTAAGACTAAATCAAGTGACATTAACACAGAGATATGGCAGAGAAGACTAAGATGGCTAGGCCATGTACTTCGGATGCCACACGACAACAACACCAAAATTGAAATAAGAACATAAGAAAGTTTACAGACGAGAGGAGGCCATTCAGCCCATCTTGCTTGTTTGGTTGTTAGTAGCTTATTGATCCCAGAATCTCATCAAGCAGCTTCTTGAAGAATCCCAGGGTGTCAGCTTCAATAACATTACTGGGGAGTTGGTTCCAGACCCTCACAATTCTCTGTGTAAAAAAGTGTCTCCTATTTTCTGTTCTGAATGCCCCGTTATCTAATCTCCATTTGTGACCCCCGGTCCTTGTTTCTTTTTTCAGGTCGAAAAAGTCCCCTGGGTCAACGTTGTCAATACCTTTTAGAATTTTGAATGCTTGAATCAGATCACCGCATTACTATCTTTGGTGGGATTCCATATGCACCTAGTATGCTCTATAGGCTGTTATGATGAATACTATCGAATGCTTTTCTAAAGTCGATGAAATTTACATATAGTGGTGCATTCCATTCTAGGCATTGTTCTATAATGTTTCTTAAGACAACAATGTGGTCAGTGCATCCCTTGTCTTTATGGAATCCAGCTTGCTCTTGACAAAGCCTTGAATCACTTGCTTTGTCGATTCGGTTTAGATGGATTCTGCAGAAAACTGCTGGGAACAGACAGGAGTGTAATACCTCTCCATCTAACAATAAGGCCTGTGTTGATCTAGCCTAACAATAAGACCTTTTGTCCAATCTTTAGGAAGGCTGTCTTTTTCCCAGATGTTGGTGAAAAGATCTGTCAGTGTAGCCGTGTCAATATCAGTTTTAAGCATTTCTGCATGAATCATCGACACCTGAGGCTTTGCAGCACTTCATGATTTTGATTGATTGCAAAACGTCTTCAGCCGTTGGTGGTGGTCTTGTGTTTATATCGAGCATTTCCTGAGATGAAGTTGGAGCGGCAGGATTCTCAGATTCTGGTTGGTTAAGTATATTCTGGAAGTGTTTCACCCATCTATCTGCTTGTTATTGTTCTGTAGTGATGGGTTTTCCATTTTTGTCTTTGACAGGTACAGCATTTCTTGGCTTATCTCCACATATTTCGCAAGTAGACAATGCTGAGTTCACCACGTTGGACTGCTTCTTCAGCTTGCTTTGCTTTTTCATCTTCAAAATCTCTTTTGTCTTTTCTGGTGCTTCTTTTAACTTTATCTTTCTCTCTGTAGGCTTTATTTATCTTGCAGACTTTACATGAAGAAGTTTTTCTTTCAGCTTCTTCCTATCTTTTTTCATGTACTTATTGATAACCAGTCCTTGTCTTCATGTTTCTTGTAACCAAGCACCTTCTTGCTAGTTTCTGTGTATGCTGTAGCGATTCTGCCCCATAGCTGTTCAATACTGTCTGTTTCCTGGCTTTCAGCTTTATTCTCTAAGCGCGATGGTAAACTTTCTCTTAATTTCCGGGTTTCTGAGTCTGGCAAAGTCAACTCTTTGTCTTGTATGCTGTTTTTGTGCTGTCGTCCTGTTTGAGCTTAATAGCTGCAGCTAGAAGGAAGTGATCACTGTTTACATCTGCCCCATGGTAGACTCACATCTTGCAGACTTGTTCTCCATTTCTTGTTAATAATGACTTGGTCTATCTGGGTGATTTCCAAGTGAGTTTATGGGTATCCTTATATGGGAAAATAGTGCCTCCAATTACAAGGTTGTTCACAGCACAAAGGTCAATGAGGCACTCTCCATTTTTGTTCATTATGCCATGACCACATTTTCCCATAGCATTCTCTATATTGGTGTTATCTTTTCCCACCTTGGCATTTAAGTCGCCTAGCACAAGAAGCATATCATGTTGTGGGACTTTTGCATTTGCCCTGTCTGGTTGTTTGTACCGTTGTCTTTTGCTTTTACTTCGTTGGAACATAGTATTGTATGACTCTTAGGTTGAAGTATGTGGAGTTGAAACATGCTCTGATAAGTCTTTCACCTATTGGTTCCTACTCATGCAATGTTTTTACTTTGCCTCTGCTAATCACGAGTGTAATGCCTTGCATGTGCATATCATCACTTCTTCAAGAATAGTGTATACGTCCAGATCCAGTCCATCTGCATTCGCTTACACCTAGTATGTCTAATTTGTAGTTGCTCATTTCATTGATGACTTGTATCAATGTATCAATTCGTAGTTTTGTTTTCAGACCCAGAAAACTTTCTTTCATGCTCTGAACTTACCGAGCTGGGCTTTCATCCAGAACGTTTATAATGTGGTTTTGCAAATGGAGTTTCCTGGCTAGCCAGATTAAAATAATAGATTTTCAGTTGTAGTTTCTGTAATGTAATAGGTTTTTACAGGGTGAGGTTGTTGGCCTCACGGCCAACCGCCAACCTGGAGGACCAGGAGGCTAGTTATTACCAGTATGGTAATAAAAGGTTTGTACAGCTTTCTTGATATTAGTTACCACTGATTAGCTACTGCTGCTGCACTCCCCTCCACCCCTCCCCTAAACCTAGATCAATGTCACTAGTTAAATGGATCAGTTATCTGGATGCTGCCAGTTGACCTTTCCTTTGTGACTGATTACATAAGAAGTGCACTGGAGTGTGATCTGCAGTAAAAGACTATTATTGGTGGAGTGCTTGGGATTTCTAATGGATGGTTTGGTGTAGAAGGCCTAAATAGCTTTCTAGAGTACCCTGAATACATATCAAGCCATGCTCTGGACCCCTCTCTCTCTCTCTCTCTCTATTGTGGGAGGAGCTTGCAGAGAGGCGGTAGCGTTTGAACAGAATAGTGTTTTGTGTGTGTGTTGGTGTGTGTAGGGGCCCGTTATGGGATTTCACTCTGGAGGGCTGGGGGCTCTCAGCCGCAGGGTACTGATGGCACGGAGGAGGCTGGGGATGTTGGGGGTGAGCGGGAGGATGAGGCTGCTCCCCCATCGCAGCGCCAGCTGGAGTCTGCAGAGACCAGGGAGCCACCGAATGGGATGGAGCCGCCCACACCACAGCCGAGGCTGAAGAGACTCAGCCACGGTCCATCACAAAATGAAGATACTGAAAATGATGAGGCATTTGTGATGGTAGCTAAAAAAAAACTAAAAAAAAAGAAAAATAAAAGAACCTAACAGCGAGCGGAGAACGGAGCAGAGCCCCGAGCCTGTGCTAGAGGGGAGCCTGCAGTCTCAGGCAGGGGTGTCTGTCCCTCCTGACATGGAGGGAGAGGGGAGCGGCACGGCGACAGGCTTACAACCCGGCGCTGTGCCGCGCTCTTCTCTCTCTGAACCCCAGCAAGCGGAGGCAGAGGCAGCGGTGACGGCTGTGGCTGTGCTGGGAGGAGGAGAGGAGAGCGGCGCTGTAGAGGTGGAGAGAGCCGCGGAGGAGCTGGCAGCTGTGGACGGTGGAGCAGACAGCGAGGACGGAGCAGAGGAAATGGAGGGGGAGCTCTCTGACTCCTTGCTTATCTCTGACATCCCTGATAGCCAACCCGTTAACAGGGGGGAAAAAAATTTATACCCCAGACGAATTTAAACTGTTTATGGAGAGTGGAAAAGGGAAAAGGGGGGTTGAACCCGATTTGAGATTGTTCCACCACTCAGCACACATCGTCGGACGAAAAGCAACATTAGCCCTTTGCTGTCCTATGTCGGACCTGGTCCGACATTGCAATTATTCCTATCCGGTCCAATGTCGGACCCTGTCCGACATCATCAAAAAAACGCAAAAAACAGGTTTCTAGTCGTTTTTTCTCCGGAAAAAGCCAAGAAAACCATTCAATGGCCGAGTGGGAGCGACAGGAGCCGAGACAAGCCGAAAAAATAAAATAAAATGGGCGTATCTCATGAATAGTCATACTTGCCCCTGGCATCAGATAGGGGCGACCATAAGGAAACAAGCTGGCTGTTACTGCATCAGGGCTCAGAGAATATCACGGACATTTGCAGAGCTTTTTTCAGATGTTATAGTAATAAAATAATGACTTGGATCGCATTATTGAGGCGTTTGGTGATAAAACGAGTGATCAGGTGATGATTGATCGGTATGCACGACTATTATTATTATTATTATTATTATTTATTTCTTAGCATATGTGAAAGCTATAGCGAACGAAAGGGTGGGGCGGGGCTGGAGATGCCTAGTGAGTGCTTTGTTGATATGCAGGGCCTTTTAAACCCGTTTGACTGTGGGAAAAAAATACTTTTAAACAGCGCGTCTAAAATTAACTGCGCGTTTGAAAATAAATTGGACCTGACGCGCCTGACACGCACTTAATAAATGGACTGCAAAGGGTTAGAGGAGTTTGACCAGCAGAAAAGGTACAGTCTTAATAAATATGTTCAAATAGTTAAGAAAAAGATCGCTAATGTTGCTAAACAATAATTTTAAAATGGATACTACTTTTAAGATTTTTTTTTTATTGTTGCTTGTTTTACTCTGTCAGTTTTATATTTTTTAGCCGCTATGGAAAACTGCATTTTTATTTCTTTTAACGTGAATGGCTGCAGACAGTCTTTTAAAAGAGAGCAGCCATGTGAGTTTTTAGAGCAGAAGTGGGCGGGGGTCAAGCTGCTGCAGGAGACGAACTCAGACAGGGAAAATGAGGCGGCGTGGCTGGCAGAGTGGAGGGGGCCGTGTGTGCTGAGCCACGGCTCAAGTACCAGTGCAGGAGTGGCAATTTTATTTAAGCCCAGCCTAGGAGCAACAATTTTAGATATTGAAGAGATTGAAAAGTGGAGGTTACTAAAAGTAAGAGCAAGGTTGGGTGGTACTGTATTTGTTTTTATTAAACATTAAGGCAAGCTCTTTTAAGTATTGATAATGATGATGTGGTGGTGGTGGGAGGAGATTTTAACTGCACTATTGATTTTTACAATGGATAGAAACAATGAGGAACCCAATCCCCAATCCTCAAGGGAATTGGCTGCAGTTTTTCAGTTCAGTGGCCTGGTTGATGTCTGGAGGTGTCTGCATCCTAATGCAAGACAGTACATCTGGTCTCATTGTCGCTCACAACAAATATATAAAGCCAGGTTAGACCGCTTCTACACATCACACACTCATCTGAATAAATTCATTAAAGCCAACATCATCCCCAGTAGCCTCTCTGACCACCACTGCCTGTTAGTTACAGTAATACTTACCACTGACTCTCACAGCACCTCCTACTGGCATTTTAATTTAAAGTTATTACAGGACACAATTTTTGTAAAACAATTTAATGATTTTTGGAACATATGGAAAAAAGAAAAAACACATTATAAAAATATGAGGCAGTGGTGGGACATTGGCAAAGCATGAGATTAAAATCTTTTGCCAGCAGTACACACTCAACTCAACCGGGTCACTGAACGCAGCGGTGAGAGAGCTGGAGTTTAAAATTCTCCAGTTAGAGAGCAGCCAGGACACAGACTACCAGGAGCAGACCCTGCAAACCCTGAGGGAGCAGAAACACATGCTGGGGGGTCTGCTGAAGGAAAGAATGAAGGGGGCGCTGGTGCGCTCTCGTTTCATGGAGCTTAAAGAGCTTAAATGGAGGATAAGAGTGGATTTTGAATTTTTTAAACTCAATAATAACCCGGAGGACTTCCAGGAGAGGTGGTGTGTGGGAGACGCCTTGTGTGCTATGAGTGAGGAGGGGGAGTTCCAGTTTTGTTCTAGTTTTTAATTTTATCTTTATTGTTTTACAATCCTTTTATTTTGTTTAAAACCTATTTTTAAAGTAGAACATGATGTATTTTAGGATTTTTTTAATATTGATAAATCTTAATTTTGTTGTGTTTTACCTTTATTGATTTGTAATGGATTTTAATTGGAATGTTTAATAAAGGATCTTAAAAGGCAAAGTCTCTCTCTCTCATTACCTTTCTACTTTCTCTCCCCCTTTCTTTTCTGATGACCTGTAGGCTCACACAATCCTAATCTGGCAGTTGCCTTATTGGGGGTGTACATATTGAATGTCTCCCATAGGAGAAATTGATACAGGGAAGTGAAATCATGAAATGATGTCAGTGTTTGCAAATGGTTCGTCAAAGTTCTCCTGAAATGTATTTCTGTATCCTTGTGAAAAATAATGCCTGAAGAAATGTATAGATTTACTATGCAATCTTACAGTACCTCATCACTAAATTTTGAGGTACAGCTGGGGATTTCTCTGGGGTAGCTTTTATAGATCCCAAGCCTGGACTTTAGACACATCATTCCGGGAATGAGATGATGCATCTAGGCTGCAGTTACTGTACACAAGAGTACTCATCTTGAGTCTCAAACAGTCTATTCAGTCATTGTGTAAGGCTTAAAGAGAAAAAAAGGAGTCACATATTTAAGAAAACTGATTTGTGTCTATATTTAAGCCACTGTGATCTATGATTGAATTTTGATCATTTTGCAATAGATTTTTACACATTTGAATTGAAAGAAGCATTGGCTTTAATGCCAGACTAAAAGGTTATTAGCCTCCAGATTCTTGACCTTCTGGTCTATAGCCCATTTATTCATTCTCATAAATCATATACTAATGGACTAATGACTGCTGCCGCTTCTTGAGGTTGAGGGCACATTATGACTAGGAGGTCGAAGCTTGCTCTCCGAAAGCAGCTATCTTTTTTAGTTCTTGTTTTAAGGATATACTCACTGCATTTCTAATTGGAAACTTAGCAAACCTGTTCTCGGGTCGTATAATAGATACAGTTTTTTTTTATTCTGCTTATCCAGTTGTATAATATAGTATATGTAAAAATTACCGTTGTTGTTTTACCATTCTATTTCTAAAAAAAAATAAGGAACACTTTAGAAATGCCAAGTTTAAATGTGAACTGGCAATTTAGACAAAACTAGCCTCCTTAACACTAGAAGCCCCGCGGCGGTCATTTTGCCGGTTTTTGTTTTTAAAATGTAATTTTCTCCAGTCATGTAACACATATGGGGCTGTGTGTTAGTGTACCTTTCTGTCCGTATGTATTAAATATTCTCACAAAGCATGAAATGCGGGAGTGCAGAAATAAAGGAGATATATTACATTATACCTAAAAGCCCCAGGAGCAGTCACATTGACGGCCACACAGAAAACAATTGTATTTTGATTATACAGAACGATGCAATGTGTTTAGCTGTAATCAGATTAGTCTCTACTCTCTACATGAGTGAATGACTGACAGACTATTGTTTTCAATCAACCTTTTGAAGGCTGGCGCCTGCTTGCCAGCTGTGCTGCTTTGGTCAGTCAATTAGCATCGGGACTAGTGAAAATAAATACCAGAGACCGTGGAGTTTTACAACGCAACAAAATATGGAGTTGATGTTTTGGATCAGATGGCACGGAAGTATTCCGTGAAAGCTGGCTCCCGACAGTGGTCTGTTCAGGTGTTTTACAATGTATTGGACCTAGCAGCCATCAACTCTTGGGTACTTTACAAAGAATGCACAGAGAAGAATTTACCAATGAGAAAATATATTTTACAGTTAGCACAGCAACTTCGCAAAAAGCATTTGGAACAGAGGGAGTCTGCCAAGTGTGTACCCACAGCTGAAGCTGGCAACCCCACTGAGAGCCGCAAGAGACGCCAATGCCAGGTTGGCAAGTGCAATAAAAATAAAACTTCGGACAGTTGTGCCCTGTGCAGAAAGGCAGCGTGGAGAAGTGCATTATCTGTGTTGATTGTGAACAGCCTTAGACTCAAGGTAAAGAAATACCCTTTTGTCAAAATTTTTTTTTAAAAATACTTTAAAAATACTTTTTTTTTTCTAAGTTTATTTATCTACGTTGTTCAGTTGCTTTTGCTCATCTGATAATAAACCGATTGCTGTTGAAAAGTTAAAAATGTATTGCTATCGTATCGTTTTAAACCGATGTCTGTTCAGATGTTCGAACCAAACTGTAGTGATGCAGGATTGGAGGACAACAAGCTTGGGTAAAAAGTAGCAGGAACTGTGATGTTGAGCCCTTTTAAAAAAAAAAAAGAAAAAAAACTCTGGTTGCCTCCACTCTCCTCTGCTGATTGCTTGTGTGTGTGTGTGTCAGTGCATATTTTCTTTTAATAGAAGAGAGTTTAAGATTTTTTAGGCAGTAACAGTCCGTGCTGGATTTTTAGTTATCCATTCCCAAAGGAGTGGGAAAAAGCGGTACCAACACAAAATTGTCCGGACGGCAAAACACAAAATAGACTTTTCATCTGTGTGAT
This sequence comes from Acipenser oxyrinchus oxyrinchus, assembly GCA_030684275.1. Lineage (NCBI taxonomy): Eukaryota > Metazoa > Chordata > Actinopteri > Acipenseriformes > Acipenseridae > Acipenser > Acipenser oxyrinchus. The sequence continues at coordinate 44,581,705 of CM060248.1, forward strand.
CTGCCTTCATATCCATTTTTTTCTAAATTTGTTACAATCAGTGATGAAAACAGTTAACATGCAATAAAAAGGGAAAAATGCAGCAAGTTCGCTGTTTGACTTGCTGTAACTTGGACTAGCTGTCTATAGAAAACACATTATATACAATTAATATAAAGCTTCCTCATTTACCCCTGTGTACTGTACACGCATATGGGATATTGTATTGCTTTTCACAAATTATTTATAGGATTGACAGTCAAAGGAAAGGTTGTGAACATATTCACAACTGGCCAGCTTCCCAATAAAGTTGGTTTGAAAAGTCTAGGTGATATGATTGTGAATATCAAATGAATATCAAACTTCAAACCAACTTTACCATGGTCGTTGCAGATCATTTGAGATTCTTGCTGGACTGATTATCTCCTGTATGCTTAAAAAAGGGTGAGTATTTTGTGGGGTATTTATACTTGTAAACACTTTTTATAGAGCCTGCTATATTGATTTTAGTTCAATAGCTATACCTCCTCCCGTTTGAACAACCGTGGTCAATGAATTGATGTGCCTTTTAGCAACGCTCTGAAAATATGCATGATTAGCCTCAGCACTTCCTGCTGTTTCATGCATTTTCTGCTCCCATGTTCCACCTGGTGACAGGACTAATGAAGTGCAGCTGATTTAATTTAGCCAGAAAAAACAGGATTGCAAAGCTTCAACATTTTTGCATTTTCGCACCGCGACAGTATTGCAACATTTAACCCTTTGTGGTCCATTTATTCAGCGTGTCTCGTCAGGTCCAATTTATTTTCACACGCACTGTTTTTTTTAATCGCGCTGTTTAAAAGTTTTTTTTCACAGTAAAACAGGTTTAAAAGGCACTGCATATCAACAGGACACTCAGTACTGCATCGCCAGCCTCGCCCCACCCCTTGTTCACTGTATTTTTCACATACCTTTTCATAGTCGTGCATACCGATAAATCATGTCCTGATCACTCGTTTTATCACCAAACTCCTCAATAATGCGATCCAAGTCATTATTTTATTACTATAACATATCAAAAAGCTCTGCAAATGTCTGTGATATTCTTTGAGTGCTGGATGCAGAAGCAGCTATCGCGTTTGTTTATGTCTGTGTTATCTCTATGGTGCCGGGGCTATGTGTATTGCTCAGATCCGCCCCTTTTTTTTCGGCTTCTCTCGGCTCCTATCGGTCTCACTCGGCCATTGAATGGTTTTGTTGGCTTTTTCCGGAGAAAAATGTATTATTATTTATTTAGTGTTATTGTATTACTAAAGGGCTTGTAAGCATTGGTTTTAGGTTCCTATACATTCCAATTGTCCTGCTATAAGATGAAGTTAAAATGATGTCCGTGTGCACTGTATACACATACTGAGACAGCTTACATGTAATGGTGCCCTACTTCAGGACCTGCCTTTAAAAAATTCTTATCCTTCATGTTTGGTAGTGTGGACTTGTTTTAGCTGATCGCTTGCCTTCTATTAACTGTAACTATATTTTACAAACCTCTGAAAATAAGACTATCTGGGATGAGGCTAATATTTAGCTCCATAAATAATGATTGGAGGCTGGGGTGGCTGTCAGGGCAATGATTCCAGCTCCTCAATACTATGGAATCACAGAGTCATAACTGCTATGAAAATATGTTCTCATATTTCAGGGACACAAACAAGTCCACTCAGTGGCTTCCTGGAGTTTGATGGATAGAGACTAAGGGAGGTCATATTGATTCACCAAATGGATTAATCAAGTTGAGGAAAATTATCATTGAGTAATTGTTCCCTTCATTAATCTGATACTGCAGTGACAAGTTGGAACATAGCTTGTACATCAACCACAATTATGGACTGTCCTCCAATGGCAGGCAAGAGTAGGCACCATTCTGTGTGGTCCAGTGGTTAAAGAAAAGGGCTTGTAACCAGGAGGTCCCCGGTTCAAATCAGTGACTCATTGTGTGACCCTGAGCAAGTCATACCTTATAATACCTATTAAACAAAATAGACTACCAAATTGTTATACGAAGCCCCTCTTTATGGCGCTGCCTTGCAGCAGGGTATTATGCCAAAGCACAGGGGGAGGGGGGGAAGTTGTATTGCTTCAATAAAATATGTACTGAATACCTAGCATACAACACATTGTGGGCCTCATTCACAGTAAGACCCTTTACTGCATGCTTTGTACACCTGCTGTATTAACTAACTAGTCACAGGCAACCTAGCACATGGAAAAAAGTGTGTGGAAAAAGTACCATGTTTGAGTCATTTAAATATAATTAAAGTGTGAAAATGCATGTCACAATCACAGGATTGTTTAAAAAGATCACAGAAAGTGGAGAAACACGTAATGTCAACACATTTGAATCAGCTTTGTGCAGTGAACATACCGATACAATGGCTGGTCAATGAAATATTACAAAGTTTTTTAATGGAAAAAAGTCCTGAATAGCGGAACTTTGTCTAACAGTGACACACTCAGACGACAGTACCTCCCTAAAGTGTATGTAACACAAAAAGAATATTTAAAATAGCAAAGTGAACGATTCTGAGTCTGTTTGTGTTGTATGCGACGAGGCCACTGATGATCAAGGCAACTGTGTTTTGTACATTATTTTCATCCCACAGAGCTTTACAACTGCTAATTTAGAGGCACTTACTGCTTACTTAGTAGATACACTGCATCTTGACTCTAACCACACAACATGCTTCTGGAGAATGGCATTGATTTCAATTGTGTGTCTGCCTTTGTAATAATAGACAATGTAACAGAGGGAGAAACACTAGCTGTTTACATCTTTGCTTAGTCGTATACAATGTTTTTTTTAATTATTATTTTAGGTTGATAGGCTCCAGTGGCATATATGATGTTATATAATTTACTAATAATTTGACGGTATCTGTGGTTTTAAAACTTCATAAAAAATGATTTCTTTTATAAAGAAAAACACAAAAGCTTCGGTTTTGTCAATTCAGGTTTGCAGTTAATGTTTCTCCCGTGTTTAATATTTTGAGATTAAAAGCAGCAAAATAGTCTATGGGAATTGCACAGTCATTGTAATTAGTGTGTCAACATACGTTTTAAAAGGTTTAGAAAACTCGAAAAATGTTGCTGAATATGTCATTCAAGGTTGTTTTTAAAAAAATCTATTCTGTCTGCTTGTTACTTTTTTTTGCAGCCAACACAGACCATTTTAAACGGCTCTTGTTTCTATCAAAAGTTTGTTTCATTTTTAAAGATTGTTTCGTTGGCGACTTGAGTTCCAATGTTACAATGTACTTGTACATCCTCAGACAGTCCAGGATATATGAGGATTACGAGGCAGGTGTATATGCAACCCTTTCGGTTATGTTAATATATTTATATAGTCACCATGTACTTGTGATATTTAAGAAGGCTATGCTTCTGTAAATGTCCAATAAATGAATGTACACAGAGTGCGAGTTGAGGTGCAGTCATAAATACAAGCAATCAAACGGCATCTGTTAAAAAAGTGATGTTTCGCCAAACACCTTTTTGAATAGTGAACTTTTAATTGACTGAGCGAGCGCTTTGCTGACTTTTGATTAATATTACAAGATAAATCAGAGGGAGATCAAGCTGAACAAACAAATATTTATTTGATTAAATATTAACATGTTCTATTAACAATTACTTTTTCTGCTTTGACTGTCTCGCGGGACGCTGTGATTTGGAACAAGACCCCCGCCCTCCTCCAGCGGAGCATATTTTTGTCGTTAATGTTTAATTGAAGTTAATGTTAAGAACATAAGAAAGTTTACAAACGAGAGGAGGCCATTCAGCCCATCTTGCTCGTTTGGTTGTTAGTAGCTTATTGATCCCAGAATCTCATCAAGCAGCTTCTTGAATGATCCCAGGGCGTCAGCTTCAACATTACTAGGGAGTTGGTTCCAGACCCTCACAATTCTCTGTGTAAAAAAGTGTCTCCTATTTTCTGTTCTGAATGTCCCTTTATCTAATCTCCATTTGTGACCCCTGGTCCTTGTTTCTTTTTTCAGGTCAAAAAAGTCCCCTTGGTTGATATTGTCTATACCTTTTAGGATTTTGAATGCTTAAGTCAGATCACCGCGTAGTCTTCTTTGTTCAAGACTGAATAGATTCAATTCTTTTAGCCTGTCTGCATACAACATGCCTTTTAAACCCAGGATAATTCTGGTTGCTCTTCTTTGCACTCTTTCTAGAGCAGCAATATCCTTTTTGTAACAAGGTGACCAGAACTGAACACAATATTCTAGGTGAGGTCTTACTAATGCATTGTAAAGTTTTAACATTACTTCCCTTGATTTAAATTCAACACTTTTAGCTCCTGGTCTGTAAACTTTAGATTCCTCACTCTGTCCTCTTTGGTCGCTGTCATTGTGACAAACTCAGAATCGTACTTACCTTTTCTTTCAAGCATCCTTATATTGAGAGGAACAGTCGTTTCTTGTACAAGTTAGAAAAACTTGTTTGAAACTACCAAGAGTCTCTACAGCGCCAAGAGTTTTGCTATTTTCACCATGTTGCAGCGGCAAAACTAAATCACTTAGAATTACCATCTGTACCGGTATCAAAAGTCTGAAACTTTCTTACATCAAATGTGAAAAAAAAAACCCATAAATACCTCTTATACACAATGAGATATAAGTCGTCAAACTAAGGTAAAATTGTTATTCTTCTTCCTCTTCCGTTTACTTTTAAGGATGTGTAGCGACTTTTCAAACAGAAAAGCTAAATAACTGGACATCCACCATTAATGTGATTCCACATGTTGGTCAACGTCAAAATAAACCAGGGAACGCAAGCAGTTTGATATCCACACCATTTATATTAAACAAGGTATTTATGTTTTAAAACAGCACATATCGCACACACACACAAAAAAAAATATAATTTTTTTTTTAAAAATTACCGTTGTTTGAACTTGCAACATGACAGCCTTGAAGAGCACACGACCTTAGCCCGCTGCGTCACTGGGCTATTGTTGAAATGTGTTAATTTTTTAAGCTTACATCCATGCCTGACCAGCTTTCACTGAATACCTGAAGGTTCTGCTCGATTCTAGAAATGCTCTATTTCCTGTTTGAAAATATCTAGTTTCCTGTTTGGTAGAATGTAGAATATAAATAAAGGAATAATTCATTTGGTGAAAATAAATAAATGATTTTAAACAAATGCATAGAGGAATAAATACATTTAGAAATAAATATTTTGAAATAAATAAATGTAGAAATGAATACGTTTATATTATAAATGTATAAATAAACTAATATAGCAAGCTAGAAAAAATATGTCATATTAATTGATTTGGCTGATGCATTTATCCACAGCAATTGACATTTATATACCTATATAAAAAGTACAAGTTTCATGTAAATTGTTACTATATATATATATATATATATATATATATATATAGTAACAGTCACCCTGCACAGTTGATAGGCAGCTGTACTGTCCTCCCTTAGGAGATACTACTGGCCAAATAATTAAAACTAAATAAGTCATTAAGGGTGACTGACAGTAAAACAGGGGCGTCACAATGCATCAATTTAACTAAACAAACACTGGTTTATTCCATGGAACACAAAGCTTGACAAAGAGAATCAGACTAAACAATTACAGTAGAAAAACAACTAAATTAGGGACAGAGTGACAAGGAAGAAAATAGTGAAAACAAACCCAGGAAAACAGATTAGAAATTAATATACACAACAGAGCTTATAGGTTATATCCACAACAAATTAACAATTACACGGAGGATAATGAATATACAGAATGAATGAATGAATGAACGAACGAACGAACGAACAAACAAACGAAAGAGCTCACCAAACTGGTATTGAAGTCCAGTTAATTACTTAGGATGAACGTGAACGATGATGTAGATGACTTCATGAGATGGAAAACATTGCGAGAAATGAAATGGAGGTTTGATGAAAACTGAGGTTGCAAACAGTCCACAACAGATGCACAAAAACATACAAACACACCCTCCAGCAAAAAACACAAAAGAAACTACCCTACCTAATTAAGCAAAAAACTGTAACTACACAATAAACTAAAGCAGCAGACAACAAGAAAAACAAAGGCAAAAGAATAATATCTAGCTAACAGTATAAAGATTAGGTTACAAAAGGTAGACAGACTCTCCCACCAGGGTGCTAAACAGGAGAAAAAAACAAACTCCCATCCCCCCACAATCAGAGAAATAAGGGTGCGTTCACGAGACGCAGACTTTGCTAAGTCTGCTCAGATTCTGCAAAGATTCTGAAAATTCATTGGCTACTTGCTCCGATTCTGTGCAGAATCTGCGCAGAATGACGAAAGTCTGCGTGTCGTGAACGCACCCTAAGAGACAGGTGAAGATTGACTGTGTGAGAGAATTGGTGGATGAAAATTTGAATGGACCAATGGGGTGAAAGAAAGAAAGAAATGGATACTGGGAAATGTATTTTATAGGTTGGTCTGGCCCGGCTACTGCCTTTACTTAAAGAGACAGGTGGGTGAAAATTACAACCACATACAGTATGTAGCAACAGTGCTACAATATATAAAACTAATCTTTATTTCGAAAACTGAGCTGCAGTTATTTTAATTGGCCGCAAAAAGTTGCACCTGCAATGCGAACAAAGAGAACATTCAAAGAGGAGGTTAAATGTCTAAGGGACACAAATGGCAAAATCATAGACGAATATATTAAATGATTACTTTTCACAGGTTTTTACAAAGGAGGACACGGACAACATGCCCTACATGTTGACCTGTTCCTTTCCAGTTTTAAATAACTTTAGCTTAACAGAGGCAGAAGTCTTAATGGGACTAGGAGCTCTTAATATCCCTAGGGCCAGATGAGATCATCCCAATAGTACTCAAAGAAATGAAAGAAGTTATTTACAAACCGCTAACCAAGGTCATGCAACAGTCTCTTGACACAAGGGTTGTACTGATAGACTGGAAAATTGCAAACGTAATACCAATCCACAAAAAGGGAGACAAAACCGAACCAGGTAACTACAGACCAATAAGCCTGACTTCTATTATATGTAAACTTATGGAAACTATAATAAGATCCAAAATTGAAAATTACCTATATGGTAACAATATCCTGGGAGACAGTCAGCATGGTTTTAGGAAAGGGATGTGCATTATAAATATCATATGGGAGACACTGAAATTGAAGAAGGAATCTATGAAAAAGGAGTTTATGTTGACTCTGAAATGTCTTCATCTAGACAATGTGGAGAAGCTATAAAAAAGGCCAACAAGATTCTCGGGTATATTGTGAGAAGTGTTGAATTTAAATCAAGGGAAGTAATGTTAAAACTTTACAATGCATTAGTAAGACCTCACCTAGAATATTGTGTTCAGTTCTGGTCACCTTGTTACAAAAAGGATATTGCTGCTGTAGAAAGAGTGCAAAGAAGAGCAACCAGAATTATCCCGGGTTTAAAAGGCATGTCATATGCAGACAGGCTAAAAGAACTGAATCTATTCAGTCTTGAACAAAGAAGACTACGCGGCGATCTGATTCAAGCATTCAAAATTCTAAAAGGTATAGACAATGTCGACCAAGGGGACTTTTTTGACCTGAAAAAAGAAACAAGGACCAGGGGTCACAAATGGAGATTAGATAAAGGGGCATTCAGAACAGAAAATAGGAGACACTTTTTTACACAGAGAATTGTGGGGGTATGGAACCAACTCCCCAGTAATGTTGTTGAAGCTAAATGGTATTTAATTGATAATGCTCTTTTTTTTCCTTTTCCTGTAATTCTAGTATTAGCTGAGGCCATAATTTATATATTAATCTTCAACTATGACGTCTCATCACACATCTGTTCGAACAGTAAACGCACATGTGTCCAATCAAAGGAGTCGAAGGCTGAATCTGGTGTAAAAACGGCAGGACTCTGCCCTATCACAACTAGATATGTGTTTGATTGTCTTTAAGTGTGCTTAGGTGGCCATTGGCATTTTTCTCTCAAGTTCATTAAAAAGGGAGTAAAGCTGTATAAATATGTCTTTAAATATATTGTTGTTGCGATGTCCTCATCCTATCTATTCTACTGGATATGCAAAATATTTTAACCTTTTTACTTCTGGACAACAAATGGCAAAAGACAGATGAATTATAGAACTCAAATTGAGGTTCAACTTGTCAGTTTTTCCTTTATTCATTTGGAAAGCTTCCATTTGAATGCAGTGACAAACACAGCCATTAGTCATGTCAAAAATGAATGGTGTAATGCAGCATTCAGTGCATGGCACCTCATACTCAATTAAAAATGAAGTGCTGAGGATATGCATTAACATTAACTGAAGGAGCAATTCCATGAGGCTGTTTTATTTCACAGCTTTTTTTCTGCAGGGAGAAGACTCGGCACATTTTCTCCCGAGTGCTTTAAGGTTTCATGAGCTCATGTTTTTGTATTGTTTTGTTCATTAGTCTATCCAGCAGATGACCCATGTAGATTATATTAGGAACAGCAAACATTCATTATTTTATTAAACTTTTGCTTCCTTTGGTTGCACTTGTAAGTGATTAGGCACAAGCAACATTTGATTGCCCTTAACTCTTTGACTGTGAGAATTCTACCATTTTGTGGGCCGACTGACATAACATTAGGGCTTGTATCAGACCATATATCTACTTAAAATTTACAGTGTTATACAATGCTATTGCTCTGCAGATTACTAAATATATGATGGTTTCATTCTATGATCAAGTATACCCACACTGACATAGTTTGAATGCAAAAAAAGGTTTAAAAATCCACTTAAATTATTTTCTTTAGAAATGTCCTCATAAGTGTAATTCACTGATCTCCTACTTAAAATATGTAATAGTTATCAGCGGTAGCTACAAACCACAAGAAATAGAATACAAAATAATTGTTTTAATATCATATATGGTCTTGATTGTACATAGTGTAATAAAACTTACACCACTCATGGTTCATTGCCCCTTTAAAAAACAGACCCAGGACACAAAGTTTTCCAGCACTTCTGCACACATAATTAACACAAACCAAACAAAACAAAACAAACAAAAAGCCTAGCTCAAAACGTAGAGCCTACCTACACTTTAACTGGTCCCTGACTAACACACAGGACGGCTAAGCCTTTTACCTGTTAACAAAAACCTTAACAAACAGTTTACCTTTTATTTATTTATTTTTCACAGCCAAACTCTTCTTACACCAGCTCCCTGGTGATCTCTCTCTTATGGAGCTGGAAGCTCTCTTTTATAGTTTGTGGCTGTTCCAATTACCTTGTTTGGGAACAGCCACATTCTCACATGTTTTTGGCAGGGAGAGGAATTAACCCCGTCCCTGCCAACCACCACCAAAACACAAACATCACCCAAACTATTTACATACAGAGCCCTTGCCCTGTTACAATAGTTATTGTATATATCCATTTAAAGCATAGCGTGTTGTACCTTTTTGAAAATCTGAGTGTCTGTTGACCCTGGAAATACCAAGGCCATACAGAATGGTTGATTCTGCAGACTTCAGAGGCTTGGTGAACATCCTGGACCCACAATACCAAGTACCCAGGAGGAAACAATTCTCTGAGGTTATAATACCACAGATGTACAAAGTCAAGGCTGAAGTGAAAGCTGAATTGCAGATTGCTAAACAAGTGTTACGAAAGGGCACTAAATTTGGAGTTAACGCGCATGTAAAGTAGTGAGCCTAACGTGCGCGATAAATCTAAATTTACTGCCCCATTTACTAACAGACCATGGTACCATTAGTAGGCATTAATTTACGTGCACAGTATTTGGCTAATTTACATACCATACCGTGCACACTACATGTATTGTGAGCGATAATTTAATGTGCATGATAATGTCTGCGACTACACGTAACCACATTCATATAAAATCAAGGCAAGTAATGTTAAAACTTTACAATGCATTAGTAAGACCTCACCTAGAATATTGTGTTCAGTTCTGGTCACCTCGTTACAAAAAGGATATTGCTGCTCTAGAAAGAGTGCAAAGAAGAGCAACCAGAATTATCCTGGGTTTAAAAGGCATGTCATATGCAGACAGGCTAAAAGAATTGAATCTATTCAGTCTTGAACAAAGAAGACTATGCGGTGATCTGACTCAAGCATTCAAAATCCTAAAAGGTATAGACAATGTCGACCCAGGGGACATTTTTGACCTGAAAAAAGAAACAAGGACCAGGGGTCACAAATGGAGATTAGATAAAGGGGCATTCAGAACAGAAGATAGAAGGCACTTTTTTACACAGAAAATTGAGAGGGTCTGGAACCAACTCCCCAGTAATGTTGTTGAAGCTGACACCCTGGGATCCTTCAAGAAGCTGCTTGATGAGATTCTGGGATAAATAAGCTACTAACAACCAAACGAGCAAGATGGGCTGAATGGCCTCCTCTCGTTTGTAAACTTTCTTATGTTCTTATAAAAAGCCCCAGCAGTCCAGGCATATCTTTTGATCAGTAGCGAAAAGGTGGAGGTGGCTTACATTGACCGAAAACGACACAGCACTCAGCAGAGGACAGGCAGAGGCAACATAAAGTGAAACTGCACTGCTTACCTTTTAATTTTAACATGTATTCCTTGTCTGATGTAAAAAAAAAAGAAAAAAAAAAAGATTTTTCCTTTCTCCTTTTAATGGATACAGCCTGCCCAGTAGTTTATAAAATTGCATTGTACTATATCGTTTTTGAATTATTTTTTAAAACAACCCGACTCTTTAATATAACACCTGTATTCAACATGTGCAGTCTGCATTGTATGAATGATATTCCCAATAAGCCAATCACAGCTCACAGAGGTAGTAAAATAGCCAATCAAATGGCACACAGGTCCATTTCCTCACGCACACGTGTAACAGCAAATGTGTAAAATGTAAAACCAGTAGCCAGAAAGTAGTTGGAGATGTCATGGAAACGAAAGGTGGAGGCAAAACACTGAAGATTCCAAAATCGTTAGCCAGATGGTTATTTTTTCAATGACTAATTTTGATGGCAAGGAAATATGTCTCATTTGCAGTGCAACGGTTGTAATTATGAAAAAAAGATTATAACATACAACGTCACTATGATACAATACACAAAGCAATGTATTCTGAGTTTACTGGAAATTAAACTTTAACTTCAAGAAGCCATGGAAAGTGCAGAATTACCTTGGAAGAAACTAACTGGGATTACAACAGAGGGTGCACCATAAGAACATAAGAAAGTTTACAAACGAGAGGAGGCCATTCAGCCCATCTTTCTCGTTTGGTTGTTAGTAGCTTATTGATCCCAGAATCTCATCAAGCAGCTTCTTGAAGGATCCCAGGGTGTCAGCTTCAACAACATTACTAGGGAGTTGGTTCCAGACCCTCACAATTCTCTGTGTAAAAAAGTGCCTCCTATTTTCTGTTCTGAATGCCCCTTTATCTAATCTCCATTTGTGTCCCCTGGTCCTTGTTTCTTTTTTCAGGTCGAACACACACAGTAATTTAGGTTGAATAATTATTTAACACTGTTAATTACCCAATAATCTCTTATTTAATGAGATGAAACCATTGTAGGCTGATTGCTATTCAGCCGTATAGACTTCTGGGAAATGCAGCTTTTCCAGACGGCCCATTTAGCTGACTGGGGGCATCGAATGGTCAGCTTGGTGTAGCTATCCCTAAAAACCCTTTACCCTGGGAACAATGTTTTCTTTAACCACAGGCTCACATATTGACTTCCGACACTTCGCCACAATATATACTGTATATATATATATATATATATATATATATATATATATATATATATATATATATATATAGTGGTGTGGTATGGTGGATGTGTGGTCCCTTTGGTTAGATCTCTTGATGTGGGCCATTTCGTTCTACTTGGATATGCAGATTCCGAGATCCAGATAGTGAAAAAAAATGGTTTGGAATTTTAGGGTACAAGGGGACTGGCCCAAAATAGTGCCTTTTTCTGGATTGGTGAAAAAATATTAATCGTTCATGAGTTAAAATCTTTGTTCATGAGGCGGACAATTTTTTTTCAGTTAAAAAAAAACAAAAAAAAACTGAAACTGCCTGAAATCTATCTTTAGTAAACCATGACATGTCTGTATATAATTGGGTCAACATACAGTTGACTGTAACATTGTAATGTGTTTATTTTATCTTTTAAAATTTGACAAAAAAGGAACTGTTCACATGAAAAAAAGCAGCTGTTCTGGCAAAAATAGTACTCTGGCGAAAAGGGAATTGTATTGGGGACTGTATGTATTGTTTTTTCTAAACTGTGCAATATGTTCCATGGTGAATGGCCTTATCTTGCTAATCTGGTGAGTTTGATTACGTGAATACACATTATTGGCGATCTCTGGTTAAAATATTTTACACTTTATGCATAGGGTGTCTTTGCTGTGCAAGTGTTTGATACAGTGTTGTGCTGATATATTGATTTCTTTTGCCTATGCTGATATGGTTAACAACATACATCAGGGGTGTAGATCTGTCTGAAAACCTGGGCGGGATGACATTTTTTCTGCTTGCTTTGTTTGTGGTTGTGGTCTCTTACATTAAGCTGATTATGATCACAAAAATCAAACTGCGGGTGGAAGGGAATGGTATTAATAATCATGTAAATAATCCAGTAAAGGCACTCCTTGTGAAGTGCAGGATGCACACTAGTTTGGAGAGCGTCGTTTTGAATCCAAGCTATGCCACTGCTGACCGCGGACAGGAGTTCCCAAGGGGCAGTGTACAATTGGCCGAGCACCGCTCGGGGTGGGGGGACCTTAGGTCAGCCAGGGTGTCCTCGGCTCACCGCGCACCAGTGACTCCTGTAGACTGGCTGGGTGCCTGCGGGCCTGCCTGCAAGCGGCCCAGAGTGCATGGTCCTCCGACACTGTAGCTCTGAGGTAGCTGCATGGTGGGTCTGCAGAGTGAAAAGAAGCGGACGGATGACGACACACGTTTTGGAGGACGTGTGTGTTCGTCTTCGTTTCTCCCGAGTCAACGCGGGGGTTGCAGTGGTGAGCCAGGCTTAAAATTGGGCATTTCAAATTGTGGAGAAAATGTGGTAAAAATCAATTGTCAATCCCAATTTTTTTTTTTATATATATAAAAAAATAAATTGCAATACATTTTCAAATTTAAAAGGACATCATATGCTGATTTTAATTAAACAAATTCCACTAAATGTACTAATGCTTTTAATGATCAAAAGTATTTTCTTTGCTCCGTTATCAAAAATCATGTTATGTGTTATACATTTGCAATGTGTTAAATGCTAAAAGAAAATGCTTAAACATAAATAGATGAAGTCCACAGACACCAAACACCTGACAGGCAAATATACAAATAATCATTGTAGTTTATCAGTGAGCCTCAGTTTAAAAAATAAACAAACAAATAAAATAACTAAATAAATACATAAATAATTTCAAGTTAAAGTAGAAAGTTAAAGCACAGAAAACACATAACTTATGAATTTAATTTGTCATGTCTCAGCCCAGTTTTTGAACAGCATGAATAGACAGTATTTTCATTTATTTGCTTTGTGCTGACTTCTTTTTGTAGATCTGATGTTTTTGTTTTGTCCAAACTGTTGGAATCGTCACTCTGTGATTGCTTAGTCTTAGATTGCTTTGGCAGGCCTAGATGGCGCTTTTCATTTTTACGTCAATCATGGGGTTCCCATGCAAGTTTTTTTTTTTAACTCGAGACATTTACATGAGAACAATGTCTTGTGTGAAATGCTTTTTTGGGTTTCCGTTCGCTCAGTTTATTTTACTCGAGTAAACCAGGTTTTTCACCCGACGTCATGCAAATGAAGGGGAAAGGTGGGGGTTGATATGTAAATTAGCTATGCGTAAAGTACTCGTGACGGGTTTGAAGATTACTAGTGAAATTGTGAAAATGTGGTTTCCATGCGCAGAGAACTGGTACACGAGTGAATCTAAGTGTGAATAAAGCAAAATACCTCGTGCCTGGTTGGTTAATAATGTGTTTTACTGCTCTTGCCCAAATTGTTTTTCAAATGTCATTAGTGGGGTGTTATGTCGTTAGTAATGAATACCGTTTCAACTAATTTATCTTACGACTCAAATTAACCCTTTGCGGTCCTATATCGGACCTGGTCCGACTTCGCAATTTTCCCCTTCCAGTCCAATGTCGGACCCTGTCCGACATCATCAAAAGACGTAAAAACAGGTCTCTAGTTGTTTTTTCTCCGGAAAAAGCCGAGAAAACCATTGAAGTGAGACCAATAGCAGCCGAAAAAAAGGGGCGTATCGCATGAATACTGAAGGACCCGACACCACATAACACGGACATAAACAAACAAGATAGCTGCTTCCGCATCCAGCGCTCAAAGAACATCACCGACATTTGCAGAGCTTTTTTTAGACGTTATAGTAATAAAATAACGACTTGGATCGCATTATTGAAGAGTTTAGTGATAAAACGAGTGATCAAGAGGTAGCTGGGATCAAAAAAAGGACGGGAATTAATTCAGTTAGGCATTTAAAGCAGCTCACGTGCTCTTCGTGTTTAACTTTAGCGTAGTTTTTACAGAAAGTGTATTCTCAGACAGCTGCTTTAATACTATAACAAGGGCATAACGCAATTCATGGTAAGTGGTTTTATACAGAACTGTAAATCCACAAGAGATGTACAACATGACAGTCCAGAGAAAGAAAAAATAACAATAAAAAAAAAAAAAGCCGCCTGCATTATCATTAAGGTGAACTACCCCACTGCTAACTATAAAATCGCCTATCAGCCACAACTTTCTGCCGTCTTGGAATCCACAGTAACAACTGACCTCCTCCCTTGCAGTATTTATAGTTAGGATAAACACGCTTAACATTTACACGTGAAATGCGGGTTTCCATGTGAAACTGGGCGTGGATTTTCCCGTGTGTTTCGTCATTTACACAAGTAAATGAGATTTACCCTATCCTTCTCTTTGGCCGTTTTTTCTTGCCACAAACCTGATTTACACGAGTAATTCTCTCAAACGTGCACGCGCATCACCATTTCATGTGTAAATTGACCCATTCTAGCCAGCCACTGTTTAATCTGTTTTGGTTTCACAGCAGTTGCGGTTGAGCAGCACAGCATGTTTGGACACTGAGTCTAACTGCCATAAGTTGGTTGAAGGTACAAGAGTCCGAGCGAGTGTAATAAACACGTGGTTGTTGAAAGAAGTATCATCTGTGCGTGTTTATGTACATAAGTCAACAGGCGATTAGCAGGTAGAAAGCAAGTGTTACAACAGTTTTATAATTAATTATAAAATCAAGTCATTGTTGTGCGTGTGTGTCTGTCAAATGGGAAGGCACTTTCAACACTGGAGATGTACAGTAAAGAAAGACTGCTTTACTGTACACTCGAAACGGCAGGCTAACCAAATGTACGAACACTAAATATTCATAACATAGTCCCTTATATTTTTCATTTTGAAACTAATACACAAAAATACAGACTGGCACGATTTCCAACACACAAGTGCTTCATAAAATTTCCGGGTACAGTATGACCTACAGGGAAATACGGGAGAACAAGGGCATGACCTGAGGTGAAACATATTCTCGCTATGCAGAGACAATAAAGTCAAACATTTTTATATAATTTTTTTCCCCCTAGACTTTTTTTTT
Source organism: Acipenser oxyrinchus oxyrinchus (assembly GCA_030684275.1). Lineage (NCBI taxonomy): Eukaryota > Metazoa > Chordata > Actinopteri > Acipenseriformes > Acipenseridae > Acipenser > Acipenser oxyrinchus. The sequence continues at coordinate 44,597,342 of CM060248.1, forward strand.
TCTGATATGCTACACGGTCAGTTTTTTTATTACCGGTATGCATACTGACATATTATAACGCCCCACTTTAACTCTTTAAAAAAAATAAATAAATAAATAAATAAAAAAAATACATTGATTTTCCAATACTTTCAGGGACCTGTACGAACACTGATATTTATACTACATATGAAGTGAAAGAATGCGAAAATGAAAACAATACAATCCAATAGAAGTCACAGGCTACAACAACAACAAGAAATGCATACATAAATAAACAAAATAAACAAATAAAGTAAACAAAATCTGACCTGAATCATCAGTCACCGTGGATGTGGATGGTGAAAAGAATGACGTGATCGTCTGAAGTTTCATTAGTTTTTTCTTCAGATGAGAAATGATGAACGCCTGCTTGCTTCGTCTACTGTTCAAGCTGCACGCTGTTCAAGCTGCACGCTGTTCAAGCACGTTTCTCAGACTCAGTTCATGTTCATTGTTGTCGCAGGAGTGCAAGATTATTAGGTCATGCAGTGCAATGCAGAATATTGTTTGCTAGACGGCGTGCAAAGCTTTGCAAGTACAGTTAGTGTGTAGCTTTTTATTTAGTACGACATAATTTATTCAGCTGTACAAAATTATCGGGTCACTGTTTTTTACTGGTACAAGCTGAGACGCAAAAAGAAGAAATATTACATATATAAATACAGTAAAGTTAAGCTTGAAAAGTGGGGGGTATGATTGCATATGTCAACCCCCTGACCAAAAAGTGGGGGATATATATACCCCCCATGCCCCCCCGGGATCTACGCCCATGCTATACATGGTCCCTTTACATCCCTCTTAACGCTGTACCCTATTACTTGCTCAATCCTGAATAGTGAATGTTTTGTTTATAGGGTCAGCAGACGCTTATGACCAAAGTGTTTAGTGGTTACACTAAGAAAGTTTGTTACAACGTTTTCATACTAACTTTTGTACTTGATCATCTTAATTTAAAAATCCAATTGATGCCTATGATTAATGTGTTTTGGGGGTTTACTTCACAGTCTTCCACCAGGGCTCAGTAAATCCTAGCGACGGTGTCATGCCGAATTCTGCCTCTTGCTGAATTTTGCACTACTTTGAGATATGCGCATGCGTGAGTGTTTCGTTGAAGTTTATACATGTAATTACCTAAGCTTTATTCATCGCCGTGGTTTACTGTGAACTTTTGGTATTAAAAAAGAAATGTACATTTTAGACATCATATACTATATACATATATCATTTTCTACACAGCAGAAGGGCTTTTGTCAAAAGTCCTGAAATTATAACGGATTCTGCAGAGTCAACGCCCATGTTTGAACGATCGCCCCACTCCCACTTTTAGCTGAATGTCAATTTTTCACCTTTTCTCGTGCTTCAAGCGAGTAGAACAAGCTGTGCAGTACAGTAGTTGCTCTGTGCATCGATGAATAAATTGTAAGCACTTTTCGTTTTGGATCCAACAATACAGACTCTGAGTCTGATTGATTACGCTTTCCTGTTAAGCTACAATCCATTTTTTTGTTTCTTTTACAGTAGACTTCAGCTTTAAAGGCTAATGTGTGTTTTATGAACATTTAAAATTACATTACAGTGGACTTACGCAGCACGCTTTTTTTTCAGGTAAACCCTTTACTTTGTATTTCACCATTTAACACTAGAACCACCGCAGTTATACTCATACCTAAAACCACCACCGGCAGTCATTATGATGGTACATTTTAAACATCAGTATTAAAATGAAAGACAAACTATCGGATACAACTCAACAGTTTTATTCAAGCATGTCATATCAAACATCTGCACAGCCAAAATGCTGTATTTAAATGAACAATTAAACGTACTTACCACATATAAAGCACTACTTCAAAAAATGAAAAACTATAATAAAATAAACATTTCAAAAGAAACTAGTGTGTAAACAGGTATATGTACATAGAAAACTGTAAAAACGAAAGTTTTCTCTTGTGTGTGTCACACGGTGCAGCACAGAATCCAGGTTGAGATGCTGCAGCTTGCTGCTGCTTTGTAGTTTTCTGATTGAAATGTTTCTGCCGAAGCGCTGTAACTGTGTGGCATGTGGGTGGTGACGTCAGGTTCAGGAACAGGAAGGAAAACACAGGCAGTAGTGCAGGGCAAAAAGACGCAGCGCGCTGTTTAATTAAATACAAAAATAAAATAAAACGTTTAAACACAAAAACACTGCTCACAGAGCAAAATAAATATTTAAACAAAACAAAATCACAAACACAAAAATCGGACAGCCAATACAGGTCAGGCTGGGCAAATGCCTTCACTGGTCCTGTATGTTTCGTTTATTTTAATGCTCATGCTCATGCTCATGCTCATGCTCATGCTCATGCTCATGCTCATGCTCATGCTCTCGCTCTCGCTCCACCTCTGAACATCCAACCCCCCCTGAGCCGAGAGTATATTCGTGGCTGGAGCCTTAATTACCTATTAATAAATGACCTTATTAAGGCTCCAGCCACATTCCCACGAGAGTTATAGGGAAGGGGTTTTAACCCCATCCCCACGACTACATATTACAAGACCAACTCTCTCGCCTGTCTCAAACAGTAAATAATAAAAGACGGACAGTGCTCGACCGCCCGCACATAAACACAATAATGATTAGGACGGACGGCTTCGTCCGCCCGCATACAAATACAATAATAATAATAATAATAATAATAATAATAATAATAATAATAATAATAAATAATACAAACATATATATATATACAAATAATAATACAGGGGCGGGGTGTACTCCGTCACACTGCACTTCTTGATTCTTTAGTGTAACTATGTGCTGTGCCATTTGAATTTTAAACATGCCTAATTCTAAACGTAATCTATCTACTGTAGCTAATGTTAAAAATATTACAGTAATATTGCTTGTTATTTCGCCCCTCCCCCACTTTTGCCTTAACGGCAACTCTAAAAAAGATCGCTGAACACTATCTGTGAATAGGTGAAGAAAAACAAATCATGTGTATTATATATAAACCCGTATCAGTGTTTAATCAAGTTTACAAATACAGACACTTTTACTTGTTGTGCTCTGTAATAGAATATACAGGCTTCCTAGCTATAAATATATTCTCAAAAAGGAAGGAAATTCTTTGCACAAGGACCCACAGACAGCCATCATAGGTGCGGGGGGTCGTGTATGTCTGGGCAGTGCTTATGCAAGTCTAGTATGAGATAATAATAGTGGCATGCAGGGCAATATGAGGGGAAGTGTATATGTATGGTAAATCGTGAGACAGGTGCATGACAGGACTACCGATAGTGCTGTAATATGAATCTATGTCTTAGCATGACTTTCTGTTGTATGGAATTGCAGATGTTTAATGGCATAATACAGTCTTTTGCAAGGGAGGAATGGGTGATGGGCCGGCATTATCATTCACAATGAATAGGGGGAATGGGAGCACTTTAAGAACAGGACACCCATGCGACAGATCTATAACACAATGATATTTTCACCTGCAAAAATTGAAGTATATGAGGTATACTGTTATGAAACTGTGTTTATATGGGCGAGTGGAATGTGCTGTGTCATGTCAGTTTGAAAGGGCAGCACTAACAACATGGATCAATCAAGAGTTTTTCAGTGTTATAGTGGATGAGCAACAAAATACAGTTTAATGGCAGGGATTGCCTCACCGTTACAGTTGGGCTGTATACGTTGTGCTGTAATACCAGTATGTTCTGTATTCTCCAGTGTTTTAGGACTATGTTGGCAGATAGCACACACATGCCTTCTGTAAATATCCATCCTTATGTAGTGCAGATGGATGTCTCTTGTGTTATCTGCAGAGAGTTGTATGTTGTTTGTCTTAACTGATGATGGCTGTCTGTGGTTGCTTGTGTTGCCTTGCCCCTTCCACTGCTTGTAAGGGGGAATGCAGAGTTAGGGTTAAAAATTCAACACCTTCTCCCTGAGTACTACTTCCTAAATATGAAAATGTTACAATATACTAAATGAAACGATCAAGCTTATTATGATAGTTTGCAAAATCAGATGAAAACTTTCAATACAATCGGGATAATAATCATTATTTACAAAATCTTGTTACTTGTTAAAAACTGTAACTTTACTGCTATACTACTTGCAAATGTGAAATGGAAGTACAAACTTTGTGGTGTGAAAGTGAGGGTGCCTGCATTGCAAGCTACATTGGAAGCATGGCTTGGGTTCAATTCCCACACAGGGTTTATATTTGCAAACTTAAAAAAAAAATGTAATGTAATTTATTTATGTGTAACAAACACATTTTTTTATGTGAAAAAAAATGTAGTTGATATGAATGACACTTTCATTGAACATACATACTTTTGCACACATAACTTTAACGTGCAATATATATATATATATATATATATATATATATATATATATATATATATATATATATACTGTATCTACAGTATATATATACACTACCGGTCAAAAGTTTTAGAACACCCCCATTTTCCCAGTTTTTATTGAAATTTAAGCAGTTCAAGTCCAGTGAATAACCTGAAATGGTACAAAGGTAAGCGGTAAACTGCCAGAGGTTAAAAAAAAAGTTTAGGTTACCAAAAACTGAAAAATAATGTACATTTCAGAGTTATACAAAAAGGCCTTTTTCAGGGAACAAGTAATGGGTTAACAACTTACAGCTGTTCTGCAGCAATGGAAGTAAATTAAGCCTTGAAAGTTGATGCTAACAGTTCCTACAGGTGTCCCAACTTTTGCTGATTATTTACAAACCCTCTGTCTGTATAAAAGCAGTGTTGGAACAGACTGTGTTAATACACCCTCTTAAGCATTATTTGGACAGTATTGTACTGCAGGAAGTAGTATATTGCTATCATAATGGCGAGAAAAAGGCAATTAACAAAGGAAGACAGACAGACCATTATAACCCTTAAAAGTGTAGGTCTTTCCTTTAGAGAAATTGCAAAGAAAGCCAAGGTGTCAGTGAATACAGTTTCCTACACCATCAAAAGGCACTTGGAAACTGGAGGAAACTCTGACAGGAAGAGGTCTGGCAGACCCAAAGCCACAACAGAATCAGAAGACAAGTTTCTGAGAGTCAACAGCTTGCGTGATAGGCGGCTCACAGGACAACAGCTTTAAGCACAGCTTAACACTGGTCGAAGTAAGCAAGTCTCAGTTTCAACTGTGAAGAGAAGACTTCGAGCTGCAGGTTTGACAGGTCGAGTGGCAGTAAGAAAGCCATTACTAAGATGGCAAAATTAGAAAAAGAGGCTTGCCTGGGCCATGAAGCACCGCCAGTGGACTACTGAAGACTGGAAGAAGGTCTTATGGACCGATGAATCAAAATTTGAAATCTTCGGTTCATCACGCAGGGTTTTTGTACGCCGTCGAGTAGGCGAAAGGATGGTTTCTCGGTGTGTGACACCAACTGTCAAACATGGAGGAGGAAGCGTGATGGTCTGGGGCTCTTGCTGGATCCAGAGTCGGCGACTTGCACACAGTGAGTGGCACCCTGAACCAAAACGGCTACCACAGCATTTTGCAGCGCCATGCAATACCCTCTGGTATACGCCTAGTTGGTCAGGGGTTCATCCTACAGCAAGATAATGACCCAAAACATACCTCCAGGCTATGTCAGAACTACCTTAGAAGAAAAGAACAAGACGGTAGGCTTCAAATCATGGAATGGCCAGCACAGTCTCCAGACTTAAACCCCATCGAGCTGGTTTGGGATGAACTGGTCAGAAGGGTGAAAGCAAAGCAACCTACAAGTGCAACACATTTGTGGGAACTTCTGCAACAGTGTTGGGAAGAACTTTCCGAACAATATTTGATTTCCATTGTAGAAAGAATGCCACGAGTGTGTTCGGCTGTTATATCTGCAAAAGGTGGCTACTTTGATGAGTCAAAAATTTAGATTAAATTTTGTTAAACAAAACGATTCCATGATTTATTTTTTATCTCCAATTGTTTATTTGTTCTATGCTTTAATTTCAGAGTACATTGAGACATTAAACTGCGTAAATTTCAATAAAAACTGGAAAAATTGAGGTGTTCTAAAACTTTTGACCGGTAGTGTATGTATATAGGAAACACTTCTTAGATGTTGCCACCGCTGAAGAGAAAAGACAGCAACTCCCGCTAAATAAAAGTCTAAATCCCAAACATGTCTCTTAATTATTCATACTTTATTTATTAAAACAAGGTAAAAACAGGTACGCTGACACATTTTGACATGTTGTCTTCATCAGAGTGTATTGAAAGCCGGACTCATTAGATCTATTAAATGCACCCGGTACTCATTGTCATTTAGCACCATTATCCGATTACTAGAAATAGAAATCTAGCAATCAATGCGTTCAATTCACTTAACAATTTTATTAAACATTATTGTTTTTTCGTCATCATGCAATTGTCATATTACACTAATCCTCCCGGAAGATCTATTGTCACAGATATAGGTTCAGTTATTGAACAACTATGTCACAATATCGACTTTTATTTACAACCCTTTGTCCATAAACTCCCTTCATTTGTTTCTGGTACATGTGCTATTCTTCACTGTATTAATTAAATCAGGGTGGTCCCCGATAATATTCTTGTTTCACTTGATGTCCGTAGTTTGTCACTTTCTATTTCTACTTTCTACTGTACTTTCTGTCACTTTTCTAAATTCCAGACCCACTGAGGTTATTCCACCCTTTCAATTAACTATAGATTTACTTGATTTGTGCTTAAATTCCAATTATTTTGTGTAATTTTCCCAGATAAAGGGTGCAGCATTTGCTCCCAATAATGCCAATTTGTATATGGGATTTTGGGAGGAGAAATTCATCTACTATAATGATAACATTGTTTTTACCATTTATCTCTCTATGGCTTAGGTACATTGATGATGTCTTATTAATATGGTCGGGATCAAAGACTCAACTTGATCATTTTGTGGATTATATTAATTCCGCATAGTCATTTTAATTTAAATATCAATCTAATTGAGATAGAATACATTTTTTAGACTTAGACATATCTAACGGAAAGAACAGCACCCTACAAACTACTGTATTCATTAAGCCAACGGATTGCAATTCATTGCTGGCAAATGTCAACATCCTTGCTCACTGATAAGAAATATACTGAATGGTCAATTATTATGGGTAAGAAGGAACTGTAGAAACAAAGTTACAATTTGAAATTAAATCTGAAGAAATGTGCTCCATATGTATTACCCGAGGATATGACTACCATATTCTTAAAGAAACAATGTACAAAGCTAAAGATTGTGATCGAGAGATACTTCTAAAGAAAGTTAAAAACACTAAAAGCGATCTAACTATGTATTTGTCTACCGATATAAAGGGAATATTTTTCAAACATTGGCAGGTACTAAAAAGTGATCATTCCTCGAATTCGATAATAGATAAAGTGCCCCATATTGATTTTAAATGTGCAAAAAACATTAAAAACAAATTGGTTCATTCATTTATTCCAAAAGTGGACAAAGCATTACACGGTTATCTAATCCACCGGATGTTAATTTTAAATGTGGCCATTGTGTCCACTGCTCAAATACTGTAAATACTAAAACTATTAATCACTCCCGAGTAAAAAGATAAAAATTCAAGGTTTCATTAACTTTAATACCACAGAGGTAATTTATATGTTAAAACTTGTCCATGTGGACTGGTTTACATAGGTCAAACAAAAAGAGCCTTAAAAATAAGGGTCTCTGACCATAAAGCAGCAATTAGGAACCAAAATCAAGAATATGCACTAGCCAAACACTATAAAAAAAGCTGGTCATGCTTTGTGGGGGTGGAGAAAGTAACTCTACCAGCCTGAGGTGGGAATTTGATACTTTTGTTACTATGGCGAGAAGCATACTTGATATTTACCTTCCAAACATTAGAATCAATTGGTCTCAAGTCAATTTGCGTTCTTTAATATGAAATCTCTGATTTAAGTCAGATATGTCAATTGCATTATGTTGAAGTATTTTCAATGTATTTGTGGTATTCTGCTGATGAAATAAAAATTGAATTTGTATATGTCAATTACATTATGCTGAATCAATTATATATATATATATATATATATATATATATATATATATATATATATATATATATATATATATATATATATATTAAATTACACTTTCATTTATGTGGCAGATTGCTGCTGAAGATATGTAGCACCCGGGAGGGGCACTCGTTCTTTCTGATCGGGGTGGGATCAGCCAGGCAGAATACCAGAAGGAAAATAAACTAGACCACACTACTATACTATACAATACATCTGCTGTTATACCATTTAAGTCCCTTGAACAGACATCCATCTGCCTTAAAACATTGCAATGTGTTTTGGTTTTACAAGCTAGTCAGAATATGTACATATCATATTGATTTTAGCATGGTGTGACGGTAGAAGATGCCCTTACTTTTATTACTGTAACTTACATACTTTTTATATTTTGTTTAATTTCTGTAAGTCGCTTTGGATAAAAAGTGCCTGCCAAATAATTGAATAATAATAATAATTGATGACACATTACCTGCAGTGACTTCCAATGCTATTACTATCCATCTGGGATATCCCCTTCTGGTCCTCCCCAGCGGTCCCCCCACTGCAATTTAAGAACTCCATTATCACCTTCAGACGTGTGGAATCATAATGGAAGTGACAGAGGTGCGGCTCAAAATTGCCTGTTAATATTTTATATGTTAGAGCACAGGACTGGAGATACGGCTGTTCTCTTAAGGGGAAATTCACAGATTTTATCCCTACCCCCTCTTTCACACATACACTTGTACTGTAAATACAAGGACAAGCCGACAATATGTTAGTCAAGTAAAGCTTTATTCTGAAAATCTGGAGACTAGTAAATTTATTCTGTTTAAGATAGATGGTTGGATGTTTGTTTTTATGAAAGCTTGTGAGTCTTCAAAGCCTATGGCTTCATTATGATTAGAATGAAACAGGCAGTGACTGTTATTTTAAAGTAAGTTGTTACTCCAAAACACCCCACAAAATACCTAATGACTGTACTGTAATCCAGTGGCTGCTAGCATTAGATACAAACTGTATTTGGTATGTTTTTCTGGGGAAAAAAATATGCTAATGAGGAATTTGGAGTCAAAGCTTTCAGACATGACCCATTGAGCTGGATTCTCAGCTATTTACACCAAATTGTCATTAGCGTTATTTTTGTCTAAGGGGAAAAACACATATGACAGAGTGGCGTCATGGCCTAGGCTGTTAGCGGAAGGAAGGAGACCAAGAAACAGAAGCTGCAGTTGAAGCACTAATAAAGATAAAATAAAGATTCAAACAAAACAACACTTTATCCAAACACTGCTGTCAGGCTGGGCATTTGCCTTCACAGTAGAGATGGGTACAAAGCCTCACCCGCTTCGACTCGTCTCGAACCATTAGAAGCAAACAGTGTTGTGAATCAAAGGTTCAATTGGTTCGCATGAAGCAATACATCACGTGACACAAACGCCAGCAGTTCTACGGATCCTCTGACGCTGCAGACGCTCAGGGTATTCAGTCACGCACGCTCACGGAGTAAAATCTTGCTGACGGTGTCGTAGGTGCACTATCAAAATGTTTTCATGGTATATTTACAAAAGAAGACACAAACCACCAATACAACGCTTTACTTCGAATCAATAATGCTTCGTTGACATAGAATATACTGTTTGTCAAATTACATTTTAAATGAATTTCAATTAATCTTTGTTAAATTAAAAAATATATATACATACACTACCTGTCAAAAGTTTTAGAACACCTCCATTTTTCCAGTTTTTCTTGAAATTTACGCAGTTTAAAGTCTCAATGTACTCTCAAATTAAAGCATAGTACAAATAAACAATTGGAGATAAAAAAGAAATCATGGAATCGTTTTGTTTAACAAAATTTAATCTAAATTTTTGACTCATCAAAGTAGCCACCTTTTACAGATATAACAGCCGAACACACTCGTGGCATTCTTTCTACAATGGAAATCAAATATTGTTTGGAAAGTTCTTCCCAACACTGTTGCAGAAGTTCCCACAAATGTGTTGCACTTGTAGGTTGCTTTGCTTTCACCCTTCTGACCAGTTCATCCCAAACCAGCTCGATGGGGTTTAAGTCTGGAGACTGTGCTGGCCATTCCATGATTTGAAGCCTACCGTCTTGTTCTTTTCTTCTAAGGTAGTTCTGACATAGCCTGGAGGTATGTTTTGGGTCATTATCTTGCTGTAGGATGAACCCTGACCAACTAGGGCGATACCAGAGGGTATTGCATGGCGCTGCAAAATGCTGTGGTAGCCGTTTTGGTTCAGGGTGCCACTCACTGTGTGCAAGTCGCCGACTCTGGATCCAGCAAAAGAGCCCCAGACCATCACGCTTCCTCCACCATGTTTGACAGTTGGTGTCACACACCGAGGAACCATCCTTTCGCCTACTCGACGGCGTACAAAAACCCTGCGTGATGAACCGAAGATTTCAAATTTTGATTCATCGGTCCATAAGACCTTCTTCCAGTCTTCAGTAGTCCACTGGCGGTGCTTCATGGCCCAGGCAAGCCTCTTTTTCTTTTGCCATTTTGCCATCTTAGTAATGGCTTTCTTACTGCCACTCGACCTGTCAAACCTGCAGCTCGAAGTCTTCTCTTCACAGTTGAAACTGAGACTTGCTTACTTCGACCAGTGTTAAGCTGTGCTTAAAGCTGTTGTCCTGTGAGCCGCCTATCTCGCAAGCTGTTGACTCTCAGAAACTTGTCTTCTGATTCTGTTGTGGCTTTGGGTCTGCCAGACCTCTTCCTGTCAGAGTTTCCTCCAGTTTCCAAGTGCCTTTTGATGGTGTAGGAAACTGTATTCACTGACACCTTGGCTTTCTTTGCAATTTCTCTAAAGGAAAGACCTACACTTTTAAGGGTTATAATGGTCTGTCTGTCTTCCTTTGTTAATTGCCTTTTTCTCGCCATTATGATAGCAATATACTACTTCCTGCAGTACAATACTGTCCAAATAATGCTTAAGAGGTGTATTAACACAGTCTGTTCCAACACTGCTTTTATACAGACAGAGGGTTTGTAAGTAATCAGCAAAAGTTGGGACACCTGTAGGAACTGTTAGCATCAACTTTCAAGGCTTAATTTACTTCCATTGCTGCAGAACAGCTGTAAGTTGTTAACCCATTACTTGTTCCCTGAAAAAGGCCTTTTTGTATAACTCTGAAATGTACATTATTTTTCAGTTTTGGTAACCTAAACTTTTTTTTAACCTCTGGCAGTTTACCGCTTACCTTTGTACCATTTCAGGTTATTCACTGGACTTGAACTGCTTAAATTTCAATAAAAACTGGAAAAATGGGGGTGTTCTAAAACTTTTGACCGGTAGTTGTATATATATATATATTCATATGCTGGCTACTACTATGTGAAATTGGGGGAGTTTAATTATTGTTAATTATTATAAAAATAAATGTAATGATTATTTGAGATGTTTTCCAGAAATAAGTGTTAATAAAATGTGTTTTCAAACCTTTATCAAATTGCTATACTATTGAAAAAACACCATTACACCTTGTGACAGGGTGACTGGGCGGTGACGTCAGGCAGAAGCAGGAAGGAAACTGACACCAGGCAAGTACTGCAGTTAAAGGCGCTCGCGCCATTTTATTTTTAAATAACAAAAATAAAATAAATAAACACTGTGCTCACCGAGCAAAATAAATAGTTGAACAAAACAAATCACGAACACAAAATATACATAAACCATACAGGTCAGGCTGGGCAGTCGCTGTCACTGTTCCAGTATTCGTTTATTCAGTTTCGTTTTTGCTCTCTCGCTGCTTGCTCTCTCCTCTCTACACCCACCACGAGCGCAGAGAGCTGCAGGCTTATAGACTGTGGCCGAGGGGTTTAACTGGCTAGTAATTATCCTATTACCCCTCGGCCACAATCTGCACGAGTTTATTAATTTAAAAAAGTGCTGTGGATGGGGCTACCCATCAACGCTAAACAAAACAAACAAAATCGGCTACGCCGTCCTAAATACATAAACAAAATATGCGGCGCTTCGCCGTCATAAATAATAATAATAATAATAATAATAATAATATACAAAATAACACGGGGGCGGAGGGGGAAAACCCCATTCTAAAAATAAACAAACAAAACAATGTACAGGGCTGCTTGCCCTGTTACATATCCCCCCCCTTGTGCAACGCACACTTGGCCCCTAACGGCCACCTCCCCCTCAGTCTCAAAGTCCCAGAAGAGGGGAAGCAAGTTGTTTCTGGGGTGGCCATGGTGGAATGTCTGGCACCCCCAATTCTTCGTGGCTGGCAGCTCCCTCTTCCGGGGCTCCCGCCACACGCTATCCTGCCGCGAAGGTGCGGCTGGGGGAGCTGGTCTCCTGACCTCCCCCCCTTTCTTCATGGCCGGCAGCTCCCCTTCATGGGGCTCCCGCCACAGTGTAGCGACCCCAGGCGACGGCAGCAGCAGCGGACCCTTGGGAGGCGACGGCAGCAGCGGCGGACCCTTGGGAGGCGACGGCAGCAGCGGCGGACCCTCGGTAGGCGACGGCAGCAGCGGCGGACCCTCGGGAGGCGACGGCAGCAGCGGCGGACCCTCGGGAGGCACCCTGTGCGAAGCAAAAGGCAGCCCCAGGCGATGTGGAGCAGCAGGCAGCCCCAGGCGATGCGGAGCAGCAGGCAGCCCCAGGCGATGCAGGCGTGGCATCCCTGAGTGGAGTGGGCGTGGCGTTCCTGAGTGGAGCGGGCGTGGCATCCCTGGGCGGTGCGAGGCTGGCATCCTTGGGCGGTGCGAGGCTGGCATCCTTGGGCGGTGTTGGAGGCAGAGGCAGCTTCTGCTCCTCTCCCTCAGGTGGTGGAGGCAGAGGCAGCTCCTGCTCTTCTCCCTCAGGTGGTGGAGGCAGAGGCAGCTCCTGCTCCTCTCCCTCAGGTGGTGGAGGCAGAGACAGCTTCTGCTCCTCTCCCTCAGGTGGTGGTGGTGGAGGCAGAGGCAGCTCCTGCTCCTCTCCCTCAGGTGGTGGTGGAGGCAGAGGCAGCTCCTGCTCCTCTCCCTCAGGTGGTGGTGGTGGAGGCAGAGGCAGCTCATGCTGCTCTGCTCCTGGCGAAGGCTGCAGGGGTTCCTCCCCTTCTGGCTGCGAGGGCGGAGGGGGAAAACCCCGTTTTAAAACTAAACAAACAAAACAATGTACAGGGCTGCTTGCCCTGTTGCACACCTTAAAGCACCATATCTTGTTGATGTTTGTATGATTTCCATTACATGAGAGTAGATGTTAAAACTTCATGCTGATTTGAACTTGGCTCTCGCCAAGATAAGCACCAACTAAGACGTAGCTTCACAGTAAACTAATGTGATCCATATGTGTCTCCATCCATTTGCGCTTCCTTCCATATGATGATGTAGATATCCTTCTGTCTGGTGTTGATGGCTGAAGTGTAATGCTGGCTCCAGGGATCAGCTTATTGCCTCCCTAGCGCATCGGCACACACAACGGCTGCGATGCTGGCTCCGGGGATCAACCATAGTGCGGTCTCCCCAGCGCATAAGCATGACAACCGTCTGGATTGAGCTAAGTAGGGTACATCTCTGGGGTCTTCAAGTGGGCACCTTCCATCCTCGGTGTTTCGTCGACTAGCCCACGACACCTCAAGAGGGCTCGACGGTGATTCTGACGTCCCAGCATCACCCCCCTCCGTCCCCCACTCAACTCAGCCCATCTTACTTACCTGTACATCAGCGTTTCTTTCTTTCTATTGTGCTTGAGATCCCCAGCCAGAATCTTTTCGTCTCAACCACAGCCAGTTGCTGCTCCTCTCTGCTGCTTCAGATAAGTTCTTCACTGTGCGACGCAACTCTTGGCCATTGAATCCGACATCTCTGAGAAACCGGGTTGTAGAGTGTGCCACAAATCCTTGACAACCCGCTTCCACTGGGTAAACCCAGACTCTCCATCCTCGCTGTTCCGCTTCAGTGGCTAGTTGAGCATACCACAGTTTCTTCCTCTCATACGCCTCATCTACAGCATCCTCCTATGGCACTGTTAACTCCACCAGGTGAACAAGGCGTGCTGATCCAGACCACAAGACAATATCTGGTCGAAGGTTAGTGGTGGCAATCTCAGGTGGAAAAATAAGCCGTTGACCAACATCTGCCAGCATTTTCCAGTCTCTAGCAGCTTCCAGTTGTCCTGGGCGAGGATTGGTTTTAACACCTTTTCTTGTTGGTTGCTCTCCTGGGCGGAGGAATGTTGTCTTTTGTGTGTAATGTTTTGATGGAACAGGTGGCAACTTATTGGTCATGTTACGCTTGTCTTCCAATGCTAAGGCCAAACATCGCAGCACCTGGTCATGGCGCCAAGTAAACCGTCCTTGGCTAAGAGCCACCTTACATCCTGTCAAAATGTGCCTTAATCTTGCAGGTGATGAACACAACGGACATGAGGGATCCTCTCCTACCCAGAGGTTTAGGTTCTTTGGTGATGGGAGAACATCATATGTCGACCTTATAAGGAAACTGATCCTGCTCTGTTCCTTTGACCATAGGTCTTGCCAGCCAATCTTGCGTTGTTCCACACTCTCCCAACTCATCCATCCTCCCTGCTTGGCCTGGGAAATGGCCTTTATACACCTCATCCTCTCCTCCTACTTTTGCACCTCGTTGACTACCAGCTTCCTCCATTGAGCTGGGGCTGCCTTGTGCCATGTAGGAGGAGCTGAACTGAGACCAAGACCCCCTCTTCCATGCTGAACTTGCCCCATGATATCACCAATTCGAAGGGCAGCCTTTGCATCCTCCACAGCTTTCTTTGCAGCCCACTTTCTTCCAGTTTTCAACACAGGTGCTGCCTCCCTTATGCATTTGTCGCGTGACTCTACTAATGTCATTTCCAGTCAGACCTTGGCACTTAAACTCCTCGGTTAGAGCGGAGACAGGTAGCTGCAGTATTCCTTTACCATAAAGTCCCACTCTGCTGAGGCAGCGTGGAACTCCCAACCATTTCCTGATGTGTGAACTGATTAAAGCTTCCAGCTTCTCTACTGTTGTCAAAGAAACCTCGTACACAGTCAGTGGCCACAGCAACCTTGGCAGTAGACCAAACTGAAAGCACCAGAGTTTTAGTTTGCCTGGTAAAGCGCTGCTGTCTGTGCTCTTCAACCCTTCCACAGCTTGTTGTCTAACTTCTCCCACACGAACTGTGTCCTTTAGATCCCCGTCGTACCATCTCCCAAGGCTCTTGGAAAAAAGACTTTCTATAGGCACTGTATATAATAAATCGACTTGGAATGGGAGAGCACAAGAGACTGAAAAAGGAAGATTTACAAAAACAACTATAAAAACTGTAACAGCCTAGTACTAGGGGGAGGTGACTCTGTGAACGCAGTAGCAGCTAACTACACTGAGAGTTGCAACTTCTCGAAGGATAATATTATTAATATTATTAAGGCAGTAGTGGCATGCGAAAATACATTGTTGGATTTTTATTCAGGTGGAAAATAAGGAAAGCTATATGTACAGTATGTATTGAAAGTACTCATGACTTCAAGGTAATGTTGCATTTTACTCAGCCAAAATACATTTTTTTCACATGGTGTCTAAATGACTGTGAGATCCGTGGTGGCTCTATGAGTTTAGAGAGATAAAGTAATCAACCTCAATCCAAAGATCTGGGTTCGCGTCCGCCAAGTCATATATGTACTATGCATTTTTTTTAAATAAAAATATATATGGATGTATATGTAGAAATCTTTGCATTCAAGTATGTTTTACTGAAATGTAGTAAAATAAACGTTATTATGTTATGTTATGTTTCTATATATTATGCACTTTAAAAAAACACTTTTTTTAATGTCCAATAGGTTTTAATTGACTTGGGGTTATGCTTCAAGTATGTTGTATGCTTAAAAATGATCTGTAATAATCTAGCCATCCGAGAGACACAGATGAGACACTGAACTAATGACCAATTAATGCTATGCCTAATACTAGAATGCCTATGAGTTTTGGAGAGGAGCTTCAAGTGATTCAACTACGTTAGTGCGGAGCTTCAAATCATTCACAAGGTTCATTGCTTCATTGAGGCTTCAAATCATTCACAAGGTTCATTGCTTCATTGAGGCTTCAAATCATACACAGTGTTCATTGCCTCATGAGGCTTCAAATCATACACGGGGTTCATTGCCTCATGAGGCTTCAAATCGCTCACAGGAGCTCATTGAGGCTTCGGATCAGTCACATGATTCAGTGATTCACTACTTCACGTGATTCAAATGACCACTGCTTCATGTGAAGCAAACAAATGACGTAACCCGCCTTGAACCATCTGAAGCAAACAGTGTTCCGCATGAAGCAACACATCACGTGATCTGACTGAACCAGAATCAATACCATGCTTCGTTGAAATATAGCCTAGATTACTCCTGGAAGGAAGCATTTATTAATTCTTTCTCCTGTTTTCAATTCGTTTATTTAAAAAAAATATCAGCAAATATGATTCTTTTAGTTTTGCATTTTGGAAAATGTAATTATTATTATTTTTTAAATCTAAAACAAGTTCTCTACACGCACACTTCCTCGCAGGAGCAGGGATTCGATCTTGCGCTTGACAAGCATTTGTAATTACATGACTTACTAACTTGTTGCGCCACCGGGAAACTGGCTAACAAATGAAATATCAAATATCTTACTTGTTTCAACACATTTCCCAGCCAAGTACATTTCCTGAGGTCAGATATGCCTACCTTTCTAAAGCAACATTATCGTGTTTTCAATTGTCGAACAATTTTAAATTTCAAGTATGATAATGCGTATGCGTGACTGGCTTTTTTGTTGGGTAATCACATGTGTGGTTGATATATAACCAGATAACAGATAAATTATAAAATGTAACTTCATTTTGTAAGTCACAAATGACACTGACAGAGCCTTAAAAAGCATGCTTTACAGTGTCTTATCGTGTACATTAGGCTACAGATCATTATTTCTAAATGCCAAGTTCCAGGCAATAGCAGCCTGTGTGTAACTCATATGTTCCAGTTCAAGTATGTTCAATGATGCAGCTCTACCAATAGATGTCACTATGGAGCACGAAGCGCTTCAAGTGATTCGGCTCAGTGAATCTTTTATGAAGCAAATGGTTCAGAGGGTTCAGTGGTTCAAGAGGCTTCACTTTTCCCACCACTACTTCACAGTTACAAACAAGACAGTTAGCACACAGGTTACACTCACCTAACTCCCTCTCCAAGATTTCTCCTTCCTTAAATACATGTGGCCACTCACCAATTAACACGCAATTACCTAATTGGGGAATGGCCACACCTGTGGTGGCTGGCAGGGACAGAATTAACCCCACCACTGCCAACCTTACATTTCCACACACACACACACACACACACACACACACACACACTTTACAGCAGCAGGGCTTGTGTCCTGCCACAACACCATTTACAATTCTAAAACAAATAAGAAACAACTTCAGACTACTCACCCTGAATTAGACATCTGGGTTGTTTATTTCTGGTTTGGTAACTTTATTGGGGTTGTTTTTGCTATGTTAAAAAAAATGATGATTTGGAGTAAAAAGCTTTCAGAAATGACTCATTATGTTTTCAATATGTCACAGTTTTCAATCATGTTCTTCAGTGTTAGTTGGGATTTATTTATTTAGTACAGGTGTTTGTGGATGATACAGCATCCTGAGATAGCCATCCTGTTTTGGTAATTAGATTGAACACTGCTTTGATTTGCAGCTAATATTGGTGCCAGGACTTGATTTCACATTCTTTAACATGACAGCAGCATAAACTAAAAAAGTGAATTTGCATGATTACTTTATTTTTAAGTTTAGCTAAAACCATCCTTTGAAAGCCACTTAGCTCAGCTTGTTTGAGGAACTGCAATCATTGTTGCTGCGGTATTCCTTTGCCATGATTCTGAACCATTACTGCTGTATTCTGGGAGGGTGTAGGCGTGCAGGTGGGCATGTGTTTGGAGATCTGAAATTATTAGCCATCTACTCCTAATGCAGCACTACATGGATGGGGCTTGCTCAAGTGTAAGGTTTCTTATTATTCTTATGCCAGCTGTGAGGAGAGAAATTCCCCAAAAAGTCATCTCAATAAAGATATTATAAGACATCGCTCTCTTGCATGTTTCTGTGGTGATTTGAAGACTGCTTATAGGGGAATGGTCTTTATTTCCCCTATATGTAATGATTGCACTAAATAAGTGACTAGAGTTCACAGCAATAGTAATAAGAAAACAGAAATCTGTATCTCAATCTGTATGCTTTTGACTTTATAGGTCAAGTTTTTTAGGTCTGTATGGGTTGGCAGGAACTGTTGCATTAATTCTTTGTTGACAAAGCCAGCCATCATCAGTCACTTTGCTATGAGTACTATACTGTTTTTTTTAGTCCAATGGTTTGTGAAGGGAAAAAATCAATGTGTGTATATATTACCTTACTTTCTAAGTGTATGCTTAATTATTTTGATTAAGCTACTTTAAAGACATTAGGCTGAGGTACTATTTGTAGATGCAATTATTGACCAGCCAGCATTTTAAACTATAGCATGACATTGCATCAGGGTGAAATAGTTTAAAACATTTTAATTTAATAGAACCATAATTTGATTATATGTTATATGTTTGTTTTTTTCATACATTGGAAGGTGAAAAAACAAACAAACATGGAAACTACTGTATGTTGTGAAAATCGAGCTACTTGCATTTTTAAATGAGCGTGTGGTTTATATTCTTTCTGATATACAGATACTGGAGGTGCCATCATTTTGTTTGCCCTTATAGCACACATTTTTACCTTTGTCTTGCTAATCACTCGTCTGTACTTTATGTTCACTAATGTTATTTGGACATTCTTTAGCAGAAGTTATTGAGGGTATTATAGCTACAGTATGTTGACTTTTTTCACAGTATTAAAAGTATCTTATCTGCTCATATGAATCTATAAAAACAAGCCTTTTTTTTTCTTGAGCTTCATAGAATGTTTTCTTACTGGATTATTAAACCATGAGAACCTGGCTGGTGATTACTCAACATGTTGGTGGGCAGTTGATGCTTAACTTGGTGGTGCAGTGATGTGAAGTAATATCCCTCAATGCAATGCACTGCTTATTAAGAGATACACATAGAAAAATATAGAAAACACACTTATGTTCCATCTGTATGCATATCTTTATTGCTAGTCATTTTGTCCTACTATCTGACTTTACCCAGTCTCATTCAAACAATAAATCAGTCATTTCATTAAAGCGGGGTTGCATATTATAGATTCAAAAAGAGCAAGGGTTGATTAAAGGGAAAACAAAATGCTGAATCTGCCACCCTAATAATCATGTTCATTTATTTTAACGACTTTATTTAATCAAGTGGAGTAGGCCTATTGTTGCCATTAACGTAATTCTGCTTTATGTTAATCCAGTCATTAAAGCTGTATAATTTATTAACCTAGACACTTAAATATGGTAAGGAAGGTGGGGTGATAACAGCAATATCCAAGCCATTCCAACTTAGGTTTATTAACATTAGATAATTATGTTTCTCAGGAAATTGTTTGATTTGCCACATCCATAGCAAATAATTAGAAAGATCTCATAAATATTTGGTACCCAAAAGAGGGGGGGAGGGGGGAGAGGGGGTGTGTGTGTGTAAGATAATTTACAGTATTTTCCATCTCCAGTCTGCAGCTGGATTTGGCATACCAGGTAAGCATTCACACACTGCATTATTAGAGTGGCCACTCCAGGTTGCTTTCATAAATAAAGAAAAAGTATCCATACATTTAATTGTATACAAATATAATTAAACATGTATCACAAACAACCATTTTGTATTTGTTCAAAAACATTCTGGGTCTGCTTTTCACATTTATTCTTGTAGATTCTAGAATAAGCAAGTTATGCTAATTTTGTAAAATAGGAATTAAACCTAAACTGCTACATATATCAAACAAATGTGGACTAGCGCTAAACGCAGCATATTATGGGGCTGTAACCCACAGTTCATATTGACAATCAGATCAAAGCAGAGTTAAAAGGCAAAAGAAGAAGTTGCCTCAGAACCACTCTGTTTTAAATGTGTGCACATACTGTAAACTGTTGCCATATTTCACCTTGACATGTTAACCTTTAATGAGGTTCGGGGGCGGGAGCTAGGGCTCTTCTAATTGTCTGCTCCTGTCAATCATCATCTACTACCTATTTAAAGCCTAATCACCTCTATATCCCTTGTCAAATGTTTTTTGCATACGCCGCAACCCGTTCTTTGCACAAAAAAATTAAAAATCTTAATTTTTAGCATGAACCAACTCCCTGACAACTCTGCTGGATTCTCCACAAAACCTCTCTTCCAATTTCAACGATGGAAACCCTGCTAAACGTATCTGCTGAATCAATGCTTTATCTCGCCTCCAGATCACCAGATTCTGCCAGCTGATCCCAGCAGCCGCTCCAGTCCCATTGCAGGTCCCACTATTCCAGCACCTGGTGTTCAGTTAAACTCAACTATATCCAAGCTCCTTCAGTCTGACAGAAACTACTTGGCGTCAGCTCTCGCTCCATTCACAAGGTCATCTTACACCACAGGCTGGAACTGCTATTCAGTCTTCTGTGCTCAAAATCGGATTCTTACTGTCCTGTTCAATCAAGGCTGGATCCTCACTTTCATCACACATGCAAGAGACTTTCTCCATCTGGCTCCAGGCACAATTAAATCATACATCAGTGGGATCCAATATCACTATCGCTTATTGGCAGTTTCTTCCCCTATCTTGGTGTCTATTCCGGCAGTCTGTCTGACACTGCGAGGAATCATCAAAAGCACAGCCTCAGCTTCCTCATCACAGCTACCTATATCTTTGAAAATTTTATTCACTTTAATACAAACCCTTCAAAGTGGCTTCTTCAATCCTTTCAGCGACCTACGCATGGAGGCAAAGTGTTTAACCGCTTTCTTCGGATTCCTCAGATGCGCAGAGCGACCCCCCACTTCATCCTCCTACTGCGCACTTCCAAGATAGATCAGCTTCGTCAAGGCCAGTTCATTCAGCTGTCAAAGATTAACTCTTCTCTCTGCCTTTATAGCTCCATGTCTAGATACCTCTCACGTAGTAAACCCCTCCTCCCATCAGACCCGCTGTTCATGAATTCTTCCCGTTCAGTCATATCGAGACATTGGTTCTCTTCCCACCTGGCCTCTCTGATCTCCAAGGCAGGCCTCCCAGTTCTACACCCCTCACTCCTTCAGGATCGGGGCAGCAACATTGGCAGCCAAGGCGAGAATCAACCAGCATCTCATTCTGGGGCACTAGTCTTGTACATTCGCTCTTCCATTTCTGACATTTCCACAGTTCAACAAAGTATCGCTACCTTGCCCAGAGTGGGGGCTAACTCTTCACCGGGACCAGAGGTTTCCTCCCATGAGAGGGTTTTTCCTTTCCACTGAGCAAGAGATATAGGTATACACATACATACACATAATCCATACATCTATTTAAGCCCCTTTTATTGTTGTCTTGTGTTTTTTTTCCTATGTGTTGACACGTGGTCTTTTTTTTCTACGCCACCTCTGCCTTCGGATAAGGGGGGTTCTCATCATACGAGTCAGTGGGGACCCCCAGCCACACCTATCCTTTCGCAGCTCATGTGCTATTACTTACCTCAAAATCAGAGGCTCCGTTCTCTTTTCCTATTTCCGCTCAGGTCTTAGCCTGCTATGTGTTTAGTGCTCAATGTCCTAACTAACCTTCTACTTTCCACCTGTTTTCAGATTCCCTGAGGGAGGCGCTTCACTCCCACCGCGAGCAGCTCTCCAATAGCCAGGGAAACTACTTTTCTGTCCTTTCATTTTCAGGTTTGCATCCGCTACCTATTCCATGCCCGAAGGATTCAGGTTTGCATCAGCTACCTGTTCTATCCTCGGGGATGCTGTGCACGGTCTTCATCAAGCAAGACAACCCTTTTAAATGTTTTCTCTAGCGGTCTCTCCTCTATCAACCCAATCTACGATCTAACAAGCTATTCTTATAGTCCGGTCAGGTAACAAGGAGTTTTTATTTTATTTTACTTTAACCCCAGTTATAATTAGGGATGCACCGAATCCAGGATTCGGTTTCGGATTTGGCCCGAATACCTACTTTTGAGCAGGGTTCGGATTCGCCAATACTTAGGATCCGTGAACCGAATCCAAATCCTATATATCTGCCCAGACGCACATCCATTTTAATACAGCCCTCCTATGTGTGCAGTTCTTCTTAAATAAAAAAACACAAATCCAGTATTGAACGTAACTGTTGTATTTAATAACAGGTATTCAAGAAAAATAACACGTTTGATGAACGCTGTCGCAGCTCTCAACTCCCTAAATTATTGGTGGCGCATGCACTAAACAGATCACAATATGCTTTAGTAAATGACATTTTATGTTATTGCAATGTGCCAGTACAAGTTGAACCATTTGGGAACTGCTGTGTTTTATAAAATCATTTTAAAACTATTTGGTAGGTGTTACGAACACGGTGCATTTAAATCAATGTTGGTTTTATTTCGCAAGGAGATTCAGGGAGGAACAATAGACAAGAATAATAGACTTTTAACTGTTTATGGAGACCCATCAGTATGAGTATGAGCTGTATGTAGGTAATAAAACCCCTACTTTAGAGCGTTACAAGAATTATAGTTAACACTGACAGAAAGAATGCGAGAAAGTAAAGAAAGAGAGAGATTAGAAGCAAGTTTAGGATTTAAATGTCTAGTGCTTTAGTTTTCAATTCATCTAATAATGTAGAACTTTCTTTTTTAATTTAAATTATTTTTGATAAGTTTTAATTCAGGTTGCTCTCAGGCATCAGAAGCAGAACAGTTTTTTTAGTATCCAAAGTTTGTGTTGTTATGTTGTATATTAATCTCATATACTTTATACTGTGTGACTGGTGGAAAACTGCCTAAAATAGTAAATTATGCTACCATCCCTCTGTTAAAAAAACCCTCTCTCGTCCCTGCCCACCCTGCTAATTACCGCCCAATCTCTCTCCTTCCATATTTCTCTAAGCTCCTTGAGTGTCTAGTCTACTCGCGCCTATCACGCTACATATCCGCCAGTTCACTTTACCCCCGATTTCAATCTGGCTTCCGTCCCTCCCATTCCATTGAGACCGCCCTCCTCACTGTCCAGAATCATCTGGCCAACTCTTCCCATGCTGGCCTCTCCTCAATTCTCATTCTCCTTGATTTTTCCTCTGCCTTTGACACAGTCGATCACCCCATCCTTCTCTTCACTCTTTCTAACTTCGGCATCTCTGGCACACGCCTTGACTGGCTGCAGTCATACCTATCTGCATGCACCTCTGCTGTTGCTTTCAACAGCCTCACTCCCCCCCTCCCCTCAGACTGTCGGTGTCCCCCAGGGTTCTGTCCTTGGACCCTTGCTATTCTCCCTGTACACCTCAACCCCATTTCTTTGCTGACGACACCCAGATTTTCTTTTCGTTCCCCTCCTTTACCCCTGACCTTGCCGCCTGTATATGAGCTTGCTTGGTTGCTATCCAATTTTGGATGGCGCATCGATACCTCCTCATCAACCCATCAAAAACTGAAATCCTTTTCTTCCCCTCCCCCACCCTGCCCCACCATCTCATTCCCTCCCTTGTCCCTCATTCCATCCCTCTCTGCTTGTAACCTTGGTGTCATCTTCGACTCTACCCTCTCCCTTTCTCACCATATCTCAGCTATAACACGCTCCTCCTGTTTCCTTTTCTGCTACTAAACTCCTGGTCCACTCTCTCATTTTTACCTGCCTCTACTGTAACTCCCTCCTTCTTGGCCTCCCCTCTTACACTTTTACACCATTGCAACAAATTCAAAACGCCTCTGCCCGTATCATATTCAACCTCCCTCGCTCCTTCCACACCTCCCCTCTCCTTCTCCAGCTACACTGGGTCCATGTCTGTTATCGTTGCCTGATCAAATTCCTTACCCTTGTGTACAAATCTCTCCATGGTCTAGCCCCACCTTATCTGGCTGCACTGATCATCTACTATGTTCCCCCACGTCCCTTACGCTCCCAATCACTGTTGGCCCTCTCTGTCCCACCCTCGCCCTGTGCCCAATCCCATTTCCGTTCCTTTTCCCTTCTTGCTCCCCTTCATTGGAATAGACTCCCACTTATCATAAAACAGTCACCCACACTGCGTAGTTTCCGCTCCTCCCTCAAAACGCATCTCTTTTCCCTAGCCCATCCTACTGGTACTTCGGGCCCCTGACCTCCTGTTGTGACCCTGCTTCCCTGACCCTGACCTAGCCTCTGACCCTCTGCTTTCATTTAAGCAACTAATCTGTGTCTCCCCACCCTAGCCCAATAAACTTACATTCTTTTTTCACGCATTATTCTTGATTGTACCGTTTTGTTTAAACTTGTAAAGCGTCTTGGCTAAAGGTGCTATAGAAATGTAAATAAATAAATAAATGCAATATATATTTCTCATAGTTTTACTTGCTCTAAACTGTAATACATTTATTAAATACTTAGTTTTAAAAGGAAAACAAATTACTATATTCATGCAAGCATCTTCACATAAAATATCACCACATTAGAATTCAGCCTATGTTTAAACGTCACATCCTCTCATGAGAACACGTTCTAGAACCATGATATTTCTTTTTGGTGGGGGATGGTTTGTACAATTAATAAAGGTGTAACAAGTAGGAAATCAGTAAAGACATGAAAGGCTACATCTACTAAATTGTCACAAGCAGCAAGCTCGGCATTCTTCAAAGGAGGTTCAGTCCCCAGTTGCTAGGCCTTTGACTAATGAAGAAAATGTGATGGCTAATTGTAATTAAAAGTGTTCTCATCTTGGAAAATGTTTTCTTAACAGATTGCTACAGACCTTCTGCCTAAAGGTTTTTCTTTTTTTTAATAGTAAATGAATGGTGGTAGTGATGAGTTTCATTACTGCCACTGTGTCCAGAGGGGGAATGTATCAGGACAATCTTTGCATGAATGTACATGCGCACTCTGAATATTCACAAAAATATCTCCGGTGCAGTGGACCAATGGCTCATTATGCTAGTGTGGGCCAAGAGGATGAAATTCCATTACTATGTAAATTTACGTATGCAGAAGAAATTCATATTTAATGCCAGCTCATCTTATCGAAGAGCGTTTGTATTACAGGTTGAGAGATTTTCAGTGACACCAAGGGCTGAAATTGTACTTTTTTGCTTTCTTTCTCTCTTTTGTAATACTGAAAGAAACTTCGTAAACAGTTTGACAAATGTTTCCACAGCAATTCATTCTCAATGTCTTCATTCCATTATATCCCTTGTAAGTCTATATTGTCAGAGCCCTTACTTACTGTGTTTTGCATGATATGTTTAAGTAGCATAGGTAAAATGGCTAAAATCTGCAAAATACATCAGTTCTACCCCTACCCATACGTTGGAAATAGTTATACCACAGATAGGTGGACATTTTAACATCCCATCCCCAAGTTTGTATAGCATTGACTTGGAAACATACAAGCTTGTATGCTATATGAACTACAAACCTTAGTAGAGCTTAGAAGAGTTATTGGTAATTTAAACTACGCTGTAGCTCTATTAAGCATAGTAACTCATTCAACATTGATCCCTATATAAACCCCAGGCTTCAATAAGCCTTTTCATAAACTAGGGTATATACACCACTCAGTATTATAGATTTTTAAGTCAAAGCCATTGTGCTAATACTACTCTCTCTACAGATGTTTTTAATTGACTGAGCCCTTTTAGCAAGTGCTGTGGTGCAGTATGGACGGTATTCTCAATTGGTGCATATTTTTGTTACGTGGTTTTGTACATGTTTATCTTTTATCAAATGCTGATTTGGGACTAACATCTTTCTGAAGTAAAAACAAAGTTGCATGTTTTATCTTTTATTTTGTTTTAAAATATATTTACACATTTTAAGACATTTAAGGTCAATACGTTCCAACCCTGCTGTCCTCCAGAAAAACACTCTTTTTTATGGAGGCACTTACCAGCCTTAAATCTTTACAAATGCTATTTAACCCCATATAGATACTCCCAGGCACATTAGTGTATTGGATAAGTGGATGTAAATCCTACCCCAAACAGTATCTGGTTCTGAAGCTGTCTGTTCACAGTGCTAATTGACTGTGGATTTGAACGTGTTTAGAATTTCACATGGGGTAGTCTGGGCCCTCACAGAAAAAAATTGCTTTCATAGTCATTTTTTATAAATACTGTAACCAAGTGTCTTTTTTTTAACAGACAACAACCAATCCAAGTGTTGTTGTTAAATCTAATTTGACAAGGAGTTGATGATTCGATCTGCAACTGTAAGTAACCTGGCTTTAAAAGCAGGTCTACAATGTTTTCTTTGGGGTAGAATGGTTGCCTTTGTCTAGGGTAAGTAAACATTCCTTGATTATAAGGAAAACAATCACCTTGGAGATCTGAGTTAGCTGTTTAGTCCCATAAGTCTTTAAAAAATGCAGATGCCTGATTTATACAGTGCTGTAGAAGGTGAGTGCGTGAAGTACTGTTTCTAGGGGGGAGGCCCATTTGAAAGCTGATAGCTTGCTTTCCTTATCACAGTATACTATCTGCAATCTCAAATGTCCAGATGCAATTTATCAGTGCTCCAAGCCTGCTGGGGCTGAATTTTCCCCCACTCTGAGGGAGTATTTTCTTTCCTTATCACTGCATCAGACCTATCAAGCCTCAGCACCAAACAGCCTTCCAAGTAGAAACAGAACACTGAGCAGGCTGCAGTATCATGTGAACCAAAATACAGCCCCTTATAAATTGACAAAAGCAAATGCACCCAAAAGGAATCAATTTCATAGTAAGTGTGTGTATTTTGTAAATTAACTTTTTTTTTATTTTGAGGTGAAACTGAAGAAGGCCTTCACTTACAGCATATCAAGACTTCAGGGTCTGAATTACTGTACTGAGGTCAAGCACAAACCTTCAATATCTGTTCTATTGACAGTGAAGGCTTGCTCTCACTTCTTAATAGATGGGCTGTGTTTCCTGAAGCTCTTTGAATTACGTAAACGGTTAGGGTTAGGGTTAGGGTTAGGGTTAGGGTTAGGCAGTCACACACAAACATACAATACAGTATGCTACATAAAAGATTATCAAGGTCATTTTGCAGTTTTGTCTTCCTGTTGCTATTTTCACTTGTGCTTTACAGTGCTATATTTTAGTGGGCTAACTGTATGGGGAACATTTTAATTAAAAAGGAAAATTAATCTGAGCATATGCCTAACATAATCATATCTTGTCCTATCTGACATTGTTTGGACATTGTTTTAATAAAGCTATGCTAGCTCACTGTTTACTACATCCTCTATGCAAATTCATTAACACCCGTGCTTGCAAGCCCTGTGAAATTCAAAAGGATTATGGCTATGGTGCTATTGCAGAATTACTTCAAATTCTGTATCACATTTGTAATGATAATAGACTGTCTCTTAATAGAGGTGAGGATAGGCAAGTGCTTTAGTAAATCCCACAAAGAGGAGTATTTAGAATCTGTGAGTCAAGAGGGGTCTGAAACCAAGGGGAGTAATGTGAATGCCCTGTGCAGTCTTAAAGAAACAGAGTGATTATGGTATATACACAAAAGTTATTTTACATTTCTTAGTTTTGACTCCCGGACATGATTGAGAATAAAATCATTCAATAATCATGAGACACTCAGGTCTTCCTAGACCCAATATGACCAGCTTCTCCTCTGAATCAATAATGAATTCAGTTCTGGGTTCATATCTCAGCTCCTCTTTGGATGCATTATATACAGTATACTTTCATAGCCCATTTAAAGGGAGATTTTGTATTTCTTGGCATCTCACAAGTGTCGTACTAGCAATTGGTGGGAAATATTTTTTTCAGATTTTCTCTGCCACCATGGACAATGTCATATTGAGTCATAATGAGTAAATAAAGGAGATTAATGATCATATATCCTTTACACTAATATTCAGCTTTGGTTCAGTAAGAAAAATGACATAATCCCTCAGATTAAACCCAAGCAGTATCACACAGCTCTAAAAGAAATCATGCTGGTTTGGATGATCTGAGCTCTTAGACAAAAAAGTATAACCAGCTGGTTATAAAAAAATGTAATAAAAAAAACATAGCAGCAGCTTGCTAAAACGAGCTGGAAGTGTAAAAGCATTGTTTGAGATGAAGGCACTCACTGACCCGTGTGTGGATTCAATTAGCATTTGCAAATTACACCTGCTTTCTAGCTGCTGTTCATGAGAATGCCTCGGAGGGTAGGATTTGTGATGAGTTGTTGGTGCTGTTATTGCACCTTTGCTGAAATATTTAAATTGGCAGGCAGAGCTGTGAGTGCACTGTGGCAACTTTGCAGCATTCATAAAAAATAGAATAAAACAGAGGCTTGGGACTCGTGCAAAGAAACCGTAATTAGCATGACCCTTTGTCCTACCATTTTTCTTAATGTAGCATGACTGTCAAGGTTTAAAATAAAACAATCAGAGCCAGTTAAGATCTCTTTGTTCTGGGAAGGACACAATTGTGATCTGGTATTGCACATCTTTCAGAGATGGCTGAACACTGCATGTGTGGTATGTTATTTATATAGGACAGTCCTCTTTACCTGCCTAAGAGGATAAATGTTTTTTTTCTTATCTTTATTTTTAAAGATGTTATTTATTAGGGAATTGGAAAATGGGACGAGCACAGTTTTTGAAAGAACGTGTGTGTGGGTGGTGCATGGTTGTATTTGTCACAAAATATATCTCACAAAATATGTCACAAAATATATCTCACAAAATATGTCATGTGGTATTCTTCCTAACGTATTGTTTCTTTATAAATACTCTTACAAGGTTTACAGTGGCACTAATTTGTGTTTCTAGCTCTTATACCCTGATTGATGATCTACCACTTTATGCACTATGCAATTAGCTGAAACTAATCAACAAGCATTGTCTCGCACATATAGCCAGCATTGTTTGAATGGAACTTGTGAGAGAATTTGTGAACTAAAAAGTAAGTTTGTCTTATATTAAGTATGTTTGTTAACATTAGTCTTTATAAACTGCATGTTGTTTTTCAAAGAAGCCCTAAACCCATGCCGGGTTGAAGACATGGGAATTTACCCCACAGTCATACAGTAATTCAGTAGCTGTTCTCCCTGATTAGCCTGAGACACTGCCTTGACACATCTCCTCCAGCTTTTGCACTTCAGTGACTACCAACTTTCTCCTTTCAGCTGGAGCTGCTTTGTGCCATCTTGGGGCGAGCCTAACTGAGACCAAGTCCTCCTCTTCCCTGGTGTGCATCCTGTCACTGGATTTCACTTGTCTGACTTGACTGGCCCCTTCCTTTATGATTCTTCTAGGTGTTTGCCAAAATCTCAAAAAGGGCCTAGAAATTGTACTCTTTAAATAAGTTAGGTGCTGTGGCAAAGTGGTAAGAGGTGTACATGTGATGCAGTGCTCAATACAACAACAAACAAAAAAGGTACTGGTGAAATGATGATGTTTATTTATAATCCAAATGTCACTTGACAACAGCAATAATAAAGGGGGACCGGCAATACACAATGATGTGTATTGCTCAGTGAAATAACCACGGGGTTCAGCCCCAAAATAATAAACACAGTATAAACACACACAGAACACAAACACAATCTTTTAAATGTGCTATTTAACCTCAAATTTAGCTTTTGTAATTTCATTAAGTTTTTCTGCAGAATTATTACTTCCATATGTTTTCTCTAATTCCTTAATTTCTCTTTCAAGATTGCGTACCTTTTCTAAATCTTATTTTATCACTGATACAAAGAGCAGCCTTTGCATCTTCCACCGTGCCCTTTGCTGCCCATATTCTCCCAGTTCTCACTACAGCTGCTACCTCCCTCTCACACTTGTCTTGCGATTCCAACAATGTAATTTCCAGCTTAACTTTGGTGCACTTATTCCTCATAGAGCTGAGACTGGCAGCTGCAGTTTCCCTTTACTGTAAAGTGCTACCTTGCTAAGGCATCATGGAACTTCCAGCTATTTCCAAATGTATGAACTACTCAAGTCTTCAAGTCTCTCTACTGTTGACAGGAAAACCTCGTAAACAGTAAGAGGGCACAGCAACCCTGGAAGAAGGCCAAACTAAAAGCACCAGACTTTAAGCCAGCCTGGTAGTGCACTATTGTTGATCCTCTTCAGCTCTTGCACTGCTTGCTGTCTCACCTCTCCCACTCGGACTGTGTCCTTTTAAATCCCCATTGTACCACCTACCAAGACTCTTTACTGCCTTTTCTAACACTTAGAATGGCCTCGTCATCAATACAGAATACCTTATCATCTACTTTGCCTCTGATGATGGAGATGTTCCTGGACTTGGCAAGCTTGAACTGCATATGTGAAGGTATATGTGCTGGCTACCTTTGTTGTTATGGTGGTCATGCCATCCATGTATGCTCTAAGTGCATGCCAGCTTTTTTGCAGACTGCATCTGTTGCCAGATCACACTGACATGCTCCAAGCATCCCGGAAAGCCTGGGATACCAGCTTTCTGTATGGAGGTGTCCATGCGGTTCTTCAATTGATAAGTTCACAACCATTGTGTCACAATGCTGAATAATATCTTACCCTCCACACTTAATATGGAAATTGGACAGAATTGGTCTATGATGGTAGATTATTTTCCTTTGTGGAGAAAGACCCTTCCTACTCTGCACCATGCCTTTGGGACTACCTGTTTTCTTAGCGCGCCAAGTACATTCTTGTAAACTCTGTATGGTACACCATTGGGCTCAGGCGATGATGAAGCAGAGTCCTCCATTTGGTATTCTGGTGGATTAATAAGTAGAATACCAGAGGGAATTGATATAGGCTCCTCTCTTCATGGATCAGTGTGTGTCTCTTCAATATATGACTCCAACTCTGGCTTAGTTGCTGTAAGTATACGGATCTTTATCAAGGCTGGTGTTGCATGCTCCTTCTTTTTACAGCACTTCCGTAGGCGCTTCTCTTTGCGCAACTTCATAAGCTTATGTTTTAGATCAGCTTTGCAGAAGATTCAGGGCCTCCTTCTGACTTTCTTCAGCCCTCCTCCACTGTTTCCTCATTTGCCTCCTTTCTCTAACCAGGCTTTCAATCTCCATCTGCCATCTAGACTTTGCTGGAATTGTAGTTATTTGTTGCTTTCTATCTTTTACTCCAAACCTCTCACACCAATATGTGTATCCCCAAACTGTTCCTGTTTCTTTCTACTGTTCCACTTAACTTCTCCAACAAACAGAAGAAATCTGTGTTGATCAAGCAATTTTCTCACAGGCTCTTGGCCATTTAAGCCTTAGTTTGCGCCCATTAAGGTTCATTTCTCTCTTAGGCTGGTTCATCTGACTAGGCTCACCAGGATCATTGGTTTTATCACCAGCTGTACTATAATTGATACTGCTATAGTCTATAACAGAGGTTCTTATATTCTGCAAACTGTGGTGTGCATCCTGTCACTGGATTTCACTTGTCTGACTTGACTGGCCCCTCCCTTTATGATTCTTCTAGGTGTTTGCCAAAATCTCAAAAAGGGCCTAGAAATTGTACTCTTTAAATAAGTTAGGTGCTGTGGCAAAGTGGTAAGAGGTGTACAGGTGATGAAGTACTCAATACAACAACAAACAAAAAAGTACTGGTGAAATGATGATGTTTATTTATAATCCAAATGTCACTTGACAACAGCAATAATAAAGGGGGACCGGCAATACACAATGATGTGTATTGCTCAGTGAAATAACCACGGGGTTCAGCCCCAAAATAATAAACACAGTATAAACACACACAGAACACAAACACAATCTTTTAAATGTGCTATTTAACCTCAAATTTAGCTTTTGTAATTTCATTAAGTTTTTTCTGCAGAATGATTACTTCCATATGTTTTCTCTAATTCCTTAATTTCTCTTTCAAGATTGCGTACCTTTTCTAAATCTTATTTTATTTGTGGATGTCATTTTAAATAATTCACCCCTTATATATGCTTTAAAGGCTTCCCCTACCACTGAGCTGTATTGTGTTGAACCTTTGTTAATGTTAAAGAAAAATTCAATTTCCTTCTGAAGTATGGCTGTTTGTGTCGAGTCCTGTAATATACATTTGTTTATTTAGCAGACGCCTTTATCCAAGGCGACTTACAGAGACTAGGGTGTGTGAACTATGCATCAGCTGCAAAGTCACTTACAATTACGTCTCACCCGAAAGACGGAGCACAAGGAGGTTAAGTGACTTGCTCATGGTCACACAATGAGTCAGTGGCTGAGGTGGGATTTGAACCAGGGACCTCCTGGTTACAAGCCCCTTTCTTTAACCACTGGACCACACAGCCTCCTTAATCGTCAGTTCTGTGATTTGTCTGGCTTCCTCCTCACATCCATTATAAGATCCACATTCGCAGGATCAGATATTGCAATAACTCTGATATCGCATTTGCTGACACCCATAACTAGATTTGGAGATTAAAAATAGCCAATTCTAGATGACACTTTGTGCACTAGAATCTATAATCCCTTTCCGTGGGATGTATTTATCTCCATATATCTATCAGGCCGCGCTCTCTACATAGTTCTGCCAGAGCTTTACAGTAACTGTAAAGTTGATTTATCCAGAAACAAGTCCTGGGTCTATAACTACAGGCAGGTCTCCCAACTTCAAAATATGTTTCCCTACATTAGCAAAGAACCCTGGGTCCACCACATTCGGCGCATATAAATTTGCCAGAATTAAATTATGGTTGTTTATTGTTGCCAATAATATCAAGACACTTCCTTCATTGTCACTTATTCCTTTCTGGATTGCCACATTTAATGACATTGCAAACAGTATTGATACTCCACATTTCTTACACTCATATGTATTATGGTAGGAGGACCCCAACCATGGCTTTCTGAGCCTGTGTACATCTTGTATCAACAAATGTGTTTCTTGTAAAAATAGAATTTCTGCTTTTTTATGTTTACGGTAGATTCGTACTTTTTTCCTTTTAACATGTGTAATAAGACTGTTAACATTCCATGTTACTATTTTAATAATATTGTCTAGTTTGAACAGCCTGGAGGGATAGCAGTGCCTCTTTGCCCAGGTCAATAGTCGAAAGGCTATGCGGTGCAACCCCGGGGACCGAAGTCCTCCCTGGCAGTTGACATATGCTACAACTGACATGTTGTTTGTGCGGACAAGAACATGTCTCCTCTGGAGCACTGGGAGGAAATGCTGGAGAGCGAGGTGAACCGCTCGCAGTTCCAGCACATTTATGTGTGGGGACGACCATTGACCTGACCAGGATCCACGGACTCCTCTGTCTGTCCAGACCGCACCCGAACCAGAGTTGGATACGTCTGTCGTCACAACCTGACGGCTATGGATCACTCCCATTCTTATGCCTTCGCGCAGGTGAGAGGCTTGACGACGGTGTATGTCGGTTTTGGGGCGTAGCCGGAAGGCATTGAGCCATACTTGGATCGGGTGCATGTGGAGTAACCCCAGTTGTATGGCTGATGAAGCTGCGGCTATCAGTTTCTGACACAACACCAATTGTACTGTGGATCCCTGTTGAAACAGGGCTAGACAGTTGTGAATGGCGGCCACTCTGTCGTCTGACAGGTAGGCTCACATTGTAAGGGAATCCAGCCGGAGACCCAAGTAAACCGTACTTTGCATTGGTATTAATTGGCTTTTGGCCTCGTTGAAGGTGAGACCCAGTCTCGCCAGATGCTCTTTCACAATCACTGTGTGGGCCACTGCTCCTTCCTGTGACTGGGAGCAGATCAACACTGTCTAGATAAGGGGCTAAGGAGAGGCCTAATGGCAGCACGGAAAACTTGAAGACGAAGGTGAAGCAGAGGTAGTTCCTGTGTGCAGAACGAATACGGAAGTGAAAATATGCATCCTTTAAGTCCACAGTGGTAAACCAGTCACCCAGCCGGACTGACTGTAGGATGTGGCGATGTGTGACCATCTGGAACCTCCTCTCCTTGAGGTGTCTCAGTTCTAGGATGGGGCAAAGGCCCCCTTCCTTTTTTGGCAATAGAAAGTATCTCGAGTAGAACGCACCTCTCAAGAACATCCATGAGTGTCCCTCAAGCAGGCGGATGGCTGTAACCGCTCACGGATGTAACCGTGATCCCTCGAAAGGGAGGAGGGCCTGCACGGAATTGCAGCATGTAACCATTTTTTATGGTGGTGAGCACCCAAGAGTCTGAGGTGCAATTGTGGCAGTATTGTAGCTGGTGTTGTGAGAAGGAGTTGGTTTGAAGTCGCAAGCCTTTAAGGGCCCTGCTGGGGCTGCTGAGGCTGGGGTGGAACCTGTCTTGGAGGCTGTCTAGGGCAGTTCTGTAGGAACTGTCTCCTGGAGCGCTGCTCCGTTGGGGCCCCACGTCCGGCGTTCCTCTGTCCTTTCGGACAGCCCCGGGTATTATCTGCCGCGGAAGCCTGCGGCAATGCCTCAGGTCGCCACATGGCGCAGTGGGTATCGGAACTGTCCGGGTTACTGTAGTTACGGGCAGATACCAGCGCCTCATGCTGTCCCTTACCAGAGCATGGGAAGGGAGCATCGCAGCCACCTGTCGAGACGCCTCCCACTCTCGGTGGAAGAGTTGCAGTATCTCCTCCACTGATGGCCCAAAGGTATGGCATGGGGAGATAGGCGCGTCCAATACGGCCAGTACTTGTCCACATCCAGTACCCTGGCCTGAGACAGCCAAAGCTGTCTGCGTGCCACTACGAGACCCGCCAGGCTTCTACCCAGGGCTTGCCCTTGGAAGCCTGAAATTTGTAGCCGCGTACCGGAGACCAAGCGCAGCTCTGAGGCTACCAGCTCAGAGAGGTGCGGCGATCGCAGGATGCCATCCAGATAGGCCTGCCATGTTGGCCAGGTGCATTACTGCGCTTCGTCTGTATGCTTTTCTGAGGAGGGCCTCTGTGATCTTGCATTGGCCGTTAGGGCATACAGGGTCCTTGGACAGACCTCCTACCAAGGCCGCTACGGTGGAATCCACCGGCAGGAACTGCTCTAGTCCCAGCATCTTCCAAGGAGGCCAGCTGAGTTGCATGTTTCGAGACACTCGGTGCCAGGAAGATTGTACCTCTTCCAGAATATCCGGGAACACTGGAAAAGGCTGGGGGGTCGAAGCTTGCGCCGGTCTCTATACAGAGCGGCGTTATTCGGCCGCTGCCTTCCAAGGAACCTGGAGGAATTTGGAGGATAGCTCCATAAGCGCTCGAACCGAGCTTGATGGAGGGGTAACACCAGTCTCTGGGCAACCTCAGAGCTGGGGCCCGTCTCCTGGGTAACTTCCTGGACCTCTGTCTCCTGCTGCTCTAAAGAGTCCCCATTAAAGGAAGATCGAGATTGCGTCCTGTTCCTCCTCGCTCATCGCCTCGTCTCTGTCTGAGACGTCTGGCGGTGAGGGTAGGGTCGGTATCGGGGCAGGTGCCAGATACAGAGCTGGGGCTGGAGCAGGGGGAAGAGCCTGCTGCCTGACCAGGTACTCAAGGACATGAGCCATCTGACTCTTCACGTCCGAGATATCCTTGGCCTGCCTACTGTGCCTTGCCCGCTTACTGCTCCTTGTAGGAGACCGTGAACGGCTGCAAGCTCGGTGGGCTGAAGCCTGTGCACATGGGTTGGAAGGCAGGTGGAGGATGGAGGAGGACAGGGCTCCCAATGTTGCAGAGGGCTCAGCTGAGCTGGCTGAGGAAGCCGCTTCT
Organism: Acipenser oxyrinchus oxyrinchus; assembly: GCA_030684275.1. NCBI lineage: Eukaryota > Metazoa > Chordata > Actinopteri > Acipenseriformes > Acipenseridae > Acipenser > Acipenser oxyrinchus. The sequence continues at coordinate 44,633,126 of CM060248.1, forward strand.
GTACACTCTGCGAGCCTCCTGCGTAGAGTCCGAGACTGGGATGCTGCGCAGATCGAGCAGAATGTCTCATCTCCTAGGGCGGGGGCGGCGTGCTGCATCCCCAAGCACTTGACACACAGAAGGTGTTTGTCATGTGGGGGAAGCACCCCTCCACAGGATGTGCAACGGTGGAACTTTGACATTGTGATGCACGGTTGGTCTGCAGTAGGGGCGCCTAAGCACTGATGCATCGAGGTCCGGGGGAGCACAAGGGGCCGAGGCACCGATGCAGGGAGCGTTCGAGCACCGAGGGCATTGAAGCACCGAGGCGTTGAGGCTCTGGGCACCAAAAAGCACCGAAGCACAGAGGAACCGTGGCTCTGAGGCGTCGAAGCACCGAGGGCAGCGATGGTATCGATGGTATCGATGCAAGGGGCGTCTGAGCACCAGCGCCAAGCACTGAGGTGCTGAGGCTCTGAGGCACCGAAGCAGCGAGGGCACCAAGGGTATCAATACAGGGAGTGCCTGTGCACCGAAGGTGCCGAAGCACCAAGGGGTCGAGGCTCTGGAGCACCGAAGGTGTCGAAGCAAATACTTTAGGATACCTACATATAAATATATTGAAAACATAGCAATAAAAGTATTAAAATAATAACCAATAAATAATCACAATTCACACAAAATAACTACTTATTAAAAACTAACCAATACATAATTGCAATTCACACCTATACCTATTTTTTTTAAAAACCTAACCAATAAATAATCATAATTCACACAACAAGAACTATTTTCATACTAACCACCTCACACCAGTAATTTCTCCATCAACTACACATTGTAGTACAGGAAGAGTCATGTTGACCTGCTTGCCTTCAGTCTTGAGCATCTTTTTGAAAAGAGCTCTCCAAATTTGAAGAACACCCTCTCACTCGGCACTGATGTCGCTGGCATACACAGGTATTTCCATGCCAGTTTCATCAGATGGGGGAATCTGACACCTTCCGAGTTCCAAAACTGAAGAGGACACTGTTTTCTGTCAATGTTTGGGACTGCGAGGTACTTATTTGTCCTTATTTGGATTCTGTTGTGTTACCTAACAAACAGAGAAGGATTCATATCACTATAAGTGTATAACATTACTTTCATGATTGTAATATCAGACTGTGTGCAGGTTTGGGGCCTTTGAATGCCCCCGAGCTTGACCTTTGCATCAGACTCTTTCCAGATGTCATCAGGTTCTGGGTTCGGTGCTGCCTGCCCCCGTCGCAACACTCTGAGATCTCCCTGCTTCGTAAGCTGTGAAGCTTCTGTGGAGAGTGCTTTAATGGCTTCAACCATATTTCTTATATTGCCAAAGGCACGAGCTTTGAACCACAGGTCCAAAAGCGTTGCAATGCCAAGGAAGCTGTAATAGACAGGAAAACAAGAGGGAAAAAATAATAGAGTATAATGAGTACAGCATTTATTTACTTGTCATCAATGCTACTTGAAAGCCCAAAATACCATGTTGCTTGACCATGTTATTACAAATTAAATAATTCTCACCGCCTTGACTCGTGGGCTCCACATCTCTTCCAAATGGATTTGTTCAGAGCATCTGCCAAGTTGTGTGCTGTGGTCCCAGGTGGATTCTTCTGGGCGGCAATGGCAGTTGTCCTTTGCAGGTTCCTCACCAGGACGATAACTTTTGATGTCGTCACATGTTTCTCAGCTGATATCTCCTCCGTCACCACAAAGAAGGGCTTCAGAATCTAAACACTGACATAGTATTAAACTTCATTTAATACATTTTTTAATTTGGGTAGGGATTAAGACATGTATAACAATTAACTGAATTGCAATAATCTATACTGACTGAATTAATATCTAAATGAAAAAGTAAGTGCTTCATATCTAAACATACATACCTTTATTGCCTCCTTTGGTCGCCCAGTCCTGGTGAAAGATCACCGGGAGAGATACATCCAGGGATGACATGGCAGCTGAGACAGGCTCCTTGACTGCCACGAAATGCGCCAGCATAAGAAATGTGGAGTTCCACCTGGTTTCCACCTCCTGAATTAATTTCAGCTCCTGCTGCTTCATATCACATTGCAAAGCTGCCAGCTTTTCCTTAGTAACGGTGATGGTTCTGAAATATCCCACTATTTTTTTATCTTCTCTCTGATTTCTTCCAGATCAGCAACTGCTGCCAGGTTGTCCGTCACAATTAAATTCAGTGTGTGGGCAAAGCATGGCATATGTTGCAGGTTGAGCTTGCGAATCGCAGCAACTATGTTGGCGCCATTTTCAGTGACAGCGCACTGCACCTTGTCAGTAAGCTGGGGGCTCTGAATTATGCCTTCAGACACACTGCGATGGCATCCGAAGTGTGGCGTTTTGTGAACCTGGAAGGAAATGAATTCAATAAGTACTTCAAGATTTACTTTATATGGGTCAAAACAGCAGTGGATATAAATAAGTGCCCAGTCAAAAAGCTAAAAACTAATTACAAAACAAGAAAGCACAGTCATACCTGTGAACAGCCAGTAGTTTTGTCACCAAATTGCCATCTGGAGAGATGTAATGGGAAGCAAGAGCCACTATGACTCCATATTGATTGAAGTCCACATATGAGTAGTAATGGACACAACATAAAATATTGAATGACAGCTGCATTGTTTGCCTCTAAATACCTCCAATGCCTTCATCAGGGCTGCTTTGGTCTCCTCACACTGCCCCTCTAATGCCTGACAACAGTTTGTCTGGAAGGCAGTTGATATTGAGGGTCTAATGCCTGGAAAATGGCTGCATGTCCCTGACAATCAACTCAACCAGTTTTTTGTCCAGCATTTTCTTTGGTGGGTATTGCGACTGAGGATATGTATACTGAAGACAATATTGCGATATGTATTGCAATGCATATTGGAATTCAATGCCGGATGATGCTGATGTTGATTTTTTGCTACCAAAATAAATTTACATATATAAACTGTGCTTTTTGTCATTTTTATGGAATTTAAAGTATTCAAATGTAATATGATATCTTAAACTCTCATATGAAATGCCCAGTATCTCATTTTTATTATTATTATTATTATTATTTGTTTATTTAGCAGACGCCTTTATCCAAGGCGACTTACAGAGACTAGGGTGTGTGAACTATGCATCAGCTGCAGAGTCACTTACAACTACGTCTCACCCGAAAGACGGAGCACAAGGAGGTTAAGTGACTTGCTCAGGGTCACACAATGAGTCAGTGGCTGAGATGGGATTTGAACCGGGGACCTCCTGGTTACATGCCCTTTTCCATTTTTGTTGGATCCTCTGAAGTACGTGCATATGCTTCCAATTTGAACAATAGAAAAAAAAGTGCTGCTTTGAAAGCTATTTAAAATGTTCTAAAAACATTGATTTTAAATGTAATTTTTTATTTTTTATTATAAATAATATCTTTATTTTCATTTGTTATTAAACATGTTTTTCAAAAGCGCATCCTATGACTGTGCCAAACACGGGTTTAAAGCTGCTTTATATATCAGTCAGTACAGAGACCCGGGGTTTGGAATGAACGATTGACCTTGCTTTTAAGATTTAATATATATTACAAAAGCATAAATAAGTGCTACACATTTGTATAAAACAAAAACAAAAATACTGGTATTAATGTTATAAACTATTTATTTATGTATCTGCTTTCCTTTTTTTTTCTCACAACTTACAGTACCAGATCCGGTGATTTTTATCCGATGAGATCAAATGCTAGGTCCAGGGGGAAAAAAAAATATTCAGAATATTACATTGTCCAGAACTGTTGGTAGATAGTCTTTAAAAATAAATGTAAAAACAATTAAAATTGCACTGATACTTAAATAAAAAATAACTGAGTGTTTGTGTAATTCATCATTTTATTGGATGCACAGCTCCAGAAAAAAGATGGGAGGGTGTGATTTACTATACATAGCATTGTGGTGATTGAAGTTCTGCGCTGGAGATGACCTCATAATTGAAAGGAATAGAAAAAAAAAAACATGCATGATAAAAATAGCCAGAAAATAACCAAACCAAAGACAACATTTACCTGCTAGATGCTTTTAAAACAACCCAAATTTGGCTGGAAAACAAGAGGCAGTAGCCTAAAAGTAGCATGCATTATGTATTAAATGTTAACTCAGGTTCAATGTACAAATAAAACCTGAATAAAAGCTCTCAGTAAAAATCTTGAGCTGTACACCTGTCTCTCTAAGCTATCACATGGTCTTTCTCTAATCGCCAGCTGCACTATTCACAGCAGCCACTGGATTTATTACAGATCTTCCTTATTACATGACAATAGCGGTACATACGAAAATAGGAATATAAGAAAGTTTACAAACGAGAGGAGGCCATTCGGCCCATCTTGCTTGTTTGGTTGTTAGTAGCTTATTGATCCCAGAATCTCATCAAGCAGCTTCTTGAAGGATCCCAGTGTCAGCTTCAACAACATTGCTGGGGAGTTGGACCCTAACAATTCTCTGTGTAAAAAAGTGCCTCCTATTTTCTGTTCTGAATGCCCCTTTATCTAATCTCCATTTGTGACCCCTGGTCCTTGTTTCTTTTTTCAGGTTAAAAAAGTCCTCTGGGTCGACATTGTCTGTACCTTTTAGGATTTTGAATGTTTGAATCAGATCGCCGCGTAGTCTTCTTTGTTCAAGACTGAATAGATTCAATTCTTTTAGTCTGTCTGCATATGACATGCCTTTTAAACCCGGGATAATTCTGGTTGCTCTTCTTTGCACTCTTTCTAGAGCAACAATATCCCTTTTGTAACAAGGTGACCAGAACTGTATTCTAGGTGAGGTCTTACTAATGCATTGTAAAGTTTTAACATTACTTCCCTTGATTTAAATTCAACACTTCTCACAATATATCCGAGCATCTTGTTGGCCTTTTTTATAGCTTCCCCACATTGTTTAGATGAAGACATTTCTGAGTCAACATAAACTCCTAGGTCTTTTTCATAGTTCCCTTCTTCAATTTCAGTATCTCCCATATGATATTTATAATGCACAGTTTTATTGCCTGCATGCAATACTTTACACTTTTCTCTATTAAATTTAATTTGCCATGTGTCTGCCCAGTTCTGAATGCTGTCTAGATCATTTTGAACGACCTTTGCTGCTGCAACAGTGTTTGCCACTCCTCCTATTTTTGTGTTGTCTGCAAATTTAACAAGTTTTCTTACTATACCAGAATCTAAATCATTAATGTAAATTAGGAATAGCAGAGGACCTAATACTGATCCCTGTGGTACACCACTGGTTACCTCGCTCCATTTTGAGGTTTCTCCTCTAATCAGTACTTTCTGTTTTCTACATGTTAACCACTCCCTAATCCATGTGCATGCGTTCAGTTTGAGAATTAATCTTTTATGCGGGACTTTGTGTACATGTTGTATGCTTTGCAATTATCCATTGTCAATGTTGCATCCTCAAAAAAGTCAAGCAAGTTAGTTAGACACGATCTCCCTTTCCTAAAACCATGCTGACTATCTCCCAGGATATTGTTACCATATATTTAATTTTCCATTTGAGATCTTATTATAGTTTCCATAAGTTTACATATAATAGAAGTCAGGCTTATTGGTCTGTAGTTACCTGGTTCGGTTTTGTCTCCCTTTTTGTGGATCGGTATTACGTTTGCAATTTTCCAGTCTGTCGGTACAACCCGTGTCAAGAGACTGTTGCATGACCTTGATTAGCGGTTTGTAAATAACTTCTTTCATTTCTTTGAGTACTATTGGGAGGATCTCATCTGGCCCAGGGGATTCGTTTATTTTAAGAGCTCCTAGTCCCTTTAACACTTCTGCCTCTTTTATGCTAAATTTATTTAAAACTGGATAGGAATAGGTCGACATGTGGGGCATGTTGTCCGTGTCCTCCTTTGTAAAAACCTGTGAAAAGTAATCATTTAATATATTTACTATTTTTTTTCTTCGTCTATGATTTTGCCATTTGTGTCTCTTAGACATTTAACCTCCTCTTTGAATGTTCTCTTACTGTTATAATATTGGGAAAACATTTTGGAATTGGTTTTAGCCGCCTTAGCAATATTGATTTCTATCTCTCTCTTGGCCTTTCTAACTTCCTTTTTGACTTGTGTTTGCAGTTCCAAGTACTCTTTCTGTGTACTTTGTTTTTGGTCCCTTTTAAACACTCTGTAAAGTGCCTTTTTTCGCTGAATATTTTTTTAAATTGATCTGTTAAACCATTTTGGCCATTTTGTTTTAGATTTAGATTTGTCTACTATTGGGATGTAATTGTTTTGCACCTCTAGTACTGCAATCTACTTCTGTTAGTCTCTGTTTCATACCTTCATAGTTTGCTTTTCTAAAATTGTAAACCTTAGCTTTACAATACTTTTGGGGTTTTAAAAATCATTTCGAATGAGACCATGTTGTGGTCTGAGTTTGCCAATGGCTCTCTGACCTCTGTTTTAGTTATGGCTTGACAAATTGCGTTAGGAAGCAGTCATTTGTCATTTCCACCATTTCAATTTCGTCCGTCATGCTCCCCACCGGGTTTTCCCATTTTATATGGGGGAAGTATGGCTTCTCCTTTTCTACATGCATTTCGAATGTCATTGTATAATAGATTATTTTGCTCGCCGTCTGAATTTGGCGGTCTATAGCATGCTCCTTTTATTATGCCTTTTGAATTTTTGTCCATTATTCTGACCCATATTGATTCACCTTGGTTTTCTTTGTCCAGATTTAACACCTGGGCTTCAAGACTATTTCTTATGTATAGCCCTACCCCTCCGCCTCTTCTGTCCTGCCTGTCTTTCCTATACAGTGTGTACTCACTAATATTGTATTCGTCTCCATCACTCTCAGACAACCACGTTTCGGTAACACCTATCACATCGTAGTTACTTGTTAGTGCAGTAGCTTCAAGTTCTAACATTTTGTTTCTCAGACTTCTAGCATTAAGATAAATACATTTAATAGCTGTCTTACCTGAGTTGTTGCCTTTGTTTTGATGTGGTCTACCTTCTGTTTTTTTGTTTTCTCCCCCCTTCCTTTCTAGTTTAAATGCTTCTGGACCTCCTCAAGGGTTCTTTCTCCGAGTAGATTGGTTCCCTTTTTGTTTAAGTGCAGTCCGTCCCACCTATATAGATAGCCCTTGTTGTAGAATGTGCTCCAATGTTCAAGAAAGGTGAAGCCTTCCTGTGTACACCACGATTTCAGCCATGCATTTTGATTTTGTATTTCCAGCTGTCCATATGGTCCTTTGTAAGGTGCCGGCAGTATCCCAGAAAATACCACAGTTTTGGTCTTGTCTTTTAATTTCCTTCCTAGCTCTCTGAATTTGTTTTGCAGGGATCTTGGTCTGTCTCTTCCAATATTGTTTGTACCGATATGGACAACTACTACCGGGTCTTCTCCTGTTCGTTCTAGGAGCCTGTTCACGTTTCCAGTGATGTGCTTGACAGAGGCTCCTGGAAGGCAGCACACTTGTAGTGAGAGGGTCCAAACTGCGAACTGAACTTGCTGTTTTTGCTGTGTTTCTCAATATGGAGTTCCCAACAATCATGACCTCCCTTCTTTTTGCTGCAGAAATATTGAAACATGTACATAGAAATATTGAAACATGTAAATAGAATCTCAGAATTTTATAATATTGAATTGCTACTGTGTAATGTAATAACTATACATGTTGTGTAGAAATTAAATTACAAAGACAATAAGATCATTTATTCACAAAAAAGTTTTTGAAAGTAAAAGATTCCACTCTGAATACCACCATGAGTCTCTGCATTCACTTTCAATATGATATTAGATCAAACTTTGCCAAAGTGAAAATAAAAATCCTAGAGCTTCCCCGTAGCTTGGAAGTTGGAAGTTATTCACAATATTTCCATACTGTCCCAGTTTAAGGACTTAAAAATCTGGTCACCTTAAACATTGCTAACACATTTGAACCTGAACCATTTTTTGGCCGATTACACAGTTTAAATTCTTAATACTTTTTTATTTAAAGCTCCTAAGAACCGCAGAAAATTATGTATGAAATGCGATCCACCAGCGGGTAAAATGGAGGTCCACTTTAGAAAATAGGAGGATATCTTTCAAAGGATTAAAAGGTGAAAAAAATCTGCAGATTTTTCATTTCCACTGAAAATGAAACCCCTTTACAAAATCGGGCATATAATGAGTGAAATGTTGGGGAAATAGAACCAACGGGCTGTTTAATAAATCCCTGGAGAATGAAAAAACTGCTTTAGTCAGGATTTTTTCTGCTTCTCGAACAGAATACTGTTGTGCCCTGTGTATTTACATAGACACGGAAACCTCCTGTATTTTATAAATCAGTTGAACAGAAGAAAGCAGTGTGTTTGTGTGGGATTGTAGTACTTGCCTGTCTATTCCAACATAACTATATAGTAAATAAAAGGGCTTGTAACAGTACTTCAATGGGATGACCTAAGTTTTAGGTAATGCCACCAATCCTTTACCATTTACCATACTTTTGCATTAAATCTAATGGTGCTTCAGGCCGGTCTCCTTAGCAACAACAGTGTTTCTGACTCTGACTACCAGAAATAGCTTTTCTATCTTGACTAAATTTCAAAACTGAAACTTTCCAGATCATGTTTCCAAAGTTGGGCATTTCACAACACAAGAGTCTTGTCATGTTGAACCCCCAAACAATTAACTTTTCTGATGATGGGTATGAATTGATCCATGCCCTTGGAACAGTTTATTATTTATGCATGAATTAAACTTCTTGTATCTCCTTGCAATGGGAAAGGTCATCCCAGGGAAAAGGATCCCATATGTGGAAAGAAAAAGACACTTCCCAGCAATCCTTGTTGTTGTTATTGTTCTATGGGAAGCTTAACAGTCAGCATCACTAAATTTATTTAGCATTTTATTATTAACTTATCATTTTATTATTAACTTATCATGAAAAAACATAAAAGACAGCCTAGTGACTGTTGGATTCCATAGTAAATTGAGTCAACTTTATACATTGGAAATCTTTTTTTGCATGTCTAGTCTACAGTGTAACTTGGACACACCAGCCACGTCACAATGTTTTGACACTTAAGACTGTATTTACTATAAGAAACTCAGGGTGTATGTTGTGGGCTTAAGACTGACATCTCTCAAAGCAGATATACTGTCAAAAACGTGGAATAAGTTGATTTTCTAGGCATTTTATGGGCCCTTAAAAGGGGAGCTTACTAATACACCGGTGCGACGTATGTGCTGGTGTGTCTAATATTAAACAACTGTACCAGTGCCACAATGGGATTACTACTAGGGGTGGGAATTTTGAGTACTCGAACCTAATGCCATATTATTCTACATGTATTTAAATGAACAATTAATTAAAAGGGTTTATTTTCTAACTTACCACATGCAAAGCACTATTTCAAAAAATGAAAATAATATAATAAAATAAACATTTTAAAAGAAACTAGTGTGTAAACAGGTATAAGTACATATAAAACTATAAAAACGAAAGTAGTTTTTAATTTAAAGCGAAAGTAACATGTTTTAGCTCTTGTGTGTGTCATTTGGTGCAGCACAGAATCCAGGTTGAGCTGCTGCAGCCTGCTGCTTTGCAGTTTTCTGATCAAAATGTTTCTGCTGAAGTGCTGTGGCCAGCTTCAAGATGAAATCTCTCCTTCTGATATTTTCCCTGGTGCATTCCTTGTACAAAATGAAGAAATTGATGGCTGCCAGGTCCAGTAGAGATAACAACAGGATTGTATATATACAGTATATTGTGTCAGGACGGTATCCCTACCATAGTTAAGGTTGCAATGTTCTTTCCATTACAAGCCCCTATTTTGTGCAGCTCCAAAAGTGGAGTTAAGTTCAATCAATCTGCCTGCCGTTTTGGATTTCAGGTCTGATTGGTAAGCTGAATTTTTTTTACAACTTTTGTGTTATTCTGTCTGGTAGTTTTTGAGCCACAGCACTTTTTAAAAATGGGTGTTTTTCTGTGTAAGTTTGGTGCCGGGAGAGCGTTTTTTATTATTCACCTGTAGGTAAAAAAACTACTGGACAGTTACTACTCCCATTTGGCAAGTTACTGCATCTAAGTAGTCTTTAGTGCCTTTTGTGGGTGGGGAGGTTTAAAAATGTGTATTTTAATATAAAAAGTACTTTTAAAAACAGTTGTACGATTTGGTAACTATTTTTGTGTAGTTCTTACTGGACCTGTAACAATACAATCACTTAGGAACGCTCTCCAGTTTGAACTACAGCTTGCAGAATGCACACTGAACGGCTGATCGTAGCTAACATTTCAAGCTTTTCTCAAGCGTAACAAAGCATCATATTGTACTGTACAGAGTAAGTAAATAAATTATAAAAACCGTGTCAGTCAGTGATAGAAGGTGAACAAGTATTTAAAACCTACATGTACACTTAGGCTGAGAGAGTGTGCCAGAGCAGCTATAAATAATGGCAAAACATTTCAAATAATAGGCCTAAAACAATTATTTACATTACATTAGGCTTACAAAAATGGAAAACACCCACAAAAGCCAGAACTTCCAAATAAATCATTTGTGTTTATTTTTAGTGTAAATAACATGGAATGTATAGAATTAAAAAATATATATCTCAATTAGCCGTCATAAAACAAAAACACGGAAATGCCAAATATACAAAACCATTTGAAACACTGTACTGTACAGTCTGCTTTTTTAGCGCAAATACTGTAGTCAGGACCCAGTGTATTTTTATCTGTACTTATTATCAATTTCCTCATTAAAAGAAAAAAATGCAGAATCGCAGTCAAATCGTTCTTGCAGTTTAACAGTAGATTTATGGAATTACTTAAATTTAGTAAATAATATAGCAAACTAGGTTAATCTATGGTTTCATTCACAAGTTTTAAAAATAAAACAAATGGATGCAAACTTTATTTAAGCTATCACCAGCAACAGATCACCTGTCAGCATTTTGAATAAACTTTATGAACACAACAAACAGCATGATAACCAAAAACATTTAAAAAAAGGAGCGTAACATACTGAAATTTAGCTGGCTGCACAAATATGCACTCAAACCCTATTAAAAAAAAAGTTACAGATAACAAACCCTTCACAAAGCAGGGTATGAACAGTTGCATGTCAATAGAATATTTAAATTAAATCCGGTGCTATTGCGATTTACGCCAAGAACTGGAAGTAGACTACAGGGTCCACTTGGATTAAACTGAAAGAACCTGAACAGACCACGGATGTTTTCTGAGAAAACTGCATTACTCTTGGGATACTGAGGTAAACGCTTAGCAACACAAACTAGTTCTTCATAAAATCAGGATAAAAACAATTTATTTTTGATTTCTTAATGGATCCATATACTAATAGCGCTACTGCGCTACTATTGTCTAAGTATGGTTTAGGAAAGATATGTTCTTGAACTTGTTTGGGTACTTGATAAGCTAAAATAAAATACCAATAGTTTAATACAGATGTATTGTGCAATGTATAACTTGATTTTACACTCTGTTAGTTATTACTTTTTAAATTTTGAAAAACGAATAGTTTCTAGCAGTTTAAAAAAACAACACTGTAAAATTATTAATGGAATAAAATGTTGCAAACTAGGGTTATTTCTAAACTAAACCTGTGTATCTTTCTTTATTTATTGGTTTTGAACAAGTAGGAAAAAATATTATAAAAAAGTATTTGAAACACAAAGGTGCTTTCCTAAAACTGAAGCCTCAAAAAGGGGGGAGCGACTTTTACACCAGTGCGACCTATAAAACGATTTTTACGGTAACTGTTAACAATGGCCGGGTCTCCACGCAGCTTAGAAAGTTGTCACTTTCTCTCTCCACAGTCATTATTTATGTGATGTAGCACACACATACCACGCACATTCCACACGTTATAGGAAGTACGCGTCTAAAACATTGTACAACTTTAAAGGGTGGGTAAATCGCTAAAGAGCCATACAATTTTTTTATGGAAGTTTTTTTATGGAAACAGGTCCAGAAGCCATGCCTTATGCTTATGAGACTTCAGCAGTGAAAATCCTGTTTGTGACGTAACCTTGCGGAACTTTCTAGAACTAAGGCTGTACCAAGCAATGCTTTATTATCTGATATCTACTGGAAGTAGCCCTGGCAGTGTGGAGTAGTGGTTAGGGCTCTGGACTCTTGACCGGAGGGTTGTGGGTTCAGTCCCAGGAGGGGGGGACACTGCTGCTGTACCCTTGAGCAATGTACTTTGCCTAGATTGCTCCAGTAAAAACCAAACTGTATAAATGAGTAATTGTATGTAAAAATAATGATATCTTTTAACAATTGTAAGTCGTCCTGGATAAGGGTGTCTGCTAATAAATAAAAAAAATGATAATAATAAAATAGGAAAAAAAGCATACAGTACGAGGGTTTAGAGACCTCCATTGTGTTTTTTTTATTTTTTATTTTTAGCAAGGCTATAAAAAGCAAATAAATACCCTTTGCAATAAATAAATAAACACCGAAGCAGATCGGTTATTGGTCAGCTGATTGCTTTAAGCCTAGACTTGTATGTCCCTTAGCAATAAGATGCTATGTTGTACACTAGCATCTATCATGGGCACCTACCAAGGAAAAAAAAATAACTCGCGTTTGTACCAAAATATGTATTAAATTAATAGAGCTGTGTTATTGCTGCAGGCTACCAACAACATCAGGCTTGAGCCTAATTCATTGAGCAAGATTTGTTTTAAAAGTACGAAAACATGAAAAAGAAAAAACAAATTTGTTCAAAAGGCCAAATACTGGCAAGAGCCTTGCACTGGCCCTGTGGAATTTGGATTCATGCATTATTATTATTGTTTATTATGAGAACAGTTTTATACTTACTCTTCCAATGAAATTGCCCCAGTGTATTTCCTGTGTTGAGTGAGTTTGAATGGTAGAGGATCTGCAGTAGGTTACATGAAGAGGAATTTTGTTTTTGCTATTTCCTTTAATAAGTGGAATAATTTTATACAGTGGGTTTCTAGTTCTGCAATCATAAAGCTCCCCACTGAGAAGTGCTGTTGGATACAGTGATTCTTGTGACCCTTGTCAGTTGTGGATACATGGCCACCCTTAGGTCCCTGATGGCATTCCTCAAGGTTATGCTGGGGGCATCAGAAATGCTCTGCATGATTGTGTATAGCACTACTCTGCCTAATATTAGACATTAAAAAAAAAAAAAAAAAAAAAAAGTGATGCAAATTATAAAATGTTGAAAATGTAATAACCAAGACAAAATATGTTCTTACCTCTCAACAGAATTTAACATTTTATTTTGGCAGGCATAGGAGGGACCTGTTCTATACTTGACAATGCCATAATTTAGAAAACCAGAAAAATAACAACACACGAACATGATAACCTTTAGAACAAACAGACTTATAACTTTTTACATTACCAGGCTAAATGTCCTCTTAACAAGCACTGTTTTAGCATCAAGCAGGAATTGACAGACTAGGGGTGCAGATTATTATGTAACAAATATTTGGGGGTTAAAATGTCAGTTTTTTTGGCTAATATCTGGTTTGCTGCAAAAAGAGCAACTGCCGGCAGCAACTACTTAAATATACGCACAACAATTGCATGTTATATTTACAATGATATTGTAAATATAACATGCAATTGTGAAAACATATAAAATAAGTATTTTGTGAAATATCATCATTCAAAATCGAGTTGTATATGATATGTGGTAATACTAGTAATACAACAGAATGCCACAGTGCAACTTTTTGTTTTAGTCATTAGTCATTTAAAACATGTTAACAATTGTAATATAACGAGTTCCCACTGAAAAAGCTGCTGAACTGACCAAATGTAAAAATTGCAATCAGCATTTAAGTGGCAAAAGAGCAATTCATAACCATCCTAAACTTCCTTGTCAGGATTGCCAGGTACATGGCCTCATTTTTTCTTACATTCCTTACATTTCTTACATTATACCTTGTTTCTACATTTAAATGTGCATGTCTGCCATTTTGTATGCACTTGCTAGTAACATATAGAATAAGACACAATAACAGTTCTAGACTTAAGATATAAAAAAATCTTGTAGTACAGGGTGACATTTCCAAGGAGTTTGCAAAAGCTGCATTTTACTATTTTATTGTTTTGCCTAATAAAGATATACAGTACTGTGCAAAAGTTTTAGGCAGGTGTGAAAAAATGCTGTAACGTAAGAATGCTTTCAAAAATAGACATGTTAATAGATTATATTTATCAATTAACTAAATGCAAAGTGAGTGAACAGAAGAAAAATCTAAATCAAATCCATATTTGGTGTGACCACCCTTTGCCTTCAAAACAGCATCAAGCATCAATTCTTCTAGGTACACTTGCACACAGTTTTTGAAGGAACTCTGCAGGTAGGTTGGCCCAAACATCTTGGAGAACTAACCACAGTTCTTCTGTGGGTTTAGGCAGCCTCAGTTGCTTCTCTCTCTTCATGTAATCCCAGACAGACTCGATGATGTTGAGATCAGGGCTCTGTGGGGCCATACCATCACTTCCAGGACTCCTTGTTCTTCTTTACGCTGAAGATAGTTCTTAATGACTTTCGCTGTATGTTTGGGGTCGTTGTCATGCTGCAGAATAAATTTGGGGCCAATCAGATGCCTCCCTGATGGTATTGCATGATGGATAAGTATCTGCCTGTACTTCTCAGCATTGAGGAGACCATTAATTCTGACCAAATCCCCAACTCCATTTGCAGAAATGCAGCCCCAAACTTGCAAGGAACCTCCACCATGCTTCACTGTTGCCTGCAGACACTCATTCGGTACGCTCTCCAGCCCTTCGGCGAACAAACTGCCTTCTGCTACAGCCAAATATTTCAAATTTTGACTCATCAGTCCAGAGCACCTGCTGCCATTTTTCTGCACCCCAGTTCCTGTGTTTTCGTGCATAGTTGAGTCGCTTGGCCTTGTTTCCACGCCGGAGGTATGGCTTTTGGCCGCAAGTCTTCCATGAAGGCCACTTCTGACCAGACTTCTCCGGACAGTAGATGGGTGTACCAGGGTCCCACTGTTTTCTGCCAGTTCTGAGCTGATGGCACTGCTGGACATCTTCCGATTGCGAAGGGAAGTAAGCATGATGTGTCTTTCATCTGCTGCAGTAAGTTTCCTTGGCCGACCACTGCGCTCATGCGGTCCTCAACGCTACCCGTTTCTTTGTGCTTCTTCAAAAGAGCTTGGACAGCACATCTGGAAACCCCTGTCTGCCTTGAAATTTCTGCCTGGGAGAGACCTTTGCTGATGCAGTATAACTACCTTGTGTCTTGTTGCTGTGCTCAGTCTTGCCATGGTGTATGATTTTTGACAGTAAACTGTCTTCAGCAACCTCACCTTGTTAGCTGAGTTTGGCTGTTCCTCACCCAGTTTTATTCCTCCTACACAGCTGTTTCTGTTTCAGTTAATGATTGTGTTTCAACCTACATATTGAATTGATGATCATTAGCACCTGTTTGGTATAATTGTTTAATCATACACCTGACTATATGCCTACAAAATCCCTGACTTTGTGCAAGTGTACCTAGAAGAATTGATGCTGTTTTGAAGGCAAAGGGTGGTCACACCAAATATGGATTTGATTTAGATTTTTCTTCTGTTCAGTCACTTTGCATTTAGTTCATTGATAAATATAATCTATTAACATGTCTATTTTTGAAAGCATTCTTACTTTACAGCATTTTTTCACACCTGCCTAAAACTTTTGCACAGTACTGTACATATACTGATATACATATTCAGTTGAAATATAGAATTACAGTACATGTACCTCCCTGCTGCACTGTGGTAATTATTTCCATTACACAAGAGTAGATGTTAAAACTTCATGCTGATTTGAACTCGGCTCTCGCCAAGATAAGCACCGACTAAGACGTAGCTTTACAGTAAACTAATGTGATCCATATGTGTCTCCATCCATTTGCGCTTCCTTCCATATGCTGGTGTAGATATCCTTCTGTCTGGTGTTGATGGCTGAAGTGTAATGCTGGCTCCAGGGATCAGCTTATTGCCTCCCTAGCGCATCAGCACATACAACGGTTGTGATGCTGGCTCCGGGGATCAACCACAGTGCGGTCTCCCCAGCGCATCAGCATGACAACCGTCTGGATTGAGCCATGAAGGGTACATCTCTGGGGTCTTCAAGCGGGCACCTTCCATCCTCGCTGTTTCGTCGACTAACCCACGACACCTCAAGAGGGCTCGACGGTGATTCTGGCGTCCCAGCATCACCCCCCTCTGTCCCCCACTCAACTCAGCCCAGCTTACTTACCTGTACATCAGCGTTTCTTTCTTTCTATTGTGCTTGAGATCCCCAGCCAGAATCTTTCCGTCTCAACCACAGCCAGTTGCTGCTCCTCTGCTGCTTCAGGTAAGTTCTTCACTGTGCGACGCAACTCTTGGCCACTGAATCCGATGTCTCTGAGAAACCGGGTTGTAAAGTGTGCCACAAATCCTCGACAACCCACCTCCACTGTGTAAACCCGGACTTTCCATCCTCATTATTCTGCTTCAGCAGCTAGTTGAGCATACCGCAGTTTCTTCCTCTCATACACCTCATCTACAGCATCCTCCCATGGCACTGTTAACTCTACCAGGTGAACAAGGCGTGCTGATCCAGACCACAAAACAATATCTGGTCAAAGGTTAGTGGTGGCAATCTCAGGTGGAAAAATAAGCCATTGACCAACATCTGCCAGCATTTTCCAGTCTCTAGCAGCTTCCAGTTGTCCTGGGCGAGGATTGGTTTTAATACCTTTTCTTGGTGGTTGCTCTCCTGGGCGGAGGAATGTTGTCTTTTGTGTGTAATGTTTTGATGGAACAGGTGGCAACTTATTGGTCATGTTACGCTTGACCCAAGTAAGGCTAATCACATATCAAAGTAAACTGAGTAATATAACATAACTTACAGGGAAATAAAATTGAAAACTGATTTGTTGCCTAATATTTTTGTTCATTTCTGAATATGGTTAAATTGATTATTTTTTATTTGATTATTTTTAATTGATTTATTTTTCTGTCACTGACATCCAAATCTCCTTTTGTATTTTAGATGGGATAAAAAAGGTACACTTAGAGTACAATAGCTCATATTTCATTCTGCTATAATGAAAAGTTGGTAGTATTTGTTTCACCACAAAAGACACACCCTTTCCAACTCAGAATCCGGGCATAAATCATGGGAAGAAGTGGGCTGGGAGACATGAAGGTACTTTGTAGTGAAGAATATTAGCATACCTTTCTACATAAATTACAGGTCTGCTTTGTGTCAAGGAAATGGAGAGAGCATAAGAGATAAAGCTGCCATGGGTGATGAAGGATGGGAAGATTAATCCTTCCCAGGGTAGGACCCTTTTCTACCGTGACCTGAGCCCAGGCTTTGAGGTCCCATTTAGTAGCCCTGCCGAGCCAGCCAGAAAATTCCTCTCCAGCCTCTTCTTGGCTCATGCAACAGGCTCATCCATGCATTCTGGATACCTTCAACCTCCCTGTACATGTTCTTTAGTCATGGTTGCTCAAGCATGGCCCATGTAAAGTGTTGAGGTATAATTGCATTCCTCAGAATAAGATCAGATAACTGCTGAGGAATGCTGAGCTTTAGTCACTTTCACTGTTGTAATAATAAAGGGGAGGGGGTGAGAAAGTAAACTTCCTCAATTGCACAGAATAGAAGCAGGTGTGAAAAAGTGGTGTTAGTCTGTGATAACAATGGACCTTTACTGATTTCCGCCATTATTATATGGTGCTTCTTAAAGCTCAGATTTTTCTTTACAAATACAGGTACAAGGTGTGAAGCATAGGCCGACATCTGGCATTTTGTAAACTGTTTTCGGCTCATTAACTTATATTCATTGTCAAAATAAAGTAAGGTACGGTTGATAGGTCTATTTGAATAATCTAAATAGTGACAGATCTAAATACTGCTGGCAATAAACAACTAAACTTTTTATATCAAAGACCTCCAACCACTGTATTTTGTTGCATGATGATTCTAAAAATGAATCCCCACTGATGGGAAAACAACAGTATCATGTATGCAGAGTTAAGGGTGGCTGTATTTAGAACCACAGTTAAACTCAACACTTTTTAAAAAATTGTTCAAGACTGTTGGAACCCACCTTTTATGTTTATGAAATGGTTCTGTTAAAACAAACATCTGGGCTGTTTATTTCTGCCAGAATCCAGAGATCTAAATACAGTATGCTAGACCAAAATTCTGTCTTTACCAGAATCAACCATTGACCTTGGATACCACTAATCTTGAGTTGATCTTCCAGTACTGGGATTGTATTTTTCTTTGTGTTTTGCCCAGAAAACATGATGTTCCCTGTAGTACTGTTTGGGGTTGTGGTTCTAGAAGATGAGTTAAGTTTTGTTTAATAAAACTTGGACCAATCTTAGACAGAGTAATTCAGCTATACAGTTATCATGCTGTAGTTAATGCATGAATACACATTTTGTATTAAATGACATCACCTGTTTATTCTGTGCTATGGTAATAGTATTGCTTGTACCATTCTAGTCAACCAATATTGTAGTCTGTGATTGTAATTTGCACTTTGGTACATTTGACATACGCAAGTATTTCACTAAGTTTAATGTTAAAAAGCATTTTTTTTGTACCGTGAAGAGCAACTAACAAACAGACTGCTATTCTCCCTGCCTGTGATACCTGCCTACATCACAAGGCTGATGTAAAGGACCTGTTTCTAGCTTCACAGTTATAATGCTTAAGTATTTTCGTTCTCTGTAGAGAAAGTAGAGCATTGTGTTTGTTAATGAACTGGATGAAGGAGAAGAATGCAACAATAGAAAAAGCACCCTTACTTCCACTGTATGCTAAGCATGTTTCAGCACCTGAAAACTAAGGGCTTGCAAGACTGATAGCACGGTGCTGCAGTAAATTGTTGCTGGGCAGGAAATCTACGTTAGCAGGGTAATTTGGACAATGAAGCATTTGACAGCTAACCCATCAACAGCAGTGCACCCTGGGGAGGCAACTCACTTTGAGTTTTTTCATCCAGCCAAGCATTAATGAAGCAGGGCCTAAATAGGAGCATCATTTTCCAATCGAATAACATACACTGTTTATCCCACTGAGTGAAAGGGACTCTGTCAGGCACAGACACAGCATAACGCCCTACATTAGACCTAATTGTGGCAGTTTTAGCTGCTGCAGCCAAACCTCATTTTGGGGAAAGGTCTTTCTTTATGCCTGATGTACCCCTCTCAGGGACAGTATATAGTGCCTGTGAAAGTTTTGTTAATTATGCAATTCAATAACAGTAACTTATCAAACCAGTGGGAATGTGAGACACATTTTCTCTGTTTTTATTAAACTTATCAATTATAGCCCTCAGTTTAACAGCATGGAGTCATGATGTTTTCCTGTGTTTGAGGTCGAAGTAGTTCAGCTTTTTAATGATAAGGATATTTTTTATGAAGTTTCTTACACAAGTCACTTCTAGGAATTCTAATTCAAAACAGATGCATTCTGATTGAACATAAAATATGTAGTTTTACAGCACAGTAACAACAACACTCATCAAAGGCTTTGATAAAAGAGCTCTCACTATAATTTTTTGGTTTGATTCTCTTTTTATATTCCTAATCCAATTATTTAGTAAATCCATCAAATAGTGAAAAGTCCAGGTGCAGGTTCCTACAATAGACTGGCACCCAAGGGAGTTGTACAATGGACCCATATTAAGTCGAGGAGGAACATAGATGTATTGTGATCCAAGCTAGACAGTGGGTACAGTGATTGTAGATTGTATCATGGACCAGCACTGATCTGAGCTCTAGATTAGTTTATCCTTATTTTATAATTTCCCAGTCTGGGCAACCAGACCTTTTTCTTTCAAATATGGTACAATCCCGTTGACTATTTCATTAACAGCTAAAGTATTGATTTTTTTTTTACCTCAAGATACTTATATTGTGTATATGTATATATGTTTTGTTAGTGCAAGCGTATACCTTCTAATACATGATACTTTCCGGAGCTCTATGACACAATAAAATAAACTGCAGCTTCTTTTGAGATTAAATATTATCTAAGACATGCCCGTTTCTCATTTACTGCATGTCATAACCCTATCTTAATACCAGTTTTCCAATCATGCACTGTGTGCATCTGTGAGGTACAGTAGACAAAATACATTTTTGCTTCAGTCAAAAGTACTTGTACAATCTCATCACTTGTTAAATAAGACCTGGAAGTAAACATTTAAAAAGCTTTCTGGATGAATACAAGTTGTTTAGTTTCCCTCCAAGTAAGCCACTGTAATAGGACTCTGTTACTTTAACTGGTAACTACTATCCACAGTTCCTGTCGACCCAGAGCACTTTTAAAATGCTCATTGCTCTTCTGCTACGCACAGCCGCTCACTACCCAAGTCAGTGCCAGTTATATGGGGGCATTCTTGCTGGGCTGGCTACAGAGTTTCTGCACAGATGGGTACCTGTGAATAGTACTTGTGTGACATTTCTTGATCACATACAATTTAGAATTTTTTGGATCATTTTTGGAATTACTAGGATTTAGTTCTAGTCAAATTAAGCTGATTTGTTGCAAAAGGAAAGAACAAATCTTTTCCATGTTTTTCAGATACCGGTACATTTTTCATAAAAAAAAATATTTCTTTTAGTGGCAGGATGGCTTGCAGTGGTGAAGTGTAGTGACGTCATGGACCAGGAAGGAACTGAACCAAAACAGTGGATGGGCGGGTGAAAGCTGAAACGCTACTGCGGTCAACGTATTTATTAACTAAATAAACAAAAACAACAGATTTAAACAGACAACAAAACACAAAACAAAAAGGCGCGATGGCCAAACAAACAGAAACAAGTATATTTTTAAATATAGCAATTGTTTTTTCGCCGCTCTCCCGTAGTGTACACTCAAACCCCACAGCACTGACAGCTGCAGGTTCTTATACTCTGGCCGAGGGTTTAACTAGCTGTTAATTATCTTATTACCCTCGCCACAGTCTGCATCGTTTGGTAAGGATGCGTGACTGTCAGCTAGTTAAATAATCAGTAGCTGATCAGCCACGCATCCTCACGGGGGTTTTTAAATATAAAAAACAATAACAAAAGACGCGGCGCTTTTATCCGCGCCGCAAACAAAAATACAAATAATAATAAATAAATACATAGAGGCGGGACACTCCGCCACACTTTTGTAATTTTTTTGTACTTATTTTAACTAATGGCACTATTTCCTGCCATTCTAAACATTGCTGGAATAAAAAGTGAAGTTATCTGCATGTATGCAGCCCCTAACATGTCTAAAGGGCGTGCACACCGAACGCAACGCGTATGCCGCATCCTTGCTCGTTGCTCTGTGTCGCTGCAGACCACTGTTCACGCTGACGGCAGCAAGGTGAAAGTCAGTGGGTGGTCTGTTGTTACTTCACGGCTGCATGTACAGTGACTTTTGGTTGCCAAGCAACAAACAGTAAATGCTAACAGGAAGGGAAAACTTTTTTATATAGAAAACACAAAGCTAAATATTTCAAGTAGTCCCCAGGTACACCAGCTATATCGTATTGTCTGTTTTTTGTTTGCCTGCTGTACTTTAAGTATTGTATTTGTTTATTCTGTACTTCACCTACATTATTTATTGTATTTTACAGTTTATTTTGTATTCGTTTTGTATATTCCTAATTTGTATAAAGTTGACAATGTAACAGTTATTTCATGATTCAGCTAAATACTACTACCACTACGACTACTACCACCACTGCTACTACGACTACTACGACTACTACTACTACTACTACTAATAATAATAATACCTACCAGTAGGTTCTGTGGTGATGGGAGAACATCATATGTTGACCTGATGAGGAAACTGATCCTGCTCTGTTCCATTGTCCATAGGTCTTGCCAGCCGGTCTTGCGTTGTTCCACACTCCCCCATCTCATCCATTCTCCCTGCTTGGCCTAGGAAACAGCCTCTATGCATCCTCTCCTCTTGCTTTTGCACCTCATTGACTACCAGCTTCCTCTGTTGAGCTGGGGCTGCCTTGTGCCATGTAGGAGGAGCTGACCTGAGACTAAGACCCCCTCTTCCATGCTGAACTTGCCCCACGGCTTTCTTTGCCGCCCATTTTCTTCCAGTTTTCAACACAGGTGCTGCCTCCCTTATGCATTTGTCGCGTAACTCTACCAGTCAGTAGAGTTCCAGTCGGACCTCGGCGCGCTTAAACTCCTCGGTTAGAGCGGAGACTGATAGCTGCAGGATTCCTTTACCATAAAGTCCCACTCTGCTGAGGCAGTGTGGAACTCCCAACCATTTCCTGATGTATGAACTGATTAAAGCTTCCAGCTTCTCAACAGTTGTCAAAGAAACCTTGTACACAGTCAGTGGCCACAGCAGCCTCGGCAGTAGACCAAACTGAAAGCACCAGTTTTAGTTTGCCTGGTAAAGCACTGCTGTCTATGCTCTTGAACCCTCCCACTGCTTGTTGTCTAACTTCTCCCACAATGAACTGTGTCATTTAGATCCCCATCATACCATCTCCCAAGACTTTTCTCTGGCTTGTATCAAAGATGAAATACATTCACATATATCTCTTTTAGTAAGCTTGTATTAATTAGATTGAAACAATGGGCGGTAATATATTTTTTTATGCATGTACCACAGAATTGTTGTATAATTTAGTTTAAAAAAAAAAAAAAATTAAAATAAACCTCTAGGGGTGAATCTATAGATTGCTTAATCAATGCAAAAGAATTAAGCTACGAGTGTCCTTATGGCAGGAAACCATAAATAGTCCAGGAGATGGAGCTTTGCTAGTTTCTAGAGACTTTAGTGATCTTTTACAGTAAACAGAGGAAATGATTTAGGCCAAGGCTATACATAATTGATATAATGGGTCATGTATAATAATTGCACAGATAAATAGGCTTAAAAAAGGATTATTGATGTGTATATATGTGCAGTACAACATTTCCATCACATACACTTTCTACTGTACTGTGATTTAGGCTACTGTATTTCTATATATTGTGTAGATCAGTGGTTCCTAACCTTTTTGAACCTCCAAAAATTTCACGGACCACCATGTACTACTATCATAGTAACACAAAGCCGCTATACATTTTACTTTCCACTGTAGATGTTGTTGAAACAGCTGGTGCTGTTTCAGCAATGTCACAGCTTGAATGTCTGGTTGGAGTGATGACAGTTTTAGCCTTGCATCTTGTTCCACATCCAGCTTACTTGGGTACTTTTAATTTCAACCCAATTAGCTCAGAAAATCCACTTTCACAAGACTATGTGGTGGCAAACCGCATCAGATACTTTACTACCTTGTTGGACAGTTCTGGATACTCAGATTGAATGTGTAACCAGAAGTCAGCGTTTAGCTGCGTGAAGACTAACTTTAAAGAGCTGTCACATAGCTCTGTTAGGCTGTCTTCATCCTTTGATTTCAAGTTTGTGTGCATTTCACTGTCAACGTTCACAAATGGGTTTCTAATCCACTCGTTTTTGGAGTCAGGGTTACTGTGTTTCGTTTCTAAGTGGTGCTGAAGATTGGCTGGCTTCAAACTTTCGACAACACCTAGTAACATACAACACATAGTGGTCGCGGCTCCTCTTCACTACAAGTCCAAGTAAATCCCATTTCCATGTATGTATCGCTGTACTTCTGCATTTTTGCGTTTAGTCTGTCTCTGTTGCAGGGTTCCACTTGATACCACAAGTGGCTGCTTGTGACTTTTTTTGACAGGTGAGGCACAAATCACAATCGGTATTAACACCCCCCCACCCAATGGCTAACGTACTAAAAGTAAATTTACTTTGTTCAGCTGATTTCATATATGCCTCTGCTGAGAGCATTTTAATTCAAATAATAGACTGACTGCAGTCACTATGTAAAGTATACCCCCCTCAATTAAAAAAAGCAACATTAGCACTGTAAACAACACACAACTTACAGAATTGCGGATACAAGTTTTTATAATCAACTGGCAAATCAGAACCTTAACACCACGTATTATTTAGTTCTACAAGTTATGTGACACCAGCATGGAACATTTGCTATAAAGACACAAATGCAATAGCACAAAATAATTAAAAACGAACAAGGCAGCTTGTCATGTCGTGGTAAGAAATTTACAGTTTTATGTCCATTAAAAGAGATGTAGCCTTGCCTTATTTAGTTGAAAGAAGGAAACATTAGTTTGTTCACAGCGCTGCCTGCCATTTTATGGTCTCCTTGCCGCGTTCTTTTACCGTCTTTCTTCATACTCTCCAGTGCCCTTGTTATTCTGCCGTCCTTAACAATTGAACGTCTCTCTTCTTGGGATCTTACTGTAACACTTATTTTCTTCAGGTCGCATATAATATCAGATTCAACTAAAAGCATTATTGAACACATTAAAATCACACAAATTCTAACTTCTCCAAATACAGTTGGTGCCTCACCAAGCTGTGGTTACCATAGCAATGCTTCAGAAAGGATAGAGCCTCACGCAGCACTACATTGTTCCGGCATTCTGGAGTTGTGCTTTCACTACTGGTGAAAGCGAGTTGTGACTTTTAAATAATGTCACTAGCACTTCTGTGAATTTGCATGTATTTAATATATACATGCTTAACTGTGCTTTAAATGTGTTTATATTTCTCTCAATAAAAAGAATATGCAAAATGTTATTTAGCCCTTGGAAATTATTGGTGAGGCCATGCCTCACTTGCCTCGGCTGACGGGCTGCCTCTGTACTCCACTGCCACTTGCTTCATTTTCACTTGCTTTCCTCTTCAAAGACCCTGTTTTTATATCAGAGATCCATTGCTGATACTTCCCACTAGCGGGGTGAACCTTGTGGCGTTGCTTCTAACATGTGGTGAGTTGCAGCTTGTGACATGATTTAGTTACTAGGCTAAATCACATCACACGTTGCAACTCGCTGGACATTTAGCCACACTTATACAATGTGTGCAAAGTGTAATACAGCTGACTTGACTTGCGTTGTGAAATTGGGGCCTTGCAGGCAAGGCCGGCCTTAGAGCTTCTGGTGCCCCAAGCGTGAGTAGATCACAGTGCCCCACTTAATTTTGCATACAATTTACCATCTTTTTTTTTTCTTTCATAAGATGTTTTGATAAGATATAAATGCAGTAGTATTAGCTATTTATAATATATATATATATATATATATATATATATATATATATATATATATATATATATATATATATATATATATATATATACTGTGTATGCCTTAGTTTATTCAACAAGCTTCAATCCAACATCAAATTGCATAGTGGAGCTTTGCATTACTTTACTTACTTGACTAGAGTATCATACCATACAATGAGACACATCAGAAACTTCAAGCTTTTCAACGCACTGGCCAAGGAAGCTGCTTCACTTCTAGCTTTTGGATCCCTGGTTTCTTGTGAAAGCACATGCAAAGCATCATACACACTACCAACCTAATAACGCACAGCTTTTACGCTACCGACTCTACATTCCCATCTGGTTTCTGACAATGATTTAACTGTCAATCATGAAACATGATCGGAATATTTTCCATCCGTTGTGTGTGTTTTGTTCTTCTTAACTGAAGATGTCGGTCTGTGGTTGCTTGTGTTGCCTTGCCCCATGCACTGCTTGTAAGGGACTGGGAGGGAATGCAGAGTTAGGGTTAAAAACCCTAACAACGCATTTCCCTACTTTTTGTCGTATTAATATCAACTGTAAATGATGCATTTACAAAGTTTTTTGCTAAGAATTTCCTTCCTGTTTTGAGAATATATTTATAGCTAGAAAGCCTGTATATTATATTAGAGCAGAAAAATAAAACTGACTATATTAAACACATCACATGTGTATGTATGTTAAACACTGACACAGGTGTGTGTGTGTGTGTGTGTGTGTGTGTGTGTATATATATATATATATATATATATATATATATATATACATTACATGATTAGTTTTTCTTCACCTATTCACACAGTGTTTAGTGATCTTCGCCTCACCCCCCGCCAGCGCTACAATTTACTGGGCCCTGGTGCAAGACTGAAGAGACAGCCCCCCACCCCCCATGCAGCACAACATAAAGAAAACATTTTGAAAATAAATACATGAGTGACAAAATCTCAATCGGTCATAAACGTATTTTTCAACAAAACATATTCTAGCATTATTTTAAGATGACTGTGAACAAGACAGTAATCAATCAAGTAACAGTATATCCAAACATTTTAATAAATCAATTGTGTAACAAGATGATTCAATTTGATTAATAACTCGATTTAGTTAATATTTAATAGGCAGGGGAGGCAATAGGGGGGACTTGGGTGGGCTGAAGCCACCCCAAAGTTTACCTTAGCCCCCCTGTAGCCCCACCACAGAAAAATTAAAAAGATATCTCAAATTTCGGAATTATCGTTGTGACTTAAAGTTGTGTAAGACTTTCCAGAGACTTCATGTGGCTTTAAACAATCAAACTATTCCAGGTATCGTCTTCAACAAGGCGACTTTAATCAGGGACCAACAATACAGTCCAGGCATTCAACGTGAACTGCTTCGTGCTGAAGGGGGAACTGCGTTGCTACTAAACATTCCCTCCAGTAAATGCTAGCTCACAAACTCTTGTGTTGATTCCATTTCAGTACGTTCAAAAGTTCCTACTAGTTTCTAAAAAACATATTTAAAAACTCTTATTGGTTTACTTTTAAACCATTATATTTAGTTTAAATTGCAGTTGTTAACAATCAATGTTATTCAAAGTTTCTAATTATTTCAACTTGCTTAAACATTTAACTATAACCTATAAATATTAGTTGTCTGTCCACTTTGTGACTGCTTATTTTATTACAGTGTAACGGGCAGTGTTGTGTGACACACACTGCCGTTACAGATCCTGCCCTGTGTCGGTGAGATGAGATCACGTTAAAAGCTCTAAAACCACCACTACAAACTAGCCTGGCTCTTTCGTATTGTGTTTTACTCTCCATTCACACAAGGGCATTGAATGCCCAATTGATTTTTATGTTGCACTGTATTTTTCGATATGTGTAGATAATGGCGAATAACAATGAATGGGGATTTTTTTATTATGTCTGTTATTTGTGTTTAAGGTTTTATTTCAACATTGTATCAATGTATAGGAGGCTGTGTGGTCCAGTGGTTAAAGAAAAGGGCTTGTAACCAGGAGGTCCCCGGTTCAAATCCCACCTCAGCCACTGACTCATTGTGTGACCCTGAGCAAGTCACTTAACCTACTTGTGCTCCGTCTTTCAGGTGAGACGTAGTTGTAAGTGACTCTGCAGCTGATGCATAGTTCTCACACCCTAGCCTCTGTAAGTCGCCTTGGATAAAGGTGTCTGCTAAATAAACAAATAAAAGCAGTGATACGACAGAGACAGCTCAAAAGGCGACAAGGTTTTCTATACAGGAAAAAAAGATGCCTTACAACAACGTTTCCCCTGCGCAGTGAAATGTCAAGGTTTGTAAACTAGCTGCTACCACATCTTTAACAAAACATTCTTCAGATGTATTCTCCCATAACTAAAACATTTAATCAAATATAGTTAGGAAACGAGTGTTTCTGCTAGTTCTCTATCAAAGAAATTGGCTGTTTTTGTTACGTTACATTTTCTGTAGGATTTTTCTTCTTTGCAACGCTTTTGTATAATTGCAATACGCAGCAATACAATGTAGCAATTATGCAAGAATACCACAGTTGAAAATTGCAACTTTGTATATAACTGTGTACCAAACCAGACTTCAACAAACAGCATACATATATCCATTTTACAATCCGCTTGGTCAGCTTTAAAATATGTATGCTTTAAAACCCAATTCAAAATAATAATAAAAAAAGTCAAATGGAGGACTGAGACTACTATTACCATCAAACTTATTGCCAAATGACTCTGTAGAATAGATCTGATTTCCAGAGCTAGCAGAATCTTCACAGTGTATGAAGACTAATGTTTAAATAAATATGATCATACATGCCATGTGAGCCCTGGGCTGGTGTGATTAGAAACTATCCACCTCCATACAGGTAAGCATTCACACAGGGCAAAAAGAATAGATCTGCACCAGGGTCGATTGCCCAAACGAGCCGAGACCACCTGTTTTTCTGATCTCTGATCTCGGATCGGATCATTAGCTCTAAGGCCCCATTCACATGGGAGCGATTGAACGCTCGCTTGAGGTGTGCAGCGTCGCCGGTTCATGCTCTGCCCTGTTACAACAGCCCTTGTAAATTGTGTTGGGTAAAGGCATCTGTTAATTTATTATTATTATTATTATTATTATTATTATTATTATTATTATTATTATTATTATTAATAATAATAATAATAATAATAATAATAATAATAATATTAACAGGCACTTAATCTGCATCAGATTCCACCATCCTAATACTGAGACATATCAAAACATTGACACTTAATATACATGCCCACACAAAGTGGAGTGTAGCCCCCTCAAATTTTTGCCTAGCCCCCCTGAGTTCCGTCAACAGGGAGAGTCTGGCACCACCACTGTTAATAGGTTAAAATTAGTCACAAAACGTATTAAAACATATTAATCATAGGCATCAATTGGATTTTTAAATTAATGTTATCAAGTACAAAAGTTAGTACGAAAATGTTTCTATTAAAAAAAAAAAAACACACATGTGCATGTCAAAACCTAGCCCACATTTACAACTCATAAGCAAAAACATCATTCTATGAACAAACTTAAACACAATTAATATCCCAAAAGCATGTATTTTTTATTTTAAATACTGAATTTTAATCATCTGTTAGTAATATTCCAAGTTGATGGAATAAACAGATTTTAGCCTTTTGGCTGACAGTGATTTAGGGATGCTGTTTGTGCATTGTGGAGAATTTGTTTAGACAAAAAATTCCAAGCTGTAGTTACATCATATGTAATAAACTATAACAGTAATATTATGGGTCAAATATATAAACACATCTCGCTAAACAGTACAGACCATCGGAAATCGAGTGTTTATTGTATTTTGCCAGTATTGCATGTACAGTTGTAATGTATCTATTAGAATACAGTGCATTTGCAGTACAGCTATGGTCAAAAGTTTATATATCTCCCTATATAATTGATTTTGCTTCACAGTCGAGTGAAGCCTGTGGAATAATGCTATATTAACATACTGAATTACATACTGCTTTGTACTGACTGTCTGGCACACCCGTATTACTGCAGGTAGAGGGCAGCAGTCTCGTGGGATCCGCCTGTCGGTCATGGCGATGACACGGAGAGGTGGGGAAGAGGGTGTGTTGGCTTTCCCTCTCTCTAAGTGGCTGAGGGGCGGGCCTCGGGAGACTGCTCGGCCCATAAGAACTGGCTTGGTTGTGCGCTCTGGTGGCCGTGTTCGGGGAAATAGTGTCGCTGGCAGAAGAGGCCAGAGTGAAACAAGGAGCAGGCGAGCCTGGCTGAGGGGACAGCCTTTGATAAAAACTAATTTCACAAAGTAATATAAGTAAATATGTACCCAAGGGGACATGTGTAGATGTACGGGGAACCCTGGCCAACCCCAGTGTATAGGGCCAACGAAGTGTAGGACGGAGACCCGTGCTGACCGGCTTAGCGGCAGTGGGGGCACTGCATAAGCAGCACTTTTGTTTGTAGTTTTATTACTGTGTTATTTATCCTTTTTCTTTCGCCTTCTGTTTTCATTATTATTTTTGAGCACGGAATGGTATACCTGTGTTGGTAACCCCGTGGTCCTGTTTTACTGTTGGCAGTATACAGACCACAGACAACAGCGCCCTCTGCAGGCTAAATTAAAAAAAAAAGGAAAATAAATAAATCTGGGCACCTGTGCAGTGTTTGCAAATAAAATCTTCTGTCTCCCGCTTCAGTGAATACCCCCACCCTTCCAATCCATACTTAGCGAAAAACTGTGGCATTTAAAAATGTGCTATTTCTAATTCCAACATGCCTTAAATACTACTGTACAACTATTATTGCATCCGGTAGACTTCTGCGATATCGTTCAGTAGTTTCATTGATTACATGATATTAAATAAAACATCTAAACTATGTTAATCAAGGTTTTTTTTTAGGCATGTAAAAACATAGGCCTAATAGTTGATAGTTTTTAAATGAGCACTTTTAATTACTATATATATATATATATATATATATATATATATATATATATATATATATATATATATATATATATATATATATATTATTAGGCTGTCAATCTCACAAATAAAAAAAAATTCTTAGTTAATCTAGGTTTTAATCGCATATTAAATTGTTACAATTACTACATCCATCTCATTTAAATTTGTTTTATTACTGATGCTATTGTTTTTATTATCCTTAACTGTAAATAAAATTGTTTAAAATGTATTTATTTAACCAGGAAATTTACCCATTGAGACCACCACCAAAATGTACTAGGGGCAATAATTTAGAAATTACAAACACAACCATCACAATAAAATGTGTTGGTTGTATTTGTAAAATTACGCGCAATTGTTAGGTTTTACATACTATGCGCCAAAAAAAGGAGCAACGACGCCTAACTCATTTAAAAAGAAAAAGAAAATCATACTTAGCTTGATATGGGCTTGCAGTGATCCTGCATTTCTGTCGAAACTGGTGGGTTTAATTTGTTGTTGTTATTGTCTGTAGCAAAAGAGCTGCTTGTGTATTTTGAGAGATGAAAGCGTGTTCAGCACGCAGCAGACTAGATGTACTCGTGTGTGATACTGGAACTCACTTTGACGTTTGAAGTAAGCGTCTTTCTGTCCAATGAGCCGTTATAAAAACAAATCCCATTCATTTTTAGTGCTTTGCTTCATTAAGCGGTTCAGTGACTAACTTTCTATTTAAACAATAACTGCACTCAGACACTCAATAAAATGTTGCCGCGGTCGGGATTGAAGTACAGTGTGCCGAAAGGCTCAAGACACAGCAATGCGATTAACGTGCGTTAAAATAATTAATCTCCAAAAATTAATCTCTCAAAGAATTAACAAATTAATCGCAGAAGTTAACTGAGATTAATTGACAGCCCTAATTATGTATGTATGTATGTGTGTGTGTGTGTGTATGTATGTATGTATGAACATATGAACATAAAAAGAACATAAGAGTTTAGAAATGAGAGTAGCTTCAAGTTCTAACATTTTGTTTCTGAGACTTCTAGCATTCTGTTTTTTTGTTTTCTCTCCCCTTTCTTTCTAGTTTAAATGCTTCTGATGACATGACATGGTTTATTTAGATTTCCAGAAAGCTTTTGACAAAGTCCAGCATAAAAGATTAATTCTCAAACTGAACGCAGTAGGGATTCAAGGAAATGCATGCACATGGATTAGGGAGTGGTTAACATGTAGAAAACAGAAAGTACTGATTAGAGGAGAAACCTCAAAATGGAGCGAGGTAACCAGTGGTGTACCACAGGGATCAGTATTAGGTCCTCTGCTATTCCTAATCTACATTAATGATTTAGATTCTGGTATAGTAAGCAAACTTGTTAAATTTGCAGACGACACAAAAATAGGAGGAGTGCAAACACTGTTGCAGCAGCAAAGGTCATTGAAAATTATCTAGATGGTATTCAGAACTGGGCAGACACGTGGCAAATGACATTTAATAGAGAACAGTGTAAGGTATTGCACGCAGGCAATAAAAATGTGCATTATAAATATATGGGAGTTACTGAAATTGAAGAAGGAATCTATTAAAAAGACCGAGGAGTTTGTTGACTCAGAAATGTCTTCATCTAGATAATGTGGGGAAGCTATAAAAAGGCCTACAAAATGCTTGGATATATTGTGAAAAGTGTTGAATTTAAATCAAAGGAAGTAATGTTAAAACTTTACAATGCATTAGTAAGACCTCGCCAAGAATATTGTGTTCCGTTCTGGTCACCTTGTTATACAAAGGATATTGCTGCTCTAGAAAGAGTGCAAAGAAGAGCAACCAGAATTATCCCGGGTTTAAAAGGCATGTCGTATGCAGACAGGCTAAAAGAATTGAATCTATTCAGTCTTGAACAAAGAAGACTACGCAGCGAT
Organism: Acipenser oxyrinchus oxyrinchus; assembly: GCA_030684275.1. Classification (NCBI taxonomy): domain Eukaryota; kingdom Metazoa; phylum Chordata; class Actinopteri; order Acipenseriformes; family Acipenseridae; genus Acipenser; species Acipenser oxyrinchus. The sequence continues at coordinate 44,665,162 of CM060248.1, forward strand.
CTGATTCAAACATTCAAAATTCTAAAAGGTATTGACAATGTTGACCCAGGGACTTTTTGACCTGAAAAAAGAAACAAGGACCAGGGGTCACAAATGGAGATTAGATAAAGGGGCATTCAGAACAGAAAATAGGAGGCACTTTTTTTACACAGAGAATTGTGAGGGTCTGGAACCAACTCCCCAGTAATGTTGTTGAAGCTGGACACCCTGGGATCCTTCAAGAAGCTGCTTGATGAGATTCTGGGATCAATAAGCTACTAACAACCAAACGAGCAAGATGGGCTGAATGGCCTCCTCTCGTTTGTAAACTTTCTTATGTTCTGCTTCACTGAAGTATGTCTGTCATACAGCCCAGCAATAATTACGGGGGTCGATATCAAATAGAACCTCGTTCATTGGAAAGCCCCAAACCTCGTCTTTTGAGTGGTGCCCAGCAAGCAGGGCTGTCTCTTACCGTGCCTGAGTAAAAGTAGTTCAAAATATATCCCGCCGGGGGGATTTTTAACATTGTGCGGACCCTAAAGTAACAAAAAAAAGTCTCAAAACAAATGTTATTCATTTTTAAAAGCTCAAAAGTTTGCCAAGGGTGGGATTAGCTTGAAGCGGTGTGGGCCCTTTCTGTTGTTCATTAGCCAGGAGGACTCTCTAGCATTAGTTGCAGAATGCTTTATTTACTTTTGGGCTGAATTGATGTGACTCAACACAATGATGAAAGCTGATTGTTTAGGCTCCAGCAGGAGTGGAGTTTCATAAATTCACACCGCAAAATGCAAACACTGAATGAACTGGAATAGCATTTGACTATAGTTGGTTGATTGCTAATGGTATGGTATCCACTTAGTGGCTGTCGCTGTGTCTCTGTAAACTAGTAACGTACAACAACTACAAACATTAACAGAATAAAATTAAATAAATAAATTAAATTTTAAAAAAAAAAAACTTACCTTTTAAGTTAAACTTTGCACCACCAATTGTGCATAGCTCTCCTCTCCGTAACTCTACTGTCTGTCTTATTTCAGTCTAGCTCAGACGCTCACGTGAATTTCACGGGATGCAAAATTATGTTTAAATTAAACAAACAAACCCACAGCAATCTGCACTGTTGGAGGCGTCTGGTGACCCGTCCAATGTTTTTATTTTTTTGTGACCCGTCCAACGTGGTGCCCCTCACAGCCGCGTGCTTTGTGTGTCCCTAAGGCTGGCCCTGCTTGCCGGTGCAAGGAGGCTAATTTTATTTTGTTTTCCGGCGGATCCCTAAAGGACCACAGACCACAGGTTGGGAACCACTGGTGTAGATCAACTACCATGTTTACAGGTAGAAAATAAGGATACTGTTGGAACAGCTGCCCTCTTGGGTGTCATGATTTTTTAGACAGTAGAAAAATGGATGTTTCCTTACAGGCATACAAGTTATTTTCTTCCTCCTTTAACAAATTTTGTTACCCCAGCACTTTGCTAAGATGTGCAATGTCTAGTAGTTGAATTGATAACCTTATAAATCAATATGCACGCTCTTGCCATTAAGTAAGCAGGTTGTCTATCTGTTCTGAATAAAGACGAACCCATATACATTCCACATTGATTCACGGCCTGGCTTGCTGCACTGTATATTGATTAGATACTGAATTCAAAGATGTATCACAAAGCTAATATCAGCTACACATGTTAAGTCTTGCTTGAATGGTTTTAAAATGTTTTTTTTTTTTTGGCCAATGGCAGTCTTGAGAAAACCTAACTAGTTAATCTACAGTTACCTTGCAGGATTAGATTAAAAGTGAAAATTAACAAATTGTCCCATTTAAGTTGAAAAATCAAACCAGTTGCAAATGAGTCGTAAGTCTAGGGTGAAATGTACTAAACATGTGCAATGCTGTTAGCTCATTTTTAGGGAATGCTTTAAGGCAGCAGTTTTGCTTTGCTGTTCAGCCTTAGATTAATATGCAATTATGGTCGTTGCTGCATACATTTGCAAACATGGGGTGGAGATAATGTAAATGGGGGTTCTCCAATATTATAATTAGATGTAATAAAGGTGCTGACAATTGAGATATTTACAATTGCATCAATTTAAGAACTTTTGAAAGCATGTTTTAAACAGTTGCAATTGTTGGCATTTCCCAGTCCGCTTTTTTCTTGTGCGTTCCCAGTTGTACTCAATGCATTTTTGAGATGAACAAATATCTCTTTTTCCCTAAAAGCAGGGTCTACTTACAAGCCTTGAAAACATTGGTTTCCCCAATGTGTTTGGAACAATAGACTGCATACATGTGCCACTAACCCCTCCAGCTCATTCTGAGCATCTTTATAGGAATAGGAAACACACCTACACAGCTAATCTGCAGGTGCACTGCACCATTGACTAACTTACATAAAAACTGACAGTATACATTTGGCTTATAGGCTAATCATGATAATACAAATTAGTGATATAATGCAAAATTTGTTGCTGGTCCCTTGAAATTCATATTAACAAGAATTGACTGTCCTCCTGTAAGTACCTCTTGTAACTTGTCAATGCGGCACCATGATCTATTTTGTGTTCATTTTCTAGGCTACTAAGTAGGCCAAGTTAAAAATAATAATTATAAAAAAAAGCTAAAATCATTTAGTTTAAATTTAAAATAATCTTTTATTTGCATTTTACACCAATGTGTACAATGCAGCAGAATGATGTATTTTGTGTTACTGGTAAACACATTAGTGTTATTTCAAGCCTTGATTTATACATTTAAAATACACTGAGCACCATAAATGTATGCGTGTGCGATTTGTATTGTATTTTTTTTAAAACCTGACACCTCCTTATGTTGGACAAACATGTCCGGTTTAGCGAGGGGCAACTATGATTATGAAAAGCTTTTTGATAGAAACACATTTTTATTTGGTGGTGAAGGTGAGGGCCCCACTATAGAATCTGATGAGATTAAACTGCCTTTCCTTATTTATTAAAAAAAATGTTGACAACTCTCGCAATGCTAAAGATCTTGCTAAGATGATGCAACAAATATTTAAAGGAGTATATTGTGGCTCTCTTTATAAACATATTTTTTATTAGTACATAAGACAAAATGTATACTTTGCGAATTGTCGCAAGGAAAATGCAAATTGTGGTATGTTTGCGCTGCGACTGGCCCATCTTAGTACACCTACCACTCAATGCTTTAGATAGCAGACAATGGATTCTACAGTAACATCAGTTTTCAAAAACACCAGTTATAATTCTGTAAGGAAACTTAAGGCAGAGAAATATTACATAAACAAAGTGTTGTTGCTGTGAGGTGTATTATTTTAAAATAAATAACTGAAAATGGGCCCTGCTTTCAGCAGATTGCCTCTGACAGACTAATCGTCCTTCTGTCAGGATGGCACAGATTGAATGGACATGAATAATTGCATTGGGGAACAAATGTGGTAAATAGACAAGAACCCCACTGTGGGCACAGTTAATTTTTTTGCAGTGGTACTAGTGACGCCGTCTGTGCTTGCTGCTTGTGCTTAGATGTGATGCCCAGTTACTCCAGGGCTTGGGAAGCTGCCATTGCATTTTTTGGCATGCTGAGTTGACCCCTCCAACTGTCGCTCACCAAGGGCATAGGAAGAGGAAACATAAACCTTTCCCTGGTATTTAGCCCTCCAGCCATCACCACAGGAAATGATTGAAACTTTTTTGCAGAGGAAATATCAAATCACACATTTTCATTCATACATACAGAATGCTAATGTGTCTAATGTGCATATAAACAGAGTCACCTGAGGCTGACCATCCTATTTGTAGGTACTGTAAATAATGTACAGTACATGGAAAATACAGTGTGCACATGAGTTTTGAACCACCTCAAAAATGAAAGCACATATAAGCAGGTTAGAAGATGCATTATTGATAGTAGTGGTAAACTCCTTTTCTGTTTTTTACAATTATTTTTCATTTTGGTTATCAAGTATATTTTTATATCAAGCATTCTAAATGTACTTAAAACATACATGGCTGTTCACTATATACAGACAGTTTCACCTTTACCAAGTCTAATAACTCCCTAAAGATGTCTCCTGCAATTACCTACAGTATCTTTCACAGAAGCTTGTTTTCAGTTTTTGTCTATTGATTAGTTCTTGTAATGGATACTTGATTTATCTACTGCAAGAGCATAGTTTCAAAAATGCATGCATGACTATTTGATGCCAACAGCTGCCTCGTTACCTAGTTAAATCATTTGGCTGTTCTACAGAGCACAGTAACTCCACAGGTTCTGTAAATGTGTTAGCTTGGTAGGTAACTAATTTCTGGTCCATGTCACAGGTTGTGTGGCTGTATTTTTATTAATACTAATTACTAATTAGTATTAGTAATGATTTTCACGAACAGTTGACTCCTGGGGATAAATTGTCCCCTCCCAAGAATCTTGTCAGCAACCCCATTCACATGTTCAGAGGCTGTTTGTTAGAAGTATGTGTATTTAAGAGACACCCTGTGTGTTTTCATTATTAAGGTTTATGGGTCTTCCAGCCTTATTATTCATTCACAGTGAAAGAAGTTCAACGTCTAACCTTTCAGGTCATCAACAGTGTTTTTTGTTAAAGTTGGAACGTTATGAATTTGGTGTATTTGCAAATACGAACATAAGAAAGTTTAAAAAACGAGAGGAGGCCATTCAGCCCATCATGCTTGTTTGGTTGTTAGTAGCGTATTGATCCCAGAATCTCATCAAACAGCTTCTTGAAGGATCCCCGGGTGTCCAGCTTCACAACATTACTGGGGAGTTGGTTCCAGACCCTCACAATTCTCTGTGTAAAAAAAGTGCCTCCTATTTTCTGTTCTGAATGCCCCTTTATCTAATCTCCATTTGTGACCCCTGGTCCTTGTTTCTTTTTTCAGGTCGAAAAAGTCCCCTGGGTCAACATTGTCAATACCTTTTAGAATTTTGAATGCTTGAATCAGATCACTGCATAGTCTTCTTTGTTCAAGACTGAATAGATTCAATTCTTTTAGCCTGTCTTCATACGACATGCCTTTTAAACCCAGGGTAATTCTGGCTGCTCTTCTTTGCACTCTTTCTAGAGCAGCAATATCCTTTTTGTAACGAGGTGACCAGAACGGAACACAATATTCTAGGTGAGGTCTTACTAATGCATTGTAAAGTTTTAACATTACTTCCCTTGATATAAATTCAACACTTCTCACAATATATCCGAGCATCTTGTTGGCCTTTTTTTATAGCTTCCCCACATTGTCTAGATGAAGACATTTCTGAGTCAACATAAACTCCTAGGTCTTTTTCATAGTTCCCTCCTTCAATTTCAGTATCTCCCATATAATATTTATAATGCACATTTTTATTGCCTGCATGCAATACTTTACACTTTTTTCTATTAAATGTAATTTGCCATGTGTCTGCCCAGTTCTGAATGCTGTCTAGATCATTTTGAATGACCTTTGCTGCTACAACAGTGTTTGCCACTCCTCCTATTTTTGTGTCGTCTACAAATTTAACAAGTTTGCTTATTATACCAGAATCTAAATCATTAATGTAGATTAGGAATAGCAGAGGACCTAATACTGATCCCTGTGGTTACCTCGCTCCACTTTGAGGTTTCTCTTCTAATCAGTACTTTCTGTTTTCTACATGTTAACCACTCCCTAATCCATGTGCATGCATTTCCTTGAATCCCTACTAGTTCAGTTTGAGAATTAATCTTTTATGGGACTTTGTCAAAAGCTTTCTGGAAATCTAAATAAACCATGTCGTATGCTTTGCAATTATCCATTTTCAATGTTGCATCCTCAAAAAAGTCAAGTAGGTTAGTTAGACACGATCTCCCTTTTCTAAAATCATGCTGACTGTCTCCCAGGATATTGTTACCATATAGGTAATTTTCCATTTTGGATCTTATTATAGTTTCCATAAGTTTACATATAATAGAAGTCAGGCTTATTGGTCTGTAGTTAGCTGGTTCGGCTTTGTCTCCCTTTTTGTGGATCAGTATTAAGTTTGCAATTTTCCAGTCTGTCGGTACAACTCCTGTGTCAAGAGACTGTTGCAAGATCTTGGTTAGCAGTTTGTAAATAACTTCTTTCATTTCTTTGAGTACTATTGGGAGGATCTCATCCGGCCCAGGGGATTTGTTTATTTTAAGAGCTCCTAGTCCCTTTAACACTTCTGCCTCTGTTGCGCTAAAGTTATTTAAAATTGGATAGGAACAGGTCGACATGTGGGGCATGTTGTCTGTGTCCTCCTTTGTAAAAACCTGTGAAAAGTAATCATTTAATATATTTGCTATTTTTTTTTCTTCATCTATGATTTTGCCGTTTTGTCTCTTAGACATTAAACTCCTCTTTGAATGTTCTCTTGCTGTTATAATATTGGAAAAACATTTTGGAATTGGTTTTAGCCCCCTTAGCAATATTGATTTCTATCTCTCTCTTGGCCTTTCTAACTTCCTTTTTGACTTGTTTGCAGTTCCAAGTACTCTTTCTGTGTACTTTGTTTTTGGTCCCTTTTAAACGCTCTGAAAAGTGCCTTTTTTCGCTGAATATTTTTTTTTGATTGATCTATTAAACGATTTTGGCCATTTTGTTTTAGATTTAGATTTGTCTACTTTTGGGATGTAATTGTTTTGCGCCTCTAGTACTACATTTTTAAAAAACAGCCATCCTTTTTCTGTGGATGTTTTCTCTATTTTACTCCAATCTACTTCTGTTAGTCTCTGTTTCATACCTTCATAGTTTGCTTTTCTAAAATTGTAAACCTTAGCTTTAGTCATTACTTTTGGGGTTTTAAAAAATGCTTCAAATGAGACCATGTTGTGGTCTGAGTTTCCCAATGGCTCTCTGACCTCTGTTTTAGTTATTCTGTCTTCATTATTTGAAAAGACTAAATCAACGCATGCCTCCCCTCTAGTCGGTGCCTTGACAAATTGCGTTAGGAAGCAGTCATTTGTCATTTCCACCATTTCAATTTCGTCCGTCGTCCGTTTTCCCATTTTATATGGGGGAAGTTGAAATCCCCCATTAGTATGGCTTCTCCTTCTCTACACGCATTTTGAATGTCATTATATAACAGATTATTTTGCTCAGCGTCTGAATTTGGCAGTCTATAGCATGCTCCTATTATGCCCTTTGAATTTGTGTCCATTATTCTGACCCATATTGATTCTTGTCCTGATTTGACACCTGGGCTTCAAGACTATTTCTTATGTATAGCGCTACCCCTCCGCCTCTTATGTCCTGCCTGTCTTTCCTATACAGTGTGTACCCACTAATATTATATTCGTCTCCATCACTCTCAGACAACCAAGTTTCTGTAACACCTATCACATCGTAGTTACTTGTTAGTGCAGTAGCTTCAAGTTCTAACATTTTGTTTCTGAGACTTCTAGCATTAAGATAAATACATTTAATAGTTGTCTTACCTGAGTTGTTGCCCTTGTTTTGATGTTGTCTCCCTTCTGTTTTTTTGTTTTCTCCCCCCTTCCTTTCTAGTTTAAATGCTTCTGGACCTCTTCAAGGATCCTTTCTCTGAGTAGATTGGTTCCCTTTCTGTTTAAGTGCAGTCCGTCCCACCTGTATAGATAGTCCTTGTTGTAGAATGTGCTCCAATGTTCAAGAAAGGTGAAGCCTTCCTGTGTGCACCACGATTTCAGCCATGCATTCTGATTTTGTATTTCCAGCTGTCCATATGGTTCTTTGCAAGGTGCCGGCAGTATCCCAGAAAATACCACAGTTTTGGTCTTATCTTTTATTTTCCTTCCTAGCTCTCTGAATTTGTTTTGCAGGGATCTTGGTCTGTCTCTTCCAATGTTTGTACCGATGTGGATGACTACTACCGGGTCGTCTCCTGTTCGTTCTAGGAGCCTGTCCACATTCTCAGTGATGTGCTTGACAGAGGCTCCTGGAAGGCAGCACACTGTTGTAGTAAGGGGGTCCAAACTGCAAACTGAACTTGCTGTGTTTCTCAATATGGAGTCCCCAACAATCATGACCTCCCTTCTTTTTGCTGCCTGGCCAGCACTGTTTATAGGGTCCTGGATGTTGTTTCTTTCATTCTCTTGATGTTGGTTTTGGTCCTTTTCTAGCAGGCTTAATCACTGAAGCAAGTCCTGGATCGTGCTGCACTTTACACAAAGTTTTTTTGAGCTCTGTTGGGTTTTCTCGGATTTCCGACATCATGCAGTTCTCACAGATTACTGGCTTGAAGACCATTATTTATTTATTTTTTTGTGGAAGTTTAGTTTAGCTTCTGCAGCTGTCAACCTGCTTTCAACTGCTTCTAACTGCATTGTTGCTACATACTTGGCTTCCTGTACTTCTGCTTTTATTGCATCTAGCAGAACCTGAGACACCGAAGAGATTAAGTCGTTCTGAATCTCGTTAGGTACCCTCTATTTGAGGAATTGGTGCCTTGCTTGCCAAAGTAAACAGAATCAATCAAGTGTTTAAGAACCTCACAATTTTCTTACTTGCTCGTTGTGATGTATTGTATCCCTACGTTTCTGTTCATCTAGTTGAACATCAGTTGCTCCCAGTTTTTTTCTGAGAAAGTTCTTCTTGAAAATTGATTTTTTAATTTGTAAAAAGTAATTTGAAATATTACTTCGAAGTTCTCAATACAATTCTCAAACAGTCTTTATAATAAGCAATATCATGTGATATTCAGCTGTTCTTACACCACTTACCCTAGCATTTGGACAGCTGCAAAACCAGGGCAGATTTGACTTTCCCAGGTTAAACTCCCAAGACCTTCAAGCGCGTTATGTCCCACTTACAATTGGACTGCCACAGAGAAAATGCAGCTCTTCTATTGGTTGATTTTATTTTATATAAAAAAATTAAATACAATTTTAAAAAATAAATTTAAAAGAAAGTTTGAACAGGTTCTTGCTTTGAAGCAGTTGGCACAACATCACTGCCCATAGCACATATCATGGTGATGAACATCATATGGGGGCAAATGCTCGCTCTGTCTGATGTGACGAAGGTGTGGAACCACCACTTTTCTCTAACTATTACAGCCAAATGAACAAGTTGGACTGAAAGGCCTCCTCTCGTTTGTCTATCTCCCTTGGCAGTGAGAAAGCTCTAATTCAGTTGAAAGAGCTTGACTGGAACTTTTGATTACCACAGACTGAGAAGGCTGCTTATTACCTGATAGCTTTTAGATTTTAATAATGTATTTTTGTATAAAATAGACAATAGTACATAGGTAGAGTGTTTATATAAACCAAGTAAAATGTTACAGGTAAACTAATTGTGTATTAGTGGATGGAGTTGTACCGCACATATAATCAGTGGTTTAGTAGGGGTGAGAGAGAGGTGCTCAGTTTGTCTGCTCGTCAGGAGCGGTGACTTATGTAGTTCAAACATCGTAACTATCATTGAGAGATCATTGAGAGCTTACATGTTCCAAAGCCAGTGTGACACAGTAAAAGTGACAGCAATAGCAGTGCCAGGGAAGAGGGAAGTGAAACTTATAGTTTGTACCTCTGTGCCTGAAGCGGTTTGCCTGCAATTCTGTGAAGCTGTGTAAGAACTATTTGTATCCTGTGCTACAGAATAAACATTCTATGTATCTACTTATAACACCACTGTGCGTGTCTCTAATGATTTCCAGCCTGTTTGACGTGATTGTGGTGGAGAGCAGGTTGCAGGCTTTTCCACTCCTTCACAATTATTATTGTTTATTTAGCAGACACCTTTATCCAAGGTGACTTACAGAGACTAGGGTTTGTGAACTATGCATCAGCTGCAGAGTCACTTACAACAACGTCTCACCCGAGTCAGTGAGAGAGCAGAGATTTGAAAAATACTGTTAAAAGAATCTTGACTTTTGGCACCCAGAATGGAGTGATCTTTCTGTAGAATTTTTATGTCATCATACCGACATTGTACTATAGATTTTGGAAATGCGTGTTTTAAGCATGGAACACTTGGAGGCGGTAGGCCAGTGCCAGTTGAGTACGATTAACATTGTTCCATGGGCCAAAATGCTTCAAATTTAAGAGACAATTTTCATCTTACTGAAACAGAAATACACTTCCTTCTCATCTGTAATTCTGTAATTCATTAAAGAATCACTTTTGTGCTATGAGGGGATCTTAATAGGAACATTTAACAAATAATTACATTTAACCATCCTTGGAGATACAAACATACGCCCCTTTCACACACAAATGCCGCTACTGAGCCATTTCAGAGATGTTTAAAAAAGTATTTAAAATACTCATTCACACAGCACAAAATTGCGCAATTTATGCATGTATAATACCATCATAACCCTTTCACGCAGCCAAAGTGATCATGTGAGTACAACTTTTAAACCTGTCAGTCAACAGATCGTTTTCATGGCAGCAGCGATTCACTCATAAATTACAGCATCACGCACCATGCCTTCTATTTGTGAATTCACCTCCTTGTCAGCCCGTAAAGTTAATTCAAAATTCTAAAAGGTATTGACAGTGTCGACCCAGGGGACTTTTTCGACCTGAAAAAAGAAACAAGGACCAGGGGTCACAAATGGAGATTGGATAAAGGGACATTCAGAAAATAGGAGGCACTTTTTTACACGGAGAATTGTGGGAGTCTGGAACCAATTCCCCAGTAATGTTGAAGCTGACACCCTGGGATCCTTCAAGAAGCTGCTTGATGAGATTCTGGGATCAATAAGCTGCCAACAACCAAACGAGCAAGATGGGCTGAACGGCCTCCTCTCGTTTGTATGTAACCTTTCTTATGTTCTAATTCCTTAACTTTATTCCAGACTCCAATTACTACCTCGTTCTTGATCAGCCATTTGTATTTGAAAAAAATGAGACAAAAATACCCAACACGTCCGGTATATATGCAGCCATGTGGGATGTTCACTTTCAATCCACAGCCACTATAGGCATCGGTGCTGGCATAGCATTTTCACACAGTTAAGATGGTTCAGAGATGGCATAAAGTATGACGGCTCTGTGACGGTATGGGAAATTTACACAGTCCAAAATGCCGCATCAGTGCCGGTTCTGAGCTGTCATAACTTGTCTGTGTGAAAGGGGTATTAGATGACCAGTAGAATGTTCCAGTTACATCAGCTGTAAACTCATATGGCCATCATGCTAGAATCTTACAAAATTGTTGTAAACACTCTTTTTAATGCAATGCGCGTTTATTTGTTGGTACGTTCTTATGGTGCATATTATATTAAATATTACCGTAGCCCCTCCTTAATTACCATACAATGAAAGAAACCCCCTGGCACAGAACTTAGAACTTTGTTGTAAACCCTTGACAAAATAAAAGAGTTACATTTATCTTGTTTTGCAGATGATGATTTCCTTGGAGAGCTGCCTGAAACATTCCCTTCTGACCCACCGGAGCCCATACCCCACTTCCTCATGGAGCCAGAGGAAGCCTACATTGTAAAGAACAAGCCGGTGAACCTTTACTGCAAGGCAACCCCCGCCACCCAGATCTACTTCAAGTGCAACAGTGAGTGGGTCCATCAGAAAGACCATGTTGTGGAGGAGCGAGTGGATGAAACCTCAGGTGAGTAGGCTTGAATCACCCAGGAACTGATAACTATTGTGTTTAATTATCTTTTTGGCCATAGCACATTTTATTTTATGTTTAGTATGAAATATCCTTGAAAATATTTACTTGTTCTTGGTTTGAGGAGACAATCACCCGGCAATCTCTCATTCAAGACGCTAGACTGACAAATAGAGTCAATACATTAGTATATCACAGACACCTGTCAAAACTATGGGTTTAATCATATTATATCCCAACTACATTGAAGACTGATCTGGTAAACTATCATGAACAGATACCGTAGCAGAGGCAATACCCAGAAACACAGGCAGGATTAGAGAGGGGAAAAGGCAACATAAATCAGGGCATTCAGAATGCCCAGTCAGGACCCAACTTCCCAAATTCTCCAGGATTTACACTGGCTCCCAATTGAGCTTCGTGCACAATTCAAATTATTGTGTTTAATTCACAAAGCACTTTATCAGCAACTTCCTCATTATCTGACTGAGAAACTGCAGGTTTATAATCCTATTAGGAGAGGTCCTTGCACACCATGTCTCTGTGTCAGCCACATTTTAAACACAAACGTTTTGGAGCTTGTGCTTTTTCGGTCCTGGGTCCACAGATTTGGAATGCTCTGCCTGTTGAACTTAGCACTGAAATTCTCCCTTTCAGGAAGAAACTAAAAACATTCTTATTTCACAAGTTATGCTAATTCAATCGGGAGAATGTATTGTCAAATGCTTTGACACTGATACTTTATACTTATTATTATTTGTTTATTTAGCAGACGCCTTTATCCACGGCGACTTACAGAGACTAGGGTGTGTGAACTATGCATCAGCTGCAGAGTCACTTACAACTACGTCTCACCCGAAAGACGGAGCACAAGGAGGTCAAGTGACTTGCTCAGGGTCACACAATGAGTCAGTGGCTGAGGTGGGATTTGAACCGGGGCCCTTCTGGTTACAAGCCCATTTCTTTAACCACTGAACTACACAGCCTTTATACTGTGTGCTGTTTTTTGTATATGTGCTGTGTTTTTTATGTATATTTATGTCTTGTACAGCGCTCTGAAACCACTTGTGGTCTGTTGTGCTCTATACATTTTTTTTTAAATAAAAAAATAAATAAGTAAATATGTTCAAGGGGCAAAGCTGCAGTATCAGTTTAACTGCTCATTCCTCTTATCTTTTAAAGTGTATTTATTTTCGTGTGATACTAATCAAGTTCTAAGCCTTATAGTATCGTAAATTAAAAATGGCCAAACGTATACTTTAGATTTGTATTTTACAAAATGCACTAGGATCATTGTCAGTGACAGTGAAGAAACAGTAATACCAGTCTCCCAAAGAAGTGATATAGATCAGTGGTTTCCATACTGCGGGTTGCAAAAGGTCCCAAGGCGAGACTCTGAACAAGGTACAGTTAACACATACAAATATATTAGTACAGCAATATAAAGGACAGTATTTTATTTTTCATTTAATTAAATAAGAAAATAAAACTATTACTACTTTTTATAGAGAATTTGTAGAACAATCCCCCACTCCCCTTTTGCAGTGGACTCAACTGCAAATATTGTGTGTCTTATTATTAGTAAGCCTGTGGGGCAAAGTGGTAGATTGGTAGCAGGTGTACAGCAGGTGCAGTTCGGATGCAGTAATTCAAAGAAGAAACAGACAACAAAGTACGGATGAAATGATGGTTTTAATGATTATAAATCCAATTGTCTGATGACCAGCCAGAAAACAATAATGAGCTGGCAATACACAGTATTTGTGTATTGCACAGTAATGAAAGAGGGTTGCAGTCCCGCAAACAATAAACATGGTACAAAACACACTCAATTAGACACACATGATCACAGGTCCAAAGTGAGTGCTCTCAGTGCTTGTGGTGAAGTACAATATATTACATGCTATTGGTGAAAAGCAAGTGCTGTGGTGATCCAGCTTTGTGCTGGCCCCTGGCGACAGCTCCAGATTTGTGTTTAGCCGTCTAGTGCTATTTAACAAAAAAACAGTTACTAAACAGAAAATACCAACAAAACACTCACAAACTATTTTATTTTGGGGATATCTTCCAGTCCTTCCAATCTCTACAACCAGAACTCATATTTCCATCACAGCCTACCAGAAACATCATTAAAAAATCTTGCTACTTTGACTGTGTCTTTTTTGGTTAGTATTCTTTGTGGTGGCAAAAAAAAAAAGTTTTGCTCAATTTCCTAATAAAAAAACAAACATATTTGAATCTACCTAATTAAGTAGTGAGACTTTTGGTGGAATTAATGCTAGTAGGCCTATCACTGTTGATAAATTAATACAGTACTTGGTGGCAGTAGGTGCAGAGGAATACGTACATTTTAAACCCAAATCCTGGCTATCTCAGAAGTCTTGGAAACCCATAAAACCTAGGCACAGTTTTATATGACCTACAGTCATGGTTATTTCAGGAGAGGACTCTTATAATAATTATAAAATTATAAAGTTTGGGAACGAGAAAAGGCCATTTGGCCTATCAAGGCTTGTCCCTTGATAGAACACCTTTCTCCCTAATAATTTAAAAGCACAGAATCTTTTTTTAAATGTTTCCAGTATTTTAGATCCTAGTACTTCACCTGGTAGGCTATTCCGTGCATTTATAACTGTGTAAAAACATACTTTTACTCAGCTTCCATTTCTGCCCCCTTGTTCTCTCTGTACTAAACTTTGAAGTAGTGTCTTGGGTTAACTATCTATACCATTTATGATTTTAAAGAATTCAACCAAGTCCCCTCTTTCCCTTCTTTTTCTAGGCTGAATGTAATTATTTTAATAATAGCTCATGTCAGTAAGTCCTGGGATCAGCCTAGTTGTCTCTGTATTTTCAAGTGCAATCATGTCTTTTTTGTAGTGAGGTGACTAAGACTGCACATAGTATTCTAGGTGGGTCTCACTAGGGCAGAGGTTTTAAAACTTTAGGCCCGTACCCCTTTCCAAATCTAGTCTACTGCATACCCCCATCTGAGATAGGGTCATAATTTACCTATGAAAACAGGAAATGTGGTCCAGTGGTTAAAGAAAAGGGCTTGTAACCAGGAGGTCCCCGGTTCAAATCCCAACTAAAACTAATCAAATAAAACTAAGCCCTGATTAGTAAACAATGCAGCCATACACAGAGGGTATGTAATTCTGTATTTAAAAATGAACCAATAGGACTTTAGGTTACAAAAGCTTTAAGCGAGCCATTAAAAAAAGCACCTCGATTTGCTGGCTCAGAAGACACACAGGGTAGGAGGAGGGGCTAGAGTTCAGCCAAGTACTGAAAATGGAAAACTGCTGTTAAACTAACACAATAAAATTAGTTAACGACGGTGCAAGTGCACCAACTAAAAATGACTCCAATAGTTATGCCGAAACGAGTCAAAATGAAGAGTCCAAAAACAGGTTATGCTTCTGAAAAACAAAACTAAGGTTCCACATTAAAACAAAATCAGGAAGCAATTCTCAACAAAAGCCATGCATTTCTTTCAACAAATGCAGAAGTGTAGAGAGAAAACAGATGGGGCAGTTTGAATAAAAACATTTTAAAAAGTTGCAAATATAGGCTTTTTTTTTTTTTAATTGAACTCGAATTTTGTTGTTGAACACTTGAGCTGAGACCATGTCAAATGCTATGTGTGTCTTGTGCGGTATCAAATCTAGCCAGAATAAGCACATTGTTTTGAAGTGAATATTTCCAAAAGCTAACGTGTTGAAAGAGAAAGAGGATATTTATATCATGCAGTCAAATTACTTTTAGCAAAATGCTTACATGTTAAAGTGTTTAGTGCAGTAGTCTGTTCGTTTTAATCAGCTGTAAGACAATTAGCTTGTTGCTGGGCAATTGCTGTATGATATGAACACATGCAATAGTTTTTTGGTTTTTTTTTTAATCCCGGGGATTCCATTTTTGTAATAATAATATTGTGCTGTTGCTTTTATAAATAATTACTGGTGTGGCGCGTAGGGTAAGGCACTCCCACAACAATTGAGTTCTTCAACGAATTAATTAATAATGAAAAAACACACGCAAGCATTGCAAGTAAAGAAAACAGTTGTGTCGCTCCAGCTCCAGTACAGAACAAGTGAGTGATTTCACTGTAAGTAGAGTGGCCCAACTCAATAATACTTTATTTAAAAACATAAACGTAGATAAAACACTGAACTGATTAAACTTCTAACACTGAACATTTAACTCCAGAGAGTAAACTTACCTAGTAAGTACTACACATTTTTAAAAGAAGCAACATCATACAATGACAGTCTTTGAGATTTTTTTTTTTTAGCCCACAGACTGCAGAACCACCGCCCTGCTATTTACATATGTAAATTAGCCATATGTGCGCTCAACGCTCACTCATTGTCAGCAGCCTGCTGGGTATAGAGTTAACCTCACCCAACAGAAAGGAAACGTACAGTTGTGGTTTTATTTGAAAGGAGATTCAACATTGTTGATTCGATTACTAAGTGGCAAAGTACTGCAACGTGGTAAAAAAATCTGTTGTCCGCCATTACAGAATTTTTCACATGCGTATTTCACAGTTTGAAAACCACTGAACTAGGGCATTGTATAATCTTAGCATAACCTCTCTAGACTTGTATTTCAATTAGCTGGGCTGCGGTTTCAGAGTCCACTACTCCCCCAAGTTTGATATTATCTGCAAATGTAACAATATTGCAATGTGTATCTTGGTCCAAGTCATTTATATAAAGGAGGAACAGTAAGGGTCCAAGTACAGATCCTAGTGGTATCCCACTAAGTACACCCCCCCCCCCAATCAGATTGTATACCTCTCAATTACTCTGCTTTTTTAACCAGTTCTGTATCCAAATACAGGTCCTCTCCTGTATTCCTGCTGATTTTAATTAACGTATAAGTCTTTCATGTCGGACTGTCAAAGGCTTTTTGAAAATCAAGATAAATTATATCGTAAGTGTTGCCTTCATCTACATTAGCTGTAACATCCTCAAAAAAAGTCAAGTAGGTTAGTTAAGCATGACCCTCTTCTGAACCCGTGCTGGCTATGACCTATGATACTGTTGCTTTATAAATTGTCTTCAAGCTTACCTCTTAATATTGTTTCCATGATTTTACATGTTATGGAATTTAAACTAATAGGTCTATAATTACCTGGGTCTGTCTTATCCCCCTTTTTAAATAATGGCAACCCATTTGCAAGCTTCCAGTCTTCAGGGACCTCACTTGTTTCTGTATAACTATTTATCATAGTAGCCAGTGGTCTACATATTTATACCCTTGTTTTCTTAATAACCCTTGGATAAATCTCATCTGGGTCCGGTGATTTATTATTTTTTAGCTCCTGTAGCTTATTTAATACCTCTACTTCACTGATACTAAAACTTTAAGACTTGTACGTGCACAAACGGCAGCTTATTATTTGTATCCTCTCTGGTGAAAACATCCAAAGAATATTTGTCTAAATACATCAGATATTTTGCAGTCTTCATAAACCTAGTTATCATATTCATCCTCCTCTTTCACCATTATTTTACTTTTATAATACTGGAAGATTTTTTAAGGATTGTTTAGCATCCCTGGCAATATTTCTTTGTGGATCTCTTTGGCCTTCTTAATATCCATTTGACTGCTTCTTAAACTTGGTCTTTTTTATTTTAGATATATCGTTGCCCTGCTTGTGTTGCATTATAACTTAATCTGTTCCACTGAACTTCAACTGCCATGTCTTTCAATTCCCCTGCCCAATCTATTCTCAGTTCCTGTCTCAACTCTATCAACCTGGGGTTCAAAATCGATAATTAAAATGGCCTACACTTAACGTTATCTCCAAGCCGCTGGGGCCATATATTAATTTTCCACAATGAACCAATGGGGCAAATTTCTAATTTGGATCCTTACAATCAAGTTACTGGGGTTACATTTCTACTTCATTCTGTGTATTTACCAACAGTTTGTGAGTAGTATAAGAAAGGAGTCAAGAAGGTAAATAGGAAAACAGCAATCCCCATTTTTATTACTTAACAATAGCTCTCTAAACTGTAGGTTATCCATGCTTCTGTATTCTGCTGCTAAAAGAGCTTCCCTGTTTTATAACACCTGCCTAGTGCAGGTAAACATCTCTGCAACCAATCAGTTGCATGCATTACATTCACAACTTATAGCTCAGTTGAATTACTTGCATTTATTGCATTTACAACATTTGCACCTCAGAAACAGGTTTCTATAGCAAGCAAGATATTTCAGTTTTTTATTTCTTAAAAATATTTCCCAACATAAAACCAATGTCACCTTACAATAATTGGTTTTGAGTTTCAGTGTTTTAAAATAAAATATCAAACAGAACGAAATTTCAATGTACCATTTGTAATTCAGTAATATGAGAGAATTGGTCAGGGGTCTGAATACTTTTGCAAGGCACTGTATATATATACACACACAGTATGTATGTGTGTGTGTGTGTTTGTGTGTGTGTGTGTGTATATATATATATATATATATATATATATATATATATATATATATATATATATATATATATATATATATATACAGTACTGTGCAAAAGTTTTAGGCAGGTTTGAAAAATGCTGTAAAGTAAGAATGCTTTCAAAAATAGACATGTTAATAGATTATATTTATCAATTAACTAAATGCAAAGTGAGTGAACAGAAGAAAAATCTAAATCAAATCCATATTTGGTGTGCCCACCCTTTGCCTTCAAAACAGCATCAAGCATCAATTCTTCTAGGTACACTTGCACACAGTTTTTGAAGGAACTCGGCAGGTAGGTTGGCCCAAACATCTTGGAGAACTAACCACAGTTCTTCTGTGGATTTAGGCAGCCTCAGTTGCTTCTCTCTATTCATGTAATCCCAGACAGACTTGATGATATTGAGATCAGGGCTCTGTGGGGCCATACCATCACTTCCAGGACTCCTTGTTCTTCTTTACGCTGAAGATAGTTCTTAATGACTTTCGCTGTATGTTTGGGGTCGTTGTCATGCTGCAGAATAAATTTGGGGCCAATCAGATGTCTCCCTGATGGTATTGCATGATGGATAAGTATCTGCCTGTACTTCTTAGCATTGAGGAGACCATTAATTCTGACCAAATCCCCAACTCCATTTGCAGAAATGCAGCCCCAAACTTGCAAGGAACCTCCACCATGCTTCACTGTTGCCTGCAGACACTCATTCGTGTATGCTCTCCAGCCCTTCGGCGAACAAACTGCCTTCTGATACAGCCAAATATTTCAAATTTTGACTCATCAGTCCAGAGCACCTGCTGCCATTTTTCTGCACCCCAGTTCCTGTGTTTTCATGCATAGTTGAGTCGCTTGGCCTTGTTTCCACGCCGGAGGTATGGCTTTTTGGCCGCAAGTCTTCCATGAAGGCCACTTCTGACCAGACTTCTCCGGACAGTAGATGGGTGTACCAGGGTCCCACTGTTTTCTGCCAGTTCTGAGCTGATGGCACTGCTGGACATCTTCCGATTGCGAAGGGAAGTAAGCATGATGTGTCTTTCATCTGCTGCAGTAAGTTTCCTTGGCCGACCACTGCGTCTACAGTCCTCAACGTTGCCCGTTTCTTTGTGCTTCATCAAAAGAGCTTGGACAGCACATCTGGAAACCCCTGTCTGCCTTGAAATTTCTGCCTGGGAGAGACCTTGCTGATGCAGTATAACTACCTTGTGTCTTGTTGCTGTGCTCAGTCTTGCCATGGTGTATGACTTTTGACAGTAAACTGTCTTCAGCAGCCTCACCTTGTTAGTTGAGTTTGGCTGTTCCTCACCTTGTTAGCTGAGTTTGGCTGTTCCTAACCCAGTTTTATTCCTCCTACACAGCTGTTTCTGTTTCAGTTAATGATTGTGTTTCAACCTACATATTGAATTGATGATCATTAGCACCTGTTTGGTATAATTGTTTAATCATACACCTGACTATATGCCTACAAAATCCCTGACTTTGTGCAAGTGTACCTAGAAGAATTGATGCTGTTTTGAAGGCAAAGGGTTGTCACACCAAATATGGATTTGATTTAGATTTTTCTTCTGTTCACTGACTTTGCATTTAGTTAATTGATAAATATAATCTATTAACATGTCTATTTTTGAAAGCATTCTTACTTTACAGCATTTTTTCACACCTGCCTAAAACTTTTGCACAGTACTGTATATATATATATATATATATATATATATATATATATATATATATATATATATATATATATATATATATATATACTGTATATGAAATATATAAACATGGGGTTACCAATCACAAGGCCTGATCACAAACCCAGGGATAATACAAATCACCTTCAACAATAAGTTTACTGAAACCTTAGATTCAATTCAAAGTTGTAAACCAAAATACTTTCTTTATTACTGCATAAAATAAAACTTGATTTTCTTGGTGCAATTGTGTTTTTTAAAAAAAATGAGTTATTTTGTTTGGAGAGAAAAGCTGAAGGAATCTACAAGTTTGTCTGAACCCTAAATTCGGTCCCCTTCTGTCAGGTGACAGCTACCCACTTTACCAAATTTCAGTAATCAGATTTACCCAAACGACACACTACTCTCAGCTTATAACCCCTTGATCATGGAAAATAATCTCAACATTCAAACTTTAACATTTTCAAATTTGCTGTTAGCACAGTTTGTTTTAAAATAAAACAATTTCAATTATACAGTTTTATTGCAAACAAAATAAATAAAAATAATAATTTGTAGAAAACATATACTATCCCAAAAAAGGTTCAGCACTTCAAAATGCAGAAAAAATGTAAACAGTCACGTGTCCAAAAAACAGTTCAAGGCAGTATAGATACAGTACAGGTAAAAAACTTAACACTCCACATTTAACATGGCAAGCTTTTCTTCTAAGTAAAAAAAAATGTATCTACTACAGAAAAAAATCTAGAAAGATCTAGAAATCCCTTGTTTCTATTTAAGATAGCTACAGATGCTGCTTTGGATGAAGAAATAGATCTGATAGTCAATATAATAAAGCTCAGTACTTTAGTAAGATAATTGTATACCTGCAGCAAAAGTTATTTAACCGGTATATTCGAACTTCTGCGTAGATTCGGTACCTGCTCCCTTATTACTGAAGTATCACCAACCCGAATCTCTTGCATTTGTCCAGGCCCTCTCTGCATACACACCAGCGGTCTCTCGTAACAGCAACCGCTGCTGTCTCAAATGCACAACTTGGCCACACTACACAGCTCCCGGTCGTCTTCTGGCTTAACTGCTGTTGAGTCTCCATCTAGCTTTTTTTCCCACACTCGAAATTACTGACTACCGCGTTCTCAGGAAACCTTCAGTTATTCGAGATTTATTTATTTTGCAATATCTTTTCTGTATTTGCACATACAAGCGCTAGTTATCCATCTTGCCTGTTTTCTCTTTTTTTGTCCCGCCCCCATTTGGGAATCATTGGGCAGATTATCATGTCCTCCTGCCGAAATGGAGTTAATTATTTTTTTCATAGAGACGGTAATTAGTTTTCCATCTATTACATTCCTCCCGGCTTTAATTATGCCTGACCCTCAACATATCTTAATAAAGCAATAACCAACAAACTAGCTTGCACTTAAGTAAAGCTTCACAGAACATAATCTTCATGAAACCTCTGAGGCATTCTTCCTTTGTTGCTTCGCTCCGATATACGAAATATAGGGAAATCATCACCTTGTTCTGATGGTTCTCCTTCCTGGATGATCTCTGGTTCTACAGAGTCTTCCTCCAAAACCTAACTCTCTACATCTGAGCCCTCCAGGTTTCTGGCTTAACAGTGTAGACTGGTAGTTCAGGGTTGTTCTGGTGAACCACAATGTGTGGCGTGGCTTCCCATCTGTCCTGAATTTTATTTCGACCCCTGGGCTTGTGGTTACGTACCAACACTATCACCAGGACGAATCGGAGCCTCCTTGGAATTCCTGTCATATGTGCTCTTTCTGGACAGGGATGTTTTCTCTGCAGTTTTCTGGGCCATCTCACAGGCTAGCTTGAGGCGGTGATGGTGTTCTTGCACCCAGTCATCCAAATTGGACGCATCAGTGTCATCTGTACCTCCGTCAGGCTGAAGATCTAAAGGAAGCCTCGAATCCCTCCCAAAAAACAAGTAGAAAGGCGGATAGCCAGTGAAATTGTGAACATGACTGTTTATATGCCATCACTAACTCAGGCAAGTATTCTTTCATTTCTTTTTTTTCAGTGTCAAGGCACCGAGCATGTCGTGCATTGTTCTATTGAATCTTTCACAGGAGCCGTTGCCTTGGGGATGATAAGGTGTGGTCCTGCTTTTGGAGATCCCATAGAGCTTGCAAAGTTCTTTAATAATGCTTGCCTCAAAACTTCTTACTTGGTCGGAGTGAAGGCGTGCTGGACACCCATAACAAGCAAACCAATTTTTAATCAGTGCCTGAGCTGTTTTGGTCGTCTGGTTACGGGTGGGAACAGCAACAGTAAACAGAGTAAACATATCTGTTATAACTAAAACATTCTCATAACCATCAGAGGTTGGTTCCAACATGGTGTAGTCTATGGCATGAACTTCTAGTGGTGCAGTAACATTTGTACAAGTCAGAGGTCCTCTGTTCTTGGGGAATACATCCCTAGCCAGTGCACATCTTTTACACCTTTGTACCCAATGCTGCACATCTAGAGCCATTCCAGCCCAATGATAACCTCTTCTTAGAGCCTCCAATGTTCCTTTCTTGCTAAAATGACCTCCATGATCATGGCGTGCCTCCAACACAGCTTCTTGCATGGCACTTGGCACAACCAATGATTTCCTCGCCATCTCTGGGGTGAACAACTAGCCTATACATCACCCCTCACTTTAGCTTCAGTCTTTCCCATTGCTTGTACATTTTCTTTCCTGTCCGTGTGAACTGGTCAATCTCCTCCCGTCTTGGTCTCCTATGACACTCTAAAGCTGTAAGAAAAGGACCTATGTTGGAATCAGCTCGTTGTAACTCTCTCAACGTCTCCAGAGAGTAACCCTCAAGCTGAGATTGGATCTGGAAACATTCCTTTTTGGTAGACTCTTCCTGGGGCCACAGACAAGCCCGAACCTCCTGTGGCTGTATGGTAAAAAAAAATTTCTCTGTCCACAATTTCTGGCTCGTGATGGTTAGGAAGCCTGGACAGGACATCCGCGTTTGCATTAGTTCTGCCAGGCTTGTACCGGATCTCAAAATTGAACTCTGCCAGTTGGGCAACCCACCATTGTTCTGTGGCACATGGTTCAGCATTATCCAAGTACTTTAGAGGATTATGGTCTGTATAAACTATGAAAGGGTTATGCAGAAGGTACTCACAGAACTTTTCTGTAACTGCCCATTTTAAGGGCAAGCAGCTCCAACTTGAAAGCACTGTAGTTCTTGTCATTACGCTCTGAACCCTGCAGTCCACGACTGGCATAAACAATAACCCTTTCTCTGCCTTCTTGCTGCTGGTTCAAAATGGCTCCCAGTCCACTGAAACTGGCGTCAGTGGTCAAAATGGCTGTGAAAAGTCAGGATACGCTAAAACAGGTGCAGATGTGACCTTGCGACGGAGGTCATTGAAAGCTTTCTGGCATTCATCATCCCAGATGAAAGGCGGAACCTTTACTCCCTTGCGTGGATTTCCCACAAGTTGGTGTAAGGGCCAAGCAATTTGTGAAAACTTGTCGACAAATCTTCAATAATAGCTCATAAATCCTAATACCCTGCGTACATTTTTGGGGCACTGTGGTGTGGGCCAGGCTTGTAGTACCCTAGTCTTTTCCTCATCCACCCTGACACCATCTGCAGAAACAATATGCCCTAGGAACTGCACTTTAGTCCGCAGGAGGTAACACTTGCTGGGCTTCAGTTTGAGGCCATTTCCCTTGATCCGAGACAACACTAAGTGCAGCTTCTCAATGTGTGACTCAAAGTCAGACGAGAACACCAGTATGTCATCTAGATAAATCAGCAACATATCAAACAGATAATCTCCCAACACTGTTTCCATCAACCGTTGCAGGAGCATTGCATAATCCAAATGGCATACGGGTCCACTCATATAAGCCAAATGGGGTTGTTACCACAGTTTTGGCTTGATCCTGTGGATCCATGGCTGCCTGGAAATAGCCTGATGTTAGGTCTAATGTGGAAAATAGCTTTGCGTTTCCCAGCGCATCTAGAGAATCTTCCACACGGGGTAAAGGATATGCGTCCTTATAGGTTACACTGTTAAGTTTACGATAGTCACAGCAGAATCTAACACTGCCATCCTTCTTTCTAACGAGAACCGCTGGAGAGGCCCATGGACTAGCTTTTATGCAGGATGCCTTGAGCAACCAGATCCTGGACATGCTTCTTGAACTCCTGGTATACCTGTGGAGACACCCGTCTGTGGCGTTGCTTGATGGGCTGGGCGTCACCAGTAGGTATATAATGCAAGACTGTATCAGTGTATCCAAAATCTTGCTCACTCCATGAAAAAGCTTCCATGTGTTCCTGTAGTAAAGCTACCAAGTTTTGTTTCTGTTCCCAAGTTAGGTTTTCCATCCCCACATGCACTGGCACAGGAATTTCACCAGTGACAGGTGGCTCACTACGCATCATGGACACTTCCAGCTGTAATGACTGCTGCACATGTATCTCTTCTCCCCTCACTTCAAACACCAAGGACTCTGGATGGACCACTTCAGCGGGTCTGTTGATCTCAGCTACGAGGATAAAGCCTGATATTCTTGACGCTAGAGTTTAGAACTCTCACTGGGACTGATCCATTCTCAACCTGTGACAATACATGAGCAACGACAACTCCCTTTGGCAGGCTTGACGATGGGGTGGGAGAAACAAGCACCTGACACCTTCCAACCCCACCCGAGATGAAACATCTTCCCTTCACAATCTTCTCACTTAGTGGTGGAACCACTATTTTGTGTTGTCCAGCTACTCTAACGTAACTCAGCTGACCGGGTTTCTCTAAGGCCTGGCCCTGCAGTCTGACTTTGGCCCAGACACAAGACTGTTTCCTTATAACTGGATTAAGAGATTCTTTGAGTGTAGGACAGACACCAACAATCTCCCCAATTTCTTTCAATATATTCATGCCAAGAATGCCCTGTGTTTGGTTCTGGCCTCTATCAGTCTCAGCTGCAGAATCCTTCACAATAAAAATGCACTTTCCTGGGAAGACTCGGCCCATGCACTCAACATCTGCTTCAAGGCAACAAGAACAGGTATGTCCAGTCCTTTGGCAGCAGTCAACTTCACCCAACTTGCATCAGAGAGGGAAGCTTCGGGACCCAAGTGGCAGAAAAAATGTGCAGTTGACATCGTTGTAACTTCTGAACCAGTGTCAATAAGACATTTTGTTTTTACCCCTCCAAAAGTAACATCTGCTACTGGACAGGTGCCAAAAGCTTTTTCTGTGAAACTATCACAGCTCTGTGCTTCAACAATCACAATAGTTTGGCTGCCTATTAACGAAGTTCTGGTTTGCTTGGGTCCCTCTCCACGCACAGCTTCAACACAACGTGATTGGTTATCTGGTGCTCTGTGAGGACACTCCCTTTTACTATGGCCAGGCTCCTGGCAAACATAACAAATGTACCTGCCGTATTCATCTTTGAATGGTGGTTTCCGCAACAGAACAGCTGCAGGAGTAGAGCCCTGTGTTTTATTGATCAGGCGGAATAGCTCTTCTTGGTGAACAGCTAGTCTCTCTATGGCCTCACTGAGGCTTGCTACCGTAGGGTCCTTAGCCATTTTCTCAACACCACGGCGTCGAGATGCACTAGCAGTGCTTTCTGACCCATCTTCCTCTTCAGACCAATCTATAGCGGTCTGCATTAGCCCTGCAAAGGTAAGACTGGGCTCTGCCTGATGTTTCTTTTTCATTTCTTCCGAACAGAACCATCCCGTAGACCCAGAACAAGTTGCTCCTTCAATACTGCTTCTGGTTCAGGAACCCGGTGAGTATCTCTCCTTAGCACCCAGTTAAGACGCTCCCTCAAGTCATAGGCGTATGTACGAATGGTCTCCTTTACTTCTTGCTTACGGTCATAAAACTCTTTAAGACAAGTGCCTATTAGAACTCTGTTTCCATACACTTCTGCTAGTATTTTGAATATGGCATCAACATTAGCAGTATCTTCAGGCAGCAAAAATCTGACACTTGCTTTGGCCTGCCCATGTAAGTGAATCTTAATTATTTCGGCTTGATCTTCAGAAGGTATTTTCAACACTCTGAGGGCAGCTTTCACTTGTCTGGTCCATTCTTCTATCAAGTCCCCCGTCTTAACTGGCAAACCACTGAAATCGGGCACCTTTTTGTCTCTTGGCACATACAATGTTGGTGGTAGACGTGGCACACTGGCCTGCTGCTCAATGACAGTCTTAGCCAGGGACAGGGCCTCCTGCTGGTATGCCCTGGCTTGCAGCAAAAATTGAGACTGCTCCTGAAACCTCAACTCCTGGTCTGATAATTTACGCTGAAGCTCAGCGAACTGAGCCTTCCATAGTGCTCATGACTGGATACTTCCCTGCTCATACACAAGTTAACGTGAATTTGCACAATAATATGAGCTCAATCCTGTTTGTGACGCCAAAAATGTAACGTGGGGTTACCAATCACGAGGCCTGATCACAAACCCAGGGATAATACAAATCACCTTCAACAATAAGTTTACTGAAACCTTAGATTCAATTCAAAGTTGTAAACCGAAAAACTTTCTTTATTACTGCATAAAATAAAATAAAATAAAACTTGATTTTCTTGGTGCTGTTGTGTTTTTAAAAAATGAATTCTTTTGTTTGGGGAGAAAAGCTGAAGGAATCTACAAATTTGTCTGAACCCTAAATTTGGTCCCCTTCTGTCAGGTGACAGCTACCCACTTTACCAAATTTCAGTAATCAGATTTACCCAAACTACACACTACTCTCAGCTTATAACCCCTTGATCATGGAAAATAATCTCAACATTCAAACTTTAATATTTCAATGGCTATTCACATGCACTCAATCGGCACAGTCACTGCAACAAGAATTTAACAGTTTTTCCCTTGGTACAATTTACACAGTATTTCTTTCTTTTACTATTTCAGTCATTTAACCTTTGCTGTTTGATTTTAGAAAAAAAGACTTTCTTCAGTTCAAACCAATGTTAGTCTTTAAAAAAAAAAAAAAATATATATATATATATATATATATTTTCAATGGCAAAATTTGCTGTTAACACAGTTTGTTTTAAAATAAAACACTGTCACTTGTCAGGATAGAAGGGAAAATGAATGGAGCAAAGTACAGAGAAGTCCTTTAGGAAAATCTGCTGCCCTCTGCAAGAAAGCTGAAACTGGGACGGAAGTTCACCTTTCAGCATGACAGCGACCCAAAGCACACAGCCAAATCTACACTGGAGTTGCTATGGAACAAAAAGGTAAATGTCCTTGAGTGGCCCAGTCAGAGAACATAGAATAATAAAGTGGAGCGAAGCGTTCAAAAAAAGGCGCCAAGTTAGAAGCAAGAATTGTGTGACTCTTGGGCCCCAGCACCTTTCCAATTGTGCCTATTTGCTTGATGCTTGACAAGATTGGCCCAATTTGCTTCTCCTAACTTGGACTTTTGAGTTTGATATCACCCCTTTACGGGAACCTGTAACTTTCTGATTTTCCATCTGTGAATTCCCTTCAGTTTCCACCTGTCTTTCAGGTTGCTTACCAAACTCCCAGTCTGAACAGGCTAGCTCCTGATTACCTTTCTCAATTGTTTGGTTCACATGCGTTTCTCAGGTTTCTTTGTTACTGGACCTAACACTAGTTTAACTACACATTGGTTCCACTTTTTTCTTCCCCACAGTAATTTCTTACCAGTACTCTCTGACCTTGGAAGAAACTTTTATTGTGTTTTTTTTCAATTCCCCCTCTTTGTTTCCAATTTGCTGGCTCAGGTCTAATCAGTGACAATCTGGTGCAAACATATATATTTTGGAAAAGATATGATGGTGTTTTAAAAAGAAATACATACTTTTTTTTTTGATGGGCGGGGAGTAAGCCACTTTGTATATTGGTTGGAATTTATTTTCTTTTATTGACATCTACTTTTTTGTATGTCTTTTAGAAATATGTTTGATAGAAATACATTCGAAGTGCCATTTGTGGTTGTAGTTAGTTATTATACATGTATACCATGTATGTAACACTTTGTTGTATATTTATTAAGCTTTTAAAATTACAATAGAACTCCCAAACCCAATACACAATTTGTTTATAATTAATTTTTGGTGAATTAATCTAATCATGCATTTTCTCTTGTACGCGTTGCTCACTTCTACGATAAATAAACTCAACATGATTAGGAGTAGCCACTGGACACTTACAGTATTATAAAAACATTGTATATGCACACAAACGTGTGAAGGTGAAAGTGTACATAGTCTGGGGGGAGTCTGACAACATTACAAATACGTTTAGGCAAAATCCATGTCAATGATCTTGATCACATTCCTAGTGGATCTGTGTGTCCTTGTACACCTGTTCTTTGTTCTTGTGTGGATTAGACACAGGTGTTAAATCCAAGGACACATTGCAATTCTGCAATCACCTAAGGAAATATTGTAATGTCTAATATGCCGTTTTCTATACCAAGATTTCATTATTTACTCTTAGGTTTTATTTGTATAATTCAAATAAAATCTACACTAGAGGTCAGCTGTTATAATGTACATATGCAGAATTCAGCTACAGTTGGGTGCAAATAACGGTATATCATTTTAGCAATACAACAAACGTTCCGTAAGGTTACAAATGGTTAAAACAAGTGAATAAATCTCATTCATAACCACAAGTATAGAAAATATTTTCATAACTACAAATACGAATGATCTAGGTAGTCTGTAAGAAATTAACTCTAGTCCTGTGCACTCTGTGTCTCTGTATTGTCAGCGTCACAGCCATGGTCTGTTAAATTTCTGTTTCAAGGTAAGTTATATACTCTTTTGTTAATTAAAATCCTCCTTTTTCCAGTGCAAATAAACTCCTGATAAATTATGACAATTAACACAAATTCCCACGTAAACAAAATAAATAGTTGCAAGAAACACTGCTCGTTAATATATGAACATTATTTCGTAAATCAACATAAATTTGGAAACTGCCAAAATCAATGCTGGATACCGATTTGTTGATTTAACACTGGAGTTATCATTTACGACCTTTTGAAAATCCTGCTCTTAAACTCTTCGTCAGTAACATGGTTTTGCTACCCAGTTAAAGTAAAGTGCTTTACTTTCATAACTGTTTTAGTTTCTCTGGCTATGTCCTGAGCTGAAAGAAGTAATTCATCCAATAACACCTTGTAAACTGGATTACAGCCTGGTGACTCAATTTTGATCGGCAAATGGGACAATGCATCAGCATTTCCGTGCTGAGCTGTGGCTTTGTACTGAATTTCGTATTGATATGCCATCAGTATTAGCGACCATCACTGCAGTCGAGCTGTGGCTAAGGAAGGCACTACTATTTTGGGACCCATAATCTTTACCGGGGGTTAGTGATCCGGTATTAATGTGAAATTTCTACCATAAAGGAAGTTTTATTATTATTTATTATACATTTCATAACCCCAAAAAACAATGCCTAATGCCTCCTTTTCAATTTGAGCGTAACTTCTCTTTGTGTGCGAGAGGCATAAAATATTGGCCACTCAGTACTATCTGGCATCCTGTGTGAAAACTGCACCCACCCCTACTGGTGATGCATCGCATGCCAGTATCACAGGTAAATCAGAATGAAAATGAACTAAAACTGCACTGGATGACAGCTCTGTCTGTGCTTTTTCAAAAGCTTATCTAGTCAGCTGACCACTCCCATGATCTCCCCTTTACTAGCAATTGTGTCATGGGCCTAATCAATGTAGATAGATTGGGAATTAATTTTCCATAGTAATTTAGTAAAGTCAAGAAAGACCTCAATTCAGTGACATTTTGTGGGGTTGGAGCCTTAGCTATGGCTTCTGTTTTCTCTGCAAGTTGTCTGATACCTTCACTATTTATTTTGTTTCCATGGCATGTGACACTGTCTTGTAAAACCACACACTTCTGTTTGTTTACATGCATACCCACACGTGCTAACCTTTGTAACACAGTTCCCAGGATTCTTAAATGTGCTTCATCTGTATTTCCAGTAATTAGTATATCATCCAAGTAACATATAGTACCTTCTAGACCCTGCAGTACCTGGTTTATTGTTCTCTGAAACACTGTTGGCAGCTAGCCACGCCATAAGGCAACCTATTATGCCTGACCGGACTCTTGTGCATATTAATTGTCAAATATTCTTTAGACTCCTCAGTGAGTGCTACCAGTGGATAAGCTTGAGACAAGTCCAACTTATTGAACGGTCTTTCACCAGTTATCATGGGGTTTTGGAATTAGATATTGGTCCACATCTAACCAAGAATTTATTGTGATCTTTATAGTCCCCACATATTCTAACTCCACCATTTGACGCTGCCCACTCACTGTATGCGATATGCTAAATTATTCTCTTCTGTGTTGGCAATTTCAATTGCTGATTAACAGCCTCTTTTTAAGTGCATATGGTATGCATCTCACATTGCAAAAATGTAGTACTGCTTTATCAGACTGTGGATGGCTAGTGGTATAATGGTAAGGAACTTCACACAAGTCTTTTGAGAGTTGAGCACACAGGTGCACCTTTACAGTGAGGATATTTACAGAAGTTGGGGAGACTGCAACCAGTCCAGTCCCTTGGCAAATTTCAGTCGGGACCCTTTTCTGCCTGCCACACATCCCACCCACCAGAGTGGAGCAGAAGTAACACTTGGCAGACTCTAGCTCCACCAATTTATGCCCCACAGGAAAAAAAAAAAATCTGTGTTTAGATGCTATTTGCCTACTCTATGTTTAACCCAAAAGCCAAAGGGCTGCAACGCCAGATACCACCGTTTTAAAAGGGGCATGATCTGTCACAAGCAGCAAAGGTCACCCCAGGAGATAATACCATAATGTTTCTGCAGTCCATTTCACCACTAAATATTCTTTTTCAAATACTGAGTATCTCGTATCTCTATGTAAGAGTTTACGGATGATAAATAATACTGGGTGTTCGATTCCTTCTTTCTCCTGAGACAGAACTGCCCCCACACCAGCCTCTACCGCATTAGTGTGAAGGGTGAACTCTTGAGTAAAATCCAGACGTATAAGAGCCTGGTCCACTGTACTTTATTCGGAGCATTTTTTTTCATTAAATCTGTGAGGGGCAAAGCCAATGTAGAAAATGTTGGGATGAATCTTCTGTAATAACCAGCTAGTCCTAACACAGATCATACCTGAGCATTGGTTGCAGGACCCGGTGCATCCAATAAAGCCTGGACATTGGAGGAATCCAGTTTCCACAACCGTTTCCCAAAATTATATTCTAGGTATTTTGTTTTGTTTCTTACAATCACGCACTTGGCCAAATTGGCTAGGAGCCCGGCCTCTCTCAGCAACTGTGGAGTGGCAGATAATCTATCAAGATGCACTTCCCAGGTAGAGCTGTAAACCACCATGTCATCATGTACGCTGACGCAAAGCTTGATGAGGGTGCAGCACTTGATCCATTAGTTGGTGAAAGGTAGCCGGGGACCCATATAATCCAAACTGCATAACATGAAACTAGAAGAGACCCTTGGGGATTGAGAAGGCTGTTTTCTCACTGGAGGAGTGGGTCAGCGGAATTTGCCAATATCCCTTTGTTAAATCGAAGGTCGAGACAAACCGTGCCATTCCAATTCGGTCTAAAAGTTCTACACCTGAGGCATGGGGTATGCATCAAACTTGGAGTTTACCTTCCGAAAGTCAACACAGAAGCACATGGTTTTGTCCGGCTTGGGCTCAATAACTGTTTTATCATCCCCTGTACCTCTTTCTGGATGGCCGCTCTTTGGCTTTCTGGGATACAATACGGTCTCTCCCTAGGAGGCACTTTTTTACACAGAGAATTGTGAGGGTATGGAACCAACTCCCCAGTAATGTTGTTGAAGCTGACACCCTGGGATCCTTCAAGAAGTTGCTTGATGAGATTCTGGGATCAATAAGCTACTAACAACCAAACGAGCAAGATGGGCTGAATGGCCTCCTCTCGTTTGTAAACTTTCTTATGTTCTTATATAGTCGAAAACTGGACGCTCTGTCATTTCAATACATCATTGTAAAAACTGTCTCGTCAGGTAAAAAAATAAATAAAAAAAATAATAAAATACCTGTACATATTTAATATTAATAATTTGGCAGATCAAATTAAATACAAGTAGGGGCTCCCGAGTGGCTCATCTGTTAAAGCGCTCCGCGTGGAGTGCAGCATGTGCTCTATAGCCTGGACGTCACCGGTTCGAGTCCAGGCTATTCTACAGCCAACCGTGGATGGGAGCTCCCAGGGGGCGGGGCACGATTGGCCGCGTCGCCCGGGGGAGGGAGGGTTAGGTCGGCCAGGGTGCCCTTGGCTATATTGTTTTCCTCGACTGCCATACTTTAACTCCGTCTCGCAAAGAAGGCAGTATGCTTTGCCTGCACAGTGCAGCTTTTGAATATGTTTCCCAACAAAAACCCCATCTATTTCTGTGTTCCACCGATTCTTAACACTTTTTTGTCAATCTCTTTTATATTGACATCATGGTCACGCTCCACAAACAGCCTCGGCATTCATGCAAATCGTGAAATAGCGGGAGCAAAGAGGAAGCATACACAATGCAGCCTTGTGACAGGGCTGAATAATTTTTCAGCAGGCAATCAACCATTGTGTAACACCGCTGAAACGCAGAGAATTCTCATGTATGAATACCACTTACTTGTGTATGCTAATGGATGTAATTAGATATGTGATTTTGTTTTGTAGTTCAGTCTATTTAATAATGGGCTGCGGTAACTCATGGCATGCACTTTCTAGAAGCTACACCCGGACATTCAATGAAAACCTGTAGTCAAAACAGTGTGTTTATTTTAACATACCAAACAGTGCTTACCTTGAATTCCAACTTCCTCACTTATATTTTCCCATAATTTCTTTGTATTCTTTACTACACTGCTTTAATCAGATGTTCCTCCATCTTGCCTGTGATATTTGGAGCGCAAATGAGCATAAGAGGGTTGCAAAAAACTTTGCGTTTTGATGTTATTGTTTGTTTTCCTTCAGGATTATGTTTGTGAAAACCATTTTTGCAGGTTTTAGGGTCACCTGTTACAGCACAAGCAGGGACTCGAGACTTGGGGGTGGTGTTGGAAGGGGCGTTATGATTGGTTGGATTGTTTAAAATGTTGAACACATATGCAAATTCTGGGCTATAAAATACTTTGGTTTTAGCAGCTCAGAGACGACTTTTGGGATGCAGCGGGAGCTTAGGACACTGTGGAACAGTAGAGAATTCCAGTGCCCGCGATTTATTTATTTATTATTTTCGTTATTTAGCATGTATACACGCATTTAAAGTATTATGGATTTTCTTGTTACTGCATCTTGTAAAGCGCTTTGTGATGGACCATTATTTATTTATTTATTTATTTATTTATTTTATTTATTTATATAGCACCTTTGACCAAGGCGCTTTACAATTATTAAACTAAGCTGTACAATCAAGAGAAATGGCAGAAGGAAGAAGGTACGTTTATTGGGCAAGGGTGAGGAAATAGAGAGTGGTGCTACTTTGAGAACAGAGGCTAGGACAGGGTTGGGCAAGCAAGCAGGGTCCTGACCGGGGGTTAGGGGCTAGGGCATGCAGTGGGATGGGCTAGGGTGAAAAGATGTGTTTTAAGGGAGGAGCGAAAACTGCGTAGTGTAGGTGACTGTTTTATATGGAGTGGGAGTTTATTCCAATGAAGCCAGGAGGGAGAAGGAACGGAAACGGGATTGGGCACAGGGCGAGGGTGGGACCTAGAGGGACAACAGAGTTTGAGAGCGTAAGGGAAGGGGGGAGCATAGTAAGTGATAAGTGCAGCCAGGTAGGGTGGGGCGAGACCATGGAGGGATTTATAGACTAGAGTAAGGAATTTTAAATAAGCAGCAATAGTAAACACAGAGCCAGTGTAGCTGAAGGAGAAGAGGGGAGGTATGAGAGGAGCGGGGGAGGTTGAAAATAATACGGGCAGTGGCGTTTTGAATTTGCTGTAGTGGTGTGAAGGCTTAGGAGGGAAGGCCAAGGAGCAGTAATCGAGGCGGATGAAAATGAGAGCATGAACCAGAAGTTTAGCGGCAGAGAAAGAGATGGAGGGGTGTATTTTGCGGATGTTAAATAGGTGGAATCGGCAGGTGCATGTAGTGGCCGAGATATGATCAGCAAGGGAAAGACATTATATAAAATAGATTGATTGATTGATTTGTTTGTGTGACTTTTATTTTATACAAGTGTTTTCTGTTTACCCATCTTTTATTTTGTGCCTGAGTTTGATTCTGTTGGCTATTCCGGTCTCCGGTCTTCCAATAGCTGGTTTGCTACACTATTATTCCGTAACTTTATTTTTGTTTTTCAATATCATGCTATCATGTGTCTTGTTCCCCTTGCAACCTGGCACTGGCGTTGCTTGAGTTTTGCAGGGTAATCACCAACTTCTGCTGTAGGGTCTGCTACACACTTTGTAATTTGTACTTTTCTGACATCTGCCAGCTGAAGTTCCTCTGCAAGCTGCAACATGTAGTTTCACCTACTGATCATCTTGACTGTGGCTTCCTTGTAAAGGATCCAGGAATTGATGGCTGCTAGATCCAGGATGTTGTAGAACAGCTGTGAGATCCAGCTTTCACAGAGTACTTCCGAGATCTGGTCTACTATATCAACTCCAAACTTTGTGGAATTATAAAACTGTACAGTCACTGGGATCGTCTTTGCATCACTCCTGATGGCAATGGAAAGATGAAGTCCTCAGCAAAATGAATGCTTTTCTTGGCTTGCACTTGTAGACTGTTAGAGTGCAGCCAGAGTGTTTCAGCAGTTCAATGCTAATGGCGGAAGTTCTCTCCTGATACTGTTTACTGTGCCGACAAGACTTGTCTTCTTGCCCTGCAACTATTTAGTCAATTTCAGTGACATGAACAAGTTGTCAGTAGTAACGTTCCTGCCTTTTCATATGTAAGGTTGCATTAGGCGAAGAACCACACTTTCACCTATGTTGTTGGCCAGTCTCATCCTTGCCCAGGTAGGTGAAACCATTTACAATCTATTTTAACTCAACATAAGCTGCAAGCCAAAACTTGATGCCAAATTTGTCTGGTTTGTTGGCCATATACACCTTTCTTTAGTGGTGTGTGTGTGTGTGTGTGTATATATATATATATATATATATATATATATATATATATATATATATATATATATATATTTAATTTCTTTGAGTACTATTGGGAGGATCTCATCCAGCTCAGGGGACTTGTTTATTTTAAGAGCTTCTAGTCCCTTTAAAACTGGGTAGGGACAGGTCGACATGTGGGACATGTTGTCCGTATCGTCCTTTGTAAAAACTTGTGAAAAGTAACCATTTAATGTATTTGCTATTTTTTTTCTCTTCATCTATGGTGTTGCCATTTGTATCTCTTAGACATGTTACTTCCTACTTGAATGTTCTCTTGCTGTTATAATATTGGAATTGGTTTTAGCCCCCTTAGCAATGTTCAATTCTATCTCTCTCTCGGCCTTTCTAACTTCCTTTTTGACTCGTGTTTGCAGTTCCAGGTACTCTTTCTGTGTACTTTGTTCTCGGTCCCTTTTAAATGTTCTGTAAAGTGCCTTTTTCTGATTTTTTTTTTTTAAATTGATCTATTAAACCATTTGGGCCATTTTTGTTTTAGATTTTGATTTGTTTACTTTTGGAATGTATTTGTTTTGTGCCTCTAGTACTACATTTTTGAAAAATAGCCATCCTTTCTTTGGGTGTTTTCTCCATTTTACTCCAATCTACTGGTTAGTCTATGTTTCATTCCTTCAGTTTGCCTTTTTATTGTTTTAATGTTATTTTTAAGCTATACATTTCTCTCTCCTGGATGACAATAGCTTTTAAAAAGATAATAAAAACACCTACTTATTTTGTTACTGAGTTTTTTTTAGAGTGTGCACCTCTGTGCAACTTCTTTTTAATTATCTGTTTTCCCTTTGAAGCATCTCAGAAAACATACGTTTCTGTTTTGTGTTTATTACCAACAGGCCTGGTGGTCAGAGAGGCGAGCATTGAGATTACCCGTCAGCAGGTGGAGGAGTTGTTTGGCCCAGAGGACTACTGGTGCCAGTGTGTGGCCTGGAGCTCAGCAGGCACAACCAAGAGCCGCAAGGCACATGTACGCATTGCATGTGAGTATGTGGAACACAGCTGCGTGAGGGATTTTGCTCAACCATATTAGACAGATATAATACACTTAACAGCTTACAAAACTTTCTATTTACTCTACTTTACCTACAGTAAAAGGCTTTACAAGGGGAGCTTGACATAGTGAAATAATACGGTACTGCTTTCACATTTGAGAACTCACAACTTAAAAATGCTAATTGTGTCCATCTAGACTGTCTCAGTATATGGAATACAATATTTTGGCAATATAATGCAAAAGAAAAATGTGGTTAAGTATAGGGATAAGTAATTTGTTTAATTTTCAAAGCAGGATTTCTGCAATACAGGCTTCATGCGTGTTTAAGCTTTGTGACCCCATACTCTCAGTGGGCCCAGACTGTGGTACGCGGGACAAATCATGTAATGGTGGAATTAATTTTTTTTTTTTTTCTATTTTCATAAGACTGGCCATACTCAACTTTTGCTTCCTCAATAAATCCTTATCTCGGGCCCCAATCTAATTGTTATCTTGTAGAGACCCTCCGTGTTAGGTTCAGCTGAAACCCCCCCGATTCTCGGCTCATTAACCCTCCTCCTCCTTTGTGTAGGATGTTTCAGGAATTTCTTCAGCATCCTGCGTGTTCAAGAATGAATCCAACAGATTAGTTCAGATATGTACTGTACTTATATCATAAATAGTTTAGTTCCAGGCAATTGTGCCTACAATGTTAATTAAAATAAAATATAATTTGGGAGGCATTAAGAGTGAATATAAATCTATAACAAAAACATTGTCAATGTAAAAAAACAAGTTAGAAAAATGCAACAGCCGTTTTAAAGTGGTGATATCAAACACAAAAGCACAAGTTAGGAGAAGCAACTGGGGCAACCTTGTCAAGCATCAAGCAAATAACACCTTTCCAATTGTGCCTGGGGCCCAACATTCACACAATTGTTGCTTCTAGCTTGGCTTCTTTTTTCCACAGCGCCTGTGCAGTAAATACAGTTACTGCTGATTGCATATGTCATCGATGATAAAATCTATTGATTTGGGATTTTTTTTTTTTTTTTACTTGTCAAGGTATGCGATTAATAAGGACAATTAAATGGTATTCCTTTCTGAATGTGCATTACATCTTTTCATCTGCAAACCGCTAGTTTATTTACTTATTATTATATATATATATTTTTAATACCATTTTGTCTGGAGCGGGGGAGCGGAGCGGAATGAAAGAAAGAGCCGAGCGGAGCAAAGAAAGAGCGGAGCAGAGCGGAGGATATTGCGACTGGTGAGCAGAATTGTCACGGCTTCGCTCCGCTCACATTCTCTGAACACAACACAGACGCTCGTCGTTAAAACATATTGTCTTTAACACAGGATTTGCTGTGAAACCAGATATTTTCAAACAGGAAATAGAGCATTTCTAGAATCGAGCAGCACCGTCAGGTTTTCAGCAAAAGCTGGTCAGGCATGAATGTAAGCTTAAAACATTAAGGCATTTCAGCAACTGCGCAGTGGTGCAGCGGGCTAAGGACGTGTGCTCTTCAAGGACGTCATGTTGCGAGTTCAAACCACGGTAATTTTATTTATTTATTTTTTCTGCGATATGTGCTGTTTTAAAACATAAATAAATAGTTTAATATAAATGTTGTGGATATCAAACTGCTTGCATTCCCTGGTTTATTTTGACATTGACCAACATGTTGAATAACATGATTGGTAGATGTCCAGTTATTTAGCTTTTCTGTTTGAAAAGTCGGTACACACTCATAAAAAAAGTAAACAGAAGAGGAAGAAGAAGAAGGAAAATAACAATTCTCATTGTGTATAAGAGGTATTTACATTTTTTTCACATTTGATGTAAGAAAGTTTCAGACTTTTGGTACTGGTACAGATGGTAATTCTAAATGATTTAGTTTTGCCGCTGCAACATGGTGAAAACAGCAAAACTCTTGGAGCTGTATAGAGACTCTCGGTAGTTTCAAACAGGTTTTTCTAACTTGTGCGAGGAACTACCGTTACTCTCAATCGGTAGTTTCCAACAAGTTTTTCTAACTTGTAGAAGGAACTACCGTTCCTCTCAATGTTGAGTTTTGTTTTAAGGATTTTAAAAAAAAACGCTGTACACTACTACGACACCTCGTGGTTTCATTTGGAGTAATGAAGATTAAAAAAAAATGACTTTTTGTGTAGTAATATCTGATGTTAGATTTTTTTTTTGGATTAATTCTGTGTGTCTGCAGCACATGTGTTAATGATAACAGTTGCCCAGCAACCGTTACAGTGAAAAATGGACAGATGACTGAAGTAGTGATATTTGTCCTGCCAGTATCAGTACACTTGCTGGTGAGACGACTAGTGACAACGCCGCAGACAAAATAAGAACTTTATCAAAGAAACTTAAGTATGATGAGAAGTACAACGAAATGGGATTTACTTGTACTGGAAGCCGTTAATACCCTCAGCCGCAGTGTGTGATATGTTATGAAGTCCTGTCTAATAAGGTTATGCATGGGGAGAAGGCCAAGAAATTAGTTAAGTTAGTGCCATTGTCGAACAACACAGTGTCATGTCGAGTTGATGAACTGGCCAATGATGTCCTGACTCAATTGGTGAAAGGTGTCATCAGCCGCCAGTACTTTGCTCTGCAGCTTGACGAATCCACAGACGTGGCAGGCTTAGCTCATCTTCTGGTGTATATGCTGTACATTTACAAAGTTGCAATACAGGAGGACATTTTGTTTTGTTAGTTGCTGCCTATCAAAACAACAGCTGAGGAGATTTTCCAGGTGCTTGACAGCTTCATAAATCAACATGGTATCGTCTGGTCATGATGCATTGGCATCTGCATTGATGGAGCAACTTGAAAGAGGTGCTGGACAATGCTGCAAAGATGTTAAACTTCTGTGGGAATGTGCCCTGCCCCTGTGTTTATTTGTGTGTTGTGTGTGGTGTGTTATTGTTGGTGTATTGTAGTTGGTACATGGGATATAATGTGGGTAATGAGCACAAGTGTTTAAAATGTATAATTGTATTTAGACACAAGGGTGGCACAAATCACTTCACATGCAAATTAAAAGTGTATTGATATGTGAGCACCGGAGTGCACAGATTAGTTCACGTGCTGGGATTCAAGTGAATAATTAATTGGTAATTGAATCCCAGCACAAATGTATATATAGATGCACGAAGCACTCACTCGGGGTTGTGTGTTTGGGAGTGGAGAACGGGTGAGAGAGAAGGAGATATTTGTAAAAATAACAATTGCTATTTCGAGCTGGCAGTGCATTCAGTTCACCACATCACCTTGCAGTACTGTGTGTTCCTTTCTGGTCTGACACCACCACTACAGCCAGCCTGCCACAACTTCATAAAAGCTTGACCCTTGAATTCCAGAATCTTCTCAACATTATGTAATGAGATGAGAAGCAAGCAAGTCGATCTATTGCTCCACACAGAGGTCCAATCGCTGTCGTGGGGTAAGATCTTGGCACGTTTATTTGAACTTCACTCCAAGGAACAGGTGTTCTTCACGGACCACCCATATCCATTCTCACAGTGTCTGCACAACACAGCCTGGCTGTCATGGCTGAGCTACTTGCCAAATATATTCTCTCGCTTGAATGAGCTGAATCTAGGACTTCAAGGACTGAGTGCAACCATCTTCAATGTCCAGGACAAGATTGAATCAGTGATAAACAAGCTGGAATTCTGGGCTCACTGTGTGGAGGAAAGCAAGACAAAATTATCCCATGCATGAATTCTTGACAGTGAATGAATTACAGCTGCAGGACAGTGTTAAAGGTGACATCAAGCAACACCGCACTAAACTGGCAAGGCAACTGCAATAGTACTTTCCGTCAATGGGACTCAAACTATCACAAATCATTCCAAATATTGTGTGCAAGCAACTACATCCTTCATATTAATGGTAAGTAGTATCACTATTAAGCCATTGTTTATGTTGGACAAATGTAAGCGTACATTGAAACTAAAAGCATAGATTATAGGGGCGTGCCAAATATGAATATTATATCTGTGTCTGTAACAGATATCGCCTTTTTTTCCGAATAACGAATATCCGTCTCGTATCCGTCTCGTTGTGCTCTGGCTAACACTTCCTTATACAGTGCCGTGAAAAAGTATTTGCCCCCTGTCTGATTTTCTGCATTTTTGCACATTTTTCTTCTTTCATTTGTTTGGTAATCAAACATGCAATCCTCAGGTGTGAAAAAGTAATTGCCCCCCCCCCCCCCCTAGTTAACTCAACCCAATTAAAGGGATAATTAGGGTAAGCTGTTTGAGTACTTTGGTTAACAACCAGGCCTGATTTGGGCCAGCCCTGTCCAATATAAATCTGACTAACTTTGGCCCTTACCATCAGAGTGAAGCTGTCAGCACACAGGTTCTAGAGGCACATCATGCCACGAACAAAAGAAATTCCTGAAGACCTCTGGAAAAAAGTTGTTGATGCCTATCAGTCTGGAAAGGGTTACAAAGCCATTTCTAAGGCTCTGGGGCTCCACTGAACCACAGTCAGAGCCATATTGTCCAAATGGAGAAAGTTTGGGACAGTAGTGAATCTTCCCAGGAGTGGCCGTCCTGCCAAAATCTCTCCAAAAGCAAGGCGTAAAATTGTCCAGGAAGTCACAAAGAACCCTAGAACAACATCCAGGGATCTGCAGGCCTCTCTCGCCTTGGCTAAGGTCAGTGTTCATGACTCCACCATCAGAAAGACACTGGGCAAAAATGGGATTCGTGGCAGAGTAGCAAGGCGGAAACCATTGCTCACTAAGAAGAACATGAATGCTCATCTCAAGTTTCCCAAAAAGCACCTGGATGATCCTCAAGAGTTCTGGAACAATGTTCTATGGACAGATGAGTCAAAAGTGGAACTTTTTGGCCGACATGGGCCCTGTTATGTCTGGCGAAAACCAAAAACTGCATTCCACAGTAAGAACCTCATACCAACGGACAAGGTGGTGGTAGTGTCATGGTTTGGGGATGCTTTGCTGCATCAGGACCTGGACGCCTTGCCATCATTGAAGGAACCATGAATTCTGCTCTGTATCAGAGAATTCTACAGGAGAATGTCAGGCCATCCGTCTGTGAGCTGAAGCTGAAGTGCAGCTGGGTCATGCAGCTTGAAGAAAAAGAGATTTAAAGTTTTGGAATGTCCTAGTCAAAGTCCAGACCTAAACCCCATTGAGATGTTGTGGCAGGACCTGAAACATTAGAACATTAGAAGAACATTAGAACATTAGAAGAACATCCTATTTTTGTGTCTTCTGCAAATTTAACAAGTTTGCTTACTATACCAGAATCTAAATCATTAATGTAGATTAGGAATAGCAGAGGACCTAATACTGATCCCTGTGGTACACCACTGGTTACCTCGCTCCATTTTGAGGTTTCTCCTCTAATCAGTACTTTCTGTTTTCTACATGTTAACCACTCCCTAGTCCATGTGCATGCATTTCCTTGAATTCCTACTGCGTTCAGTTTGAGAATTAATCTTTTATGCAGGGCTTTGACAAAAGCTTTCTGGGAATCTAAATAAACCATGTTGTATGCTTTGCAATTATCCATTGTCGATGTTGCATGCTCAAAAAAATCAAGCAGGTTAGTTAGACACGATCTCCCTTTCCTAAAACCATGCTGACTGTGTCCCAGGATATTGTTACCATATAGGTAATTTTCCATTTTAGATCTTATTATAGTTTCCATAAGTTTACATATAGTAGAAGTCAGGCTTAATGGTCTGTAGTTACCTGGGTCGGTTTTGTCTCCCTTTTTGTGGATCGGTATTACGTTTGCAATTTTCCCGTCTGTCGGTACAACCCCTGTGTCAAGAGACTGTTGCATGAACTTGGTTAGCGGTTTGTAAATAACTTCTTTCATTTCTTTGAGTACTATTGGGAGGATCTCATCCGGCCCAGGGGATTTGTTTATTTTAAGAGCTCCTAGTCCCTTTAACACTTCTGCCTCTGTTATGCTAAAGTTATTTAAAACTGGATAGGAACAGGTCGACATGTGGGGCATGTTGTCCGTGTCCTCCTTTGTAAAAACCTGTGAAAAGTAATCATTTAATATATTTGCTATTTTTTTTTCTTCATCTATGATTTTGCTATTTGTGTCTCTTAGACATTTAACCTCCTCTTTGAATGTTCTCATGCTGTTATAATATTGGAAAAACATTTTGGAATTGGTTTTAGCCCCCTTAGCAATATTGATTTCTATCTCTCTCTTGGCCTTTCTAACTTCCTTTTTGACTTGTGTTTGCAGTTCATGCTCGAAAACCCACAAATGTCACTGAGTTGAAGCAGTTCTGCATGGAGGAGTGGGCCAAAATTTCTCCACGGCGCTGTGAGAGGTTAATCAATAACTACAGGAAGCGTTTGGTTGCAGTTATTGCTGCTAAAGGTGGCGTAACCAGTTACTGAGTCTAGGGGGCGATTACTTTTTCACACGGGGGCATTGGGTATTGCATAACTTTCTTTGATAAATAAATGAAATATGTATCAAATTTTTGTGTTATTCACTCAAGGTCCCTTTTCTAATATTAGGTTTTGGTTGAAGATCTGATAACATTCAGTGTCAAAAATATGCAAAAATGCAGAAACAAACAAAAAGCAGCCAGTGTTCACGGCGACAGCGTGTGGAAGCGACAGCATGGGAGAAGTACAGTCCTGGACAAGTACAGCGCAGTTAGAAGCAGTTTGAAAGCAGGTTGACAGCTGCAGAAGCTAAACTGAACTTCCAAAAAAAAAAAAAAAATCTGTGACAACTGCAAGATGTGGGAAATCCGAGAAAACCCAACAGCGCTCAAACAAGTTTGTGTAAAGTGCTGCTTGATCCAGGACTTGCTTCAACGAGTAAGTCTGTTAGAAAGGGAACTGGAGGAAATGAGGCAGGAACCGGAGCTTGAGGAGCTGACACACCCACAATTCATGGAAGTCTGCACCCCTAGCAGACTGAAAGCCACCAGGTAGACGGAAGAGAGTCGAAACAGCTGGGTTCAGATAGGCAGAAGCAGGGAGAAAAAGAAACTTCAAACACAACCACCAGAAATCCAAACATCCAACAAATTTGAGCCATTTCAACATTTAGATGACCAAAACCAACATCAAGAGAATGAAAGGAACAACATCCAGGACCCTATAAACAGTGCTGGCCAGGCAGCAAAAAGGGAGGTCATGATTGTTGGGGACTCCATATTGAGAAAGACAGCAAGTTCAGTTCGCAGTCTGGACCCCCTTACTACAACAGTGTGCTGCCTCCCAGGAGCCTCTGTCAAGCACATCACTGAGAATGTGGACAGGCTCCTAGAATGAACAGGAGACGACCCAGTAGTAGTCGTCCACATCGGTACAAACAACATTGGAAGAGACAGGCCAAGATCCCTGCAAAACAAATTCAGAGAGCTAGGAAGGAAATTAAAAGACAAGACCAAAACTGTGGTATTTTCTGGGATACTGCCGGCACCTTGCAAAGGACCATATGGACAGCTGGAAATACAAAATCAAAATGCATGGCTAAAATCGTGGTGCACACAGGAAGGCTTCACCTTTCTTGAACATTGGAGCACATTCTACAACAAGGACTATCTATATAGGTGGGACGGACTGCACTTAACCCTATCCGGTCCATTGTCGAACCCTGTCCGACATCATCAAAAAAACGCAAAAAACGGGTTTCTAGTCGTTTTTTCTCCGGAAAAAGCAGAGAAAACCATTCAATGGCTGAGTGGGAGCGACAGGAGCCGAGACAAGCCGATTTAAAAAAAAAAAGGCATATCTCATGAATAGTCATAGTTGCCCCTGGCATCACATAGGGGCGGTCATAAGGAAACAAGCTGGTTGTTACTGTATCAGCGCACAGAGACTATCAGACATTTGCAGAGCTTTT
Organism: Acipenser oxyrinchus oxyrinchus; assembly: GCA_030684275.1. Classification (NCBI taxonomy): domain Eukaryota; kingdom Metazoa; phylum Chordata; class Actinopteri; order Acipenseriformes; family Acipenseridae; genus Acipenser; species Acipenser oxyrinchus. The sequence continues at coordinate 44,708,880 of CM060248.1, forward strand.
TTGAGATGTTATAGTAATAAAATAATGACTTGGATTGCATTATTGAGGAGTTTGGTGATAAAACGAGTGACCAGGAGATGATTGATCGGTATGTACGACATTATTATTATTATTATTATTATTATTATTATTATTATTATTATTATTATTATTATTATTATTTATTTCTTAGCATATGTGAAAGCGATAGCGAACGAAAGGGTGGGGCAGGGCTGGAGATGCCTAGTGAGTGCTTTGTTGATATGCAGGGCCTTTTAAACCCATTTGACTGTGGGGAAAAAAATACTTTTAAACAGCGCGTCTAAAATTAACTGCGCGTGTGAAAATAAATTGGACCTGGCGAGTCTGACGCGCAATTAATAAATGGACTGCAAAGGGTTAAACAGAAAGGGAACCAATCTACTCAGAGAAAGGATCCTTGAGGAGGTCCAGAAGCATTTAAACTAGAAAGGAAGGGGGGAGAAAAAACAGAAGGGAGACCACATCAATTTATCTTAATGCTAGAAGTCTCAGAAACAGAATGTTAGAACTTGAAGCTACTGCACTAACAAGTAACTACGATGTGATAGGTGTTACAGAAACTTGGTTGTCTCAGAGTGATGGAGATGAATATAATATTAGTGGGTACACACTGTATAGGAAAGACAGGCAGGACAGAAGAGGCGGAGGGGTAGCGCAATACATAAGAAATAGTCTTGAAGCCCAGGTGTTAAATCTGGACAAAGAAAACAATGCCGAATCAATATGGGTCAGAATAATGGATAAAAATTCAAAGGGCATGGAGCATGCTATAGACCGCCAAATTCAGATGCTGAGCAAAATAATCTGTTATACAATGACATTCGAAATGCGTGTAGAAAAGGAGAAGCCATACTAATGGGGGATTTCAACTTGCCCCGTATAAAATGGGAGAACCCGATGGGGAGCACGACGGACGAAATTGAAATGGTGGAAATGACAAATGACTGCTTCCTAACGCAATTTGTGAAGGCACCGACTAGAGGGGAGGCATGCCTTGATTTAGTCTTTTCAAGTAACGAAGACAGAATAACTAAAACAGAGGTTAGAGAGCCATTGGCAAACTCAGACCACAACATGGTCTCATTTTAAGTATTTTTAAAACCCCAAAAGTAATGACTAAAGCTAAGGTTTACAATTTTAGAAAAGCAAACTATGAAGGTATGAAACAGAGACTAACAGAAGTAGATTGGAGTAAAAGAGAAAACAGCCACAGAAAAAGGATGGCTGTTTTTTAAAAATATAGTACTCGAGGCGCAAAATAATTACATCCCAAAAGTAGACAAATCTAAATCTAAAACAAAATGGCCAACATGGTTTAATAGATCAATTAAAAAAAAAAATTCAGCAAAAAAAGGCACTTTACAGAGCGTTTAAAAGGGACCAAAAACAAAGTACACAGAAAGAGTACTTGGAATTGCAAACACAAGTCAAAAAGGAAGTTAGAAAGGCCAAGAGAGAGATAGAAATCAATATTGCTAAGGGGGCTAAAACCAATTCCAAAATGTTTTTCCAATATTATAACAGCAAGAGAACATTCAAAGAGGAGGTTGAATGTCTAAGAGACACAAATGGCAAAGTCATAGATGAAGAAAAAAAAATAGCAAAAATATTAAATGATTACTTTTCACAGGTTTTTACAAAGGAGGACACGGACAACATGCCCCACATGTCGACCTGTTCCTATCCAGTTTTAAATAACTTTAGCATAACAGAGACAGCAGTGTTAAAGGGACTAACACATCAGGCTTGGATCATGTTGAGCTAGCTTTACTCAAGAAGTAAGTTTGCCTTTTTTTATAATGATACATTTTAAATACTCCAACATTTTCAACTGGGTGTTGCATGGAACCACAGATACCCACTTAAGATAGTCAGAATCATATGTGCCCAACAAAATGTTCTCCTAAAGGAAACAGTTAAACCAAACACCAAATAAATTACAGTTCTATAGCAAGCTAGGTTTGTGAAGGCTTTGATATGAAAATTAATGCTTGTTTTAATATAAAAATAAGAACAAGTGTGTCTTGAGAGTTGATTTAAAGCGAGCGACAGTGGGAGCATCACAAACCAAAGCTGGGAGAGAGTTCCAAAGAGTCGGCGTCATAAAGCTAAACGAGTGTTCTCCAAGTGTGATGCACTTTTGTTTGGAGATAACAAGCAGGCCAGAGTTGAAGGACCTCAGCTTGCGGGCAGGGACATAGCGGGTCAGCAGGTTGAAGAGGTACTCAGGACCTATGTGGTGAAGGGCATATATATATTGTTTTTTTACTTTGTTTTGTATATTTGCATATACAGGTACAGGTATAGCTGAGATGGGATCTTGAACAGTTGCCAACAGAGCCTGCAATCCAGGTTTCAAATCCATTAGAAAATACTTTCCCCATTTCTGTTCAGTGAGCGTGTAATAGAATTAAAAGAGAAGTAATTTCAGAGTGAAAATGCTCATCTCAAAAGAGCAGCAAGCATTTGTTAATGCAAGACTCCTTTAAAACTCCTTTAAAAGTATTATACAGATTAATTCATTGAAACACATCAGTTTGGTGCGCCAATGCAAACTTGATAGTATGTTGTCTATACACATAGGGTTCAAGTCATGTACAAGCATCACAAAGAGACATGCAGACAATTGAATTGATGAATGTAGATACTGCCCCATGCAAGTAACCACAATTAATTAATTGCCTAATATTTCAATTAGGAAACATTTAGGGACCTAATGCAAGCACTGTTTTTCAGTCACACAGGAGGTAGTATGGTCAGTCAAGTCCAGCTGCTTTGGAATATCAGTTTTATGCTAGTAACAATTCACAGCCATGAAAACACAAGCTTCTGGTGAATCTGTGCTGAAGTTCCAAACCACAGCCTGTGTTCTATCCATTGAGCTACAGCCCTCATGCCCAATACTGAGTGATTTCCAGTGTAATTTGTAGGTTATATGATCAGCACCAACTGCAAAAGCCAATTGTGACCCAGCATGTCAAATTCTGCTTAACCTCAAACAAGGAATATGAATATAACTTTCAACAAATCTTTTCATTCATACATATACTGTACAGTTAGTGTGGAGATTTGTATTAGAAATTAGAATAGGTACAAGTGAGATTCAAGAATTGGGCAAAGACCATTGGTGGAAGACAAACCAGTGATGCCACTACTTGATGTGGTTTTCTTTTCACAGGTCATTATGGTAAAGGTAAAGTTTTATGTAGAAAGCACCTAAACATCCAATTGATTTACTCTAATAGTGTAACTATTAATTACAGCCAATAGTGGTTACAATTCTGCAGTAGCAAAGGATTGAAATCCTTGGTACCTTGTCCAGAAAAGCAGCCCTCAAACTACAAATGCCTTACGATATTGCATGGTTTCAGTTTAATTAACTGTAATGGATTTTTGTATGCTTCATCACCTACTGGGACTGGGACTTTGAGCCAAAGCTGTTTCTAGATGTCTAAAATGGTCAGACCTGGAAGCTTACATCTGCTAATGATACATGTGTAGGACACTCTTTGTCTATTACTAGTAGTACAGGCAGCCTTAAGTGGCAAGAGGACTGGGGAATAAATCATGGTTTTCTAATTGAACAGCATGGACAGTAATTTAACCCATACTAAACTACGTTTATAACACAATGCCCTACAGTCACATAGTGTTTTGGACATATGTGCAATAGACTTAACAGTAAAGGCTAACAGAGCTTGACATTCTTTCAAAATACTGTATATACCAGCTGTCTATGAATGATATTGACAATTGGTGGTTTAAGGGGGTCTGTAGTATTTTTTGCATCCCACATTTCAATGCACTTTAAATCTAGAAGTGCTTTTATAGTCAAAATAACCAAATGGGAATCTCAGGTCTCATTGGGAATGAAACCCACAATCCAGAGATGCCTCGGCTAATATCTGTAACATCCTAATGAAACTGTATTCTGACGTTCTTTTTTTATGAAGAGAATCAGATAAAACTGAGAACAAACAACAAATTCTTAACAAATTCTTAACTTTATTTAAAATAAAAGTAGAATTTCAATTGTGACCCAGGTGTTTTAAGCAGTGTTCTGTACAATAATCCTAGAATTTTTAAATGGCAGATAATTAGTTGGTTGTCGGTATCTAGGCAGGTTGGTAGAGATAAAAAAATGTACCTACTGAAAAAATGTTGACGAGGTAGTTATTTAATTTAAATTTAAATGTTGTGCTTATTAAGTTGCAATTGAGACAGAAGCACTTGATTTTGCATAACCAAGAGAGGCTGCCTTATTATCTTCTAATGACCTCTAAAACCAGTCTTCCGCGATTATGAATTCAAAGGATAGGTGCTTGTGGCTTTTCCCCTGTAAAATACTTTTTACATTGATTTCGCTTTCTGGTCAGTTTGGCCTAGTAAACCTCCCTTCCCTCCTAAATCCATTAAATGTACTGACTAGACTAAACTTGTCCCAAAAGTTCTACTACAGTTTCAGGATGCCTCTGGTTTATATAAAATTTCAGTTTGACAAGTGTCCTTTTTCCTACCTTTTCATTAGTCACCATTACATTAACTCTGCCTTAAGGCATTGGAAGTCTGCCTCTCATCATCCACCAGAAATATGATAGAGGATATCCCTGATGTTCTAAACTAGAAAAGTATTAAACAGATGAAATATACAGTGATACTATTCTCAAATCTCCACTTCAGACCCTAAGACACTGTCACCATGCATGTAAAACAATTAACATTTCTGGAGGTCTTTCAATTCTAAATTAAATTATAATTTAGGCATATTTTACAGTCGTAGTGAAATATAAATACATTTTACTGAACAAATGGAACACATTGATGAAACTGATGCATTTTTTTATGTATAAAACTGAAAAATAAATAACTTTGGTATCTTTAAGAACACTTAAATTAACGTGATTTGTTTATTTTCTTAGTAGTTGCGTTTAGACAAAAAAAAGAGTACAAGGTTATTAATTTTGTCTCTTAGATGAAATGGGAACTAGAAATGTAATATTTAATTAACTTGGTTTTTGCTTGTGACAAATGCTTTGCACACAGGCGTAATTTACACTGGGGACTCAGGAGACATGTCCCCTTCAATTTTTCAGTGACACGGAAAGGTCCCCCACACATTGCAGGAGTACTAAAACTTTTTTTTCCTCAATCATTTATTCGTATAATCACTAGTCAGTATGGAGGTCACACAGGACCCAGTAGAAACGCCCGTCAGCTGGGGCAGGTTATTATTTATTTCTTAGCAGACACCCTTATCCAGGGTGACTTACAATTGTTACAAGAGATCACATTATTTTTACATACAATTACCCATTTATACAGTTGGGTTTTTACTGGAGCAATCTAGGTAAAGTACCTTGCTCAAGGGTACAGCAGCAGTGTCCCCACCTGGAACTGAACCCATGACCTTCTGGTTAAGAGTCCAGAGCCCTAACCACTACTCCACACTACTGTTGTACTAATCAGATCAAAAAATGGAATTGGATCCGGGATCACTGAAGCCTGATCATGAGAATGTGCTGTATTACGCAGATCTGGACCAGGCTCCAATTATCTGTAAAGTTGATCCGATCCTGCAGTTGCATGTGCCATACCTAAGGAAACAAACCGATGACGCGAACATACGTGGCTCGTAGTTTAAAGTCCCCAGCTGACAAATTTGTATACAGTCTGAAATAACAGTAATGTTGGGGAGCAATGGGAAACACATGGACAAAGATAGAGAAGGATGTGCTAAGTTGCTGTATCCAAGACACTTTATTATATGTAAACAGTAAAATGGTTTAAGTTTGTAATTCACCATAGCTCGATGTTATTTACTAATTGAGGTTTCTGTCTACTTACAGTTTAACTAATCATTTTAAATTGAAACAGTAAACTTAAAACTGTTGCAGCAAAATGAGCTTTCTGCCTTGTGCAAATAAATATAGTCATCAATAAAAACAAAATACTTTTAACACTATCTTTGACTAACAAGCAAATTATAGCTGATATTTGCCAGTTACTGCAGGCAGATCTGGAAAGAGACGGGAAGATATGACGCATTGTACCCATTATACGCGCCCGTTGAAGGGTGGATGAGATGATCCTCTGCAGACGTCAGTGTCTGGCTTGTGGAGGGACCCCCATCTATAGATTGTGTTTTGCTTCTCCGCCTGACATCGTTGAATCGTTTTTGGCACTCTTGTGCGTTCTTTGGATGCCGGACAAAGAAGCATTCATAGATGCAGCTGTCTGTTTCCATGCCTCTTTCACCTTATTTGCCCTGGGTGCTCGATGTTTTGTGCCATGTAATATTGTTCTCCTTGCTTCAGCCTCCTGCAATGATATCTAGTCTTGTGGCGTGAAGCTTTCCTTTCGTTGTCTGAGTTGCTAGTGTGCTGCCAAATTCTACTTCATGCTGCAATAGTGTCTGTTTCCTGTTGGATACATTCAAATTCAATTCACACACATTCTACACTCTTACACTTGTGACAGGCGCTAAATCTGATCAAAATCACTTGGTACAGATCACGCCCTGCAACACTACCATAATATCTTTGAGCATTGCCCTTGCGCTTGCCCCCGTGTTGTCAAAATCGGGCCCATTGTCTTCTTGGGGTTATTTACATTATTGTCTATCCACTGCGGTTTGAGGTTCAAGTTACATCTGCATCTTTTAAGTGGATGGAAGCTGAAAATACTTTTCAAAAACACCCTTTTCTTATACCAATACAGTACTAGTATCATTAATTGCAAACCTGTATTTATCTTAAATATTTAAATTTTGGGGAAACCTCAACGTTTCTTGAAATATATTTTAAGGGCAATTCTCATACCTCCCATTAAATCCGAATTATGCCATACTTAGGGTGGTACTAAAGGGATTCGATCCTCTATCCAGGTTCCGATCTGAGAGAAGCTTCGGTGCTCTTTGAAGATTAAAGTCACGGATTCGTAATTCCATGACTCAGAAGAGACAGACTAATATAAATATTTACCACACTCATCACAATATTGTGTCAACAATTTATTGCTATGAGTGATTGCCGCAGGAATGTCTTTGGATCTTTTAATTAGACATGCAAGGGGTGCAATGTTTTATTATAACTTATTTATAATATGTAGACATAATAGGCTGCTGGGAAAAAACTGTGACAAGAAAATAAAACACTTCACAAAAGAGGAAGAACTGGTATACAGGTGTTTGGCCTATTATTTTACAAATGTATTCTAAATTATAAATCTATACTACAATGTACTTGTTCATTATACTGAATGTATCTGTGTGACATGCTTTTAGATCTCAAGAAAACCTTTGAACAGGAGCCTTTGGGGAAGGAAGTTTCCATGGAACAGGAAGTGCTTCTTCAGTGTCGCCCACCTGAGGGGATACCAATGGCTGAGGTACATACGTGTCATCTTTCTTCTAACTAATCATAATCTGTCTATTTCTCAATTCTAAACAAGTTAGAGTTCAACATGATACTGTACATGGTAGCATGGCAGCTGATCACAAACTCACTTACCTTTCAGTTAGAATGAATTCAATGGCCGAGTGAGACCGATAGGAGCCGAGAGAAGCCGAAAAAGGGCGGATCTGAGCAATACACATACCTCCTGAACCACAGAGATAACACGGCCATAAACAAACAAGATAGCTGCTTCCGCATCCAGGGCTCAAAGAATATCACAGACATTTGCAGAGCTTTTTGAGTTGTTATAGTAATAAAATAATGACTTGGATCGCATTATTGAGGAGTTTGGTGATAAAACGAGTGATCAGGAGATGATTTATCAGTATGCATGACTATGAAGAGGTATGTGAAAAATAAAGTGAACAAGGGGTGGGACGGGGCTGGAGATGCAGTACTGAGTGTCCTGTTGATATGCAGTGCCTTTTAAACCTGTTTTACTGTGAAAACAATACTTGGGAAAAAATACTGAATAAATGGACCGCAAAGGGTTAAGTTATTTGGCCAGGGGTCCGCCTCTAAGGTCGAGAAGCGAGCTTCACTTGCCCCCAAAAGAGGACCCCCAGCTCCCTGCAACTGCACCACCAATGCAAAGAAGAGAGAAAATTGTTAGTTAGAAAATAAAGTTAGTGATTTATTGCTAATATTGATTAATTATAATTTATTTATTTATTTATTTTTATTTAACTAATCTAACCACTCAGCAGAGAGGAAAAACCGTGCCTTTTGTGGGAGGAAACCTCTGGTGGTCCTTTGTTTATTGGAATAATATCGAGGAGAGAAGAGTGAAAGTAAGATTCCACCGCTGAGGAAGGATTGGTTGATTTTAATGTTGGCTGCTGATGTTGCTGCACCTATACAGATGAATGGGACAATGTGATTGAGGAGGAAGTACGGATTAGAATGAGCTGAAAACAAAAGATTGCGAATGTATGACTTTAGTTGAAAACCAGTTTGCTGAATGGAGGAATGGGTAGAGGGAAAGGTTCAATCTTGAAATGAGAAAGCAGTGTTATTAGTGATACCTGCAAGGTGTTGGGCTTCCAAAATAAAATTATTTATAATTTATCAAATAATAATTAGAGGGGAAGAGGAACTTGCCTTTATTAATAATATGAACAGTAGATTGATATGCCAAAATGGGCCCCAAAGATAGGCTGCAACGACATTAGAGAATACTTCAAGTAAGGCTGTGGATTTAAGCTGAGGCGGAAGATTGTTGATTTCTGGAGGCCAGATATCTGAGAACCATTGATTAAGAAAAATTACACCAAACCGATAGAAGAAGCATCCTATGGAGTGAGAGGTCATGGGGGGCAGAAATGAATTAATCGTAAAACAGAGAAAGGCCGTAACAGTGCTGTAAGAGAGAGGACCACATCCTAATGTCTTTCCTGGCTTCAACTGTAATATTAATGTGAGTTCCAGTTTATTGGGAGGCAGTCAGGCTTGAAATCGAATAGTATCCAAAGTTATTCCTAGGGATTCGAGAGTGAACTAGACCTTTTGGTTTTCTCCTCTGCGAGGGAGACGCCAACTGCTGAGAAAAGAGACCTGAGTTCTAAGAGTGCTTCAGCTGGAGGGGCTGATGGAGGAGATATAACAAGAAAGTCGTCCAATAAGTGCAGCAGAAAGGGGATGCAATTAATATTGAGTAGAATGCAGCAGAGGGCTTCGGAGAGTGAATCAAAGATCTTAGGTCTGCTGCAGCATCCAAAAGTTAGTTAAGTATCAAAGTCAAATTGCCTCTTCCATCAGATACCAAAAAAGATGACAGAGAGAAGGGAATATAGGCATGACTTTGAAGGCGTCGGAAATGTCTGTTTTAGCTAACCAGGAACCCTGTCCTGATATTTTGATGGACAGGATCAGATATGGTGATGTAATGAAAAGAAAAGTGATCCGAGGGAATGAGAGAATAAATTCTGCGATAGAAGAGCAGCGGGGGGCAGAGAGGACGATGATGAGGTGCTTCTTACCTGACATTTTCCTTGTAGCTACTCCAATAGGATTAACCCTTAGCGATCCATTTATTCAGCGCGTCAGGTCCAATTTAATACAGCAACTACACCGGTGATTGCTTTCATTGAGTACTAGTTTTGCGCATATGGTGGAAACACTCTTGTTCTTTGTTTACTGTTGCAAGCAGGCTGGTTTTTTTTGCTTCAACTGTTTTGCTAATTACAGTGAATATATATATATATATATATATATATATATATATATATATATATATTTTTTTTTTATATATATATATATATATATATATATATATATATATATATATATATATATATATTAATTGGTAACATTCATTTATTTTCCTAAGCACGGTTACATCAGCCTAACACATTGTCACCCAGTCTCTGCCCAGCGGGGCGAGTTTCATCTTTGCAAAGGTAGGGGTAGGGTCCGCTGCCAGCCAAAACTTGATCCCAAATTTGACAGGTTTGTTTGTCCAGCGACACCGTGCTTTTGTCGAAAACAGCTGCTTGTCCATGTAATGTTTTATGTTTAGCTTGAAACAGGCAATGCTGTTTTCAATGAAGTCATTCCAAATTTCTGATGCCAAGGCAAATATATCTGTAGTTGCTCTCAAATCAAAATGCAAAAATATCAAGATTTCTCAAAAAATTCTTGTAATTGTAATATTATAATACAACAGACTATATATGCTCACGTAGGCAGCCAGACGGCAGTTCTCCAAGGAATTGATAGGATTACAATAGATATTTGGAGAACACATATCTAGACGTCAAGAGCAATATTCCAGAGGTACAGATAACAAACTGGCTTGTATACATATAACAAATAGCGTATTGTAGGTTATACTAACAGTAAAAGCATGTATTGTAACAAGCCGTTTTTGGCGGTTCTAGGTAGAAGTGCAACTTTTTTATTTTTGCGATTCTGACTTTCAAACGTCGTCAGTATATTTAATACATATATTTAGGAAAAGTCAACAACAGACAACCGCAGATCTTTAACACACGCAGAGTAATTTAAATTTTAAAAGTGAAAACCGTCAAAATGACTAACGTGGCGGTTCTAGTGTTAATCCACCAGTTGGTCCTGAAATAGTACAGATTTTAAACACCCATATGTAACAAAAAATACAAACACAAGTTCACAGAGTGTGTTCTAAAGTGCTTGTGATGTAAATACAGTTATTCAAAGTGCAGTGATGTGCAGGTAAGTGCTGGCCATTGGCGACAGCTCCGGATCGTGTTCAGCCGTCTAATAATAACAAACAGTGTATTCTATAGATACGACAATAAACAAACAAAATACTCACGATAATTCAAATCTTTCCTTCCGGTTCAGCTTAACCACATAAGGAACAGATCACTTTGCTACGCCCCCTTTTGTACCGTCAATCATGATCCCTTGCTTAACTAGTGGTTTAAGAGGCAGTGTGGTCCAGTGGTTAAAGTCCAGGGCTTGTAACCAGAAGGTCACCTGTTCAAGTCCCACCCTGCCACCAACTGAGCAAGTCACTTAACCTCCTTGTGCTCCATCCTGCGGATGAGATGTTAAATCAATGTCCTATTGTACGTCTCTGCATATAACGCACAGTTCGCAGCCTACCTCTATAAAGTGGTTTGTGATGGTGGTCAACTATGAAAAGCGCTATATAAAATCTGTGGCTGCCATGCCGTTTCCCTTGAGTCAATGGTTTAGTTTATCGTAGCTCCGCCCCCTCTCTAGATGACCGATTTCCTTCTTACCCTGGGAATAAATTGTCTGGCCATCCAGTCCAGGGCACTCTGTTCCCATTACACAGTGCCCTCGCAGTTCGGGAGAGAGATTTATCACCAATAATCATTCTGTCTTTGTCACACAGGGGTAGAGGTGATTAGTAATGATGAATGGCTTTTAGATGGAAGAGGGGAGATGGAACGTGAGTGAGCGTCACCACAGAAACTGTACATATGTAAAAAACTGCATTTTTTGTAAATGCAGAATGAGGAGTTGAAATTATTGCACAGCTGTCTGCCTCCAAAATATTTGAGGGTCTTTGTGGCAAAGTGGCTGCTGAGTAGAACAGGTGTAGAGGTGACGCAGTGCAGAAATAATCACAAATGGAAACTGTAATCCAATTTGGAAAAGGGATCTTTATTTTATAAATATCCCGGTCTGGCTACCAAACAATAATCCTCTGGCAATACACACCAATTTGTAAAGCTCGGCAGGAAAATAATAATGATTTGCAAAACAAAACAAATAACACGTTATCCGCTCCCACAATAATACTAACACAATCACCAGTCCGGGTGCGTGCAGTAGTGCTCAAGGTGGGTGATAACAAACAAACAGTGACTGTGGTGTTGTTGTTCCGGGTAGTGCTGGCCCAAGGCGACCGCTCTGGAGACGTGTTAGCCATCTAGTGAACTCACAAAAAAAAGACAATTAATAACAGTGCTACAAACAAACAAAACACTCACAAATACTTTTTCACAGTTCAAATGGGGAATCTCTTCCAGTCCTTCCAGTTCTGTATGCGTTCTGAAACCAAGCGAAGGAAAAGATTTTACGATTCTCCGGCCCCTTTAGGCCATTACGCATGTCCCCTTGGTAAATGATTGCAGCTGCCTTTACTGTCTGCAGCTGCTACCTTCCTGGTCAATACGTTCCTGCAACAGAGTCTCGCCTTCTTCCAGACTGACCCACTTCCCGTACCAGGAAAAGAACTGTCAGGCCAGCCCGTCCAAAGCCTTTCCCTTTCGCTGCTTAGCGCCCTCACAGGTCAGGAGGGAGATTTACGACCAAAACTCATATTTGTCACAGTCTTCCATTGCTTGTTAAAAAAGCAGGCAGAGCTGAAGAATGGATAGGAGGAAAGACAGATGCATGATTCCAAAAGTGTTGTTGAGAGTAGGGGAAGAATGGCTGATGTGGAGACTGAAGAGGAGGCTGCGTTTGGACACAGAGAGGTAGAATGGGCGGTGGAAACACAAACACCACAAGTGTTAGCACGGAGACCATTGAAGAATCAATTAAAGAGATCATGATCTGGTTGAAACCAATCAATCAGTGTGTTGTCCAATGCTAATCGAGAAGCTGCTTTAGCTGAAAAGGCTTTGATACTCATAAAAAATGGTACCACCATATCTGACGAGACAGTAACAATATTAAGTAAATATGAGTCCAGTTCTTGTCATCTGTGAGCATAAACGTCACAAAGGACATCGCGAAAAACAGAAAATGCAAGCACGTATTTTCCAAGACTTTCCAAGAGTTTTTTAGACAGCCAAGGATCCTGAGATTTTAGAGTAACAGATCTCCACAGTCAAGTACACTGTGATCCAGAAATTCTGAGGTTGCAATAAGAATAGAGACCAAATTAACGTCTTTGCCTTCAATAATATTGTGTCTCAGTTGAGGAGAGAGAGATGACCAATTGAAGCAGCAGAGGATCCTGAACTAGAGGCAGTTGCTAGAGTGAAGATTGGCAGCTCGAGGGCAGGCGTGGGCATGGCTGAAGCAGTGGGAGAGGTGAGCGCTGCTGCTGGTGTCCCTGATGAGGATGAAGTGGCTGCTGGTTCCAAGCGAGTGATTCTGTTATCCAAGTGCATCAAGGCGATCAGATACTGTAGACATGGAGGTGGAAAGAGGATGAATGACTTGCTTGATATCGTTAAAATCGAAAAACTTAAATTGGAGGAAGGATCAGATGAAATTGAGAACTGAGGGGAAGTGGTAGCTGAATCAGAAGTGAGCAGAACCTGTACTGCGGGGATGGAGCGTGAACTGACAAGTTTGGATCTCTGCTGTGCCTTTTGAGGGGGAAAAACAAACGGCTAATATGGAATTGCAGTATGAAATAAATAAAGCAGCCTGATCGCTTCATACTGCAATGGGCAATCCTTTTTTAAACAGAGCTTTCAGGAGTTTGTCAATGGGCCAATCTGTAAAAAAAAAAAAAAAAAAAGTTGCGCTGGAGAATCATCCTGAGTTCTGGTGCGTTTAGAGCGATGAGGCTGAAACAGCAGCATTGTCAGATGGAGGAGAAGCGGGACGGGCAGATTTGTTTGAAAGTTTTTTCAGTGGATTATTTGTTGGAGGAAGACTGCCAGAATGAGAGAAATTGTCTTCGCCTGAGTCAGATGAAAATGAAAGCTGCCTTGGGTGAGTAGTCATTTTATCCTGATTGAAAACAAAGGTTTGTTTTAAGGTTGGTTCTGCAAGTCTGTGTGGTAACCGCAAACTGAAAAGCAAAACGAGAATTAGGAAGCTGGCTATGGTTTAAATAGGGTGACTGACGGGTAATTAAATGTTGACTGACAGATGTTTTAGCAGGATAACACAGGGGAGGAGTTCTGGTTCTAGCCCCCCAAAATACACCAGGGTTCTACAAAAATGATAGTCAAAATGTTTCGTACAGTAAATGTTTAAAATACTGGTAGTAAACCTACAATAGGCTACCATACTCATATTATTCGTATAATAATACTACTATGATAACGACTAATAATGATAATAAATACCTGAATCCTAATTCCGCAGGGAGAGTCCAAGGCTCTCGACAGCAGAATGTGGTTATATATGTTGTTATAATGGGGTCCAGTAGATGCTAATCCGCCTGGGACTTTCTGGAACTGCGTTATGTCTTGCAGCAAGCTGATGTTAAGCCTGTATTTATTTTTTTGAATAAATTTGTGGAACCAAAAGTTTATTTATTTTTCATATTTTTGTTCTTCTAAAACAAATCGTCCTCAGTGAATTAGGTTTAAGAGATTTTATTTCAACTATAGGTGGATGCTGAAGCTTGGTGCTGTCGGTAGCCTGCAGCAATAATAAAGCCACTGGCAATGTATTCCCAGCTATGCTAAAATGCATTTTGGGGATACAAACATGACTTTTCTGTCATTGGTAGGTACATGATAGGTGCTACTTAAGGCTAGTGTACAGCGTATTACATCTTATAGCTAAGGGACAGAAAAGTCTAAGCTTAAAGAAATTGGCTATCTGGTTACCAAACACGAAGATAAAAAAACAGGGGTGCAAATTTGAAAATAGTGTTTCATGTTCGCAAGCCTCTTCATTTTACCACTAAATTTAAACATTTTGTTAATTAAAAAAATCATCATGGTTTGAATAGATGCATATAATCACAGATTTAACTTAAACCCAAATTAGTTGTTGCAGCTAATTCTAAATCTAATCCATCAACAAAATTCATCAACAATCTGTACAGCTTTCTTTCTATCGAGTGTAGCTGAATTCATGAGCTATTGTTCTGTTAATATGTCAAATGTTTGGGTTAGGGTTGTCGTCTTCAGTTTCTTAATATTGCAATTTTGGTCTTAAGCGTTTATACATACAAGTATACAGCACATGATTGTGTCTAATACCGTTTATCACTGGTGCTAAATTTTCAAAACAGTTTAGCACCAATTTTCAAAATGATTTACACCCTACAAAAGTGTAAAAGGATGAAAAAAATCTGTGCTTTGTAAAGGGCTTTGTTTATTTTTATTTATTTATTTATTTATTTATTGCAAAGGGCACATTTATTTGTAGTAGCTTCAGTATTTTTTATAACCTTGCTTATAAAACAACCAAACTACAAAGCACTATAATTTAAATGGCAATAATTTTCAACGTTGAGTAAATGGTGTCACAATTATTTATTTATTTTTTTAAATACTGAATGGAGGGCTCTAAACCCCTCATACTGTATGCTTATTTTTTAATGAAAACAAAAGGTTTTATTTACAGAAAATAAATACCATTTACAAATGAAAACACCCATCTCTTCATACAGAGCTAACTAAACACAAAGTTTGTCCCTGAACTAACAGCAGGACTGCTAAGCCTTTTTCCTGTGAATATACTTTCGCAAAATACACCGATTTGCTTTACCTGAACACAGTGTCACGTACCGTAGGTCTCCTACTCCTTAACCCGGAACGCTGTTACCAACAGTCTTTAAATAGCTCACCCAGGCTATATAATAGTTTAAATTGCTTTCACATGTTACCAATTGCAGTGACCATTACACATATACACCCGTATGTTGCAGACCGATGACCTCTGGTGGTCTACACGCTGGTACTGAAGCCAAAATACCATAACATTTTATACAGGTTTTGAGTAGGGAACAAAGCTCTTTTCATCTGAAGACTAATATATTTACCGTCAGCCACTCACTTTACCAGTTGAATGTTTTATGAATGTTATTGAGCCATTTTTAGTTAAAGAAAGGCTTTTTTAATACAAGCTGTCTTATCCCAATGTGCATACAGCCAGCTGTACTGGAGGTATTACTGTACACATGGCAATTTATTTGAAGGAGATAATAAGGTAAGAGTACCTCTATCATTGTAAAAAGGGTGGTATTAGTGCCAATTAATTATTCATGAGAGCAACAGAACAGAACAATCTGTTTGATTAAGACATAATATGCTATACTTTATTTATTCATCTATAGCTCCCTCAATGTTTGTCAAAATCTTTCCAGGTAGGATTTAGTTCTTTAAATATATGATGTAGAAAAACAATTTTCCATTGGAATCAAGTCAAATCTTATTTTGTTCCTGATTATATTGAACAAAAGAGACCAATTATGAAATGATTATGTGGCTCTTACACATACTGTCAATTTTGTTCAATGGTATTCAGTATGTGAGCATTCTATTAAATATAATTGGTATTTAATACAGTGTAACAAGATGCATTGTGCAGTTATAAAATGAACATTTGCTTAAAAAAACAGAACTCTTGGTTGTACTGCTATTCAAGATATATCAAACAGCTTCAAGCAAATTCCAGTGATGCGCCAAATTAAATCTAAAGTGAAATCACCTCTAATCCAAATGGCTTGAGGCACGGATCTAACCTACTGACTCTTGAACACCAAAATTGCCATGTAACAACAGTGTTCCACTTTGACAATGAACTCAAGTGCTAGTGAATTGTCATTATGGGGCAAATGGGAGCCATGAACATACCACGTTTTAACAAATCCCACACCAGTGTATGTGCTGTTTTAAATGTTTGCAGCAAAATACAAACTAAAATTATTAAATTTCTTTCTACTGTGGCAAAATTTGTCATTGTATTTTTTTACAATATTAATATGTGTTTTTTTTACTAAATATTTCTCGTGATTGAGTACTGTGTCCTGTTGGACCCTGATTCTCCATATATTGGCAGTTAGACGTCCGACAAGGTGGGCAGAGAGGGTTCGGTTGAACCGCTCGACCAGCCCGTCACTCTGAGGGTACAGTGGCATGGTACAGGTCTTATGGATCCCTAGGTATTGACACATGTTGGCTAAGACCTTGGACTCAAAATTATGCAGCTGCATCAAACGGCACTAGCAGATCGACCAGGTACACCAGACAGTGCTGTGGTGGGACCACGTTCAACGACTTCTCCATAAGCCGCTCAAATGTGGCAGATGCATTGCACAGTCCGAACAGCAGCACCTCGAACTGCCATAGTGGTGAGTTCCTCCTGCCAGTAACTGCTTTTGAGGTCTAGCAAGCTGAACCATGAGGAGCCAGGTCCAAGGACTCATCAATGCAGGGCAGGGGGGAGGAGTCTTTGCGGGTGACTTCATTCAGCCATTGGTGGTCTACACAAAATTGGCACTTGCCATCCTTCCTTAGGACATTGACTGCCTGATGGCTCGATCAGGACCTTCTCTGATGCTTCTTACAAAGCAGTGCTAGAACTCTAGCAATAGTTCCTGCAGCTGGCACTGCTGCTCAGCCCCTCACAGCTGCGGTTACTGCCATTGGAGTGACGTCTTGGCTGGCAGGATGGCGAGTTGCTAGCCCAGGTCAGACTAACAATGGGCTGGGGACCACTAGTGGTCACTACGGGGTCACCCAGGGGGGGTTGGCTGGTTTGCCCACCGCAGAAGCCTTCTGCTGGTACCCCTGTGTGATGCTCTGGCTGGTCCCTGATGCAGGCGGGGCTGGCTGAAGACTCAATACATACGATGATGGAGCACTGGGAGGGGAGGGGGGGGGGTGCTGGTTTCTCTGGTTTGTCCACCGCAGGAGCCAGGCCCTTATGTTGGCAGCTGGCAGTAGCATGCTGAGAGGTTGGACTGAGATATCCCGTGGGGTTTGACTGGTTCCCCTGGGAAGGTTAGAACCAAGCTCAGGCCCCCATGGAATTGGAGGACTCCCTGGTCCACCTGGCTGCCGGTCTGCCGGAGATGTAGGGGTCTTGGACAGCTGTAACCCTGACAAGGTACAGGGGTCCTGAACAGTTGCAACCCAGACATTATGGCTCATGATCTGCCTCCTGACATGGATCTCCATGGCCCGCTTCCCCATTGGTGACAGGCCCCCAGTCACTATGCGCAGCTGCATGGTAATAGGTTTGTGTCACGCTCGACCTGGTGTCCACCAGTGCGGTGCAGGGGATCCAATTCAGACAGTAATGTGACAAAACGGTCCCCCACCTTTGTTCTCCCTATGACCACAGCCAGCTTGATATACCAATGCAGGCAGTGGGAGAGATGTCAGCTGCTTCTGTGGGGCTGTGCTGTTGGGTGCTGTTAGTCCCGCAGGAGTTCTGGCTATAGACCTGTGGACCTGTGCATCTCCCCTTAGTGCTCCTGTCAGACGGCTTGCCTTCTCCGCCTCGCCCCAGCCATGCAGACTGCCCAGCGACTCGAGCTGCACCTGGAATGCTTCCCAGCTGCCGGCCTTATCCAACCCAGGTATCTTCTCCGCGCCTGCCTGTGCTGTCATCCTCCCGTCCGCTCCACCTCTGGGTCCCAATGCTCCTTGCCGGCTTCCTTCTCTCCAAATCCGCGACTCGCTCCCTCAGCCACTCCCGGAAAATGCCCCTTTCTGCTGCCAGTCACACCCGGTCAATTGTGGTGTGTCGGCTCCGGATTAGCCTTCCTCCGTCTCATTCTTGATGCTCCACAATTTTTGCTACATCTCACTTCTGAAAATGCCAGTGTCGTGTACCAGCTATTCGGAGTGAAGAAGGGTCAGAGAATATAAGAAGAGATAAGGTGAACTAGGTCCAAATGGCAATTATTTTGTTCGGTAGACATGACTCTTGTCAGCTGTACAACAAATCACACTGCTGCCCCGAGGAGCTTGCAGGTTTCACTTAAATAGCCCTTAGGCCTGCCAACAACATTACAACATTGTATCAAAGACCTTTTTTCTTTCAGCACTGAAATAAGATTTATAATTAAGACTTACATAAAAAAAATAAAAAAATCCATTGTAGATCTCTTCAGAATATCCACATGAAAAAATGTGGTTGGAAAAGTTATGTTTATAAAACAATAAATAGTATTATTTTAGAAGCTATTATTACTATATACACTAGTTTTTTGTATAGTGCAAATCCGCAATGTGTGTTACTATATAGAGAAGTATGCAGGACAGGCTAGGCCTAGATTAAATCAAAATGATAGAGGCACTGCCATATCCATTTAAGTACTGCATAGCTATGGCAGCGCTTATTTAGATTTAATTCTGGCTCTAGTCTGCAAACAGATTTAAAAATAAACATAAGACCATAAAACATTAAAATCAAGAGTAAGAATGGCTTTTCTAGCTCCATTTGATTGTGTCCATAGATAGGAACCCAGACCAGGACCTTTCTAGTGGGAAAGGATATAACAGCACACCAGCAGGCACCAAATGCTGAAATTGCAGGTTGTCGGTTGTTGTGAGTGCTTGGCAATGCCATGTTAGGGGAGATTGGCAATGACATTGACGGGCATTCCAGCTTATAAAGAGAGAAGTTATTGCCTTTCAAATTAATTGCATCATTTGAATGAATCCACTGGGTGTCCCATCAAACCGTATTCCATGCCCTTTATATAATACTGAGTCAATGTAAACATTTTAAGTACAATCAACAGAAACGTAATCGCAGTCAGTGCACATATGGCATTATCCTCAATGGTCAAAATGTTAGTGGAGATTTCTTCTCCCCCACCCGGGAGCATGTTTTTAATTAGGACGTATCTGGTAAGTTCGGCAGCACTGAGCGAACGTTTTTGAGGATGTAACAGATACGTCTGGCAGCATAGAAGTGGTTGAAGAGCAAGTAGCGGGGTTCCAAAAAATACAGAGTTACACGTCCCCACGTGTTTGTACAACTGCTTAAAAAACGTACCTGTAATTGCTCTTTTCATTGTTAACATCCTGACAATGTTTTACGCATAACTTCAATGTCTGTTTCAAAACTCTTTTCAAAATGTTGATTTGTCCCGTATTTCAGACGTCCCATTTTTTCAATAGGATTTCAATGGGTTTCTATGCAAAGCTAGTGCGGTTTCTCAATGCAGCAATGTGCTTTGTACACGCACTGCTTATAATCACCAATCACATCAAACCTTTTCATACAGACTATCTATCCAATCAACTCTCGTCCTGCCTGTGCAACGGCAGTGCACAATTTCAAATTCAATGGAAATTCGAAGCTAGCTAGCTAGCTAGCATGTTCAATCTCAGAGCTAGTCCATCTGTTGACGTTAGTTAGCTTGTAATTTAACTACCGAAATGTACTCGTCTCAAAAACATTCTTGTTCTTCAATGATGATCTCCAGAGGGAATATAAATTTTTAAGAAAAGATATATCCATTTCTGACTACAGCAAGGTGATCTGCCAAACTTGTGGAGCTAAATTTTCTATTGCTCACGGAGGCCGCACAGACATAACTCAACATATCCACACCAAGAAACACAAGGACGCTGAGAAGAGTAAGTGTGCCACACCAAGTATGACAGACTTTTTTTGTCAGACAAAATTCTGAGTCTGATAAAGTGTATGCAAGTGAGGGACTTTTTGCATATAATTCGGCGGTTCATGGACATAGTTTCAGGTCGTGTGATTGCACCACTAAACTGATCAAGAAAGTGTACGATCCTAAGTTTGCTTCTGCACGTACCAAAACCGAGGCCATTATATGCAACGTATTAGCTCCATTGTCAGAGGAAGAAGTGCAAGGGGATTTGGAAAAGTGTGCAGTGTAGACGCATCGAACCATAAAGCCATAAAACTATTTCCAGTGTTAGTGCGTTATTTTTTACCTTCAAGCGGAGTCAATGCTAAAATAAAAGAATTTTCTTATCTGCCTGGAGAAATGTCTGATTTGAAACAGAATATCTTTCTCAACTGATTGAGAAAAGATTGTTGGACTTGCAGACAATACAAATACTAATTTTGTCGGTGCCAAACGAGCTGGAAAAAACAACATCTGGGGGAAACTACAAGGGAAATTGGGAAAAGACATTTTAGGCATTGGTTGTGCTGCCCTTATTGTACATAACTGTCTGCAAACAGCAGCGGATTGCCTTCCAGTTGATTTGGAGTGTTTTGCAGTGAAAGTATACAAGTATTTTCATATCTACACTATTCATGTTGAGGAACTAAAAGACTTCTGCGATTTTGTAGATATTGAGTATTTAAACCTGTTACAGCACGGCAGCACACGGTTTCTTTCTCTCGGGCCAGCCCTTGAAATAATATTGCTGCTGTTGGATGGACTGAGGTCATACTTTCTTTCCCAAGAGAAATGTCCGACAGTGCTAAAAAACAATTCAGTGATCCATGCACAAAATTGTGGATTTCTTTTGCTATTGAACAAACGGCTACTTTTCACTGCACAGTGGAATTTATCGAGAGAAACAACATATCTGTCACTGAGGTTGCACTGCACATCCGTAGCCTTAAAGACCTTTTAACGGCAAGGCTCGGCGAAACATTTGTGACCACAGATGTGAAAGCACAGTTGGATGTTTTGGTCGAGGCTGGTGATATCAGTGCTGAGGAGTTTTATGGGGCTGTTAAGAACTTTTATTCAATCGCTCTTGACTACCTGGATCATTGGGCCGCTTCATTTGAGGGCACAGAGAAGCTGGGATGGGCCCTGCTGAGGAGCGTCCCATTGTGGAGTGAGAAATTGATGAAAACCACCCTTTTTGACGAATGGAACAATGCAAAAGAAGTGATCAACCACCGCATTCCCGACTGGAACAAAGAGAAGACAACAGTCTCTGACAGGTGGAGAGAGGTTTTCCAGGAGTTGGACAGGAATAGTGTTAGTTACAAAGCACTTGCCAAGGCCGTGGAGTTTGTCCTATGTCTGCCAGGAACATCCGCTCCAGTTGAGCGTGTTTTTTCACTGATGAACGTGCGTGGTCCCCGGATAGTGCCCATCTCAGTGTGACTACCATGAAGGCAATGTTGTTTGTTCGAGTCAATTTCGGAATGGAATGCAGTGATTTCTACGACAAGCTACTAAAGGACAAACGCACCCTACGAAAGATTGCTTCAAGTGCAAAATACAATAAGCCATAGACACAGGAGGCCTCGACTACACTCCATGCAGCCCAGCACTTCCAACTAACTGTAAGAAAATGTGTTTTCTTTCAAAGTTTTTTTTTTTTAAATGATAAGATAGCACAGCGGTCAGTAGTGTCATCTACTTTATAACATTCTGCAGCATGCATGGCTGATGATGACACTGTAGCGCCGTCTACTTTGGTCAGTGATGTGTCTGTGAGTAGTAGCGCCGTCTACTACTGCTACTGTGTGAGTTACTTGGTGATTTGTCTGTCTGTCTGAGTAACGCCGTCTACTACAGTAACTTGGTGATGTAGCCTATTTGTCTGAGTAGCAATAAGTAGCTAGTATACTGTATCTAGAGATGTCAGCTATGTGAGTAGCAGTCCTGTAACATCATCATATCGCTTCACCCCGTCCGTCCGTCTCATCCCATCCCATATTGGACCTCAGGGAATCTGGTCACCCTATTTAGAGGACAGATCTCAAAAAGAGCTTTAACAGACTTTAAAGTTATACGTGTAAAGTTGTCAGGATGTCAACAATGAAAACAAAAATTACAGGTATGTTATTTAAACAGTTGTGGCAACACGTGGGGAAGTACAACGTTATATTTTTCAGAACCATGCTACTTATTCTTTAATGTGCAATCTATATAGCAATCTATATAACCAATCCTATGTTTTATTGTGAGGTCTGGAACCAACTCCCCAGTAATGTTGTTGAAGCTGACACCCTGGAATCATTCAAGAAGCTGCTTGATAAGATTCTGGGATCAATAAGCTACTAACAACCAAACCAGCAAGATGGGCTGAATGGCCTCCTCTCGTTTGTAAACTTTCTTATGTTCTTATGAAATTAAACATTGATTTTGGGAGAAAAATGGTAAAAATCAGCAAGGATAATGCAAAAGCGTGAATCGCAGTTCCCTGACTGCAACTGATAGTACTGCATATCTAGGGTTCTTCATTTTCAGTTTTTCCCGTTTTTCAATAAATTTACGTTTTTTTTTTTTTTTAATTATGCTTAGCATTTTTTACCGATTTTTTTTTTTTTTTTTTTTTTTTTTTTTCCTCCCAGATTTTACTTTTTCTTAATCTTGGTCCTCCAGATGCAGTTCCACTAATAGTGCAATTCATATTTAGATGCATATATTGTAAACAAGTGGGAGACCGTCTTTTATGCAATGTGCTTTTATTTGAAAAAAATGGCTATTTATTGACTTCTGTCAGCATGTTGTGACTGAGTAAAACATAATTTCCACACCTTATCATGGTTATGTGATTCTATTTTATTTAACATTTTTTGGTATTTGTTTATTGTATTTTGTGTACATCTTTTACAATGTGGTATACATTATATAAATTATAGAGTGCCTGTTATCAATACCATTATACATAATGACTGATACAAATGGGAAATAGAATACAGAAGTTAGCAGTTGACCAAGTACCCCCTATCACGGTACCTTTTAATTTCCAACCACACTCTTGTGTATTATTTAGAATAACATTTCCCCCAGTCGCTACTCTCCATTGTTTTTCTTTCATTGTCAGTAAACATGCCAGGTTAGTAGGTTCCACTGCATCAGATTCTATGTCCAACCAAGCACAGTCCACATTATGGGTAAGCCATCACTGAGGACCACCGAAAAGTTAGGTTAGAGTTAACCTGGGAGAGGTTTGTGGGCATAATCACTGATTTTCTAAAATGTATCTTATATCCTGAGGAGGCTCCAAACGATTTGATCCCCTCCATTAGCCTAAGCACCGAAATATGTGATTCAGTAAAAAAATAATATTATATCGTCAGCATATAGGGACAAATGGTGTTGTCTTGTAGCAATCTGAGCACAACGGCTCAGTTACCATAGCAAATAACAAAGGTGAAAGTGGACACCCCTGTCTTGAAGTCCTGCAGAGAGCAAGTTGTTCAGAGCACAGACCATTTGTAATTACAGAGGCCATTGGATCTTGATACAATACTTTAACCCATTTAATATACTTCTCTCCCAAGCGTTGTAATGCATATATTATTTGTTTATTTAGCAGACGTCTTTTATCCAAGGCGACTTACAGAGACTAGGGTGTGTGAACTATGCATCAGCTGCAGAGTCACATACAACTACGTCTCACCCGAAAGACGGAGCACAAGGAGGTTAAGTAACTTGCTCAGGGTCACACAATGAGTCAGTGGCTGAGGTGGGATTTGAACCGGGGACCTCCTGGTTATAAGCCTTTTTCTTTAACCACTTGACCACACAGCCTCATATATAACCACTCCACTCTATCCCATACGGAAAAATAATATATTGCAGTATATGTCAAAGCAATACAAATATATTTAAGATACATGGTAATATATTGTCACCTCTTTCCTAAATATATGCTGTATAGTGCAATATATTTAATATATTCTCATACATTTTAGAAAACATTCCAAATATATATCGCAGTACATTTTATAGATGGCAAAGTTCCAAATATAATTTGGATTTCATCAAAATATATTGCAATACATTCTAAAAAAAAAAAGGCTACTTTGTATGCTGTGGCGTGCCCACACTGTGTGATGTAGCCCCAAGCCAAGGTTGGGTTGGCGCCCTTTAAATAGGTGACTGTGACAGAAATACAATGATTCTTGGTTGTAAATCTCCCTTCCGACCTGTGAGGGCGCTAAGCAGCGAGAACAGAGTTCTTTGGACGGGCTGGTCTGACAGGTCTTTCTCAGGGCCGGGAAGTTGGCCAGTCTGGATGAAGGCGAGACTCCATTGCAAGAACGCATTGACCGGGAATGGAAACAACGTGGCAGCCGCAGATTGGAGAGGCGGTTGCACTCGTTTACCAAGGGGTCATGTGTGACGACATAAGAGGGCGGTTTTGTATTTTAACCTAGAAGGACTGTGAGAGACCCCAGAGAGCGTAGCAGTTTCGTGAGTGTTTTGTTCTGTTAGTAATTGTCTTGTTTGTGAATCGCCAGACAGCTAACACGTTTCTGGAGCTGTCGCCTTGGGCCAGCACAAAGCTGGAACAACACTTCACCACTGTCACAAAATAAACTGTATCACCCACCACGAGCACTACTGCACTCACCCAGGGCTGGTGACCGTGTTTGTATTATTGTGGGGCGGATAGTATTGTTTATTATTTGGGACTGCAATCCTTGTTGTTATTTACCCTGTGTAGTACACATTGGTGTGTATTGCCAGGGGATTATTGTTTGGTTGCCAGAGCTGGAAAACAAAATAAAACTCCTTTCCAAACCGGATTATAATAGTCTGTTTCATTCACGCACTGCATCATTCCTGCACCTGTACCCAATCAACCACTTTGCCACAAGTGGCGTTAGACACGGGATATGGATTGCAACACAAGTTTGATGCGTACCCTATGCCTCGGGTCGATGAACTTCTAGATAGACTGGGAAAGGCGAAGTTTATCTCTACTGTGGATTTGACAAAGGGATACTGGCAGATCCCCTTAACCCGCAGTTCTAGAGAGAAAACCGCATTTTCAAGAAGTGCTGTTTCACTTTAAAACCATGCCGTTTGGGCTACATGGTGCGCCCGCTGCCTTTTGGAGACTGATGGACCAGGTTTTACATCCCACATCATGAATATGCAGCAGCGTATATTGATGACGTGGTTATTTACAGCTCCACCTGGCGAGAGCATTTGGCTAGGGTTACAGCCGTCCTTCAGTCTCTAAGAGTAGCCCGGCTGACAGCTAACTTGAGAAAATGTGCGTTTGCCAAGACACTCAATATTTGGGATTTTTAATGGGGAATGGAAGGGTGAGACCCATGGTCACCAAAATCTAGACTTTGGTCGACGTGGCGATCCCCAAAACCAAGACTCAGGTGAGGTCACTACTAGGATTAGTCGGTTATTACCGCCGCTTTATCCCCGAGTATGCAACAGTGGTTAAACCTTTAGTCTACCTCACCAAAAAGAGTGCTCCAAATTTAATTAAGTGGTCAGCTGAGTGTCAGGGGGTGTTTGATACTATTAAGCATAAACTGTACCAGGCCCCCACTCTTATTACATCTGATTTCACCAAGAGATTCATCCTCCACACCAATGCGTTGAACGTGGATTTGGGTGCTGTCTTGTCCCAAAAGGTAGACAGAGTAGAACACACAATACTGTATCTCAGTAAAAAGATGCTACCTCGGGAGTGCAACTACTCCGTAGTCGAAAAGGAGTGTTTGGCCATTAAATGGGCTACTCGCTCTTTACGATATTACCTGCTGGGACATTCATTTCATCTTGTCACAGACCACGCCCCACTCAAGTGGTTAAGCACAATGAAGGATAGCAATGCTTGGATAACTCGGTGGTATCTGGAGTTGCAACCCTTCATGTACCACATGGTGCACCGTGCAGGGAAAGACAATCAAAATGCAGATTATTTTTCCAGGGAGGGGGGAGTAATGGGAAAGATAGATTCAGCCGAGTATTCCTTTGGCTCCACTATGAGCGGTGGGATATGTGACAGAAATACAATGATTCTTGGTTGTAAATCTCCCTCCTGACCTGTGAGGTCGCTAAGCAGCGAGAACAGAGTTCTTTTGGAGGGCTGGTCTGACAGTTCTTTCCCAGGGTCAGGAAGTCGGCCAGTCTGGTTGAAGGCGAGACTCCGTTGCAAGAACGCATTGACCTGGAAGGTAAACGATAGTAGGTTTTTCACCAGGAGCCTCCCTGGTATGAACACTTAGGGGTTGACATGTCTGCTTTTGGTATCTTCCTTTTTTGAAAATGTGTTCTGGTATTAGATTCACAGTTGCTGAATACACGTTCATGGCATATCTCTTGTTTTATCATTTAACCCTTTGCGGTCCATTGTCGGACCTGGTCCGACATTGCGATTTATTCCTATCCGGTCCATTGTAGGACCCTGTCTGACATCATCAAAAAAACGCAAAAAACGGGTTTCTAGTCGTTTTTCTCCGGAAAAAGCAGAGAAAACCATTCAATGGCCGAGTGGGAGCGACAGGAGCCGAGACAAGCCAATTTAAAAAAAAAAAAAGGCGTATCTCATGAATAGTCATACTTGCCCCTGGCATCACATAGGGGCGGTCATAAGGAAACAAGCTGGTTGTTACTGTATCAGCGCACAGAGACTATCATGGTCATTTGCAGAGCTTTTTTGAGATGTTATAGTAATAAAATAATGACTTGGATTGCATTATTGAGGAGTTTGGTGATAAAAGTCATCAGGTGATGATTGACCAGTATGTACGACTATTATTATTATTTATTTCTTAGCATATGTGAAAGCGATAGCAAACGAAAGGGTGGGGCGGGGCTGGAGATGCCTAGTGAGTGCTTTGTTGATATGCAGGGCCTTTTTAAACCCGTATGACTGTGGAAAAAAATACTTTTAAACAGCGCGTCTAAAATTAACTGCGCGTGTGATAATAAATTGGACCTGACGCGTCGTTAATAAATGGACTGCAAAGGGTTAATCTAATGTACATTTTTATTGTTATAAAATATATTTTACAATAAAGAACACACATTTCAGTTGAAGACGTATATCTTTCTTTTTGAACTCAGTTGAATGGTATGTGCTAAATATAATCAGTGTATTTTGGATGTGTTATAAAAAAAATTTTTGGATGTTGATTTATAAAGAATTGCATTGTAGTTTTACATTTTCAGATGTATTTGGTCTAGAAAAACATAAATAAAAATATATTTAAAAGTACAGTTCCCTGTATTTTAGAATATATTGTAGTGAACAGGCAGCCCCAGCACGCAGCTGCCCTCTGGTGGCAGCCGGAACCTTCATTAGCATGCCACAAGAACTGCACACTGGGACCGAATTAGCACATGGCCGGAGTGGGGCATGCTGGGACCGAGCGATTGGACTTTCAATCGGCTCCGAAGGAAAAGTGGACTGTTCAGTTCCCCATTTCAGACGTTTAACCCTTGTGTTATTGTTTCCCCTTGTGTTGTTGTTTCTCTTGTGTGTACCACCGTCCTGTCCTGTCTGGGGTAAGTGTGATGTGTTACTGTATAGTGTGACCCCATCTCTCACCACTGTGTGTGAAATGCCCTGATCAGTGTTATGCTCTGCAGCTTATGGATTGGACGAATCAAACTTTGTTGATTTTAACTGCTGAATCTGCCATCACTTCCGGGTAGAATGCACGTGTAGCAGTAATGTTACAATATGTTATATTACAATATAAATCAAAACATTTATAAAAATATATCATTTTATATGTTTCAAAGTATATGGAAGAATACTTCAAAATACGTTCCCTTATATTTAATGTTATGAACTTTTTATACTTTTAAATATATTTGACATATATTACGAACATATTTCAAAGTATATGGAAGCATACCTTGAAATATGTTCCCTTATATTTCATACTATATGTTGGGATATATTTTAAAATATATGTCAATGTATGTCTGAAATATATTTAACGCAGTAGGGATTCAAGGAAATGCATGCACATGGATTAGGGAGAAGTTAACATGTAGAAAACAAAGTACTGATTAGAGAAGAAACCTCTTAGCAGACGCCCTTATCCAGGGCGACTTACAATTGTTACAAGATATCACATTATTTTTACATAAAATATTATTATTATTATTTTATTTATTTTTTATATACAATTACCCATTTATACAGTTGGGTTTTTACTGGAGCAAGCTAGGTAAAGTACCTTGCTCAAGGGTACAGCAGCGGTGTACCCCACCTGGGATTGAACCCACGACCCTCCGGTCAAGAGTCCAGAGCCCTAACCATTACTCCACACTGCTGCCCCTATTTGAAAATAAATTTGTGTATATACAGGTATATCATATACATACAAAACTGTACAACAGATGATGTAATAAGTATCAATTTAAAAAAAAAAAAAAAGGGTTTATAGTGCCTACATAACAAAGCGCAACCGAAGTTATGCTTTTATATAGCGACATACTATAATTGAAATTACATGAATAAATAAACATTTGAACAGCATGGGCATCAGTCAAATGTGTGTGTATATACAGTTCCCTTTCAATTCGAAGATGACCACCAACATTCTTATGGGATATGCCTGCCATAGGTAGGTATTCACTGAGTATTTTATATCAGAGCTGCCGAGGGATTAAACAGTCAAACGGCGGAGACCATTTTCTCTTTTGCCTCTCACCTACGGTAAGGTAAGCTTCTGTGTAACTGAACTGAGTGTGTTTTTGAAAGAGCGTTTCCGAGTCGACTGCAGTTCTCTTGCATTCATGCTGAAAGCTGGCTTGCTGCTTTCATGGATTCAGCGGCTCTAATTCTTCGCTTCTTTCTGCTCCTTTCTTCACAGCCTGCCTCGCTTGCATTGCAGGCTGTCTGTATACGCTGTCTGTTGTGTGTGACCGACTGCCTGTGCAGTATTGATTGAGTGATCCCGCCGGCTGCCGTTCACGCAGTTTTGGTGAAATAAAAATCAAAACAAATATTATTGTGGAAACTATTCTTGTTGCGTCTCCACCTGTGTGTTGACCCTGTAGCACAACCTTACTTTGCCTGTGTTTCTGCAGTATATTTTGGCAGCCAGTCAGCCATGTAATTCCTCTACTACCTGCCCCGCTGGGGCCTCCTCCGTTCCGAGGAGTCACAAATACATCTGTGAGAGACCCTCTCCAGGTCTCGCTACTTCAGCAGGAGCTGTGCAAGAGAGCCATTCGTCTCGTAGACCCCATATCCCACGGAGAGGAGTTCTACTCAAAATACTTCCTGGTACCCAAGAAGGACACCAGCTTTCGCCTCATCCTAGACCTGAGACACTTCAACAAGATTCTAAAGGAGAGGAAGTTCCAAATGCTGACTCACCGTCACTTTCTACAGTCCGTCCGGCCGGGCGACTGGTTTACCACTGTGGACTTGCCGAGTTTTCCTTGCTGCCGTTTGGCCTCTCCTTAGCTCCTAGTACATTTTCAAAGTGCGTGGACGCTATCCTGACCGCAAGGTTGCAGGGAATCTATTGAGTATTGAACTACCTCGACGATTGGTTGATTTGTTCCCCATCCCATTTTTTGAGTCTGGGCCTCACCATCAACGATGCAAAGAAAGAGTCGGCGTACACCGGTGCAGTACTTGGGGCTCTGACTGGACTCCAGTGCGATGCGCGCATACCTGTCGGACGACAGGGTAGCAGCTATTCAAAATTGCCTCTCCCTGTTTTGGCAGGGATCGGAGGTTACCTTGGTGTTTTGTCAAAAATTATTGGGTCTGATGGCCACAACCGTATCAGCCATCGAGCTGGGCTTACCTTGAATGTGCCAGCTGCAAGCGTTGCTCAATGCATTACACTTACATCCAAGGCACGACAGACATCGTCGGCTAACAGTATCTCACTCGTGTTTGACAGCCCTGCGCTGGTGGAGGCAGACCTCTTATCTGCGCAAAAGCGTGCAGACTTGGGTTGGGGGGCAGTCTGGGAAGGCAGAGGAGTCCGCGGCACCTGGTCGGGCCACTGGACATCCCTGCACATAAACATGCTGGAGTTGCAAGCTGTTTACCTTGCTCTCCAGCACTTTTTCCCAGTGCTCCAAGGGGAATATGTGTTGGTTCGGACGGACAACACATCAGCGTTGACGTATGTCAACCACCAGGGTGGCCTTCGGTCCCCGGGGTTGGATCGCATTGCCTTCCTGCTCCTGACTTGGGCACAATAAAACCTGCTAGTGGCGACAGTTCTCCTAGTGGCCCCCCGGTGGACCAGGAGAATCTGGTTTTTGACCCTGTACAAGGCCAGCCCTGGGAGATCCCGCTTCGCCTCGATCTCCTCACTCAGGCGAAAGGCACTGTTGGGCATCCCCACCCTGGTCACTCTGCCTGCGGAGTACAGACAAACTAGGCCTATAATTAATTTGTTTGCTGTGGTCCAGATGAAATGGAATGGGAATTAACACAATGTTAAATACGTTGGTAAAGTTAAACAAGATGATCCTGGTTCTCAGTGGTAGAATGGTGAATTGGCTGAAAGCTCCTTTGCGTAACCTATTAGTGTTTAAATTAAATAAATTGGTTCTTTTGACACGGTGCCTCCATCCAGATGATGCCAACACACCAAAGGTGCCCTGTAGCAATTACAAGCCCCAAATTCAGTAATAAATACAAGCCCCAAATTCAGTAATATGACCAAATAATGCAATGCAAATCAATTGTAATACTGCGTTACCCAGAATTAGTAGTACTATAAAATGCAGGGGAGAAATAGGGTAGTGTAGTGATATATAACACTCTAGTGGGGTATTTCAACAAAATATTAATAATGCCAGTGTTCCGGTACGCCTAATAGTAATATACAAAATAAACAGTATACTAGAAAATTGCTGGTAACAGTCTATATTAATAATAAAGCAAGCATACAGCAGTTTGTTTTCAAAATAAAAACCTTTCTTTTATTTTCCGCTGTCGACCACACACAGTAAAAATAGTATTGGAGATCTCCGTTTACCTGGGCAAATAAAATTAGGGATGCACCGAATCTAGGATTCAGTTTTGGATTCGGCCAGAATCCCTACTTTTTGAGCAGGGTTCGGATTTGGCCAAATCCTATATCCGCCCAGATGCACATCCATTTTAATATATCCCTCCAATGTGAGTGGTTCTTCTTTAAATAAGACACAAAACCGGTGTTGAATGTAACTGTTGTATTTAATAACAAGAACAAGTTTGATAAACTCTGTCACAGCTCTCAACTCTGGTGGCGCACTAAGTAAACACGTCACACAGCTGCTGAATGCAAGCATACCCCTGTATGCAACAGCACATTAACATCACACTTTTCATGGAGTAAAGTTATTCAGTTAACCTGTAATATATAGTAATGGCACTTTTGTGCTTTGTTGCTTTGTCTGAGATGTGTTCCAGAGATCATTTTGAGAGAATAAAATAAAAAATCTGTGCACAGACATATTTATTTTTGTAACTTTACAACTGTCAGATGTGCAAGACGTTGTTGAACAATATACTTTAGTAAATTACATTTTACGTTTCTGTAATGTGCCAATACAAGTTAAACCATTTGGGAACTGCTGTGTTATTAAAATAGTTTTTAAACTATTTCGTAGCCTATTTGATATGTATTACACACACAGTGCATTTAAAACAACATGGGTTTTATTTCGCAGGGAAATTCAGGTCACTCATCACAGTAATTTTTTCCTCATACCGCTCAGATCGAGTGACACAGGTTGAAATGTCATTTAAGAAAATAGTGGGTTATGGCAAAGATTCAGCTCTCCTTTCTTGTAAAGTAACGGTTCTGTATTTTTTTGACGCTTCTGTTGTGGGGGAGGCAGGGACGGATTTAAGGGGGGGCAACCGGGACATTTCTCCAGGGCCCTGAGCTGCCGAGGGGGCCCATGGCCTGGTTAAAATAAATACGGAAGTAAAAATGGCCATTTTACAGTTTAAAATCCAATCCACTTGCCCCGTGATCGCGCTAGCTAAACACTTGCGTCTCTTACTGGTCACGCACACGCTGAGGACGGCGCGAGTGAGACTAATACAGGAAAAAATGGAAAAACTTATTAGTGCAGTGAAATGAAAAACACAAAAGGAAAAGCAAGCTAGTGAAAAATGCCTGATAGAAAGCATTCCGAGACTATACAATTTCAGTTTTAAATCCTATAAAAATGAAGAAACGACAACAAATTAACCTGAACAACTGGTCAGCACTACTGTTCCAAATACCGGGCCTGAAGAATTAGAAAGTAGTAGAGAAAAAGGAGTCAGACCCAGTCTGCCTACATGGCCAATCAACGATCAAGGTATCTTCAATCTGCCTTTTTGCTTAACCCACAGACTTGTGCCATAACATTCTGGAGAGATTCGACAAAACTAGTAAATCCATTCAAGCACACACATCGAACTGTCAGTGGTAGTTGAATTACTTGAATCTCTGAAAACATTTCTGGATGATATTCGTGATCATTTTGATGATTTTGAAAACCGTGCAGTGGAAACTGCAGTGCTGAAGAAATATCGAGATGAAGAGCGACGACAGAGATGACCACTCAGTGCTCTGCAGGATCACGATTGCCCCAGTGTAACTAAAGTTTTACTACAGGGCAAAGGCAGATTTCGTGTCCATATTTTCCTAAAGATTCTGGACACTCTTTCAACAGGTTGCTTGTAACGATCAAAAGTGTATGTTACTGTGCATAACTTGTTTGGCTTCCTTACCGACTTTCAGAACCTGTCAGAATATGACATCAAAAACAAAGCTGCTACACTCGTGCAAACCTATCCTTCAGATCTGGACGAATATGTCCCATCAGAAATGCTCCAGTTTACTAAATTTGTTTCTGGCAAGGACAAGAGAACAGCGTTTGACCACATTCAACTTATCCTGAATTCTCAAGTGATTTCCCCATTTCCAAATGTCACAAATGCTCTGCGCATTTACCTATCCTTAATGTGCACTAACTGTTTTGGAGAAAGATCATTCTCGCGCATGGGACTCATTAAGAATGAACTGAGAGCCACCATGAGCCAGGATCACCAAGCAGCCTTGCCATCATGTCCACGGAATCTGATATACACAGAAGACTGGATTTTACTGACTTTGCACAGATGAAATCGAGAAGAAGATTAATTTAAGGCAAGTCTGATTTAATTACTCTGCAATGTAAAGTTTAGATAGAACAGAGTTTAAGTAACATGCTGTTTAGTTTTAAGATAGATTGTGGTATTGAGCACTTACTAACATTTTAATATTCCTAACATTGTCTTTTAGTTCTTTTCATATTAATCCAGTTATTAAAAGTTGTGTATTTAAGTCACTAGATGGTGCTATGTAATGCCAAGTCTTTATAGCTAATTGTTACATGAATGTATTGCACGTTTAGTATTAACGTTAAAACAATGGAGTGGTTATTTGAATCTGGTGCCAGTCGGGGGGGGTGTGGGTCTGTTCTGGTTCCTTGGCCAGGGGCCCATGATACCAAAATCTGGCCCTGGGGGGAGGGGGTTAGCGGTAAATTGTGTAAGTTTCAAACTGAAATCTTATTCAGGGACATATTTCCATTCGGTAATAAAAATACTATGAACTAAAAGTCTCAAAGCAATAGATTGTGCGCGTCCCTTTGTTAGTAGCTGCCTGACCTGATTTTTTTTGTCCCCCACTGATTTTCTTCGGTTTTTAATTGCAAAATAAACACACAAAAATTCCAGGAAATTCAGAAAAAAAAAACTGGAAACGAAGAATCATATGCATATCGTATCATAATAGATTCCCAGTTTGTACAGGAAAATAAAAGTGTTTTATGTTCTATGGATGAAACCGTTTAGTTGTGCAATACATTTTTGCTACCTGTCTAACTGATGTCAAAGGAACAATGGTCCAATTAGTATAATTGACAAAGAAAAACTTATTTGATTTTCCCAAGACATTGAAAGACTTCTAGTCAAGACATTTGTCATTGATTTTTTGAGTTTATTTTAGTACTTCTTAATCTACTGTAGCTACTGGTCATTGTTCTCTACACAAAATAGATAGACATGCAGAATGACCTTCAATAGAACACCATTGGAAACATTCAGTAGATTTTGCATTGAAAACTATTTAATGTTGTTGTACCAAAGAAAAGTACTTTTGCTATTACTTATGACGTTCTTATGTTTTGGGGTTATCTGAAAAAAGAACAGAGTTCTTAGGAATGTAAATGTGGGTAAAATGAGTTATAAAATTGACGGGAAAGGTATTTGGTATGAGTCCATCACTATTATCAGGATGTTTTTGCCTTGCCTTTTAGATATATTTATACATAGTAACTTTTTTGAGTATAGAGCAAACTATTTTTTTGTTACATTGGGGTAACTTGATTCAGAGCTATGCCCATTCTCATTCAACAAATGCCTTAGAATTCATTAGACCCTCACCTGATGTGACTGCTCTACTTGATATGCTGTTCAGCACCTTGACCTAATTTAGAAAAATTAAGTAGATATGCGAGAACATCATTACAATGTTTTTTATCCTCCTGTCCTTCAATTTAGACATGGAAAGTGGAAATCATTGGAGAAAGAATCAAGATATATTTTGTAGAGGCTTTAAAGAGCACCGTCTCTAGTTGGCAGAGAGAAGATCTGAGCTCAACTTGGGACCTCTCCAACTAAGCTGCATCAGATGGCTGCTCCATCTAATTGATTATTAGTATGATTGCTGTTTGCTTGTTTCCAAACAGCAGAGCTTCTGTTGTGATGTTCTTAACTGGTAATGAGGACTGTTTGTGCCTGCATCTGAAGAAAAACACGATTGTCGCTGAGCAATGGTATTTTCCTAATTCCCACTGGGTGGTGGCTCTAGTAAGATGTAAGGTAATAGTCCTTTGAGAACCAGGCCTTTAAAATAACACTGTTCTTACTGCAACTGACAGCATATGATACTGGCACTGTACTGTAAATCATTAGTGATGTAATAGATTCTCAATTTTGTGCAGGAAAATAAGTGTTTTGTGTTCTATGGAAGAAAACCACTTGGATCTGCAATAAAATATTTCTACCTGATGATGCCAAATAAGCAATGGTATAACTAGTACAGTGGTAGCCAAAGTCAGCTGTAAAAATGTTTTAAATATGGTACGGTACTCCACAGTTTTGTTAACCTGCCCTGCGTCTTCATGCTAGAGTGTTATCTGGTGATTACGACTGAAATAGTGTTTCACCAGAAAGGTGTCACACGCTGAAGCTTGTGAATACCAAAAGTGCAAAGCTTACATTGAGCTAAAGTCATTTTTATACTGTACTATATATGTTATGTATTTTGTTTATCTAGTTTAACTTTTGTATGAAAGTTTGCTAGTTACACAAAATTACCAGTGACCCCACCACCCATTAAAAAAGTATGAAATGTATTGTTCCTAGAATTATTTTAGTAGAATGCTGAATCAGATGGCACACAAACTGCAGGTTTCCTCATCTAAATCAGGAAATATAGAAAACATGTATTTTGCAAATATTTTTTATACAATAGAACTTTTCATGACAAGCATGTGAAGGTGGTTTTTATCTTTACCTAGCTATTTGTCAAATAAAAAAAGGTGCTGTCCCTTTTAAAATAAATAAAAATGTATTAAAAATAAATCAATAATCAACAGGTGGATATAAAAAAACTAAATATATTACAATTTAGCATTTACTGATTTTCAGGAAAGCATTTAAATATTTAGGAACATTTTGTTGTGTAATAACTAGAGAGAATGATCCATTTTGAATCTGATGCTATTTTTTCTACTTTAATAAATATTATGCTTAATCATAAAATATCTTGAAATACCTGTTTTTAGACTGCAAGATGCTGTGAAATAAGTATTTTTACAGTGAAAAATACATCCCTGACAATTATTTATTTATTTTTAATTGGAAAAGCCATATGAGCTAGTCCAAAGTACAGCGGCCAATTACAATGACATAAAACACATTTAAAACTTTACACAACAGCACATGCATACACAGGGCTTCTACAAATTATGATATAACAGTTTGTTAAAATGATGATGGAAAGTCTCTGACCCAAGTTCTACTGGCAATGCTTTCCAATCTGAAAAAACAAAAGATTTCCTTCCAGTAGCACTTTTTACCATCAGTATTTTAAAATATTCCAGTGATTTCAGTGAAAGTTCCTTCTATTTAACCTGGAATACAAGGTACAGTGATGTTTTGTAGCCGAAGACGCGGTTGCAGTTTCTTCAGGCATGCCAACAAAAAAGTGTATTTATAATAAGACAAAAGTTTGTATTAATAGCTAAAACTTGAAATCTATCCACAGCAGCCCTGTCTATATAAAAATGGCAGTACCCCCTCTCTTTGTCTTCGCTGAAGAACAAATATACAAATCCTGTTGAACATTGTATCAATCTTCTTCAGCGACTCCTTACTAGGAGTCATATAAATCACATCATTACAGTCCAGAAAAGGAAATAAAAGTTGCTTAGCTAATTTAAACCTTGATGTAAAATTTAAGCAATGACTACATATTTATTTTATGTTTTTTCAAATTTTTTAAAATTTAAGAGTTGTATCGATGTTGACACCTCAGTATTTTAAAGTATCAACTCTCTCCAAAGGTGTATTACAAGTAGCAATAATAAATTTGGAATTATTGTCATCAATCAAACAAACAGTATATATTTGCCATTACGTTATACAGCCCTATGTGGTTTATACACATTTTTTTTACATATTTAAATTGATGTTGCTTTAAAACCCATATTAGTTCTATGATTTCCTGTAAAATGTTTTCCCCTGTTTGTAATAACTTTAGTATTTATATATTTTTTAACAATATTGATGTTTTGCCAAATTACAAGACATTGATTCACCTAATTGCAATGACACAATACACGTTTATTCTCAGGGTGTTTATAAGCAATAATGGACACTACTCTTGATTATTTTCTCAAAATAAATATTTATACATAAAATAGTTCTTAATTCCATTATTATTAGTAATAAGGGAAAAACTTACCTGATAAATTTAGTTCATGAAATATTAACTGCTTATATCCACGTGTTTCTTGATATTTATACATGTTGTAAAAACACACATATATATATATATATATATATTGTAACACAGCAGGGAGAGGGTTAATAGCCTCCCTGCAGAAAACATGTGCGTATGCACATTTTGTTTAATTGTTTTATTTTTGTTAATTGTTTAATTATCACCCGCACCTGGCAACTATTGTCAATTAATGCCAGGTGTAGGGTATATAACAGAAGCAGCCAGTCTGTTCAGGGCTGCTGAGTAGAAGGAGGCAGATAGCGTGCTCTGTCTCCGAACAGTCATACTAGTGGTGTGTGTTGGTGTGACAGGTAAACGGCTTAGCCGTCCTGCGAGTGAGTCAGGGACTTACCTGTATAGTTAGCGCTCCGAAACGGAGCTAGGTTTGTTTTGTGTGTGTTTTGTTGATGCATTAAAAATAGCGCAACCGCACTTTAAACTCCATTTCCTGTGTCCTGGGTCTACTTAATAGGGCAAACGAACGAATCGTGAGTGCCGGCCGATATATATATATATATATATATATATATATATATATATATATATATATATATATATATATATAAAACACATGAGACAGAATACATGTTCTAATGTTACTGTAAGTGAAATACATCGGATTTAGAGTTTTCCCATTTTTGCTTTTAAGCTGTAAACAAGTTATTGTGTCATGTTTTGTTTCTGCGAGCTGCTGAAAATGTCTCCGCCCCTTAAGACTAGAACCACCGATGGCAGTCATTATGACGGTTACATTTTAAACAACCTCAGTATTAAAATGAAAAACGAACTATTGGATACAACTCAAAAGTTTTTTATTCAAGCACGTCATATCAAACATCTGCACAGCCAAAACACTATTTAAATGAACAATTCAACATAAAAGGGTTTATTTTCTAACTTACCACATATAAAGCATCTTCAAAAAATGACAAACTATAATAAAATAAACATTAAAAAAAAAATAGTGCGTAAACAGGTGTAACCGGTATATGAACATACAAAACTGTAAAAATGAAATTAGTTTTTTTTAATGCAACATAAAAAAAGAAAATAACTCAATTCCCATTGTGTAATGTGAATGCGCTTTCAGGGAAACAGACTTCAAAGTAGCACAATCAACACTTCTCATCTTTTCCTGTGCATTTACCACATACTGCTCTTTCAAATTGGGCACAGATATCAGAAGTTTTATTTTTACTGCATTTAGCTACCTGGCATTGTTTTCTCTTGCATGTGTCACTGGGTGCAGCACTGAATCCAGGTTGAGCTGCATTTGCCTGCTGCTTTGCAGTTTTCTGATTGAAATGTTTCTGCCGAAGCTCTGTGGGTAGCTTCAAGATGTGTGCATTTACCACATACTGCTCTTTCACACTGGGCACAGATATCGGAAGTTTTATTTTTACTGCACTTAGTTACCTGGCATTGTTTCTGTTGCGTATGTCATTTGATGGCTGCGCACTGTATCCAGGTTGAGCTGCGTTTCCCTGCCGCTTTGCAGTTTTCTGATCGAAATGTTTCTGCCAAAGCTCCTTAGCTAGCATCATAAGAGATCTCTCCTACTGATATTTTCCCCGGTGCATTCCTTGTACAAAACAAAGGAATTGATGGCTCCCAGGCCCAGTTCATTGTAAAATACAGCAACTGGCCACTGGCAAGAATGGCTTTCACTGAGTACTGACGTGCCATCTGGTCTGTACTCTGTACTTTGTGTAATTGTAGAAATCCACAGTCTCCGTTTTTGTTTCTTGT
This sequence comes from Acipenser oxyrinchus oxyrinchus, assembly GCA_030684275.1. Taxonomy (NCBI): domain Eukaryota; kingdom Metazoa; phylum Chordata; class Actinopteri; order Acipenseriformes; family Acipenseridae; genus Acipenser; species Acipenser oxyrinchus. The sequence goes on from CM060248.1 coordinate 44,747,903, forward strand.
CAACAGTCCCGATGGCAACTGACGTATGAAGGGAACTGAGAATAATGATATTCTTTTTCGGCTTGCACTTGTAAGCAGTTAGCTTAGCACAGTCATTGTTTTTCAAAATTGTACCGGAGTACAGCTGTGGTTGCAAGTTTTGCGCAGATGGTGGAAACTCTCTTCTTGCTTGGTTCACTGTTCCTACCAGGTTATTTTTTTGCCAATTGCAGTGAAATAAAAAAAATTAAAAAAATTGGCAATGCTCCACGAACATATAGGATTTCAGTTAATGCTTCTAATTCCTCCAACAACATTGACCAGGAGTCATCATTTTGTATCTTATGTGCCCCTGCTACAGTACAGCGTTGAATGTGGTGTAGCATTCGCGTATCGATTTTTGTGCAGCCCGTCTTCCACAGCGTCAACACCAGGATTTATAATTTCCTGTTTGTGCTGGCGATGCAGCACAAACTTGGTACTGCTGTAGGTGAAGCGGTTGGCATGGCTGGCATGCCTGCAGCTGGTGCAGGAGACAATACAGGCAAAGCAACTGGCACTGCAGAGGTAAGCTCAGTGGGGGTAGAGATAACAACCAGCTTGTATATAAAAAATAGAATGTTGTAGGTTATATTCAAAATAAAAACATGTATTGTAAAAGGCAGTCAAAACGACTGCTTTGACGGTTCTAGGTGGGTGGGATTATAACTTCCTTATTTTCGCGATCCTGCCTTTCAAACGCAGTCAGGGTATTTAAGAACATAAGAACGTTTACAAACGAGAGGAGGCCATTCAGCCCACTTGCACCTTTGGTTGTTAGTAGCTTATTGATCCCAGAATCTCATCAAGCAGCTTCTTGAAGGATCCCAGGGTGTCAGCTTCAACAACATTACTGGGGAGTTGGTTCCAGACCCTCACAATTCTCTGTGTAAAAAAGTGCCTCCTATTTTCTGTTCTGAATGCCCCTTTATCTAATCTCCATTTGTGACCCCTGGTCCTTGTTTCTTTTTTCAGGTCGAAAAAGTCCCCTGGGTCGACACAGTCAATACCTTTTAGAATTTTGAATGCTTGAATTAGAACACTGCGTAATCTTTTTTGTTCAAGACTGAACAGATTCAGTTATTTTAGCCTGTCTGCATACGCCATGCCTTTTAAACCCGGGATAATTCTGGTTGCTCTTCTTTGCACTCTTTCTAGAGCAGCAATATCCTTTTTGTAATGAGGTGACCAGAACTGAACACAATATTCTAGGTGAGGTCTTACTAATGTGTAAGACCTCATCTTTAATACATGTATTTAGGAAAAGTCATAAACTGATAACCACATAACTTTCAGACACACAGAGTAATTCAAATTTGAAAACCTCAACCCATCAAAATGACTGCTGTGGCAGTTCTAGTGTTAAAAATTAAATGCCCGTCTCAGTGACAAAAAAACAAGTAGGGAGTCAAATTCAATCCCTTCACTATACAATGATACGTGTTAACAAGCTGTACTGCAAAGTATGCTTGCCCAGTAAGTCAAAGAAACAAAGTGCGTTTTTTATCATGTTTACCCGATCACAGTCCCAAAGTGACAGTATGATCGTGTTTACATGTTCATGGTCCTTAAAGGGTGTGACGGGGTTCTCCCCGCCCCTGTGCATATTATGATTTGTATTTTGTGTTTGCTGTACTATTTTGTATTTTATTATGTTTGGCAGAACGAGCGAGGTGCCATCCACCATTATTTCTTATTGTTTTAATTCCCTTGTGAGAGAATGCGTGACTGTCAGCTACTGATTATTTAATTAGCTGACAGTCACACAGAATTATTAGACTCGTGCAGACTATGGCTGAGGGGTTAACAGGATAATTAATAGCTTGTTAATTCCTCTGCCAAAATATAAGACCTGCAGCTTTGGCTGCAGGGGGATGGGTTGTCCAGAGGAGGAAAGAGACGAGTAAGAACCCAAACTAAAAGTGAGCAATTGCTACCTGTGCTGGTTTACACAGCACGATACTTGTTTAATTGTGTTCTGTTTGTTCCGTATTTGTTTGCTTGTTTGGCCAACGTGCCGTTTTGTTTTGAGAAAGTGTTTTGTTTAAACTTTTTATTTAATAATAAACATACCGCAGTGCAGTTGTACCCCAGTCTGATATTGTTCTGGTGCATTCATTTCCTGGCCTGACGTCACCACGCACGTCAGCCTTACCAGAAAGGATTCAAATAGTTGTAACAGGGCGATGTTACATACGTGGGTCGTCACTGAATAATAAGGCAGGTACGCCGCACAGGTAAGCAGATTTCATAAACAACACAGTTGCTGTCACTAGGGTACCAGCAATGGTAGCCCTCGTGTCAGATTTAATAAACAAAACAAAGCTCAAAATAAAAGTTTGCCACACAAGGCGAGCGCTAGCCTCAATAAAAGAGACGTCCCGCTCCAGGAATCCACTCTACGAAACCTATACTTGTTTGGGATCAAATCCTGTAAATTCACCTAGTGAAGTACCGGCATCCTCCTGGCGACTCTGGCCTCTTCCGACGGCCTCGGCTGGGCAATGCAATGGGCGTTGTCTGTCAATGTAAAATATTCTGCTTCCTCGCTGTCCTATCTATCTATTTAAGTTTAGTATAGCAAATAAAGATAAAAAAAAAAGAATTGAGAAAGTGTTTGCTGTCAGTGGCAATACAGTAACCATAATACTATAGCAACTAGTCTCCATTTTGAATGACAAGTTGAATTCAAACAACTGCAGGCAGTCTGATTAGTTTCAGCAATTTTATTTAAGCATATCACATTAACAACACAGGCACGTCGCATCTCTTCTAAAGCCAGGAGAAGGAGGCTTTGACTTTATGAACACACACTGTGAACAACTAACTGAACAAACAGCACAATCAGGATTAACACATACTGCAGATAACTCGATATTTTTAATTACTAAAATGTTTTATTTTACTTATTTTGCTAATAAATGTTAGGACCTAATGGAATCTTGAATACTGAAACGTACACAAATGCACGAACATGCATTCAAATGCATACTATTCTTTACATGATCTTTTCACAAACGGGGTTATATTGAAACTCTAGAACATTGCAAGCTCAGAGGGAACGTGATGCGGCACTTCATGTTCCGCTAGAAAATGAATCGGCTGCTGCTACTGGTAGACAGATCAGGGAGGGTAGTAAGTATTTACACTTTACATGTAGTAATGTCAATGCCATGAAATAATGTACCTTGTATAATTATTATTAATAAATGATTGCCCTACATGTCTCTACCTCTTCTATTAATATAGTAATCTCCTGTGTTGCAAAGCATGGTTTACATATTCTCTCGGCGAGTACCTACTACTTGCTGTTCTGACTTGCTCTATACTACTATATCTAGACATGATTGCCACTTCTACATTCTAAACGGAGCCTTGTGGTGACGCAAGTGCATTCTGTCTCTTAAAGGGACTGTTGTCTGGCCCTGATTAGATAGCAGATTCCCCAACCTAATCAGCATTGATTGGCTGGGCGCTGTCACTGTGCCACTAAATACGCTTGCACTGGGTTTTTATTTTGATCAGAATCACACTTTTGGAGAAGCCACGCCCTACGGGGGGCAGACGCGTTTGACTTTAACCACTGCGTCTGCGACTGCGCTCGTTTCATCAGAATCGAGCCCCTAGTGTCAGATTTAATAAAGAAAACAAAACAAAACAAAATAAAGCTAAAAATAAAAGTTTGCCACACAAGGTGAGCACTAGCCTCAATAAAAGAGACGTCAAAATAGTAATTTTGAATACTGGGGAATAGGAATTTTAGCACAAATCCCTATATGCAGTGTTAGAAGTTTCTTTAAAGCGTAACATGCCCGGTTGGGCATATAGCTCTAAATTTTACATGCCCAATACGAACTTTTACATACCCAAGAGTGAAACTGAAAAAAACTCCACATACCTTAAACTGTCCAAGTTTCTGCTGCTGGTGATTCCACACTGATAGATGACTTCTGGACTGCATGTCCTGCTGTGTGCCCAGTGCCAACAGTCATTCAACAGTCAACATCCAATATTCCACTGCTGCATGTGGTTGAAATTCAGCAGGAGGGGGTCCGTCTATGCTGATTCTCATGAGGTCATGCATGGTGTCTGTTGAAAGGCAAGAAGTGCTTGGAGGCAGAGCCAACATAATTTCAACTAACAGAAGAATATTGTAATTCTCTGGCTTGGTTCTGAGCAGGTAGCTGTATACAGCAAGTATTCTCCTTCATTTATTTACAGTTAATTTTAAAGCAATTCACTCACACTGGGCATGTTTTTTTTTCTGTGCTAAAATTTGGTAATGGTTTCTGCTGTAGAACTTGAAAACGTTTTCCAATGCAGCTAATGGTTTCATCCAGAAGTTTTCACAGTTCTTTTTCTTGATCATTTGCATTTATATCCTTAAATCTTTCATCAGCATAGCCATTACAAAACATCTCCAGGTAGATGCCAAAGCCCTTCTAGGCATATGCAAGCCTCTTCTAACACAAGGCAAACCTCTGTTATGCAGTCATCACTTTGAAACATCTCTGACACCACTGTCAGTATGTCCAAAATATCAGGTCTAATGCAAAGTTTTCATAAAACGCACACTTCTCTACTTTAAATAGCCCTTTGGTGATTGTGAAAGGGTGGTGGGCAATTCACTCACACACACACGGGAGACAGAAGTTTTATTTGCAACACCGCACTGGTGCCCAGTTTTATTATTTTCTTTTGGCTTTATTTTGCTCTTTAGCCCACAGAGGGTGCTGTTGTTTGGCCTGAATACCGACAACGGTAGTCGGGTCCACAGTCATACCAATACAGGTACAGACCAATGTTTCACACTCGCAGGTGCTCAAAAGAATAATGAAAACAAAAGGCGAAAGAAAGGGAAAATAAATCACAGTAATAAAACTACAAAATAAAGGTGCTGCACTCAGCAGCGTTACCCTAACCATCCCTATCCGCACGGCCCGGGTCTCCGTCCTATGCTCACCTGTCCCCTCAACCTGATTGTACTGTTTGGGGTTCTGCCCAAGTTTTTCCCCGCTACTAAAAAAAAATCCTTTTCTTTTAATTAATTTGTTGTGGTGCTCGGTCCGGCAGCATAGCTTCCACCAGTTGGCTCGCTTCGTCTTAGAGGGGCAGGCTGAGGGTGTTATCATATAGGGTGAGCAGTCCCCCAAGGCCCGCCTCTCAGCCACTCAGAGAAAGGGAAAGCCAACACACCCTCTTCCCCACCTCTCCGTGTCACTGCCATGACTGACAGGCAGATCTACGAGGCTGCTGCCCCTACCCGCAGTACCCCGTATGTGCCAGACAGTCAGCACAGACCTCCCCTGTTACAGTGATTTATCATTTCTTTTGTCCGCTGCAGTGTTTTCAAGATGCACATCAATTGGTACAGTATGTTTCAGCACAGCCAGTACTGCACTTCGTTGGTTAAGCAACCATCTAACTTGTTTCAATGTGCCCATTTGCGCCACAGACATCTAAAAATTGTCTTATCTCCTTCAGCTGTTTTGGAGAATACTGATACAGTTTTAAAATGCCTTTGACTGCATCCTCAAATCTTCTTTTTAAGTAAGTAGACTTAACAGCATCCGCAACAGTCAATTCAAGATTATGTACTATGCAGTGAATGCGAACAAGATAGGAAATGTCTTCTGTCTTTCTTGTTGAACACCAGAATTTTTCCCCATGTTTACAGGCGTCCATATTCAAAGTCACTACTTTCTCTTGCCTTTTTTCTTAATTTAATTTTACATCTTCTAGAGCTTTGACAGTTGCCTCATATGTACCTTTTGCATGGGCACTTTCTACATCCACTTAACCTGCTAACCTTGTCGCAGGTTTACCATCATGCACAAACGAACATAAACAATGTCTTCTTCTACCACATTACAGTCATTACTCCAATCTGCCATTATGTATATAAACTGAGCTTCTTCCAACTACGCTACTATTCAAGCTTTAAGACTTCTGCTATGTGGTGAACAAACTCCTTGGCACTTTTCTCATTTTAAATAGTTCTGTCCACAAACAACGAAAGTTTTCACTTGCAATACACACAGGTCAGTCGAATCATACATTTATGTATTGGTGTAGCTTTAGGGTTCTCTTGTGCTATTTTTGCCCTAATGCACAAGCTGTGCTTTTTTGTTTTATGTGCTCTCACAGATGTCACTCGAACTGCATCACTTTGTACACCAGACTCTAAAAAATAGGAACTAGTTTGATCAGCTATGTTTGGAAAGTGACAACAAACTTTGCATCACATCACTCCACGTTCTTCATTGCATTCCAGATATGTAAACTCTTCTATCCATTCATTCTGAGCAAAACGTTTGTGCTTTTCATACTCACTTTTATTTCTCTTTTGTGGAGGTTCATTTACACCAGATGTACTGGCATGTTCTTTTTCAGTTTGTGTTTGAGAGATATTAGAAAGCTCTTCAACACGTGGAAGGCCCATCTTCTCGTTGTGCACTGCCAGGCACGGACTTAAAACACTTCTGAATATCCATTGTGCACTGCCAGGCACGGACTTAAAACACTTCTGAATATCCATTGTGCACTGCCAGGCACGGACTTAAAACACTTCTGAATATCCATTGTGCACTGCCAGGCACGGACTTAAAACACTTCTGAATATCCATTGTGCACTGCCAGGCACGGACTTAAAACACTTCTGAATATCCGTTGTGCACTTTTATTTCACAAACATTTACAATAAGTTAAAAACAGACAGATTAGTCCCATGGAAAGGGATAACAGCAGCACGTGGGAAATCGATGTAATCTTGTATCTACGTTTTGGTTAATTTCCCAGAGTACAGTACACTCTCGCTATAACAAACCTATTGGGGTCCAAGCCTTTTTTTTGTTCTTTATATCGTGAGGTTCGATATAGTGAAAGGACAATCAAAATGAACGATGAACTGTTGGAGTAAGTTAATGAGACGAGATTGTAAATACAAGTAGAATTACATGTACCTGTTTGTCTCATGCAGAATTCTGCCTTTGCTTTATCCTATTAGTTAAATAATTAAAAATCAATACAAAAAGCAACAATCCCAAATTGAAGTTGAACTTTTATTCAAAATCAATCTGACATGAATTGTTTCAAAGTGTACCAAATCTTAATCCAAGATGCAAGAATCCTAAACCGACCTTTTATTCCAAATTAACCCGACATGAAAAGTTCTATTTTTTTTTTCTTTAATCAATTTTGCTTTGCCGCATGGTTGCTGAACAAGCCAAAAAACAGAGTGCTTTTTGACAACCCATATTCACGACAGAAACATGCCTGTGTTACTTCTTTTTTCAAATGATCAATATAGTTTCCAGCTTTGTTGCAACATAAAATAATTTTTGTTTCGGGTTCACAGCGCGCACTTTTTATTAAGACAAAAGAGTTGCCTTCACTGTGGAGGTGGCATCCCGTGCGTACAAACAGTGATGTTGACAGTACGTGTTTATATGATCTTTATTTATATATATTTTTTGGGGTCCAGAGGACAGGGGCCCATTTCATAAAAGCGATTTGCGAGGAATCGCTGTCGCAGACCCCTCGCAGGTTGCTATTTGTGTTTCATAAAACTTTCGCAGGGCTGCGACGTCGTAGGTTTTCCCCTGAAACTTGCGAGTGCTAGAGGCCAACCGCAGGTTGTAATTTTCATCACAAATTGTTTTAGTAGCTATCACAGCTCTCATACTACTACTACTACTACTACGACTACTAGCTCTCGTTGATATGGCAGAGGAATGAGAAGATGAGTATTTAGGGACCCGGCAAACCCTTTGAGGTATGACACAGGCCACATAACAGTCTCGCATTTTGATTGTTCCATGTCTGTCACAGGAATATGTCGTCACACGAGTGAGAAAGCTTGCAGGTATTTTTACATTGCGATCAGCGAGAGGAAGAGAGATCTGCTTTCCATACACTTTCTATTAAAATATAATGTGGTATTTTGCTGTACTAATATAACAAACTATGGGTTATTACTTATTAATATGAATTATCATGTTATGCATGAATGTAAGAATTGGCTTTCTGTGGTGGTGTACTTTTTTCTTTCAAATAACATATATCTATAATGGTTTGCGTGATATATTTGAATAGAAAATGTATATCTTCCACACTATTACAGTTTTGTTACAGGACACATAAGTTTATCTCTAATGTAATCACAGTTTTACATATCGACTGCCTCTGTTTTCATTTACGTCCCAATTTCTGGGCCGCTCTGGTTTTTAGATAACGTCCCAAATTCTGTCTGTTTTGGATTTTTGAATTCAGCCCAGTTTTTGGGATATTCTGCTCAGTTGACAGCTGAGTTTAAGTCACACACATTATTGTATTTTGTGATTATTTAATTATTGTAAAAATAAACAGCCTTCATCTACTCATGGTTGCAGTCTCATTTCTGTCCCAAAAAGAACCCAAAACGCTACAATATTGATGGACATCACATAAGCAAATGAGATGGCCTTTTTTTTTCTTCTTTTTTTTGGAATACCATGTTCCTTCTAAAAAGTGTTTTTAATATTAGCCTTTAATAAAGGAAAACTGTTTTAATTCATTGTCATGTATATATTTCAGTGCAATGTAGTTTCTTCATTGTAATAAGAAATACGTTTTTTTAACATTTACATTTTATTTCTGTTTCTTCATAAAAAATAATGTTTTCTGGAGAAGGTAAAAAAGACCTACAATTTCAAAAAGAAAGTTATAATGTTGTATCTAAAATAGATTTTTACATAAGGAAGCATTTTATTTTATTCATGAAGAATTATCACAATCCAGTACCCTACAATATCATGCTGGCTTTACATGATGCGCACAGATAGAAGGGAGTGGGTGAAGGCTGGACCAAGATAAAACTGCCCGAAAGGGCCACTAAAACAATGCAAATTTGAAACTATACCACACAATTACTCCCGCTATAATATAATATATATAAAGGATTTATCATTATGTAAGTTTTCATTCATTTTTAATTGTGTGGTATAATTTGTGAGATGTTTCTCATTGATTTAGTGCCCTGTCCTGGCAGGTTTGTCTTGTTTGTATCATTTTGATTGATTAACTATATATGGAAATATGAACTATTTTTTAATATATAGACTATAGTGACTGAATCTTCTTTTTAATGTCACCTTCACTTATCTGTACACTACACTTTTGGAAACTTTATGTACATTTCACATAAAAATAATTTAAATACAACTGCAGTTTACTGGTACAGTAATGTTCTGTTATTCAGTACAAATGGAAACAACTTCTCGCTCATTGACACTTGTAACAAGTGAGCATCTGTGATCCTTGAATGGGGAGGGAATGCATGATTTGGAGTGGTTGACACAGAATGAATGGGAGAAGATCCACATCTATTTATTCAGAGTCGTACTGTGTTGTAGGAAACATGGTGATTTGGTGGTGGAGGGGGGTTAAAAAATCTTCTTATCTCCCTTTTCATGCCGGGGTATAAAGATGGTTTGGCAAATCGAATAAACATGTGCTGTGAATAAAAATATGTATTTGAAAAAAGTGCATGCAAGAATGAATACCTACCTGCTGTATTTTTTCTGGTATTTTTTTTTACAAATGTCACAGCATTTCACAGCATTATATTTTTTAAAGCAGAAAAAAATATTTCAAAATAGATAGATTCAAAATATATCATTTTAGAAATAAGCCCCCCAAAACTCGCCCTGTCTCAGATCCGCAGGCATTCCCAATGCGAGTAATACTGATAATGGGAAAAGTACAATTTTTTTTCTGCCTCTCTGCCACGAATCCTAACTTCACTGTGTTTGTGCATGCACTGGGACACACGATAAGCCACAAGTGGGAAGCAGAAACATGTGCTGCAGTATTTTTCTTGTGAATAAAGGTACCGTTATGGTAAAAAATTATTGTATAAATAACATGTATATATTAAATGTTAAATCATAGTTTTTGAGGAAGATGGAAAGCAGGGAAGGTGGCAGAGGCTGGGAGAGGAGGTTGACATTCAAGTGAAACAAATGAATACATATTAATATTATGGGAAACATCTCATTAGCGGGTGGGCACATCCCCAGCAGGCAGCAGCTGAGAGGCCTGGAAAAGACACGTTTGTTGGTTTTGATCCGAAACTGAGGAAGGTAACTGGGGATAACTATTAAGACTTAAGAATATCGTTTGGTTAATCTTCATATCCCAATCCACTGTTTCATTATTTTGTTTATAGAATTGTACATTTCATTCTTGATATCTTAGAGGAATATCACACATCCCAGTCTGAAGTGTAGTGTAACTTATGCATCCAAATATGAAGTTACTGCAATTACTGTAATTGAATATGTTTTAATATACTGCATACTGGTACACTTTGGCTGTGATCACAGTTCTGAATATTCTGTTCATTACCATACTTACTAATTTTGGATAGCTTTGTTCTTGATTTTATCAGTTTATTAATAATTCATATTTGTGTTGATACAAAATTCCATCTCTGGCATAATTGAAAAATAAATAAACTGACCTGCTCACAGAAGAATGTGATTTACAGTACAGCAGCTTCTGGATATTTGCACTAAGATTCCAAGCTATAGGCTACAACACCCCTTTGAATGCAAGTGCTCATTTTAACACATTTTGGAACTGGGTAGTAAGCACAGTCTTTCTCAAATTATATCAAGTAGTTTTTATGTGAGTTTGCCCATGTCCGTTGAATCCCTTTTACTGGTTCTACAGCTTCGCCTGGTTCACTGCTTATTCCAGGTTCACTCTTGTTTGGGACCTCAACTAACGCTTTATTTTCTTTCTTTTCCATCATTAGTTGTATTTGTACAGTGTCTGTAAATACAGCACACATTTTAATTAGGTCTACACACTTAACTAACAGTCGCGACATACTCAACCACTTCAAAAACTTCCAGCTTCAGCTTTTCACTTTCTATTATGCACTTTATCAGCATTACCTGAATTCCTATGTATTTGTGCACAGTACGCTATGTGCCTATTGCATGAACTTTTAAGATTTTTTAAGGATGAAAGTCAGGGCCATTTTAACAGCACTTCTGTTTCTAGTCTTGCCCACTTATGATGACGTCATCCAAGTATGCGTATTATTATTGGTTTCCGAGCAGCAGTATGAGTAATGGGTTCTCTGCACAGTCTCCTCTCTCTCTCTCTCTCTCTCTCTCTCTCTCTCTCTCTCTCTCTCTCTCTCTCTCTCTCTCTCTCTCTCTCTCAAAAATGCTTTATTGGCATGACAAAATGGAATTGAGTTTTGCCAAAGCAATTCAACAATGAACATTTTCACAAAACAATCCAGACAATACAGCAACAACCCTCCCATTTCCCTCCCTCTCTATTTACAGTGGACATGGGTGCGCATGAGTGCCTGGTCCCCGTGCTCCAGGGTGTCTACACCAGGGACTGTCTGTCTGTCTCTCTGTCTCTCTGGCTGTGGCAGGCAGCTACATACTGGGCTGCTAGCTCTGCTGTCTGCTGCTCCTCTCCTAATAGAACTGGCAGTTTTTCTAAGTCAGAGAGCAGCTGGAATGTTGTGGTCTGATTGGCCAGTTTGGGGAAGTACGTGTCCCTGATTTGCTTATACTGGGGACAGTGTAACAGGAAGTGCATTTCTGTCTCTACTTCTCCCAGATCACAGTGACAGCACAGCATTTTTTCTTTGGCAATCCAGGTTTTTTTGTGCCGGCCAGTTTCGATGGCCAGGCTGTGGTCACTGAGTCTGTACTTGGTCAGGATCTGTCTATGTTTTGTGTTTTTGACCCTGACCAGATATTCTGCCAGGGTAGATTCTTTTTTTAGGGCCAGATAGCATTGTAATTTATTGTGTGATTCAATTTCGTTATTCCAATGTACTTTATAATTGTTTTCCAGATTTAGATTAATTTGTTTCATTTTTTGTGCTGGGAGTTTTTTGTTGGTGGTGTTCTGAAGCTCGCTGGTGTTAGTTTGGCTCAGTTGGCTGAGCTTCAGTACCATTCTACTGAGGGGATTCTCTTGTGGGGGCTGTGTGCAGCTCTGCAGTGCAGTGTGGTGGTAGGACTGCGGATCAGCCTGCTGTAGATGGACCCAGTAGTTGAGCGTCTCGTTTCTGTATGGAGCGGAATAAGGGGAACCGGCCCAATTCAGCCCTGCAAGCGCTATTGGCTGCACTCCTGTGAACCTGCAAGAGGTGTTTGCAAAATTCCAAATGGAAAATTTCTATGGGGCTTTGATCCCATTTTTTATAATCAGGGTTCATAAGGTGACCCCATACTTCACTACCATACAGAAGTATTGGCTTTATTATGCTGTCGAAAATTTTTAGACAAATTTTTATTGGTGGTTTAATTTTGTATAGCCGATTCTTTATTGCATAAAAAGCCCTCGCGCTTTATCTCTTAATGCATTTATAGCCAGGTTGAAGTTCCCAGATGCATGGATTTTTAGACCCAGGTAACTGTAGCTGGTGCTGTGCTCCAGGGTGTTGTTTCCCAGGGTGAAGTGGTACCTGTTTCCCTGAGATCTGGCTTTCTTCTGGAATACCATAACTCTGGTCTTGTCCAGGTTTACTGTCAGTGTCCATTTCTGACAGTACTGTTCTAGCAGTGACAGGCTCTGCTGCAGCCCCTGCTCTGTGGGTGACAGCAGGACCAGGTCATCTGCATAGAGCAGGAATTTGATTTCTTTGTCGTGTAGAGTGAGGCCCGGGGCTGCAGACTGCTCCAGCACCGTAGCCAACTCGTTGATGTAGATGTTGAACAGTGTTGGGCTCAGACTGCAACCCTGTCTCACTCCACGCCCTTGGGTGAAAAACCCTGTTCTTTGGTTTCCAATTTTCACACCACACTTTAAAGGTCAATGGAAACCTTTGTTGGGTCAAATATGCCCGAAGCATAATAGGAGGGTTAAGCCAAACTGTAGATAAAATCTAGATGGCAAAAAGGTGACTCAACAGCAATATATTAAATAAGTAGCAAATATATTAAATGATTACTTTTCACAAGTTTTTACAAAGAAGAATATGGACAGCATGCCCCACATGTCAACCTGTTCCCATCTAGTTTTAAATAACTTTAGCATAACAGAGGCAGAAGTGTTATAGGGACTAGGAGCTCTTAAAATAAACAAATCCCCTGGGCCGGATGAGATCCTCCCAATAGTACTCAAAGAATTGAAAGAAGTTATTTACAAACCGCTAACCAAAATCATGCAACAGTCTCTTGAGGCAGACAGACTGGAAAATAGCAAACGTAATACCGATCCACAAAAAGGGAGACAAAACCGAACCAGGTAACTACAGACTTCTATTATATGTAAACTTATGGAAACTATAATAATGGGAGACAGTCAGGTTTTAGGAAAGGGAGATCGTGTCTAACTAACCTGCTTGATTTTTTTGAGGATGCAACATCGACAATGGATAGTTGCAAAGCATACGACATGGTTTATTTAGATTTCCAGAAAGCTTTTGACAAAGTCTTGCATAAAAGATTACTTCTCAAACTGAATGTAGTAGGGATTCAAGAAAATGCATGCACATGGATTAGTAGTGGTTAACAGGTAGAAAACAAAGTACTGATTAGAGAAGAAACCTCAAAATGGAGCGAGGTAACCAGTGGAGTACCACAGGGATCAGTATTAGGCCCTCTGCTCTTCCTAATCTACATTAAAGATTCTGGTATAGTAAGCAAACTTGTTAAATTTGCAGACGACACAAAAATAGGAAGAGTGGCAAACACTGTTGCAGCAGTAATGGTCATTCAAAATGATCTAGACAGCATTCAGAACTGCATGGGCAGACACATGGTAAATGACATTTAATAGAGAAAAGTGTAAGGTACTGCATGCAGGCAATAAAAATGTACATTATAAATACCATATGGGAGATACTGAAATTGAAGAAGGAACCTATGAAAAAGATCTAGGAGTTTATGTTGACTCAGAAATGTCTTCATCTAGACAATGTGGGGAAACTATAAAAAAGGCCAACAAAATGCTCAGATATATAGTGAAAAGTGTTGAATTTAAATCAAGGGAAGTAATGTTAAAACTTTACAATGCATTAGTAAGACCTCATCTAGAATATTGTGTTCAGTTCTGGTCACCTCGCTACAAAAAAGATATTGCTGCTGTAGAAAGAGTGCAAAGAAGAGCGACCACATTATCCCGGTTTTAAAAGGCATGTCATGGGGGCTCCCGAGTGGTGCATCCAGTAAAGGCACTCCAAGTGGAGTGCAGGATGTGCCCTATAGTCTGGATGTCGCGAGTTCGAGTCCAAGCTATTCCTTGGCCGAGCCCCGCCCGGGGGGAGGGAGGGTTAGGTCGGCCAGGGTGTTCTCGGCTCACCGCTCACCAGCGACCCCTGAAGTCTGGCCTGGTGCCTGCGGGCTTGCCTGTAAGCTGCCTGAGAGCTGCGTTGTCCTCCAACGCTGTAGCTCTTGGGTGGCTGCATGGTGAGTCCGCAGTGTGAAAAAGCGGTCAGCTGACGGCACATGCTTCGGAGGACAGCGTGTGTTCGTCTTCGCCCTCCCGAGTCAGTGCAGGGGTGGTAGCGGTGAGCTGAGTCTAAAAATAATTGGCCCTTCCAAATTGGGGAGAAAATAATACAAAAATAATTGGCAACGACTAAATTAAAAAAAAAAGACATGTCATATGCAGACTTTATTTAGTCTTGAACAAAGAAGACTACGCTGCGATCTGATTCAAGCATTCTAAATTCTAAAAGGTATTGACAATGTTGACCCAGGGGACTTTTTTGACCTGAAAAAAGAAACGAGGAGATTAGATAAAGGGGCATTCAGAACAGAAAATAGGAGGTACTTTTTACACCGAGAATTGTGGGAGTCTGGAAACAACTCCCCAGTAATGTTGTTGAAGCTGACACCCTGGGATCCTTCAAGAAGCTGCTTGATGAGATTCTGGGGTCAATAAGCTATTAACGACCAAACAAGCAAGATGGGCCGAATGGCCTCCTCTTGTTTGTATATTTTCTTATGTTCTTATGTCTGTCTGGCTCCTCCAAGGAGCTGTAATTGAGTGAAGAAGGCCAGTGCTAGTTGAAGATATAAAGATGCATGGCAGGAGCAGCAGAGAAGGAACCTGCACTTCAGATCTGAACAACCACAAATATCAACAGCATGAATTCTTCCTGCTTAAGGAGTAAAGCCAGTAGCTTCAGTAAGGCAGACAACAGAAGTATTCATGTCTATCAGTTCTTTATAAATCCATTCCTTGAGATTTATGGGAGGAGTTGTATTGCAAATGTTCATGGGACATCTATACTATTGGTATGATTCAAGCTTCTTTGTGGCATTATACAGAAATCTAAAATCCAGTAGTTGTGTGGCATAGAAAGTGGAAATTAAAGGCCAGGAGTAATAACAGAAGGTACTCTCACTTGGACTGCCACCCCCTTTCATGATTTTTTTCAAAGCAATAGGGGGCCCATTTGCCATTGATTCCATCGAACTGAATTTGCACAGAAGAGGAATGCTGGCATTTCTTAAGCAGTTCATATAAACATTGGCAGAAGTACAAAAGAAAATGCTACCGAGATCAAGAACACTGGGAACTCTGATAAAGGATATCTGTTTTTTCAGTAACCAGTTGATAACATGATGACATGCTCTAGTATATTTTGAGATACAGATATACTGGAGGACTGACACATTTTAACAAGCATATCTCTTTAAAATAATAATGGAAATAAATATATTGTCAATGGAGCTGTTGGTATTTCTCCAAAGACCTTGCACCACTGTGGGAGTTGGAATTTAAATTGATGCTAGCTTGACTTGATTGAGTTTGAATCTAATAATTGGCTCATAATAGCTTTCTCCATTTATTTAATCACTTGTTTGATTAATGTACCAGTACTCAAAACGCATTTAAACGGTAATGGGGGAAGCTGCATTGTTATATGTTTGGTGTCTGTTAGCATCTGTTTTTATTTTGTTATTGCTGTGCCCCTGGATGTCCTGGAGCTGTGGAGTACTAAAATGGCAACAAAACAATGACTGTTGATAAATGACTATTTTTATTGTGTGTGTGTAAATGACTATTTTTATTGTGTGTGTGTCTCTGTGTGTGTTTTTTCCCTCCTGCTGACAGTTACAGTCCTGCACTTGATGTTGAGTGACATGCGACTGTTTCCCTCAGTTAATTAGAACAAATGTGCCAATTATGTTAATGCAAGCAGGCAGTGTGGTCCAGTGGTTAAAGAAAAGGGCATGTAACCAGGAGGTGCCCGGTTCAAATCCCACCTCAGTCACTGACTCACTGTGTGACCCTGAGTAAGTCACTTAACCTCCTTACGCTCCGTCTTTCGGGTGAGATGTAATTGTAAGTGACTTTGCAGCTGATGCATTGTTCACACACCCTAGTTTCTATAAGTCGCCTTGGATAAAAGCGTCTGCTAAATAAACAAATAATAATAATCTCCTGCTACCAATCGGGGCTGTAAAGGGGGGCAAATCAAAGAAAAGAGGTTGCGAGGTACAACACACTGTAATGCTATTCTTCAGATTTCAAAAGGTTGTTTAAATGTTGTCTCTCTTATGGCAGCACATCTTGACAGATTAGCAAACACTTTAATATAACATGAACAATCTGTGCAGAACAGACCAGGAATAAGGGTTGGACCATACCAGGACAACCTTTTGATACAGCTGATGCAGCTAGCTATGGAAATATTGATTTCATTAACTGTACTTTTGATATGGTATATTAAATGTGTCTGTTTTGAGGGTAACAATTTTTTATTACTGTATAGGAAATGTAAAGATGGCATCTACCAAATGGCCTTTACTTTAATTTCACGAATACATGTGTACATTGTCTTCCCAATCGAATGTCTTGCACAGTACAGTACATTCACAACCTTCCTAAACCAACACCTAGGTCCCAAGTTTCATCATCTGGAATGCTGGTTCAGATTATTTACTGATTATTTGCTGAATATTTGAGCGCGTGGCTGTAAAATAAAAGAAACATGTTCAAAGTTTAGCGGTTTGGATACAATAGAGCTCATAGATATTTTATTTGAAAAGGTACCGTTATGAAATCTGTTTCTGTAACACGGGTTGTGTACACAGAGCATTTTGAAGAATTTGGAATGCGGATTCAGCCTCCGCACTCCACTTTACCATTAGTGGCCCTTTTGCTTTGGTCAGATCTGTAAGGGGAGCAGCAATGGTACATTTCGTTGGATTCACAGTTAGCCCAGCAACTCTTATGGAGTTTAAAACAGCCTGAACCTTCTGTAAATGTGTGTCCCAGCTAGTACTATACACTACCACATCATCTAGATAGGCAGCGGCTTACTCCCTATGGGGTTTTAAAATCTTATCCATTAAACGCTGGAACGTTGCGGGAGCCCCATGAAGACCGAAGGGTAGTACGTTATACTGGAATAGGCCCTCAGGAGTGGAGAATGTCGTTTTGGCTTTGTCCTGTTCAGTGAGTGGTACTTGCCAGTAGCCTTTAGTTAAATCTAAAGTGGTGAGATACAGTGCATTTCCTAACCGGTCTAATAACTCATCAACCCTGGGCATAGGGTAAGCATCAAACTTTGAAACCTTATTTAGCGCCCGATAATCATTTCAAAACCTGAGCGACCCATCTGGTTTTGGCACCAACACAATTGGACTGGCCCATTCACTGTCTGATTCCTCAATTACCTCCAAATCTAGCATTTTTTTTACTTCCACACCTATGGCCTTCCTACGGGCTTCTGGGGCACGTTAGGGTTTTAAGGTTACCCTTTTCTCAGGCTCTGTTACAATATCATGTTGGATAACATCTGTTTTGCACGGTTTAGTTGAAAATATATCACTATTTCTCAGAACTAGGGCCCTAACTTCCTGCTTCTGAGAACTAGACAAACCACCTGCAATCCTTACCGTGGGTTCAGGGTTCTTAGGTTTGGGAGGTAAGTTATCATTAACTGCAACCAGTACCTCTCTGTCTTTCCACACCTTTAAGAGGTTAACGTGATATATCTGTTCCGGCTTCCTTCTGCCTGGCTGCCGTACTTTATAATTGACTTCACCGACACGCTCAATAACCTCATACGGACCCCTCCAGGTGGCCAAAAACTTGCTTTCTACAGTGGGCACCAAAACTAAGACCTTGTCCCCTGGCTGAAAAACCGTACCTGAGCGGTGCGATTGTACGCACTTCTCTGGGCCTCCTGTGCTTGACGCATATGCTCACGTACAATGGGCATCACTGTGGCAATGCGATCCTGCATTTGCGACACATGCTCTATTACACTACGTAAGGGGGTAGGCTCACGTTCCCACGTCTCCTTGGCAATATCAAAGAGACCTCTGGGATGTCTCCCATATAAAAGCTCAAAGGGAGAAAACCTTGTCGAAGCTTGCGGTACCTCTTGGACAGCAAACATTAAGTAGGGCAACAAAAAATCCCACTTTTTCCCGTCTTTATCTATTACTTTACGTAACATAGATTTTAAAGTCTTGTTGAACCTCTCCACGAGACCGTCACTCTGGGGATGGTAAACAGAAATTTTTAAGTTTTCAATTTTTAACAACTTGCACAACTCACTAGTGACTTTGGACATGAATGGATTCCCCTGGTCAGTCAGTATTTCCTTCGGAACACCGACACGGCTAAACATGAGCATGAGCTCTTTAGCAACCGTCTTAGCACTAGTGTTGCGGATTTCCCCAGTGGTCCTATGAAATCCATTGCTATTCGCTCAAACGGCACCTCAATTATTGGCAGTGGCACTAAAGCACTCCGGAAAGTTTTAAACAGGGCTGTCTGTTGACATTCAGGCTAAGACGTGCAGTGTCGTTCCATATCGGCGTGTACGCCTATCCAATAAAACCTTCTCTGTCACGCGCAACACTGTCAATGAGTCTCGCAACATGTTTTTGAGGGTCTTATTAAAACGTTCCACAAAACCAACAGTTTGGGGGTGAAAGACCAAGGTCCTAATGGTCTTAATCCCCAAAAGTTTACATGTTCCGCTGACTAGCTGGGACATAAAGTTGGTGCCTTGGTCGGTCAGTATTTCCTTGGGAATCCCCACCCGGGAGAAAACCTTCACAAGCTTGTTGGCAACAGACTTAGGAGACGCAGATCGGAGGGGAATGGCCTCTGTATAACGCGTAGCATAATCCAAAATGACCAATAGGTGTGTGTATCCTGCCGCACTCCTTTCTAGCGGTCCCACTATATCTACTCCAATATGCTCAAACAGAGCTTCCACTAGGGGCAACGGCACCAGTGGAGCTTGTGGGACAGGTCTAGGGCTAGCTTTCTGACATTCCCCACAGCGTTCGCAAAAACGCCTGACGTCACCATCCAGCCCCAGCCAATAGAACCGTGTCATGAACCTTGCTTTGGTCTTGTCCCTTCCCAAATGACCAGACGAGAAAAGCATGAGCAAGCTGCAAGAAATCCTCCTGAAAGGGCTGAGGAATGAGCAACTGGTGACGCACTTCCCCCGTCTGGGGTAATTTTTCAACACGGTACAACAGGTCTCGATTTATTTTCAAACTGAGGGAACGTGGCTGAGCGTCTGGGCTCGACCACCCGGCCATTAACCACAGCTGCTTGGTCAAAGAGCCTGCCCAGCACATCGTCACGCCCTTGCTCGAGTCGGAAGACACGGGAACAGTAAAAAATCAGCTCCCATAGCTTCCACCTCCGGATCAGGTCGGTCCTGAGCGGAGGCAGCCGAGCTAGACACCTGCATTGGCTCCACAGCCTCCCCCCCAGACTCTTCACCAATCTTCCCCACCTCAACTTCTCGGACTCCCTCCACTGCCAGCCCTCATTCTTAGTGGCCCGGCGTTCCCGTTTAGTTTTACTGGGTCTAAATCTATGGCAATAGCAATCCGGGTCACGAAAGGGAAAGATCTCGCCAATTACTTCCTCTTTCTTAGCCAATAAGGAGGACGGGACCGTCACAGCAGCCAACCAATCTTTAAACTGCTCACAGTCCCGTCCCAGAACTACAGCCACTGGCAATTCAGGACACAAACCCAATTGCACTCGCGTCACCTGCTGGCTAATTTCCTCCGCAGAGAAGCTCTCCTCTCGGAATTTGCGGCTGAAGCCCTCCAGAGTCTTACCCACATGGTTGAGGATGGCAGCTTTCAGCGTTGGGTACTCGCTGTATTTATCACATGCCTCTTCTGAGTCGTACATACTGATAAATTCATCTCCTGATTACTCAGTTATTCAACAAACTCCTAAATAATGCTATCCAAGTCATTATTTTATTCCTATAACATCTCAAAAAAGCTAGGCAAATGTTCACAGTTTTCTTTGAGCACTGAATGCGGAAGCAGCCATCTTGCTTGTTTATGTCTGTGGAGAAGGTACTATGTGTATTGCTGCGGTATGCTCAACTAGCCACTGAAGCGGAACAGCGAGGATGGAGAGTCTGGGTTCACCCAGTGGAAGTGGGTTGTCGAGGATTTGTGGCACACTCTACAACCCGGTTTCTCAGAGATGTCGGATTCAATGGCCAAGAGTTGCGTCGCACGGTGAAGAACTTATTTGAAGCAGCAGAGAGGAGCAGCAACTGGCTGTGGTTGAGACGGAAAGATTCTGGCTGGGGTGCAGGTAAGTAAGCTGGGCTGAGTTGAGTGGGGGACGGAAGGGGGTGATGCTGGGACACCAGAATCACCGTCGAGCCCTCTTAAGGTGTCGTGGGCTAGTCGACGAAACACAGAGGATGGAAGGTGCCCACTTGAAGACCCCAGAGATGTACCCTACTTAGCTCAATCCAGACGGTTGTCATGCTGATGTGCTGGGGAGACCGCACTATGGTTGATCCCCGGAGCTAGCATCGCAGCCGCTGTGTGTGCTGATGCGCTAGGGAGGCAATAAGCTGATCCCTGAGCCAGCATTACACTTCAGCCATCAACACCAGACAGAAGGATATCTACATCATCATATGGAAGGAAGCTAAATGGATGGAGACACATATGGATCACATTAGTTTACTGTGAAGCTACGTCTTAGTTGGTGCTTATCTTGGCGAGAGCCAAGTTCAAATCAGCATGAAGTTTTAACATCTACTCTCATGTAATGGAAATCATGAAGATCTGGATACGTCCTGTGACTGCTGTGAATAGTGCAGCTGGCAACAAGGGAAAGACCTCATGACAGCCTGGAGAGGCAGCTGACTGGAGGAAAGAGACTGCCTCTGTGTTTACAGGATGCTGGAGACACCCGCCCAAGGCTTCTAAGAAATTAAAGAGAAAAATACCCCTAGAGTCTGCGAGAGCGGGGGCGGAAGATGACTCAACGTTGGACAACAAGGTTAAGGACTTAGGAACGGAAACGGATATGAGTATGGAGAGTACTTCACAAAAGACTAGTTCAAGATCTGCAGTTAGCAAAGACATGGAACTCCAGGTTTGTGTCTGCGGCTGGAGCAAGGCGACAACGGTCAGGGGTTTGAAGATTCATCAAGGGAGAATGAAATGCTTGAGGGAGAAGGGACAAGGGCCTCGTGATTGATCAGTACTTCTTACGAAGTCAGTCAAGTCAGTCGAATGAAATCCAGCGACAGGAAGCAAACCACAGTTTGCAGGATATCAGCACCCCTGTCATAGATGTGAGGAGGACTTGCATGGACACAGTTAGTGATGAACCTAATGATCCTTGTGAACCCGGTCAGACAAACCAGCGTAAGAGAGAAAAGAACCTCAACGGGCACAAGCCTGGAGTTAAATGGCCAAGAACTTGTGAGAAAACTGCATGGGGCACAGTAAACACAGATCTCTGCTTTGCATTGGAAAGGTTAAGTGGAACAGTTGAAAAGAAACTGGATACATTTGGGGACATCATCTACGCATATTGAAGCGAGAGGTTTGGAGTTGAAAAAAGGAAGGAAAAAGTACAAACTATTCCTGGAAAGTCTAGACGGCAGCAGGAGATTGAACGCTTAGTTAGAGAAAGGAGACAGCTGAGGAAGCAATGGAGAAGAGCAGAACAAAGTCAGAAGGAGGGACTCAATCTCTTACAAAGGGTCATAAAAGATAAGCTTGCAACATTGCGCAGAGCTGAGCGCCTACGGAAACGCTACAAAAAGGAGGGTGCGAGAACTAACTTTTATAAAGACCCATTCAAATTTGTAAAGAAGTTATTCACCAGTGAGAAGAATGGCACACTAAAAGCATCTAAGTTTGAGCTGGAGAGATATTTGGAGGAAACACATACAGATTCAAAAAAGCAGGAGCCTATGTCAATTCCGTCAGACATTCCACCTATCAATCCACCAGAATACCAAATGGAGGACTGTGCACCTAAGTGGAAAGTAGAGCAAGCTGTGAGAAAAGCAAGGGCTTCATCATCTCCAGGGCCTAATGGAGTTCCGTACAGAGTGTACAAGAGTGCTTCAGGAGTTCTACGAATCCTGTGGAAATTGATGAAAGTGGCATGGGAAAAACAGGTTGTACAAAGAGCATGGCGCCGAGCAAGTGGAGTCTTTATACCTAAAGAAAAAGATTCTACAAGCATCAGTCAGTTTTGCCCTATTTCCCTATTAAAAGTAGAAGGCAAGATTTTCTTCAGCATTATTGCTCAGAGATTGTCAACTTACCTATTAAAGAACTGCTTCATTGACACTTCAATACAAAAAGAGGGCATTCCAGGTTTCCCAGGATGCTTAGAACACATCAATGTGATCTGGCAACAAATTCAATCAGCTAAAAAGGAGAGGAAGGAGCTCCATGTGACATTCCTGGATTTGGCTAATGCATATGGTTCAGTGCCACATGAACTTCTTTGGACAGCATTTAATTTTTTCAGTGTACCGATGACAATATCAAATCTAGTGAAAGCCTACTTTGGAGATTTGCAATTTGCAAATCATGTGGTGAAGGTACTATGTGTATTGCTCAGATCTGCCTCCAATTTTTTTCATCTTTTTCTGGCTTCTCTCAGCCATTGAAAGCTTTTCTCTGCATACTTCTGAGAAAAACCGACTAGCGACCTGTGACTGACACCTTTTTGATGATGTCGGACAGGGTTCGACATTGGACCGGAAAGGGAATTTTGCAGTGTCAGACCTGGTCCGACATAGGACCGCAAAGAGTTAATGATGTTAGATTCTGACTGGTAGAAATCCAAAACTTTTGGTAAGGTGACCTGACATCCTGTTGTGGATGGGACAGTCTCACTTTTGGAGCATTGATCCCAGTGTCCCCAGAAGTTATCTTGGGATGGTTATCCTCATCTGAATCATCACTCTCGCGCCTGAAGATATCAGACTACTGTAGTCTAACAATAATGGCTCATACAGTTACTATTGTACAGTAGAGTCAATTATCTGAACTAATTGGGACCGATACTAGTTCGCATAATCGATTTTGTATGGGTAATTAAACAGGTATTAATAACAATTACTATACATTTAATAATGTATAGAATAAAGTTAACAGACACAAGTACTTAATACACAAGGTCACAAAAATTGTGAATTTCAAAAAAAGTCAGTGAAATCTTGGAAATGAATGTAAAAACATTTTTGGTTAGGCGCTTCCTTTATTTCCTTTAAAAAAGTCAGTATATCATGCATTGTAAATGCAAATCTGCAAGTATCTGTAAATTGTTTGGTTGTGTACACGCAGCATTTACATGTAGCTATGTATGTAAGTTAGCGAATGAGATAGCTCAGCAAGCAAGCATATAAATCGGGGACAGCTAAAATGCAAAAAAAATTGTGAGTGACCTGTTTTCTGGAAAGACAGAAGAGCAAATACATTAGAGAACAGACGTTTCCCAACTTACAGAGGCTTTCTTTACAACATGCTGTTTGTTTTAGAATCGTGGAAAAATCTATTAAAGCCTGGTTCATACAGTACTTCTGTTGCAGATGAATGTGATACGTCAGGCATAGATAGCTAAAAGCTTCATCTTAACTTTTGGCAGCAGTTAATAACACATTGACCACAACCCTATTCTGTAGTTAGACTCTCAAGCAACTATTGGTAGATGAGGCTGCTGTTGTTAGCCTCTTGTATACTAAACAACTAAGGCCTTCTTTAACTTGGTGCTACCGGGGGTTTAATATGTTAACTTAACTTAGCCATGTTATTTCGCAGGCTTACATCAGCCCACAGAGAGGTGTTCTATTTTCTTTATTTCACACAGCAAGAAATAAAAACAGATGCTGATAGATACCAAACAGCTGTTCTTCAAAGATGTACTTTATAATTTCATTTTTAAGAAGGTTCTTAAAATGCTTTTCAAAAATATACTTTTTAAAAAGGTATCTACAACATATTAAGATATCTAAATATATTTAAGATATCTTAGCATTATTTAGAGATTTCTTAAAATACAATTGAGATTATATATATATATATATATATATATATATATATATATATATATATATATTTTTTTTTTTAAAGCTATCTTAAAATGAATTACAGCTTCCTTTCATTTAGAGATATCTCTAATTAATTTTAAGATATTATAAAAGCACTACTGTGTGCACAGAACATGAAAAACAGAGCCTACAGGGGCTGCCGCGAAAAGGTCCCTTTTTGAATCCCCTGAAGGAATTCAGGGGATTCAAGGGATGCACCTAGACTAAAAGAAGGGAAGGAGGGCCAGGGGAGCCTGCAAGTTCCTCTGGGTAGTGTGGGGAAACTTGCTGTGTTATTGTGTGATAACCCTGAATACAAGCAGTCTCCTGTCTGATCTCTTTACAACTCTTTGTTGTTCCTGAATAGCTGTACTCTATATTGCTGCTCAGAAGTGGGATGGAGTGAACACCGTGGAAAGTGAAGAGGGAGCCAGAGGAGCGAGTGACCGGAGCTGACAAGCTGACACTGTCCGGGTAAAGGTCGGCAGCAGAGGAAAAACCCTCAACAAACCCCCAAAGTACAGCGGGAAGGCAGACTGGGATGCCTTCCAAGCCCAGTTTAAACTAATCACACAACTGGGGCGGTGGACAGAGCACAAAAAATATCTCTAGTTGGTGAGCTGTCTCACTGAAGAGGCGCTGCCCTGCCTACTGACACTTTCCCCTGAACAGAGGCTGGGCAACACTGCCCTTACTGGGGCATTGCAGAGCTATTGCGGCAGCAGCCAACAACCTGGGCTGCTGTAGAACGAGCTCCATAGCAGGACCAGGAAACCAGGCGAAACCTTGTGGGAACTGGCAGCCGGCAACGATGGGCTTGCTCAAAAAAAGGCGTGACGGGGACTCCCAGTGGCGCGATCCAGTAAAGGCGCTCCGCGCGGAGTGCAGGATGTGCCCTATAGCCTGGTGATCGCAGGTTCGAATCCAGGCTGTCACAGCCGACCGTGACTGGGAGTTCCTCGGGGGCGGCGCACAATTGGCTAAGCGCTGCCCGGGTAGGGAGGGCTTAGGTTGGCAGGGGAATCCACGGCTCACCGCGCATCAGCGACCCCTGTGGCCGATAGGGCGCCTGTGGTTCTGCAGTGGAGCCGCCAGACCTGTGTTGTCCTCCGGCACTATAGGTCTGGAGGCATTGCTGTGGATCTGCAGTGCAAAAAATGACGGCTTGGCAGGAGCACGTTTCGGAGGACGCATGTTCCAGCCGCCGTTTCCCGAGTCGGTGGGGGGGTTGTGAGCAGTGAGCCGAGGATACAGATAATAATTGGGCATACTAAATTGGGGAGAAAACTGGGGTAAAAGAATTGGCGACGACTAAATTTTTAAAAAAGAAAAAAAAGAAAATAAAAAAAGGTGTACACCCATATGCCGCTGGGGGTACAAGAGGAACTTGCCAGGGACCATTTCTGGAGAGCTGCATGCTCAGGTCCGCCTGGCCCACCCGTAGACACTTCAGGAGGCGTTGAAAATGGCAGACGAGAGGGAGAGTATCTGGGCAGCAAGCGATTGGGCGAAACTGGAGGACCCACGAGGAGCCGACTTGCGGTTCATCAAGCCCAGCCCAAGCCAGCAGCGATGTGCCTTTGGTGCCCTGGATATAGTGGCACTTGTAAAGGCACTCACCACCAGCAGCTGCTAACACTCCAATTCCTGGAGCCGGCTCTGCTGGAACTGCAGTCAGCCTGGACACTTGCGGGCACAGTGCCTGACAGCAGCCTCCCCGCAGCAGGTTCAAGAGCCCCGGCTGTAGGGAAATGACCCGAGGCTTGCATAGACAGGAAACCGTGGACCCACATTCAGAACCCCTGCAAGATCAACAGCGCCTAATAGTACAGATGGGGGACTGGGCATGAGAGACAGAGCCTACAGGGGCTACCGCGAAACGGTCCCATAGGCTAACGTTGGTTCAGCCTTGTACCAGCTGTGACCACTTGGCAGGGGATTCAAGAGATTGAGAGGATTCAGGGGATTCAAGGGACGCACCTGGACTAAAAGGGACGCAGGGCCAAGGGCAAGGGAATGCATTACATTGTTGTTTTATTGTTGGCGGGCTTTATGTAAGGGGAGCCTGCAAGCTCCTCAGGGCAGAATGTGAAGAAGCTTGCTGTGTTAATAAAAATAAAAGAATTGACATTGTGGACCGTCTGTTGTCTGATCACTTTACAATTCTTCGCTGTTCCTGAATAGCTGTATGCTACAATATCTTAAAAGTCCTGTTCATTTAGAGATTTCTCAAAATTATGTCCTCTTCATTTAGTAATATCTCTAATTAATTTTAAGATATCTCAAAATAACGTGATGTTCATTTAGAGATATCTCTAATTAATTCTGAGATATCTTGAAAAGACAAATAACATTTATTCTGAGATATCTGAAATTCGTTAACTCTAAATGAACAGGAAGTAATTTTGTGATATCTTAAAATGAATGATATCTTATAATGGACAAGGTTATTTTGAGATATCTTAAAATGAATTACAGACATCTCAAAATAAAGTTTGTTCATTATATAGAATGTTCTAAAGCCATCACTTTTGCATTTAATGCATTACCTTCAGCTATAATCTGCTATTCATGCAGTCACTGGTTTACTGAAATGAGGATCACTTTAGGAGGTGCCAGGGATAAACTAAAGCTCTCAGTTTAAGGTCTTTTTTGCAGTGTTCTCATGGGCTATTTCATTAACAATTTCCAGCTAACAAAATAATTCCGTAATCTATCCTGTTATACAATTACATTTATGAAAGTATCAAGAACTGTTGCAGCCACAAACACATGTACAGTATATTTCTTTAAACATACATAATTGCTTCCTTCACTAATTCACTTCCCCAGTACTGTTTTTTTAATCATCCATAACTATTAAACACTCAATAGTGCTGAATTAAGACATACTAAAATAAACTAAAATTCCAATGTACATTTCAATGTAAGTGCACTGTAAGTATTTTTATATTTGTTGTGTGTTTGTCTAGGTTGAGTGGTTGAAAAACGAGGAAATAATTGACCCTGCTGAGGATCTGAATTTTTACATCACCATAGACCACAACCTCATTATTAAGCAGGTTCGTCTGTCTGATACTGCCAACTATACCTGCGTAGCCAAGAACATTGTTGCAAAGAGGAGGAGCACCACAGCCACAGTCATTGTCTACGGTAGGAGGAACTTGCATGTCAAGTACATAGAAATGTTACATGGTAGATTTGCATGTAACATAAGCTTTTCCTGTGATTCTGCTGTGCTCACAACACTACCTTGTTGCTTTACTGTATGTTATTCACCATACTTAGGCTTTACCATGTTTTCACTGTGCTTCACTACACTTTGCTCTTCTGTTGCCGTAGAACAATATACCACGGTAAATGTTTGTAAGGGAAGTTGCCTAGCTTCTGTGCATAACCATGTTGTAACCTAAACAAGTGAATCACAGTACAGTATTGTGAGTCTTAAGCCTTGTCCACACTATGTCTTTAAACCGTGTTAGTTGCCTTTTAAACCGGCTTAAAAGTGCTAAATATAGTTAGCATCTACACTACGCACTATACTTGAGAACTGGACTTCAGACCATCTCAGGGGGTAGTCTCGAGTCCGGTTCTAAATTAGATTGCATCAGGTAGTGCAGTTTGTCAGAAGTATCCTCCAATATCCCAAAATGCTTTCTGATATGTTTTGGCATATGGACATTACAGATACAGTGTTCAGAACAGGTGCCTGAAGGAGTTGAGAATGACTATCAATACTGCTGTACCATTTTTAGGCTCATGTTGTAAAATGGTGGATCGTGAAATGATGTGGTCAGATGCCGAAATCAAAGCACTTATTGATATCTGAAGCGATGAAATCGTTCAAGGAGAACTTCAGAGTTCAAAACGAAATGCACACATAAAATGTCTACTTGCATGCAAGAAGCAGGCTTTTGAAAGAACACCTAACCAGTGCAGTAGCCTATGCAAAGCTTGCCTATGGCAAGACCGTTGCTGCCTTCTCCATCGCTGATACCTTGTGTTTTTAAGAAACAAACCCATAATGTTCATGCTAAGCAGCATCTTCTGTGGGCACGGGCTCCATATTTGCAAGGTTGTAACCAGACCGTGAATGGTGGGATACTATCGTATTAAGTCCCACAGTCTATTGCGCTGCTAGGAACTGTAACCAAACTATTTTAATACTGTTTGTAGTACACATTAAACATGAAACAGTACTTTAATGTGGACGCTTTGAGCTGGATTAATTCATTGAGTTTTGTTCTCAAAATCAGTTATGTAGTGTGGACAGGGCCTCCGTCAAATGTTTAAATCAAATGTTTTTCTGCTCTAAGAGTTATTTAATGCTACCAAAATGGCACAATGTGTGACACTTTTAGAAGGGTATTTACAGTTTAAGTAATCTCTAGTGGTGTAGTCATGGCTGTTTGCTGAGGATGCCTTTGAGATGCTGCTTTAATGCAGCACGGCTTCACTGGACACAAGAACAGTTCTGTTTGCTTCTTCAAAACATTTTTTTAATTAATACATTAAGTAACATCACTAATCCTAAGATTCTCTGAGGTAAAATTTCATATGCAATTACATCAATAATCATAGCAACAATCGTGGCTTATATAACAATAATATAAACAGGCACCACAAAACACTTTAAATAACTGTATATTAACATGTCAACAAAAACAAGCAAAAGTGCAATCATCCAGCAGTAGTTACCATAAAATCTATTGGTGTTTGGGAGCCAGACATATTGTGCTGTAACTATATATTTAAAATGGATGGTTTCATGGAATGGAGATTAATATTAGAAGTAAAGTGGAGGTTAAGGTCAGGGTTTGACTGGATTACAACCAGATATAAAGCTACAGCTTTGAATAAAGTTTGTTTTCTAGTTTTCTAGAGCAAGGGTCCCTGCTTTCCTAATTTGTATTGGAAAGGAGAACCAAGGAAACAAAGTACTAGGGCAAATATTTGTAAGTGAATACATACATTTAGAGTGATAATCTTATGCATAGAATGTGCCATAACAATGTTGTATTTCATGACTAGAAGTACTTCCACAAATCTTGGTGTAGTTCTCTGAATCTTGGTATACATCCTTGCTTATGATGATCAAAGAATCATGCATTTATGCTCATTTAGTTTTTATAGAAATTGAAATATGTGGTAAATATGTATTTTTTCACATATTTTTAGAATATAAGGCTCCTTTTTCTCAACAGGATATTTATACAAGATATTTTAAAACGTCACAACTGTATAGGTTGAACATGGGTATGTTTCAGTGAAAACAGAATCTCCACTATCTGGGGGCAAATTGTGTAATTAAACTCTTTATGGGTAACAGTAATTCCAATTAAAACAGAACAACATATACTGAATTGTTTTTAATGATGAGTGTAGTTTAAACATTTAGTTGATATCTAAACTCTTATTAACAGTAAAATAAACTAATACATATATACTGAGGAAAGTTTCGAGAGACTGGACTTGAGCTGCACTTGTTGAGCTTTGTCAGATTTCTGAACTTTGTAATCCTGTCTTGTACAGTGAATGGCGGTTGGTCGACCTGGACTGAGTGGTCTGTCTGTAACGGTCGCTGTGGCAGAGGTTATCAGAAGCGCACCCGGAGCTGCACCAATCCTGCTCCCCTTAACGGAGGAGCTTTCTGTGAGGGACAGAATGTCCAGAAGCTTGCCTGCACCACCTTGTGTCCAGGTAAACAGTGACATGTTTAAAGGGGTTTAGGTTCACAAAAGTTGTCCACTGTATCGGTCTGCTTGTCTTAGCTTTTGTTCTTTTGAAAAGTTTTAACCACTTCTTCTCAATGATTTATTTTTTGTTAAGTAATAAAATGAAATTAATACACTAGCTTTCTTGATTTAAAAAAAAAATGTATGCCACATTGTAGTTGGATGTTATTCCATGAGGACTATGAATGTTTACCGACTGTTTGAGTTTGCCTTAGTTAGAGTAAAACTAGCCTTAATATTTCAGGCCTCTAATTCTACAGACACATTTGCTTCTGCTCCTTCTTCCTATTAGCCAGGTAGCTTTAACAGAACATAAACATTGCAAGAGAGATAAATAGAGCATGCTAGGCTAATTTCAACCTAACTGACCTATTTTTAGGATGTGAAGCCTCAATATATAACACAAATCCATACGTTTGTGAGGAAATTGTTTCATGACATTGTAATCAAATACATATTTACAAGTCTGATATTGAGTGGTTTAAACCAGTGGTTCTCAAACTTTGTGGAAACTTCCACACACATGTACATGTACCTGTAAAAGAAAAAGCTAACATGTCACTGGCTTCTCTGTATGTCACTGCTGTTGTGTTTGCTTCTTTTGCATGAACCAGCCACCGATCATCATGATAACAGCAAACGTAACACTGCAAATAATAGTTTACCAGTTGTGTCCAACGCTTACTAATGTGCCGATAAATGACAGACTTTGATCAATAATATGTAAGCTCAAAAGGCACCAGTCAGATGCATAGCACCATCTGAAAACTTTTACATGCCAGGAGGTAAATTTGTCAGCAGTAAAATTTGACTTAAGATAATATATATACCACTGGTTTAAACTATGCATTTTCTGAAAAGACTGCAATTTGAAACGTACACATTGGTACAGGTACTGTCAGCAGATGCCTGTAAAATTGAAATGTTTTCCCCTCCTTCACTTTTCAAGCAGATTATTATGAAAATGATATTGTAATTTAGTAAAAGACATTCTAAAATGTATTACAAAGGAGCTTTTATGGAGAAAAGGAATTGCTTTTAATGGTCAACAGGTCAAATAATAATAAGGTGGTTTAAGAAAGACTTCAAATAAATCAGATACAATATTATGTTCCATTTCAAGTACAAAATGTAACCATTACCATATTGGTATTTACCTCCTAAAAATCCGAATCCTGAATATTGTATTCCAAAGCTGCTCGTTGAGCCTGACGCAGTCATGGCACAAAAGGACTGCATTCACAGTAGGGATGTCATGGTATAAAATCATTGTACCACGGTATAATATAATTTTTTTATAATCCGTTTTTAAATGGCTTTTTAAAGAAAATAACTTTAATTTAAAGTTTTAAAACAAATACAACACACTGGTACTACAGTTCTATCAGGCACTACCTAACTGGAAGTAGTGTTCACTCCAGCTCACACAGGCTCGGCAAAATAATGCTGCTTTTTATTTCAAATTATTGTGGAGACACACCAAAATATTAACATTTTCAGGGCTCAGTATGGAAAGATAGGGGGTAAGGATGTGACCACTGCAACGGAATACCCTCTTTATCTTTATCAGTTTGGACGGCATCCTATTAGTTAGGAGAAGCAAAGTGTTACCTAGTAATAGCCGATCGAGTGCGTTTTAAGACATGCAGTGCCCGCCCACTGTTCTCTCAGCATCTAGGGAACAGCAGGTGCTCTTACTGCCTGGGGCCAGACCACACCAAGGAGGCACGGGCTAATTGCAGTTTCTGTGTGAGTTTGTCCCTTTTTCCAAGCGCACGCTTGAGAACAGCTATCCCGTAGCTCTAAGGAGCACTGTGCATCCCTTACTCCTGCTCAGCAGTCTTCCTCATCACCCTCTCTTAGAGAGATGGCTGCGTCCTCACCCCATGGCTCTGTGCCAAGGGAGAGCGGACAATGCACCCGGGAAAGTAGCCCAGGCAGGAAACCGTCCTCATGGTCTTCCTCATGCTCCTCGAGCTGCCATGGGGCTGTAAGCACAGATTGGCCATAGGAGGACATATTGTCCATCGCCACCTCTAAGGAGGTGGGCGAACAGGAGCTGGCATTCCCGTCTGAGTCTGACAGCACGTCCCCTGCGGTTAATAGCTTATACCGGTAATCAAGAGGGCCACTGCAATCTTGTAAATGCCCTGGCCTACAGCAGGGGAAACAAGGCACTCGATTTTCGACAATGAGTCTACCGCCTCTCCCATATCCACCCCAGTTCACCTGGATTTTCTCCTTGAGACCCAGTCTTTCTGGGACCATCCGGCAACAGCTCCTGCTGTTTTCCGGTCGATAGACGCCCTATATAGGGTGCATGATGCAGAGAAGATGGGCCTGGCCCATTTTCCTCCGGTTGAGGCTCCCATTGCTGCCTTGGTCCAGGCACCTAATTTAGCACTCCTATTCAAGGATGCTGCCTGCCCTAACAAGCAGTGCCGGGTCTCTGAGGTGATCCTCAAGAGAGTATTCAGCCAGTGAGTTCACTGCATGGCTAGGGAACTACAGCATCATCCTATTAGCCTACCAGCTTAATTTGCTGCGGTCCCTCTCTGAGAACCATAGGCCCTCACCACAACAGCCGGATGAGCTGTGCCTGGTTAACACAAACCTGCTCCGTGTGTCCATGTTCAACAGGCAAGTAGGTAGAAGCCTTGCTGTGCTGGTAGCTGCACATAGTCAGCTTTGGCTTTCCCAGGCACACGTGCCTGACCACTGTTGGATTACTCCAGGGCATACGTTTGGTCCTGTGGTAGATGAGATTCTGCAGCGCTCTCACTGCGCGTGGGAATCCATTAACCCTTTGCGGACTGTGAATTCTAACTTTAGAGCATGTATCAGACCAAATATCTATTAAAGTATACAGTATGATACATTTCAAAAAAGCTGTTGCTCTGCAGATTACTAAATAAATAATGATTTCATTCTATGATCAAGTATACCCACACTGACCAAGTTTGAATGTGACAAAAAATTTGAAATGTCCTCATAGGTGTAATTTACTGATCTCCTACTTAAAATATGTAAAGTTACCAGTGGCAGCCTGTGGCAAAGTGGTTTGCAGTGCGCAGGTATAGTGTAGTGATGTGATTATGAAACAGAAGACAGACAACAAAGTTAACTATCCAAACAGGTTTTATTTTTATAATCCTGGTCTGGTGACCACAAAGAATAATCCCAGGCAATACACAGCAATGTGTATTGCACTGTTCCAAAACAACGGGTTGTAGTCCCGAAATAATAAGACAGTTTGAAAAAAGACACACAAAAAGACACACATGTTCACAAGTCCAGAGTGAGTGCTATAGTGCTCGTGGTGTAATACAATTTATCCATGTACAATGGTGTATTGTTGTCTGGGTTTAGTGCTGGCCTTAAGCTACAGCTCCCGATCATGTTAGCCATCTAATAATAACAAACAAGTAGATTTTTAGACAACAAAACGAACAAAACACTCACGGTAATTCACAGTACTCCTTCTGATTCTGCTTAACCATAAACAAAGGAACAGATCACCTTGCTACGTCCCCTTATATACCGTCAGTCATGCCCCCTTGGTTAACGAGTGCAACCGTTTCTCCTCCAATCCAAGGTTGCCACATCGCTTCCCTTCCGGGAGCGAAGACTTGGTGTACCGTAGCTCTGCCCCCTTTCTAAGTGGCCAACTTTCACCTAACCCTGGGAATGAATGTTCCCTTTACACAGCACCCTCACAAATCGGGAAGGAGATTTATAACCAAGATTCATTCTTTCTCTGTCGTATAGCCACACACCGCAGGAACCAGAATATATATTTTTTTAATATCATGTATGGTCTTGATTTTATGCAAAATAGTTTGACAGGTTCATGTTTTTACCTTTTTGAGAAGCGTTCGGCAGGGTTTTTAGCTTATTATGTGAGTTAATGTATATATCCATTTAAAACATAGAGTGTGATACCTTTTTGAAAAGCTGAGTGTCTGTAGAACCTGGACATACCAAGGGTTACACTCTGACATGTTTGTCTTTTTTTATTGCTTTGGAAATATTTTTAATTCATAACAAATATCGTCTGTATACGTATGTACATACATATGTTAGAATATTAATAATGTCTGAGCAACAGCAAACATAAAAAAAAAAACAGTTTCAACAACTTTTGTTTCAGAAAAATACTTAAAGTGCACTTTGTCCATAAAATATTTAAACAACAACACTTTTTCAATATAAATAAATAAATAAATACATACTAAACACTACATTATAATAACTAATTAATAGCTATACAAGTAATATACTACATTGTACCTAATTCATAAATGGCAAAATGAAAAAGGAACCAATAATGTAAAAAATAAATACATAAATAAACAAAGGGTAACACTAACAACAGCAAAGTCTGATGCAATATTGTAAGCGTAACACATTAAACTACACTAAACAATTGGACAATGTACTATTCTTATACACATTAGTCCATTTATAACCAGGGCTTATTTCACATAACTAACATCTATCGAAAACTAAGCTAGCAAAACTGGAACGTTCACAGACTCATCTACTTCAGAATCTTCATATCAGTGTGAAGAAGTTCATAATTCAGGGGATATTCTTCTCCTTCTGGCATTCATTCCATCAGCATCTTCTATAAAAAGTATTCTACAAGTAAGTTGATCAGCAAGTGTTCTGGGTCTTGCAAAAAGCGATTTAGAAACCTCTCTGGTAAAGAATTGGGCTTTGATGCCATGGTCTACTGTAATCTCGAGTAAACACTGCAACCATAGATACTGAAATATGCTGCACTGCGTCTTTAATACATTTTGATGGGTTTGTCATGCCTGACATTTGTAACACAGATATTTCGCTACAGTAAATGTTTTGTTTGTTTATAAACATTTTGGGCGATTTCGAATGCTGTCAGGTAGAACGCATTGTGGTCGCTGAATCGCTCGGCAGCAAAAAAATAAAATAAAATAAATAAAATGTTGATCTTGAACTACAGACCAGACTAACTGCAGTTTGTTTGATTGTCTGAAGTCTGAGAGAGGTTTTTATGCTAATTTGAAAAACAATAAAATACTTGTCGCAACACTGTTTGCAATTATGTCATCAGACGAATTTGTCTGAAATTATAATGGGCTGTCTACAAAGGGTTAAGGAGATGGTTCGCCTGCTTTCCAAGCGACTCAAAGACCGGCTGCATCTGCTGCCAGAGGGGATGTTCGGGACCGGCCCGCGGCTGCTCGCTGCAGAGGGAAACTTCCGGGCCTGATGGCAACAGCTTCCCAGACCCTTCCATTGGGTCTTCTGCATATGCACCTTCTGCAGGCCTAATTCAACAGGTTTTTCAGCCCATGTTGAACCGTGACTATTAACAGTGTCCCACCACTGTTTAAAGGCATTCTCTTGGTGGAAACAGCCAGCCCACGTAAGCCTAGGCATAGCGCTGGGCAGTGTCACCAGAAGGGAGGTCGTCACCACGGACTCTGGTCCGGGGTTCTTTGTGGGATGGTTGGGGTGTGCATGGTTTGTGGAAATGCCCTTGACAGGGTCTCCACATCAATGTTTTAGAACTGCAGGCAGTTACCTGGCCTTTATAGAATTTTTCTGCAGGAGGTATGAGGGAGACATGTGCTTGTCCGTACAGACAACACAACAGTGGTGGCTTATATCAACCACCAGGGCGGCCTCAGGTGGCCCAGGCTCCATTGTGTGGCCCGCAAGCTTTTGCTTGCCTCTCACTGTGGTCAGTACATCTGCCTACAGCTCAGAGTGGCTTCACCCCGAGGTGATTAGCCTCATCTGTGAGAGGTTTGGGAGAGATAGATCTCTTTGCCTCCCAGGAATCAACCCACTGTCCACTATGGTTCTCTATAATAGGAGGCACGTACCCATTGGCAATAGATGCCTTGGCACACCATTGGCCGAGGCATCTCTTATACGTCTTCCCACCACTCGCCCTACTCCCGCTGTGTCTGGAGAAAATCATGTAGAACTGGGCCAAGGTGCTCCTAGTAGCCCCTTATTGGCTCAGGAGACTGTGGTTTTCAACCCTGATGCAGCTCCTGAGCGGCCAGCCGTGGAGCCCAAGCGCTGCGACCTGCTCAGTTAGGCATGGAGGACCTTATGACATCCTGACCCATCAAGCATGCAGCTCTGGATCTGGCCCCTGAACGGCTGCATTTGAGCCACCTGGGACTTTCCAGCAGGGTTATTGACACCTTGCAGAGCACCGTCCACGCATTCCCAGTACAGGTACAAGTGGGGTGGTTTTTTTAGATGTGGTGTCTGCCTCATGGGTTCGACCCCACGACCTGTCCCATGGCAGTTATACTGCAATTTTTGGAGGGTCTCTTTGACAAGGGGAAATCCCTCTCCATGTTAAAGGTCTATCTGGCAGCTGTCCCAGCTTGCCATGTCAAAATTGACTCGGTCTCCCCAGGAGCTCACTTTCTGGCAGGGCAATTTCTGCTGCCTATGAAGGACATTGTTCCTCACTGGAGACTAAATGTGGTGCTTAGCACTAGAACTGAACTACCACAGCAGTCTTTTTAACCGCTATATAAAACTATATACGTATAAAACTATTGCTGCATTCATTGCATGCTACAAAAGTGTTCTGTGTTATTGTTTGTTTGCCTTCAGGATTATGTTTCTGACACCGCTTTATGCCGCCTGCTTGGTATATGTGAGGGACACCTGTTACAGCACGAGACTTGGCGGTAGTGTTAGGGGAGTTATGATTGGTTGCATGGTTTAAAATGTTGTAAGTTATACAAATTTGGAGTTGGCCATTATTTATTGCATTAAGCGCAGAGCTTTTCTGCTCCCCTCAGGTCTGACTCACTGAATCTGCATGCGATTGAGCTCACCTTCTTCCCATTTCCCCGCCCTGCCCTGCCCCCTGTGAGTGTTTACTGATGGGATTGGATCTGTGCAGGAGTTAAGACCGTTGTGCTAGAATTACAAATACTGCATCGACCGAGCTACAATGCCAATTGCAATGACAATTATTTTCTAAAGTAAGACGGCAAGAAAGAAAAGTAAAGAAACTAATGTTTGGGATACTCCAGTAACACAACTAATTTGCGTGACCATTTAATGAGATGCAGAGGTCGTGCTAGCCTTTACAAATGTGCATTTATAAAAAGCATACCAAATCTGCTATTTTACATATTGTATCAACATAGATAGTTACATTATTTTCCAGTGTAACTATTTCAGATTAACGAAGTTAACATGCAAAACAGTACACAGTATAATAATGGTAGTAGAAATACAGACAAGCTTACCATGAGACTTTTCTTCTGATAATCCCCCATTAACGTAAACAACGTAAAAATCAGTGTTCTAGAACATGTACCAATGTCTCTGCGGGTAGCTAAAAATTCTTTAAATTTTCCTTTTAGCACCCAAGTCAAAAAATTACTTGTGCACTTTCCAAATTAAAGTCTTAATTCTCAGGAGCTTCCATTGAAATTCTCAGGAGCTTCCATTGAAAGTTTTCGATGATCCTCACGTAAATGAGAGCATTTGCTGGTCTCCACTGTGTTCTAACTGTGCTGTTATTGTTTTTGTTTTATTAAAATGTCCTGCGTAGTTTTTGTCTTGATTGATTGTTACTCTGACTGGTTATGGATTTAAACTACTTTTTTGGGGGGATTTTGCTTTGACACCCAACTGGTACAAATCAACACGAATAAGGTAATATATATATATATATATATATATATATATATATATATATATATATATATATACAGTACTGTGCAAAAGTTTTAGGCAGGTGTGAAAAAATGCTGTAAAGTAAGAATGCTTTCAAAAATAGACATGTTAATAGATTATATTTATCAATTAACTAAATGCAAAGTGAGTGAACAGAAGAAAAATCTAAATCAAATCCATATTTGGTGTGACCACCCTTTGCCTTCAAAACAGCATCAGCATCAATTCTTCTAGGTACACTTGCACAAAGTCAGGGATTTTGAAGGAACTCGGCAGGTAGGTTGGCCCAAACATCTTGGAGAACTAACCACAGTTCTTCTGTGGATTTAGGCAGCCTCAGTTGCTTCTCTCTCTTCATGTAATCCCAGACAGACTCGATGATGTTGAGATCAGGGCTCTGTGGGGGCCATACCATCACTTCCAGGACTCCTTGTTCTTCTTTACGCTGAAGATAGTTCTTAATGACTTTCGCTGTATGTTTAGGGTCGTTGTCATGCTGCAGAATAAATTTGGGGCCAATCAGATGCCTCCCTGATGGTATTGCATGATGGATAAGTATCTGCCTGTACTTCTCAGCATTGAGGAGACCATTAATTCTGACCAAATCCCCAACTCCATTTGCAGAAATGCAGCCCCAAACTTGCAAGGAACCTCCACCATGCTTCACTGTTGCCTGCAGACACTCATTCGTGTACCGCTCTTCAGCCCTTCGGCGAACAAACTGCCTTCTGCTACAGCCAAATATTTCAAATTCTGACTCATCAGTCCAGAGCACCTGCTGCCATTTTTCTGCTCCCCAGTTCCTGTGTTTTCGTGCATAGTTGAGTAGCTTGGCCTTGTTTCCATGACGGAGGTATGGCTTTTGGCCGCAAGTCTTCCATGAAGGCCACTTCTGACCAGACTTCTCCGGACAGTAGATGGGTGTACCAGGGTCCCACTGTTTTCAGCCAGTTCTGAGCTGATGGCACTGCTGGACATCTTCTGATTGCGAAGGGAAGTAAGCATGATGTGTCTTTCATCTGCTGCAGTAAGTTTCCTTGGCCGACCACTGCGCTCTACGGTCCTCAAGCGTTGCCCGTTTCTTTGTGCTTCTTCAAAAGAGCTTGGACAGCACATCTGGAAACCCCTGTCTTGAAATTGCCTTGAAATTTCTGCCTGGGAGAGACCTTGCTGATGCAGTATAACTACCTTGTGTCTTGTTGCTGTGCTCAGTCTTGCCATGGTGTATGACTTTTGACAGTAAACTGTCTTCAGCAACCTCACCTTGTTAGCTGAGTTTGGCTGTTCCTCACCCAGTTTTATTCCTCCTACACAGCTGTTTCTGTTTCAGTTAATGATTGTGTTTCAACCTACATATTGAATTGATGATCATTAGCACCTGTTTGGTATAATTGTTTAATCATACACCTGACTATATGCCTACAAAATCCCTGACTTTGTGCAAGTGTACCTAGAAGAATTGATGCTTGATGCTGTTTTGAAGGCAAAGGGTGGTCACACCAAATATGGATTTGATTTAGATTTTTCTTCTGTTCACTCACTTTGCATTTAGTTAATTGATAAATATAATCTATTAACATGTCTATTTTTGAAAGCATTCTTACTTTACAGCATTTTTTCACACCTGCCTAAAACTTTTGCACAGTACTGTATATATATATATATATATATATATATATATATATATATATATATATATATATATATATATATATATATATATTTAATTACTACTGTATATGCATAAACTGAAGTAATCAATTTAATATGTGTAATAGTTTTTAAAGCATTACTTGTTACACAGTAATCCACAGCTCCACATCTTTGGTACTCTCCCCCATACGGTAATGGTTACATTTCGTACTTGAAAGGGAATGTTAGGTTATTATCATAACCCTGGTTCCCTGAAATAGAAATGTAACCATTAACCTTCAAGGTCGCTGCTTCCATGATTGCAGCAGGCTTCAAGGAAAAATGATGCTGAGATCTGTGAGCGCAGTCTTTTTGTGCCCTCGGGAGCCTTGACTGCGTCACAGGCTCAAAGAGCAGCTTTGGTATACAATATTCAGGATTTGGGCCTTTAGGAGGTAATACCCATACGCTAATGGTTACATTTATATTTCAGGGAACCAGGGTTATGATAATAACCTAACATTTTTAATCATTGGGTTGACAGCTTAACTGTTTTACATTGTGATTGTATATTTTATTTAGTGAATATCAAAAGGCCAGCATTGGGCCCATTTAATGTATAGGATTTAGGAGCCATGTGGTCTTACACATACTTTAAATCTAAAGCCCTTGATCTCCAAAAAAACTTAGGAAATAAAGCCAGGATTATATCACAGGCAGTAAAAAAGAGACAAATCCCACTGTGTAGCTCAGCAGCTGATTCAGTTTCTGACAAGATATTCGTTATGTCTGGGGTTTGTGCTGGATGGGCAGAAAGGCACTGCATCTGGAGGATTAGGCTGCAGGTGTATCAGTTTTATTTGGTGTCTTTGTGGGGGGAGCAAAACAGAACAAGTACTCATGCTTTTTTATTGTCAAACCTAAGTGGACGGGTCATGGACAGAGTGGAGCAAGTGGTCCACGTGTGGGATGGAGTGCACCCACTGGAGAAGGAGGGAGTGCAATGCGCCAGCACCCAAGAATGGAGGCAAGGACTGTGAAGGAATGGTGTTACAGGCCCAA
Source organism: Acipenser oxyrinchus oxyrinchus (assembly GCA_030684275.1). Taxonomy (NCBI): domain Eukaryota; kingdom Metazoa; phylum Chordata; class Actinopteri; order Acipenseriformes; family Acipenseridae; genus Acipenser; species Acipenser oxyrinchus. The sequence continues at coordinate 44,788,394 of CM060248.1, forward strand.
AACTGCACCGACAGGCTATGCATGCAGAGTGAGTACTGGCTTCCTTTAAACTCCTTGCAGTTCACAAATCCAAAGACTTGAATGGCTGGTCCTTTACTGAGGTGTCCATAGACTCAATAGAATGGCAATATTGCCTGTACTATAGCTTAAAATGACAGCATTTGGTTGCTTATGTGCAACAATAAACAGCTGTAGAATAAAAGAAGCTTGACAGCCAATAGATCCTGTCTGTAGGCATCATTTTATTTCCATAAGAAATTTGGAATGACTTTGAGTGTAGTGTCCATGAGGTTTTAAATATAATTACACACAATAATTAGGTTGTAATTGTATAATCTCGTGTTAAAAGTATCCTGTACAAAGTTAACAATACAGTATAACAAAAAAATCTATTCAAAAAATATGATTTCCTGGATTTCATTTCTGTTTTACTTATTGAACATAAAGTTGTGATTTATAACCGTCAACTGCTGAATTATAACCTCAACTGCTGGATTAAAAAAAGGCAGGAACAGTTCAAAAGTATGTAAGTTTAATATGGTGGGGCACTAATAGCTGCTTCCCAAGGGAATGTGACTTAAACAAGGCCACCTAATGGTTCAGCCAAAAGGTTTAGACATCAGGCCACAGCTACTTATGAGAATCTGACTCAAAAGGGGGACTGTTAACAGGGACCACTTTCAAGAGGTGACTTGTTACAGATAATTTGGTGAATTCAGGTGATATTGCTGGATTTGTGGAAAAAGCTGTTTAACCAACAGCATATCACATTTACCTACCTAGATAAAACAAGCTAAATATGTTGAGAAGTTTATTAAATCACATGCACATAGAAAGACACATCGTTCAGAGAAATAAAATGGGAGGGGAAGATCAGGTTCTTAGTACAATCCTCTCCATCCCTTTCGTTACAAACCAGTACAATTGGTATTATGTCTCAGTTTTATTTGTAGTGTCTGATGTCGAATGCCTTTAACTGTGATTTTCATGTCAATTAGCATCAATCCAAAAATAACCTATTACAGTTTTTACAAAAAATGTGTTTGCTTTATGAGCTTGACATTATGGACTTACACAGTACTAAGTTTATTTTAAAACACCAGTACTTTCTCTGTGGGCTTGGCAGGAAAGCACGATATGACACAACTAGTGCAGAGGGCCAATATGCTACTGAAAACAAGTACCTTCACTGCACATTTTTCTGGACAACTTAGTTGTTTCTGCTATACATCTGGTCCCCTAGTGCAGGGGTAGGGAACCTTGTAGTGCTGCAACAGTTATTCGAATTTATAGATTAATTGCAAATTTTGCCATCATCAATGAATATTGTTATCATTGACTCATCAACCCCCCATCGCAGATCAAGCGTGCTTAAGCCTTGTTCACACAGCCGCGACCTTAGCAACCCAGTTGGCCATCACGACCGCCACACAGCAGCTCGATGGGACTTGCAGCTGCCCCTGGACCTGTTAGCGTATCGCTCGGCTGTGCAGGAGTCTACCAGCTGCACCCCGGCCCTTCTGATGCTAGTATGGGAGCTGCGGACCCAGCAGCATTGCCACCCTGGAGCAACACCATCAGCGGGACCCGTTAGCCCACCAGCTACCTCACCCGGAGCAATCGGATCAAGGCCACAGAGGCCAAGGTGGAGACCCCGCTTTTTCCTGGATTAAAAGAGCCTCTCGGGACGATGAGGACTTGGGGGGCTGTCTAACGGCGGGTCCTGAGGCGGGCTGGTGAGATGGGCGGGCCGGCACGCTGGCTGCTTGTTAACAACCGGAAGAGCTCAACCCACGGGTCGGGCGTGGTCAGCGACTGGAGTGAATGGGAGAACTCAGCCTGTATTTTTCTATCCAGCTTATTACCCACAGTCAGACTGGGGCCCCGCCCCCTTTCATCTACACTGTTCTGACCCCAGACTGAGGCACCTGAGCTGGGGGATTTCCATACAGCTGTCATTCTGGAACCTTCCAGCAGGGTGAGGTGTCTGTTCTGGATTGGTTGGAATGGGCATTGCCTCCCTTCAACTCTCCTATAAAAGGAGCTGAGAGCTGGATCCCGGGGTCGGACTGAGAAAAGGAGAACAGAGTGAACAGAGAAAGAGTTAAAGAGAATAGAAAGCCAACTTATAGAAGCGTAAGCTGTGGCTGACAGCAGCTTTGTTAAAGCGATTATTAAGGCTAAAACAAATAAAAAGTTGAGCCTTGAAACCTTGTCTTGCATCCTTCTTGACACCGCCACAATATATTTCTTACTTATCAGGTTTCCCACTTGTGTTAATATGCCTTGTTACTTTGAAAGGTTTATATACAGATGCGTCCGTCTCAAACACTTGTAATGACTCGCAAGCGATTTATATTTTTGCAACAAATCTTCTTCATTGAATAATAATTATAATAATAATAATAATAATGTAAGGATAATATTTTGTGTATTTCTTTGTTTCATTCTAGTTTTTCTTTCTTTTAACTCTTACCACTTAACGTTAAACACTAAATATTATTATAAATATTATTTTAGTGTTTAGCATTCACTTTTCAGTGGTAGAGTTAAAAGAAAGATAATTAGCAGTGAAGCTTCGGAGAGCAAATTCCATGTGTGCTGACAGAAGTGATGCAATATCTTTCAGAAAAGTCTAGCAGCAGACACTGACCCTTTAACATGATGGAAGGCAGATCAGGAAAGACTCCCTTACCTGTCAAAATTGTCAAAAACAGCAACATCAACTCCCTCTGAGCATTCCCTCTGAGCATTCAGTCTTGAACAAAGAAGACTACGCGGTGATCTGATTCAAACATTCAAAATCCTAAAAGGTATAGACAATGTCAACCCAGGGGACTTCTTTGACCTGAAAAAAGAAACAAGGACCAGGGGTCACAAATGGAGATTAGATAAAGGGGCATTCAGAACAGAAAATAGGAGGCACTTTTTTACACAAAGAATTGTGAGGGTCTGGAACCAACTCCCCAGTAATGTTGTTGAAGCTGACACCCTGGGATCCTTCAAGAAGCTGCTTGATGAGATTCTGGGATCAATAAGCTACTAACAACCAAACGAGCAAGATGGGCCGAATGGCCTCCTCTTGTTTGTAAACTTTCTTATGTTCTTATGTTCTTATTTGTTTTCAGTAGCAGGCTCTATAGTCTCAAAGAAGAGGACAAGCCTAACCCGAGAACATGCTGATATGCTGAAATGCAACTTTGTATTGCCACGTGACTAACTTGAAGAGACAAACGTCATGTCTTTAGTTTCCTCAACAAATAATTATTTAAAATGGCTATTAAGATTTGAAAACAAAACAGGTTAGTTGTTTAAAGTACACCCCGCTGCGAAATGTAATAGACAAGTTAGACCATTTTTTTCATGTCATTCCATTGTTGTTAATAAAAAAATAAATAAAATAAATAATAATAATAATAATATTTTTTGTCTAATGAAGTGGTCAACTTAAAAATAGTTTCTGCTTGTAAAATTATAAAGTTAATTTGTGGTATATTTAATTATCTCATTGCATTATTCAGCTGCCATCATTTGACTTGGGCAGTTTTTTTTCAGAAGGATACTACTAAATTCTTTATTTAATACTTTATTTTAGATACTTTAGACATTGTAGAGTATTTTTTTGTTGCTGAAATAGAAAAGCAAAGCAAGTGCAATCATCTTGAGACATATATTGTACTGGGTACATAAAAATCTGTTGGTATTTATCCACATAATCCATTAATCAAAGCAACAATAGATAGATTAATCGATTACATTAATAATCGTTTCAAGCAGCACTACAACAATGGTTCTTCCAATGTAATGCACTGCAGGACTTTGTTCCAACCAGACCCATAATTAAATAATAAAGGGTCTGGTTGGAACAAAGTCCTGCAGTGGAATGGATTGGAAAAACCAAAAAATGCTATGTATTTTCCCCTGCTGTTTGTTGTAAAGTAGCTGTCAAAAATACTTTCTTAATTTCTATGTAAATCAATGTTAGTGTCACTCATTGTTAGATGGGTAGTTTACTTAGACAATAGGTACTGTATTGTAATATAGATTTACAAATTACAAATATAATATTGGTGCAATCAAAAATTTGTATGTGCCATTCTCCTGTAACACACCACTAATTTTACTGTCTGCAATTATACAATTTTTCTGCAAAGCAGTGGATGATTATGATAACTTTTTGATGACTGAATATGCTTTTACTTTGTTTTCTGGGGCGGAGGGTCTAGATGACTTTTACTTTTTTGTTGGTTTTGTTATTGTTGGTTGTCTAGAGGAGGAGGCTGTTGTGAGGTTTGTTTTATTTCTTAAAAAAATAATAAGTCAGTCTTCTTCAGGTAATCTTCAATCAAAGCAGTTTAATTCAGGAACAAAGCAAATCCAAAATACAGTACAGAACGCAATCACATGCAAGCTCTAGGTACAATCTTGAACAGTAGTAAAGACATAACAGTGAATGTCACTTTTCTAAGCCCTGCCCATTTTTGATTGATTTATGACCCAAAACCCTGCCCCTTTCATATCTTTTGATTGATTTATGACCATAAGCACCACACATATTGGTTGATTTATGACCCTAAGCCACACCCCTTTTCCCACACACTTTGAGTGATTCATGGCCCTTAAGCCCCACCCCTTTTTCCCACACTTTGAGTGATGTATGATCTGCCCCTTTTTTCTGACATTAACCAGATACTGACAACAATAGCCCACCCCTAAAATGGCATCTGTTGTGCTCTAGTTTATAGACTATTACATAGAAAAGAAAAAAAGAGAAAGAAGGTTGTGTGTGTGCATTTCTTTTTTGACCATGTTCAAGACGCTCCATAATAATAACTGAGATTATTGACAAGCAGAGTCCCTAAACATCATAGAGTTTCATAATCACTATTTTATACACATATTACACTAAAAAATAACCCATTGTGGTATGATGAAAAATGTGCTGGGCCCCTACATTTCAGCTGGTTTCCAGGTCGTGGTAGGTATCGGTTTCTTTCCATAATACACGTGGTTCTACATAATGGTTAATTTTAATATTATAATGTATTCTAAAAACCTATTTAAAGTTATTTTTGAATCTAATAAATGTTAGCACAGGCTCAAATTGTTAAAGTTTTAGGGTTGTAGGAGCCTACCCATAATGCACCTGGGGGGTGCATAATGGTTGCTATTAATATTAAAGAGAACTCTACAAACTTATTTAATGTTATTTTAGAAGCTAAAAAATGTTACCACTACTTTCTTTGGACCGATAGGATTATTTTAAGACCAAATAAAACGTCATTAGGAATAAGGGTCATCTTTTTATGTTAAAACTGAATGTATTTTAGTAGTTAACATAGGATAAACCGTGCCCCATACTACCATCTGGTGTTTGATTTTTAATATTGCAGCGGTCTCTAACTGATGTAAAAATAGTCTGAAAGCCTTTAAAAAGTAATTTTAGACATTGATAAAGGTTAGCACTACATTCTTTGGATTAATACGATTATTTTAAGACCAAATAAGACGTGATATATATACACAATATGTGTGTGTATATATATATATATATATATATATATATATATATATATATATATATATATATATATATATATATATATATATATATATATATATATATATATATATATATATACAGTGCCTTGCATAAGAATCCACCCCCCTTGGACTTTTCCACATTTTGTACTGGAATTAAAATGGATTTAATTAGGATTTTTTGTCACTGATCTACACAATATATATATATTAGTATTTGCATTATTTTAACATATTAATTTTAGATCTTGAAACAAAATGATACCTGAAAATCTTGGAATTATTTATTTTATGTCAGATTAAGATTTCTTGCTGTCAAATTATATATATATATATATATATATATATATATATATATATATATATATATATATATATATATATATATATATATATATATATATATTGTATGTTATAAAAGAAGAAAGATCAAATCAAGCATACATTACCCTGTAGAATGATTGGGCATTTACAAACACTATGAATGAGAACAACCATGCATATTGCATAAAGAGGATACAAAATACCATTTACAAAATGAATCATTTCAGCCTTCACCACGGTATGTATGAAGAAAATCAGCATATCTCTAAACTAGTTGTTTTAAAACAGAAAGCTTCCTGTTAAACGTAACACCACAATCAGCATATCTTTAAACAAGCTGTTTCACATTCTTACAGAATACAACCCCCAAAGAACAATATATTTAGAAGCCAGGCGACAAACATACAAAGAAGCAGTACCCATATACACGTGTACTTTATTTTAGGGTTAATAGATTCCTTGTATTGGCTCTTCTGTTTATGTGGGGTCAGCATAACTGCGGTGTCGGCACCCCTATTCAACTGTTCTGGACTTGTTTTGATGCTGCCTGACCCGCAGTTATGCTGACGCCACAGACGTGTCAAAGACAGATTCATTTCACCATGTTCCCCATAACCCCGCTGCTTGGTCAAAAAAACAGACTCTTCCTTTCTTTCTCTATAATTTCTTACTAGTCCTGAGAACCCCCCCAGCATTTAACCACAAAATAGATTCAGTTTTACAAGAAAAAGAGGACCCTTACTCCTAATTACGTCTTATATGGTCTTAAAATAATCCTATTAATCCAAAGAATGTAGTGGTAACATTTTTAGCTTCTAAAATAACATTAAATAGGGGTTTTAGACTCTATTTTGAAATTAGTTACAGCTGGACAATTCATTACCCCTAACATTACATCGTTACATACAATGGGTCATTTTACAGACAGCGGCTGTAGCAGCATCCTATTGAAACTATTGATAAAGACTCTTATTTATATAACACAATTAGGGGGTTTCGCTTTGAAATTAACTTTAAACAGTTTGTTTTAGAATATTTTTAAAAACTAATTAGAGACAGCTGCAATATTAATAAACGACCAACAGACTGGCGTATGTGGAATGGTTTATCCTATGTGGACCCCATCACATTTATACAGTTTTAACATAAAAAGATAACCCTTATTCCTAATTACGTCTTAATAGTATTAAAATAATCCTATTAATCCAAAGAATGTAGTAGTAACATTTTTTAGCTTCTAAAATTACATTAAATAGGTTTTTAGAGCTCTCTGTAATATTAATAGCATCAATGATGCAGACCCTGGTGCATTGTGGGTAGGCTCCTAAAAACCCTAAAACAATTCAAACCTGTGCTAACATTTATTAACCCAGGTTATTGTTATAGAGAGACTTGAACATGGTCAAAAGAAAAATACACATACACACATTTCTTTTTTCTTTTCTATGTAATAACCTATAATATTACATCTGTTTTTCTATGTAATAGCCTATAATATTACATTTCTAATCAAGTCTTATTTGGTCTTAAAATAATCGTATTAATCCAAAGAATGTAGTGCTAACCTTTATCAACATCTAAAATAACTTTTTAAAGTCTTTTAGACCTGTATTTTGACATCAGTTAGAGACTGCTGCAATATTAAAAATCAAACACCAGATGGCAGTATGGGGCACGGTTTATCCTATATGTTAACTACTAAAATACATTCAGTTTTAACATAAAAAGATGGCCCTTATTCCTAATTATGTCTTATTTGGTCTTAAATAATCCTATTAGTCCAAAGAATGCAGTGGTAACATTTTTTTAACATTAAATAGGTTTGTAGAGTTCTCTGTAATATTGATAGCAACCATTATGCACCCCCAGGTGCATTATGGGTAGGCTCTTACAACCCTAAAACTTTAACAATTTGAACCTGTGCTAACATTTATTAGATTCAAAAATAACTTTAAATAGGTTTAAATATTAAAATATTAAAATCAACCAGTATGTAGAATGTGTTATGGAAAGACACCGATACCTACCAGGACCTGGAAACTGGTTGAAATGTAGGGGCCCAGCGCATTTTTCATTATACCATCATGAGTTAATTTTCAGTTTAATGTGTGTATAATATATTGATTATGAAATATTTGTCAATAACCTTGGTTATTGTTATAAAGGGTCTCAAGCATGATAAAAAAATGCACCCACACAACATTCTTACTCTTTTTTTTCTGTCTTTTTCTTTTCTACGTAATAGTCTATAAACTAGGGCACAACAGATGCTATTTTTAGGGGTGGGCTGTTTTTGACAGATATCTGGTTAATGTCAGAAAAAATGGGCGGGTCATAAATCACTCAAGTGTGGGGGGTGAGGCTTAAGGGCCTTAAAACACTGAGTGTGGGAAAAGGGGGCGGGGCTTAACGACCTTAAAACACAGCGTGGGGAAAGGGGGTGGGACTTAAGGGCCTTAGCGGTCCTATGTTGGACCTGGTCCGACATTGCAATTATTCCTATCCGGTCCAATGTCGGACCCTGTCCGACATCATCAAAAAAACGAAAAAAACGGGTTTCTAGTCGTTTTTTTTTCTCTGGAAAAAGCTGAGAAAACCATTCAATGGCCGAGTGGGAGCGACAGGAGCTGAGACAAGCCGAAAAAGGGCGTATCTCATGAATAGTCATACTTGCCCCTGGCATCAGATAACGGAGGCCATAAGGAAACAAGCTGGCTGCTATTGCATCAGCGCTCAGAGAATATCACGGACATTTGCAGAGCTGTTTTCAGATGTTATAGTAATAAAATAATGACTTGGATCGCATTACGTTTGGTGATAAAATGAGTGATCAGGAGATGATTGAACGGTATGTACGACTATTATTATTATTATTATTATTATTATTTATTTCTTAGCATATGTGAAAGCTATAGCAAACAAAAGGGTGGGGCGGGGCTGGAGATGCCAAGTGAGTGCTTTGATATGTAGGGCCTTTTAAACCTGACTGTGGAAAAAAATACTTTTAAACAGCTCGTCTAAAATTAACTGCGCGTGTGAAATTAAATTGGACCTGACGCGCCTGACACCACTTAATAAATGGACTGCAAAGGGTTAAAACACTCAGAGCGTGGGGAAAGGGGGCGGGGCTTGATGACCATACATCAACCAATATGGGCAGGGCTTAGGGTCATACATCAATCAACAGATATGAAAGGGGCAGGACTTAGGGTCGTAAATCAATCAAAAGGGGTGGGGCTTAGAAAAGTGACATTCACTGTCATGCCTTTACTACTTTGAACAAACATAGCTTCAGTTACAAACCTACAGGACTCTATCGATGGAAATACATTGAGTGTCGAAATACAAGTCTACAGAGGTTATATACAGAACAAAACCAGCCCCCCTTGGAGTCGCGCTAGCTGGCCCCATGGACAACACCTTTAGCTTAAATCTTTGTAGATCAGAACCAGCTTCAGCTGGCTTGACTGTGGTTCGCACCTGTGATCAAAATCAGCAACTCAAACTGCCCTTTGAATCATAAAAGAACCAGATTGTTATCTTGTCTCTTTTAGACAAGCAGGCACCATTTGCTGGGTGCAAGACTACAGAGAGGGAGAGCCTTAATGATTTATCCCTCCTTTGCCATTTAAAGACTTTGTAAAACTGTCACAATTAATATAAAACCTTACACCGTTAATAAGGTGGCAGAATGGTTAACTGAACCACAGACAGCACAAGAGTTGGCCCGAAGAGCTGAAAAGACTTGATGAAACAGGTCATAGTCAATTTGAGCCCAGTTAATAACAATGTTGTCTTGACATAGAATAACTGCTGCTTTGGCGGAAAAAAAAGCCCTGTGATATTCAAAAAAATGTGCCACTGTATCGAACATGGAGGTCAACGATGTTGGAAAAGTAGCAGTCCAATTCTTGATTCCGATTAGGATAAACATCACAGATTATATCACAGATGAGAAGGCTAATATGAACTCACTGATTTAATAGACAGGGATATCTTGATTTCACCGTGACAGATACCCGTACACAATCTATCAGTGATGAGGAGATGAGGAGATAAATTAAATTAACATCCTTACCTTCTATGATTTGTTTCTTCAGATTAGGTGGAAGGGAGTGTATCCTTGAGGGAGTAAAACCAGAAGGGGGATTACTTTTAGCAGTGGCTAGAGTGAAGTTGGGAGTGTCAATGGATGGCTCACCTTGATGATGGGAGGAAGGGACAAGGACATGAGAGGGTGATCTGTGCCTTTTGTGGATACTGGATTCCCTACTGGGAGATCTGGAGCACCTGGAAGAGTGAGACAAATGAGAGCAATTATCAGATTTATGTTGTTCCAGGTTGATTATCTTGTTTTCCAGTTGAAAATTACTGTTATCCATGGTAACATTAGAGTGATGGAGTGGATCTGAAATGTGTTTCAGCAGGGGGATCCACTAGGCGGAGACCTGGCAATGCAGGGGCAGTTGGTTGGATCTGGGATCTGTCACGTAACAGAAAAGACTTCTGGCAATGCAGCTTGCCCAGGATCCGCTAGGGGGGGCCCTAGTGCTGCAGAAGCTGCTGCTTGAGCCTGGGTACTGTACTGAGTGACAGAAGAGTGTTTTTTGACATGGATCCAAGATGGCGGCTTGTAAAACAGGAATCATTCCAGTAGATTTGCACAGTAGTTTGAAGAGATAATCTATGTCTAGATCATCCAGGATTGATACTTAAAGATGATGTAGATGATTTAAAAGTTTTGAGATGGTCCAATCTTCGAAATGCATCTCCTTTGGAATGTTATTTGATCCAGTTCGAGAGCTTCGCCTTGCAGGATTTGTTGTTAGATGGGAGATGCGCGAGCCAAACCTGCTGCTGGTAAGCGAGCTCCTGTGCTACATTGAACAGACGTGGAAGGTGGAGCAGAGTAATGTGATCCGGTTGATGGGAGTCTGGAGGTTCCAGGGAGCTTTGAGCTACGAGAGTAGCGTGAAGGAGATGGAGATCGCTCGGCTTCAAAATCAGAAGCAGAAGTTGTTGGAGATGCAGGAGTGATCTGGACACTATTCAGAGATCGAGGTTAGTTGTAGACATAAGAATCATCGCGTAGATTATCCATGATTACGATTCAGTAGCAACTTTCGACCTACTCAGAAGAAAGACTTGCAGAACAAGTATTGGAAGGTGAGCCTGGATTATATAGATTAAAGAACCAACGGGTAGCAAGCTGAGCTGAGCCCCTAGAACTACGGCAAGCCTTTATTTTATGGTCTTTAAGCCCAGTGATGCTGTATGAAGACCCCACTTTTTATGCTCATGTGGTATACTTTTGCTCTGTGCTTTAATTCAGTAGTTACACAGACCATCAAAAATGGGTTTCAGGAAATCCTAAAATAAGGGGAAAAAGGGGTTAATATTAAGTGTTTTTTTGTTTTTGCAGGTATGTCAGGAGAATACTTGGAACAGAGCAGAGATATTAGTCACTAATTGTTCTTCCTTCACATAATTCTCTCCACTCCCTTATATAATAATACATCACAGCTGACTGAGGTGCACTGTACAAACAGGTCAGGGATATGAAACAGTATGATGACCAACAAAGACAGTAACATAGGTAGAGCTGCCTTATTCTGATAGAGAGTGACATTGCTAAAAAAACTCTCTCTAACATTGCTCATTGTCATGAGCCCTTATTATGGAACATTTTCTTGCTGTTCTCATCTAACTATTTTAAACAAGCATGTCTTGTTGGACAATGTTACATGTCCCTAAAGCTGGGTTTTTACAGTCTCATTTTCATGATTCATATTGCTTAAATGTGGAAAAAGATAAACATCTGTGTTGTAGTTTGGAAAGCTGAATCATGGTACGGGCATATTGTGACAAGGCAGAAGCCCTGTATGCAATTAGAAAATGTCAGCGACAATACAGTAACCACAATAGCAACTAGTCTCCGGTTTGAATGACGAGATGAAGAAATCAGACAACTGGATATGCAGTCTGATTTCTTTCAGCAATGTTATTTCAGCATATCACAGTAACAACACAGGCATGGTGCTCTCTTCTCTAACAAAGCCAGGACGAGGCTTTGAATAAACTTTATGAACACACTGTGAACAGCATTAACACATAGACTACTACGTATTTTTAATTACTGAAACGTTTTTATTTTTCTAATAATACATAAACGGTAGCTTAAATACTGTAATTTACACAAATACACAAACCTACACTCAAATAATAATTAAAAAAGAAAACATTACCGGTACTTTTATTTATTTTACAAACAGTTCACAAACCATGATCGCTTTTGTCTACGAGGTACCTGAACTGAAGAACTGCTCCATGTAAGTAGATTTTTAAAAATTTTTTTTTTTACTTTGATGCATTATTTAAGCTATTGGAAATACCCAGGACACGACCGCTGGGTTATGGATATTGAAGCCTGAAGCTACCAGAGCACACATTCAATTTTGAGCAAACTGCATTTCATGGAATAACGGGGAACACTTTTGTATTCAGTAGCAACAAAAACTAGTGCTGCATAAAATCACGAAAAAAATAAACAGAAACACTTTCAATGTTTTTTTTTGTAACGTATCCATTTTCTAATAGCAATAGAATACTCATAAGAGTGCTTTACTATCTCGTTATGTTAAAGGCCATTGCCTTCGGGTTCTATTGCTTAAATAGTGTGTTTTTTTCCAGTGTGCAAGGGTAACATCGCGGACAAGGCTGGTTCCCTCCAGGAAGGAGACTCAGAGGCAGGAAGCTATAGTTTAAAGCACGAATGCACACTTTTATTTACAAATGCGAACAAAACAGGAACAAAAAAGACAATTTCTGTTACTTCCAGCCTATCTTGTAATCTAGAATCTATCGTAAAGAAATGTGCATGTTTATCCATGCTTGGGGATCTAAGTCCTTGGCGACAGGGATATAGTACAGGCAACCATGCACTTCAGAGTTTTACTTATATCTAGAGAAACACTTATCCAATTGTGATAAAACTTGGTTACAACTTTGTTTACCTGTCCATCCACCTGTATGTCACTGACATTTCAACATGTACATAGCGCAGCTGTACGGTAGGTCATTGTGATTTACTTTTCATGATACTGATAGTTCTAATTTGATTATATTTGTGCCCTTGCATTTCATGCTGGAAGATTGGGTGTTTGAATTCCCTCCTCTACACAAAACACTCTTTATATTGTTTTCTAAAACTTTATTAACTTCAGTAACACCTAATGTTGCCCTTTACAATCCAAGTGCCGTTTACACAGACCCTGATAGGTTCATTTTGATGGGGGATGAAATATTGATCCAGTCCTGTTTCTCCTTATTGGATTCATTTTTCAAGTTACAAGATTCCTGTGGGATTGTCCCTTGCCTGCTGCCTGGTATTTAACCTGTGACCAGAGCTGGACAGCTTTTTTTTCCTCCATTAAATCCACAGACAGGCCCTGTAATTTAATAAGAATATTGTTAGAGCCCGACAGGACATGCCTGGGGAATTAGAACATATGGCAGGGACAAAGCAAACTGGCATATCCATATGCTAATGACCCTTGACGGTTGAAATATAAAAGATCCATTAGAGTTTCACATCAAATAGGAAGGACGAGTTTTAAGCTCTTTAAAGTTACAGACATTTTAGCTCCAAAATCCAATCTGCCTGGCCATTAGTTCTTAATGAAGCACTAAAATGAAGCTGATAGATGCTAAATCTCTAGTCTCTACAGAGTCAGAACCTTGCAATGGGAGTTTCTGAGCCAGAATGTGTAGTTTTTCATGCTTTTTCTTTGTTCCTGTTTTAATTTGATTTTCATTGTGCCCCTCCCTCCTTCTTTTAAAGGTTTATTTTATCAGATTTCAACTGAACAGAAAGCACAGAATGACTTTGGATTTTCATGTAAGTTGTGTTGTTTTCTTTTTTGTTATATTATTGTGCTTTTCATTTTACTTTTATGTTTATGTTGCTTTTAATACTAATGCCATTTTAGAGCAAAATTTAATCCTGATTTTTCCATGGACCAAATAACCAAAAAACATATCAGCAGAAAAATACTGATTCAACAGAGCAATTTAAAAGCTTCACTTTAGCTTTCTCATTTTCTCAACTAACATAGGGTGAACACTGTTCTGCCTACTGTGCTTAACATCCTGTTGCAACAAGTAATGCCATATACAATATGGAGACACAGCTAGATTAGAGAGCCAAGCCTGAATCCTGGAGCTTCCATTCCATAGCCTATTCATTATCAATAGATCGATTCACTATGTTTTTTTTACACAGTTTTGCCATTTTTTATATTATGGGCACAAAACAAACAATTCATCTTTCTTATTACCATTCGACAATAGTGAATACACTGCAGATTCTCTACTGGCATAAGGAAGAGACTAATAATCCTTTTATTGGTGGAATTGCTACAACTTGAAATATAGGTGCTGCATACACCTATTTCTATCACCTGAAAGTAGTTGATAGTGCAGCAAACTGAAAGGAAAAATGTGTTCAATGCAAATGTACTGGACCAATCTACAAATGAATATAGCTCAATAAGCAGTGATTTCACAGGGGTCAAATAAATACTGGCTTCATGATTGGTGAATTCCTTATACTGTGCAATGACGTAACATGCGAGTCAGAGGCAGGAAGTTTAAAATGGTTGTTTAGATAGTGTTGATTTATTAGCTTGCAGTGTATGATTAACATAAAAAATGTAGACAGCTGACAAATAAAAAAAGCTAAATTTATTTCAACATAAGATCAAGTTCAGAGTTATGAAAAGGGGACATTGCCTACAGAAGGTGGGATTCTGTTTTGCTCAACTTGTAATGTGTCTTTGGATCATCTAAGAAATGGTACTATTGACAAGCATCTTGACAGCGCAGTACACAAAAACAAGAAAATCAAACTTGAGGCTCAAGCAGGTCACAATCACAGGATTGTTTAAAAACAGCACAAAAAGTGGAGAAACACTGTCAACACGTTTGAATTAGTGGAAGCCTCTGTGCAGTGAACATACCGATACAAAGGCTGGTCAATGAAATATTATGACGTTTTTTAATGAAAAACATCCCGAATTGTGGAGCCGTGTCTAACAGTGAGAGTATCTCCCTAAAGTGTATGCAGCACACAAAGAATATTTAAATGGCAAAATGAACGATTCTAAGTCTGTTTGCGTTGTATGCGATGAGGACACTAGCTATGTTTCCATCAACAAGACTAACAAATTTCTAGCAATCTTGCAAATATTCGCACAAAAATATATGCAAGTCTTATTGTACACTGGTAAACTGGATTCTAGCAAAGAAAGAGCTGTACGTAATTATGTCACAAGCTTAAAATGACAGCAGAGTATCAAAGACAACGAGACAGATAATGAAATCTGTTTTTTGCACTTGGAGCAGCAATCCATTTGCCTCAACAAAATTCTGGTTACTTCCAGAGCTCCGTAAGGCATTGAATAATAGCCTCCAAATTAGACTTGCACGCTTTGACATTTCTCCACCTGCACGCCTAACGTGTATCACTCATACTGGTCAATTCAACAGATTTTACACCAAGTGTGTGCTGTACATTGCAGAAAAGTGAATGGTTCCTGGGCATAGAAAAAAAAGCAGTACAGTGACTCCAAGATACAAAAAAATCCTGATACGGTTCTGTTTACCTTACAAGCATCCACAAGAACAAGATTCAGTTTGTGTGCCATACAGGACATAACACTTGCCCCATCATATGCTTGGCCCACTATAGGAATAGCGCTTAGTCCATCCAGCCAGCTAAAGACCAGTCCTTGGCCTGACAGATAAAGTAGCAAATCGATAATTTTTCGAGCATATTCTCTGTTTTCCTCAACTGTCATCTTAAGAGAGTTTGACAAGTGACACACAACTGAGCCCGATTTACTTGCGGCCTGGTAATTTTTCCACTTACTCATACACTCTTTCTACCTTGCAGGTAGAGTGACTGTTTAGCTTTTCATTGATCTTTTTCCAATCTCGCAACCCCTTCTCTGTGAAAGTGTTATCCTTGTATTCAGAAAAGCAATAAAAAATTCTAGATGGATAGCAGAATACACCATCGGAAGATACACTGTATTCAATAAAAGTATATCGATTGAACAATGGCGATAAGAATGATCGATTTTGCTTGCCGAAAGAACTTTTGGCATAAGTACCCAACTTCACCTGTACAGGCCCACTCGATCGGTCCCCAAGTTTTAAATCAATCACAAAACCACCAGCAGCAGCAGCAGCACTACTTACATTTTTATCTGCGGCTTGTACTTCGTCTGCAATTTTTTCCTTTTCATGTTGATGAGGGATTTCCACACTGACTGCAGTATTTTCCGAGTCGGCAGTTTGTGAAATTAGCTTCAGCTGAATTTCCTCATTGTCTGCGTCTGTGGTAGAACTTGACTGTTTTAGTTTTAAAAAATTCCTTATGTCCGCTGACATTTTCACCACTTTGCCAGCTCGCAATACTACTGTGCACAGGACATAAACCAATCTCAAACTGCAGCATATGTTATGTTATTACATCAAAAATCATGAGACCCATCACCCGCGTCCCGCCCCCTTCTACAGTAAAAGAAGCCACTGCACTCTGCGAGGCTATGGTGATTCTGAGTACCTTGCAAGTTGGTTATGGGGTTTAAAGTAATTGTTGTGTTAAGGATTTAGAAAAGTTGGTTATTTTATTTATTTATTTTTTAATAGTTACTGTATGCGTTTGGGGGCTGAGCCCCGTTAGCCCTGGCCTTCCGCCGCCTATGGCCACATTCAGTTGTTTGGAAAATTAACAAAATGATAATCTAGCACAGAAAATGGTGTGGTTTAAATCAGACGGTGTGTCAGTAATGCTGTCACAGCATTCTGAGGTGTTTATTTTATTATAATTGAATGTATTTAATACTAACGGATAAATGATCATGTCCTAGTGAGGTCAATAAGCTATTTTGTAAGGTGGCCGTCATGTAACATGACAATGCGACCCCTGCATATGATTGATATGTGTTATTTAAGTTGAATTACCATAACTGCTGTGTCCAGTGCTGCTCAACATGTTTTTTTGATCTCACCAAAAAAATAGGTGATTCAATAATTAGTATTTTTTGATAATTATAGGGGGCAAAAGTTTTACAGCACCCTACAGAATTAAACAAATGCTGCTTCATAAAGTCCAATATAACCTGTTGAATAATGTTACGTTAACATATTAAATTACATAGTGCTTTGTAGGTTCCAAATACTTAATGAAAAACTGACAAAAATTGAAAAGTGACATTTCGAAATCTAACATGAAATACTCTCTAATATTTGGCTTCTGGTAGACTTTTGTGAGGTAATTTTGTAGTTTCTTTGATTAAATTGTGTTAAATAAAATATCTAAATTATGTCTCAATCCTAAAATGATATGCAAAAATGTTGGCCATAGCTGTAGATTTGATTGACATATGATATGTGTCATTAAGTTTTAATTATGCGCAGTGTTCCGGTAGAGATGTGCTGCGTTGACCACGTAAATACCATCATATGACTGAAAAAAGTAAGGAGGCCATTCGGCCCATCTTGCACATTTGGTTGTTAGTAGCTTATTGATCCCAGAATCTCATCAAGCAGCTTCTTGAAGGATCCCAGGGTGTCAGCTTCAACAACATTACTGGGGAGTTGGTTCCAGATCCTCACAATTCTCTGTGTAAAAAAGTACCTCCTATTTTCTGTTCTGAATGCCCCTTTATCTAATCTCCATTTGTGACCCCTGGTCCTTGTTTCTTTTTTCAGGTCAAAAAAGTCCCCTGGGTCAACATTGTCTATACCTTTTAGAATTTTGAATGCTTGAATCAGATCACCGCGTAGTCTTCTTTGTTCAAGACTGAATGGATTCAATTCTTTTAGGCTGTCTGCATAAACATGCCTTTTAAACCTAGGATAATTCTAGTCACTCTTCTTTGCACTCTTTCTAGAGCAGCAATATCCTTTTTGTAACAAGGTGACCAGAACTGAACACAATATTCGAGATGAGGTCTTACTAATGTATTGTAAAGTTTTAACATTACTTCCCTTGATTTAAATTCAACACTTTTCACAATATATCCAAGCATCTTGTCCTTTTTATATTATTATTATTATTATTTATTTCTTAGCAGACGCCCTTATCCAGGGCGACTTACAATTGTTACAAGATATCACATTATTTTTACAGACAATTACCCATTTATACAGTTGGATTTTTACTGGAGCAATCTAGGTAAAGTACCTTGCTCAAGGATACAGCAGCAGTGTCCCCATCTGGGATTGAACCCACGACCCTCTAGTCAAGAGTCCAGAGCCCTAACCACTACTCCACACTGCTGCCCTTATAGCGTCCCCACTTTGTCTCCACAGAGTCTCTCCACAGAGTCAACATAAACTCTTAGGGCTTTTTCATAGATTCCTTCAATTTCAGTATCTCCCATGTGATATTTATAATGCACATTTTTATTGCCTGCGTGCAGTACCTTACACTTTTCTCTATTAAATGTAATTTGCAATGTGTCTGCCCAGTTCTGAATGCTAGATCATTTTGAATGACCTTTGCTGCTGCAACAGTGTTTGCCACTCCTCCTATTTTTGTGTCATCTGCAAATTTAACAAGTTTGCTTACTATACCAGAATCTAAATCATTAATGTAGATTAGGAATAGCAGAGGACCTAATACTGATCCCTGTGGTACACCACTGGTTACCTCGCTCCATTTTGAGGTTTCTCCTCTAATCAGTACTTTCTGTTTTCTACAAGTTAACCACTCCCTAATCCATGTGCATTTCCTTGTATCCCTACTGCGTACAGTTTGAGAATTAATCTTTTATGCAGGACTTTGTGCTTTTGCTCAGTTTCAATATCATAGAACCAATGTAATTTATACCCATTTGCTCCAGCGAGTAGGATGTAAATGAAAAGCAGGTAAGTTTTCAGGCATTTTCAATATGTCATTTCAGAGTGGTTTATTAACGTCTTCATACATAATTCCACAACTTCTTGTTTGTTTGTTTGTTTGTTTCAGTGTGGGAGTTAGGATTTTTTTTCCATTGAATGTTAGGGTTGCATACCTTTTTCCTGACTCATCTGTTTGTATTGAAAACAGTTGTAAAACATGCTTTATTATAATGGGAGGGGTTCATGGAGTCACCGTTTTCTTCAATTTCCTGATATCCTTTATTGTTTTGTTAGTGGATTCATATTTAATTATTAGCATTTTGTGATGAGGCTCCAGACCTGGTGATAATGTGACATTTTTCAATTGGTGTAACATGTAATTGACCAATCAAAGAGCAGCATCTCTGCCTACCCTTAAAACTACAGTGAATGCAAGCGGGAACTTGATAGGATGATATAAATGCATTTATCTGAAACACAGCCTTTGAAATACAGCCGGGCTCCCTGTATAACATGTCTACACTGGATGCTGGAGACAAGATTTTCAAGAGTAGGATGGGGTTTCAAGGCAAGAGCAACATCTTAGCTCTAAATTGAGTAAAAGAGGGCAACAAATTGAATCTGTAGAAAGCAATTTACTGAGGTTATGAGTCAAAGATTGGCTCATTAGTGTGTGCACTCACTCTTGAATATAAAAGCTTTACATTTGCTGAGGGGTATTCCTAGTCTTTACCATCTATCACCATTCCAGCACTTCATTTTTAACCTGTGAACCATATGTAATTACTGATAAAGTCTTTTAGATCATATCTAACACAAACCCATTGTTTTATCTTTGTAGATAATAGGAAAATTCAGGAATTGGTTTCTGGAATTCCCTTTTGCTCTATTTAGGATGCTCAAACAACTATCCCATACACAAAGGATGAGCGAAAATTGGAAACATCTTTGATACGGAGCACAATTTGCAATCCAAATGATGTCATTGATGGCTGTAGTGCTCAAATTTTTGGTAGTTGACTGTAACAGGCTGAAGGGTGGCAACGAAGTCAAGGCCAGCGCCCTAACAGGAAAGCCTTCATCATGATGGTACTATTGCCATTAGAAAATTAGTTCTAGTTTTCTGTTTTTAAGGCAATATTTAAAACCTACATGTACCTTGTAGTTTTGGTGTTTCTTTAGGTACCCTTTCTATGAGAAATGTAAACAGTCCTGACACGTTTAATAAAAAAAGACAGCATTCACATTATCAAGGAATTTAAACGAAAAACAATGTCTCAGCAGGTTTCTACAGTCTCATATAAGCGCACTAAAAGCTGGAAGCTGTTTGAATTTTTTTCGATGAACTCCAGGTACCCTATATATGTACCATTTATAGCAGGGTACTGTATGTATACTGTATTATTATTTATGGATACAGATTGATTCCTATTTTTATTTCAACATTCATTTTAGTAAACATTCCAAAGATAAATGTAAAATTAAGGTAGTACTGTATGTGTGAAAATGTGTAGAAAATTAAGAAAACAGTTAATTATCTGTTTATGCATTTCATTGCTTTACCCTTTTCTGTGATTCCTGCACACGTCATTGATGGATACATACCACTTCACTGGTTTTCTGTATTGTTAGGATGTGCCAAGTGGCCAAAGATGGTATTGCAGGGAAGCACACGGACAACAGAAGTTTCGTTGCAAACTTTTTCTTTTCTTTATTTTTCAAATGGTCCAAGAACTGAACTGAACAAAAACATATCAAAACAAAATTTCAAAGAAAAAAAATAACTTTTACAAAATAAAATAAAAAACCTCCTAAATGCAGGATGATGGAACTGTTTTAGCAATAAAACAGTAAAGAGATATATTACTTTGTAGCCAGGACACTCATGCAGCACCCATCTCCCTCTGAACCCTTTTCTCCCTAAACTCTAGCACAGCCTCCCTTTTATACTCAGGCTAAAATCACTCCTCCCCTTAGAAGAAACCAAAATGTAACTTTAATTAACTTTAAAATCCGTTTCTATATTATTAACACTACTATTATATAACTACATCACCAAGTTATATAAAAAAATCACTAGGTTTAATATCAATTCTACCTTGACTTATTTTAATATAAAATGTATAATTTTATTTTTATATAAATCACAACACCCCTTACTTTAATCATGGCATGGTCTGCCCTTCAATTACACACGGTATCCTTTAAATTTGGCTTTGCCTTGCAAGCAGGCTTTACTGGTAAAAACGAGGTATCATCTGCCCTCACAAACATGGTGCCTCATTGTACTGCTTGACTCACACAAACATGGCGACGCCCATGCACCACACTGATGCTAACAAACACCATTTACAAACAAACAAGTAAGTATTTGCTCTTAATCTCCAATTTAAAATTTAATTTTACTGGCCTAGACAATTTAGGTTACTGAATAACAAACTACGCATTTCTCTGTGAATGTGCACCTTCACCGGAAACACGCACTGAGCATTCAGCACCGCTTTAACCTAACTTTATGTCTGTTTGTCTTTCTCTTTTTTTCCTCTATCCTGGAATCCACCCGCGGCCACCTACACCCCCACAGGTAAGTCAGTACTTTATACATATATATATATATATATATATATATATACTTTATGCAATTGCAAATATAAACAATTTGTATGCATTTAAATAAAATACAGTATTATTATTTTCATTGCGTTCTTAAGAAACAGTCCCGCTTTGCTCCACAATTCCTTTAAAACACGTTCACTTGTTAAAAGCTTTATTTTTATAAGGGATGGGACGTGAACCATCACATTTCCCCCTCCTTAAACTTTATCGTGTTCCTCTGGAATGCGAGAAAGAAAGTCTGCAGTCTTGTTTTGTACTCCAGGCCTATATTTAATCTCATAAGAGAACGGTTGCATGGTCAAATACCACCTTGTAATCCTTGCATTAGAGTCTTTCATTTTCCCCAACCATTGCAAGGCTCGATGGTCAGTTTCCAAAGTAAATGTTCTTCCCAACAAGTAATATCGAAGGGAGTCCAGTGCCCACTTAATGGCCAAACATTCTTTCTCTATAGTTGAATAATTAACTTCCCGAGGAAACAATTTCCTACTAATATACAGCACAGGTCGCAAATTCTCTGGCTCTCCTTGCAACAAGGCTGCTCCCAATCCAACTCCTGAAGCATCAGTCTGCAACACAAACGGCTGATCAAAATCTGGGCTTTGAAGCACAGGATCTTGACACAATGCTTGCTTTAGGTGGTTAAAAGCCTCTTCACAAGTTGGTGTCCAGCTCACCTTATTAGGACTGGCCTTTTTTGTAAGCTCGGTCAAAACTGCTGCTTTGGTTGAAAAGTCTGGGATAAAACGTCGGTACCAGCCAATCAAGCCCAAGAAAGACCGCACCTGTTTCTTAGTGGCTGGTGGCGTACACTGCATAATTGCTTCCACTTTCTCCACTTGTGGACGAAGCACTCCGCTCCCCAGATGATAGCCCAAATACTTGGTCTCCTGTTTTGCCAAGGCACATTTCTTAGGGTTAGCGGACAACCCTGCCTGTTGTAATTTCTCAATAACCCACCTCAGATGACATAGGTGTTCTTCCCAATTCTGGCTATATATTACAATGTCATCCAGGAAAGCTGCCGCGAAATTCTCAGCTCCCCTTAGCACTTGATTCATAAGCCTTTGAAAAGTTGCAGGGGCCCCCTGTAATCCAAAAGGCATTACAGTGAATTGAAAGTGTCCCAAAGGTGTCCGGAAAGCTGTAATTTCCTTTGATTCAGGTGCCAATGGTACCTGCCAGTATCCTTTACACAAGTCCAGAGTACTTATGTACTTTGCCTTTCCAAGCTTTTCCACCATCTCATCAATCCTGGGCATCGGGTATGGATCAAACTTGGAAACAGCATTGATCTTCCTGAAGTCAATACAGAATCTCAAACTGCCATCCTTTTTTGGAACAAGGACTATTGGACTGCTCCACTCGCTGTTTGATTCTTCAATCACTCCCAAAGATATCATTAACTCCACCTCAGTTTTTAGTTCTGATAACAACCTTTCTGGAACTCTGTAGGGCCACTGACGAATCGGACTGTTCTCCTTTAGCTGGATTTGATGGTGTACCAAGTTTGTAATCCCTGGCGTCTCTCGAAACACTTCAGGACTGAGACAAGTCATTATCTGCTCTTGTGTCAAATGACTCAAGTCCCAACTCCCTGTTTGACCTTTTGGAGGTAAATAAAGTTGTTCTTCCTCCTCTTCCTCTTCAACTACTCGGATAAACATCTGGTAGCTTACTTCCTCCTGTCTTGGATACCACTCTTTTAGCAAGTTGATATGGAACATCTGCCTCGGTTTTCTGCGGTCTGGCATTGCAATTTCATAAGTGACAGGGCTTTTCTTCCCCAGCACTTCAAATGGACCTTGCCACTTGGCTAAAAGCTTACTCTCCTTAGTAGGCAGTAAGAGTAACACTTTCTGTCCAGGAGTAAAAGAACGAGATCTGGCTTTCTTATCATACCAGGTTTTCTGGTACCTCTGCGCCTCAGTGATGTTCTCTCTTGCCAGAGTGGACATCCGCTCCAACTGGTCTCGCATTTTCAGGACATAAGCAGCAATGTTCTGGCCTTCTGGTGATTTGGACTCCACTCCTCCTTCAAGATATCCAACGGTCCTCTCACTTGCCTGCCATACAAAAGCTCGAAGGGGAAAATCCAGTGGATGACTGTGGAACTTCACGGTAAGCAAATAGTAGATATGGAATCCACTGGTCCCAGTCTGAGCCAGTATCAGACACAAACTTGCATAGCATACTCTTCAAAGTCCTGTTATAACGCTCAACTAGCCCATCGGTCTGAGGGTGGTAAGGTGTGGTCTTTATGGCCTTTATTCCCAACAACCGATAAACCTGTTTCAACAGCTGTGATCTAAAATTGGTACCCTGGTCAGTAAGCACCTCTCTCGGTATTCCTACCCTAGAGAATAATTTCAGTAAAGCAGTAGCCACCTGTTTCGCCTTTACATTTCTCAAAGGAAAAACCTCTGGATAACGGGTTGCATAATCACAGATAACTAACATAAAACGGTTACCCGATCTGCTTTTCTCAAGGGGCCCTACCACATCCATCGCTATCCTCTCAAAAGGTATGTCAATAACTGGCAAGGAGATCAGTGGAGCTCTTCCCACTTTCCCTCCTGAACAAGCTAACTGACACTCTGGGCATGATTTAATATAATCACTCACTTCAGAATATAAACCAGGCCAAAAAAATCTAGCTGAAATTCGAGCAAGTGTTTTATGTTTTCCCAAATGCCCAGCCCATGGCACAGTATGTCCAACATTTAAAATCTTACTCCTTAGTACTTGGGGTATCACTAACTGAGTTTCTTCCCTTGTCTTCCTATACAGAAGGCCCCCAGTCAACACATAGTGCTCGTCCTTCAGGTTCACACCACCTTCCTGCACCTCCCCTGCAATCTCTTCTACTTTCTCATAGAGATGCTGCAATGTGCTATCAGCCCTTTGCAACTCCTCTAGATTCTCTGGTACATCAAATTCTTCAGCTCCCACAGACTCATTAAGCATTTCTATTTCCTGATTCTTTTCCACTGTGCCTCTTAATCTCTCCCGACGTCTCTCCCTCCTACTCTTACGAGATTTAACAAGACCTCCCTCCAGCTCTTCACTGACAAATGGCATGTCCTTTAAAGTATTCTCTTCGTCCTGGCACGGACTACTTTTAGACCTAGTAATCACCAGGCTACAAGGCTTGGCCTGCCGTACCAAATCCCCAAGTATAGGGATATCCTGGCCTATCAATACAGGGTATGGTAGCTCCGTTACCACCCCTACAGTAACCAAAAAGGTCTGATCTGCTATCCCTAGATAAACATCAGCTGTTGGGTATTGCCTTTCCTCTCCATGAATACACTTAATCCTGAGAGTAGCTCCCTCATTAACACATTCCCTGGGAATGAACTCGCTCCTTACTAAGGTCTGTGAGCTTCCTGTATCTAATAAAGCAGGTAAGGTTTTCCCATGAAGAAAAATCTGTACCAGCTGTTCAACCCCAATTCCCTTTTCTAGCCATTGACTAGGTCTAGGGACATAACACAGATTAGCTGACTTAGGTTTCTTTAATGGACAGTTCGGTTTAATTTGGCCTTCTTGCCCACAATTGTAACACACCACTCTTGGCCTATCAGTTTTACCAGGTTGTATGGGAACATTTTGTATTTTAGCATGACCAACACCCTTCCCGAACCCCTCAGACTTACCCCAGGCTGGTGCGCCGCCCTCGACTGTAATGGTAGTTCTTCGGTCCTCTGCGAGCAGCAACAAACGTCTCCACCAGTCTGGCAGCTTCCAGGGCGGAAGAGGGATTGTGCTCCTTAATCCAAACACGTACTTCATGGTTCACCATACGCAGATATTGCTCTAGTATGAGTAGCTCTCCGATTTCCTGCTTAGTGTGCTTTTCCGGTTTGATCCACTTCTTATATAAATCTCTTAAACGGACATAAAGTTCTTGGGGAGTTTCTTCAGATAGTACACTCATTGCCCTAAAACGCTGTCTATAAGTGTCTATGTTAATTTCATATTTCTTCAACACCACCTCTTTGACTTTTTCGTAATCCATTGTATCCTCTGTATTCATAGCTACGAAAGCGCTGCGTGCCTTACCGGTAAGTAAAGGTACTAGCTTAATAGCCCAGCTTGCCTTCTCCCAAGCATATGCGGTTGCCATGCGTTCAAAAGTAGTTAGGTATTGTTCAATATCATCAGTTACTTCCAGCCTCTGCAGTACCGGCTCCCTCCAGCCCATAGACAGACTTCGCCACGGCTCTGCCAACTGCTCAGTAGAGGTATGGGGTCTATTTACCTTCTCCCCCTCTCCTTCAGCCTGGCAACTCCGCTGCACCTCCTCTTGTAGCTGGGTGAACTGGTGTTGCATTGCTTTCCAGCGTTGCTCCTGTCTAGCTCCTTCCCATTCCATCCTCTCTTCTCGCCTCTCTTGTACCTGGAGGTAAGACTGGAACATGTTGGTCAGCTCTATCACTAATGGATCCCTGCTGCCCAGTGTAGTTTGCCTTGGAGTTCGGACCCCTTCAGTCTCACTGTCTGCCGCCATCGCCACACCATTACTCTCCTCTGCTGGCGTTCCTCTGGGACGTTTGGGTGCCATGATTCACTGCCGTCCTTCTCCACTGCAACGTTGCTTGTGTTGAGATGGTATCTCAGGCCCCCTGCTGGCCACTAACATCCCACTTCTGACACCAATTGTTAGGATGTGCCAAGTGGCCAAAGATGGTATTGCAGGGAAGCACACGGACAACAGAAGTTTCGTTGCAAACTTTTTCTTTTCTTTATTTTTCAAATGGTCCAAGAACTGAACTGAACAAAAACATATCAAAACAAAATTTCAAAGAAAAAAAAATAACTTTTTACAAAATAAAATAAAAAAAACCTCCTAAATGCAGGATGATGGAACTGTTTTTAGCAATAAAACAGTAAAGAGATATATTACTTTGTAGCCAGGACACTCATGCAGCACCCATCTCCCTCTGAACCCTTTTCTCCCTAAACTCTAGCACAGCCTCCCTTTTATACTCAGGCTAAAATCACTCCTCCCCTTAGAAGAAACCAAAAATGTAACTTTAATTAACTTTAAAATCCGTTTCTATATTATTAACACTACTATTATATAACTACATCACCAAGTTATATAAAAAAAAAAATCACTAGGTTTAATATCAATTCTACCTTGACTTATTTTAATATAAAATGTATAATTTTATTTTTATATAAATCACAACACCCCTTACTTTAATCATGGCATGGTCTGCCCTTCAATTACACACCGGTATCCTTTAAATTTGGCTTTGCCTTGCAAGCAGGCTTTACGGTAAAAACGAGGTATCATCTGCCCCTCACAAACATGGTGCCTCATTGTACTGCTTGACTCACACAAACATGGCGACGCCCATGCACCACACTGATGCTAACAAACACCATTTACAAACAAACAAGTAAGTATTTGCTCTTAATCTCCAATTTAAAATTTAATTTTACTTTAAATTTTTAATTTTTGTCTTTCTCTTTTTTCCTCTATCCTGGAATCCACCCATGCCACCTACACCCCACAGGTAAGTCAGTACTTTATACATATATATATATATATATATATATATATATATATATATATATATATATATATATATATATATATATATATATATACTTTATGCAATTGCAAATATAAACAATTTGTATGCATTTAAATAAAACAATACAGTATTATTATTTTCATTGCGTTCTTAAGAAACAGTCCCGCTTTGCTCCACAATTCCTTTAAAACACGTTCACTTGTTAAAAGCTTTATTTTTATAAGGGATGGGACGTGAACCATCACATGTATCAAAGACTATATAATTTATTTTAATGCCTTGAGGAAAAGTCCCTAGAGATTGTTAAGAGATTGCATTGAAATCTCTTCATAACAGGTTATTAAACTTCCTTGTGTAATAAATATGGGCCTGTGTACCTTTGTTTACCAGTCATCAGTTGCCTAAAAGACATTACCATTAGATACTAGAAGATCACCTTGAAGAAACTGACAAAGTGTTTAAGACTCTGTTGCAACATTATGATTATGTATTATGCAAAAGCACATGATCGAATATCATCGATGTCGTGGCTATTAAGATCTGCACAGTGTCTTTCTCTAGCTGTTCTGCTTAATTAGGACACACATGTGTTGGGACGCTAAGCTTCAGAGACGCATCAAGTCAGGGCCTTATCAGATTCCAGATCTGACTTTTTCACTGGGGTAAAGGTGTGTGAGGGTAATCCTAACCATCATGAATGTATATCACATTTCACAGTCTAATTTAGATCAGGGAATTGAGATTTAATTTGAGAAATGTAATAACATTCTGACTGAAAAGGTCTAATGTTGGATGCTCAGCATTCAGTTACAATGACCTACTTGAACAGTCTTGACCAGAATATCTTGTAGTATCAACAAATAAATACAGTAGTCCCTCACTAATACAGACACTGTTATGCTAGACACAACATATGTCCCCCAGTAATATCCAATTTAGTGTGACACTGAATTACATGATCCAAAGAGACACACAGCTGTTAAAAACAGCTGTTATACTGACACCAAAGACAGGACAAAAATAAACAGAACACCACATACAAGTAGCTACTAAATCACTAAAATTAAGAACAGGATTATAAGATGACATATAAACATGATCTAGAGTTTAAACTAGCTGTGAGCGAACAGTTGGAAAAGGGTGAGAAGCTTTCAGAAATACCGATAGACTCCAGTGGTTCGAAACCCAAAATGTGGACTATAGTAATTCCAATTGTGAATAGAGTGGCCATTTTGAAAAAAAACTTTAAAGGAATAAGTGTAAAAAGTTGTCAGGATGGTAACAATGAAAGGAAAAATTACAGGTACGTTATTTAAACAGTTATATTTTTTTCGGATCCCCGCTATTTACTCTTCTAAGGGCAATGATTTATACATTGACAATAAAATGAGCACTATAAATGTGTGTGTGAGATTTTGTTCTTTAAATCGGACACCTTGTTATTTCAGACAACCTGTTTGTAACCCAGTTGCGTCTGCTAACTATTAACTGTAGACTAAATAACCACAACAATATCATAGACTGTAAAGATTAACCTCCAAGGACTATCACAGTGTAACTATTTTCTACCCCTAATTGACTGTTTTGAAAGTATGAGTTGGTTCTTATGTGATTTGTGCATCAGTTGATGTACATCTCGCCAGACACTATTGTAAACATCCCTTAATAATTGTAATATGGGAACATAAATCAAAAGTTATGACAACTTTTACCTGATTGATTCTGACTGCCCTGTTTACGGATAACCACAGCTTCATACTTAGTTAGGGTGTTTAGATGCCTTGGGCTGTTTTCAGGTTTCTAAAACAGTTTGTTGATGAAACGTGCTGGTACTGCTAGTAGCAGGTATACACAAAGCCTGTGTACCCTACCCTAAACCTTTTGTTTAAAAAATGCATACTAAGATGTGAAAAGCTGAAGCTGGAAGGTTTGAGGTTTAAACAAAAGTTGTTCAGTGTATTGCATGTTAAATTACTCTGTGTAAAGACCTAATACAAAAAAAAAATATGTAAACTTTCTAAAACAACCAAATGCAAAAGTACTGAAAGAAAATAAAAATAAAATTCTGAAACTGGAATACGGAGTAAACTGGATGAAGCTGCAAAACAAACGAAAGGGATACTGTGGACAAATATCTGGAAGCTACTTTAAATTAGTTGTGTGAACATGTCAGTTGATTTTGAAAAGCCTTAAAAGCCTTAAGCTTTTGCTGACATAAATCCAGGTGACATTTTAAATTTCCTCGTCAAACTATTTTAAAATGCTACCAAACATCTCAGTCACTTTGAAACCAACATGTTGAATAAATAATTGCAATTTCGAAAACCATGAGCTGCAGTTCTACTCAGACCTAATTTCAACTGACCGCAATGAGGGTACCAGGGAAATAATAAATACTAGTTTAATGTCTCTTAATATATTATTGAATCATTTCTACATTGTGTCTAATTGTACAATACATTGGTATAAGATACGCAATAACACTATTGAGCTTATTTGTCACAGTATTTTTTAATTGTTTTAAATACTGGTACTACATGTATGTTCTAATGGTGTGTCCCATTCCCTTCGCTGAACAAATGAAGTTTTTTCTTTTTTCTTTTGGTTTTGAACTTTCATTTTAGTCAAAAACAGCTAAAAGAATTCATAAAAAATGAACCAATCATAACCAACTTGCAACCCTATTCTGTAACCTCAGTGTATGACAATTTGTGCTGTAATGACTTAATTACCAGATACGTTCTTGCCATAGGCCATAGGGTTTTCATAATTGGTTAAATATTATCTCTTTTTTCCAATTAGCTGCTCCGAGTACTGATGATGTGGCGCTATGTGTTGGGATCGGCATCGCTGTGATCGTATGCCTGGTTATTTCTGTGATTGTGGCTCTGTTTGTGTACCGCAAAAACCACCATGACTTTGAATCGGACTTCATTGACTCTTCAGCTTTAAATGGTGGCTTCCAATCTGTCAACATCAAGACTGGCAGACAAGGTAAACTAAAATACAGCTTGCTTTAAAAATAACTTGGTCAATACGAAAAGCAGGGTTATTGTTTATTAGTAATTACAACATTTACGTGATGTCACCCTTTAATCTTTTGATTGATTAATTCTACAAATCGTCTTACTAAAAGTGGCTGTGTGGCTTTGAAGAGAAGGGAAGTGTGGGGCAGATATATTGTTGATTAACAAATCCACAGTTTGTGCTGTAAATCCACAGACAACTGGTGGATTGTCGTGAACAATAGAACAGAAAAGCAAATACCTATTAATGATGCAACAATCATTTCATTATAGAATTGCATATTTCAAACATAACACTAAGTAAATGGCAATAATGACACTCGAAAAAGTTATTTATTTTTATCGTTGTTTATCCCTTATGTAAAGCAAATGGAATAGAATTGTTGAATTATTATTATTTATTTCTTAGCAGACGCCCTTATCCAGGGCGACTTACAATTGTTACAAGGTATCACGTTATACATTATTTCACATTATACAGATATCACATTATTTTTTACATACAATTACCCATTTATACAGTTGAGTTTTTACTGGAGCAATCTAGGTAAAGTACCTTGCTCAAGGGTACAGCAGCAGTGTCGTCCCCGTCCCCCCCCCGGGACTGAACCCACGACCCTCCGGTCAAGAGTCCAAACCACTACTCCACACTGCTCTATATGTTGGCATCGTCATCGCTGTGATCATATGCCTGGTTATTTCTGTGATTGTGGCTCTGTTTGTGTATCAGAGAATTGAGTTAGAAGATATTGTGGTACATGAAGAGTATATATAGCTTTATGAGTTTCATAATATGTTATTGTTGACTCAGAAGAATTAAACTAAATATTTTTTGTTATATATACAGTATGTACTAAGTGCTAGCACAGAAAAAAAGAAAAATATTTTCTAAACATCCCCATGTGACACCGGAATGCAGTTACATTAGGATTAGAATGTCAGATGGGAACACAGGGTTAATACCCTTCATCAATACAGAATGTTCTCCTTTATAGTAAGTGCCATTTAAACAAGAAATGTAGGTTTTCTTGTTTTCTTAACCCCATATTGCCTCCAGGAACAGAAACAATTATGTTTATTTAAGAATCAAGGTAAATGAAATAAAATAAATTACAATAGTCCCTGAATACAGCAAAAAGGTACATAAATAATACCTGAGCTTTATACTTTTAAAACAGCATTAGAATTCATGTCACTTGACATTGTATACTTTTGTATGTAACATTTCATGTTATTATTTAATAATTATTGTTTGACTGCCCATACATACTGCTTTAATTAATTTCCATCTGTGTGAAAAGGCTTGAGGGCTACCACACAACTGTAACTATAACTTCAAAAAATTAAATTGAAACAATATTGAATATTTCAAGGAAACAAATTACTTAGAATTGAAGAGCAAAAACTTACACAATTTGTACCATACATGCCATGCAAATCTAATTGGGAACCCAATGACTAAATGACTGCATTTAGTTGCTTCCCTATCCAGCTATAATCAGTACCACATAGCTATTTATAAAAGGAGATTGGATCTAACATTATTGCTGGGGATGCTACTCAAATGCAGCTAATTGCTTCAACATTTACGTACAATGGGCCTACCCTTTACATTTTGACTAGATAGTTTTGCTAAAGATAAAATGTATTTCATATAGAGCACTTTATGATATTTGTTCATTTCTGTTGCAGATCTAGTGACTGTCCCTCCAGATCTCACATCAGCAGCCACCATGTACAGAGGCCCTGTCTATGCTCTGCATGATGTTTCTGACAAGATACCAATGACCAGCTCCCCCCTCCCCAACCTGAAGATCAAGGTGTACAACTCCTCAGGGATGGTCACTCCACAGGATGACTTGTCTGATTTTGCCTCCAAGCTGTCTCCACAGGTCACCCAGGCCTTGCTGGATAATGAGACCATGAACCTGAGGAACCAGAGCTTTGCCCAGCAGAGGGACCCATCCTGCACCGCATTCGGTTCCTTCAACTCTCTGGGTGGCCACCTAATAGTCCCCAATTCAGGTCAGTGCTGCTACTTCCACAAAAAGCAGAAATGTATTCTTTCAGAAGAATTCATTTTAATAGCACCAGTGGAAATCTCAGCAGGGCCTCGATTTGTATGTTGGGGCTCAGTTTCAGCAGCATCCCATATCGTATAATTTAGGACACAGTGTCATAAATGAAAACAAGGCACATAAATTAACATTACAGGACTATTTATGTGTTAAATGTGGTTAACTATAGAATTAAATGTACTGATTCATTAACAAAAAAGAGAAACAGCAAAAAGGGGCTTGCTGAGCCAGATTAGGGCATCAGATAAATTTAATTTGGCATAACCACAGAACATACAATATATATCTTTTTTGTTTGGACAAGCATAGAGAGTTACTGGTATAACATCTAACTAATTAAAGAACCAGTTTTAAGGCAGGAACATGTGTGAACGATAAGTTCTGAATTTGATTGTGGTAGCCAACTGTCAGTATGAGAGGTGACACAAGTAGACAGAAGTTCGAGTTGAAAATAAAGGCACTTTTATTATTGAAGCAATTATTTTCAGTTAATCACCCTTGTTATGAAAATAATAAACCAAAAGAAAACCTGCCCGTTAAACTCACTTCTTCGCCCCTCTCTAATACCTTGCCCAAGCTGACCTCAAGTAACAAGCAAGTAACAATTGGTATTGCTTCTAGCAATGGTACAATCAGTCCAGGTTTTTATCCAGCGCCTGCTGGCAAAGGGTTAATCTGGCGTTGGATCACTTATAGCACACCAGGCAAGTGTTCCATGTTCTTTGTTTGATACAATCCACAAGGCTGTTGTATGAACGTGTTTGTAGTCCTTTTCCAGGTAAACAGGTACGTATTCCAAGGTTGGTTTCTCCCTCTGAACCAGAACGATTACAACCCTGTGTGGTCCACACAGAAACAACAGTAAGCAAGGTCTCTGCCGTGCACTGGTACAGTTCTTGGTAGTACAACACCATCCTTTGTGTAAGTGTGATCCTTTAGCACCCTCTGCTGGGGAACACTGAAATGTGCAGCCTACTGCTTAGTAGGTTCCTGGCTGATTTGAAATAAAACAAACTTTCACAGTCCGTATGGTTTGCTTTTTTCGAACACACACAGTCCATTTAAACAAACGTTTCCTTAAGTGCACAAAACCAACACGCCTGAGTCTCTAGTTCACAAACCCCAGACAGCCACAGCCATTTCACAGTCACACCGACCGTAAGATAAAATGGCGTTTCTTTTAATTCCGTTGGTGCAACCAGCCTTTATTATCGTAACACACAGACCAATGGAATTAGGCTGTTGCTTAAACAAGAAAAGAACAGACCATAAATAACAGGCGTTTTATATCCTCAGTGCGTGCACACACTAAACGCTCTGAGATAAACTGTGCTTGTTAAGAGCCCTGTTTGTCATATATTTATCCCCGCTGCCATAAACAGAATACACAGCAGGTAAGTATGCACATCACGATCACAGTCCTAGTATTCTTGTGGCTTTCTAAAAACAGGTGCAACACAGAACGCTGTCTTTCTTTCAAAACAACACACAATATTGAATGCTGTCAGTATGCGGTTTGGGTTACTCACGATCGGGTCTTTGTATGATGAATACACCAGCTCACTGTGCTTCTATACTCTATGATCCACCGACAGTACCACTAGGTAGCTCAAACTCATTCTTATAAAACAGAGTACTTTCAACTGTATTCTCCGCCGTCTCTATACACTCTATACACCCCCCTCCCCTTCACTTGTTCTGTCCACCTTTTAAACCAATCACCTGAATCTACCTCTCAGGATTATGGGGATTGAAGTTTCTTACTCCTCCTGTCTTACAGTGAACGCTGTTGTCTTCTACCAACAAACGTCGTTCTCGTTTTGAACTCAGGGGCCAGATATCAGAATCCCCACGTTCCTGATATCTTCCCCTAGTTTTCAAAACTGACCGTTTGTTACACATGGTATAAACAATGCCTTTGTTACTGAAATCAATGGGAATGGCAAACGCTATTCGTCTGTGTGGCAGGGTGGCTGAGTGGTGACGTCAGGCCAGCACCAGGAACAAAAACAAAGAGGCAAGTACTGCAGTGCAAAAAGAGAAGCGTGGTGCGCCGTTTATTTAAATAATACAACCTTCACGGTTCCTTTTTTTAGGCTTCGTTTTTTCTTTTTATTATTATTATTTATTTCTTAAATTTACTCTCTCGCTCTGCTCGCTCTCGTTCCTCCTCTGAACACCCACCTTGAGTGCAGAGAGCTGCAGGCTTTTATCTCTCGATTAGCAACAATTACACAACTAATTAAACTCGGGAGATGGTCACCTTCTGCACAAAGTTTTTAATTGTTCCTGGCAGAGGACGAGCACCAATCTTGCCTCTGCCAGAACATGTTTTAAAAATAAATACAAGAACAAAACATACAGCGCTTCGCCAACAAATATATACATAAATCATAACAATAATCATAATAATAATAAACCACAAATACAACAAAACAAATACAAAATAATAAACTGCACAGGGTTAGGGTTAGGGTTAGGGTGGAGACCCTGTTCTAAAAATAAATAAACAAATCAATGTACAGGGCTCCTCACCCTGTTACATATCCCCCTCCTTGTGTGAACCACACATGGCCCTCGGCCACCTTCCCCTTCAGTCTCATAGTCCCAGAAGAGGGGAAAGTAAGATGTTTCTGGGTGCAGCCATGGTGGAATGTCCTCCACCCCCACTTCTTCGTGGCTAGCAGCTCCCTCCGGGGCTTCAGCCACACTACCCCTGCCGCGAAAGTGCGGCTGGGGGAGCTGGTCTCCTGACCTCCTGACCAGTCAGCACAGTGTAGGTCTACTTTTTTATGTTACTGATGTTTCTAATTTGAATTTATGATTATAGCAGGAAATGAATGTCACCGATATGTATGTTATAAAATATTTACATTTTTGTTTTACAGAAATGCTCACATCTTCATTTAATTGCCGTGTTATAACATTTCACTGAGCCATGCTTAATGTCTTTTAATGGCCATTATTCCTTTACGGAGGAAATTGAATTGGCTACAGTTAAAAACTGTTAAGGGTATTCTGTTATAAACTCATACTTACATAAATTTGTATTACTGTGAAGTGATTTATATACTCCTCCACATGGTGGGCATCTTTCTACACATTCCAAACATTTGTTCCTTACAGTGGGGTGGTACAAAGTTGAAACTTGGTAGAAATGTTGTTTGGAATAGTAGGGACGATATTAGGTGCAGAGGCAGTGCCGCAGACTAGCACGTCTGCTCAATTTCAAGATGACCAACGAGCACGTCGAAGTAATACTTTATGGCTGATAAAGTGAAAACTCTTACCTCAAAGATGAATGCAGAAAATGAATGCAGAATTGCTAATTTTTTTATACTGTTAGAATGTTTTTGTTTGATATAGCTTGTTGTTCCCTTTCAAGTAGGGAATAGTAACGATTACAAAATGGGTGTTTCCCTTTAAGACTCTCAAATCTGAAAATGTTATACCAACGACTTCTCGTCAGAGCAGTGTGACGTGGCTGCTGCTCCACCACCGAGAGCATAAAGCAGCTACACACGCTGACAACGATGCCATTTGCTTTTCAGCTGATCCTGAATATTTTATATTAAATTATCACCTTTCTAATTACCTTTCTTTCACATTTTTTAGCTTTGCTTTCAAATGCTGAATTAATAATATTGAATCGCTGAAGTAAAAATGGTTTATTTGTAGCTTTTCTTGTATTTCAGCAGAGTGCTGGTAAAGTCCAGCTGCAGCCTAATGCCCTGCGGGAAGCTTGCGGCTCAAGTGCCGTCCTTCCTGGGATCTATATCTTGTTCAACCATGTTCGCTTGCGTTCCAGTTCTGTGTAATATATTGTATATTATTTTACATTATTATAATATATTCATAATTTGTTTCTCTCTCACTCTGTTTTTCTTAGAGTAAGGATTGAAATGAAACCAAGCAGCTACTGTGGGCGTGCCTACTTTAGCAGCTTGATGCTGTATTAGTGTAGCTATCAGCACACTTTTAAAAAGGCTTGTTTACAAGCAGGCTGCTTCCAGCCTCGTGTCTGTACTGACTGGAAGGTTAGCCAGTGGTTGTTTTAGAGATGGGCATCCCTGTTAATACACCGCTAACGGTAACTGCGACACTGTCGCTCCCACTTCCGGTATACATTCTGGGACCGAGGTTACCATTCGGTACAGAGTGCACGGTTACGGTACCAAGTGCCCAGAGTAGTGGTACCGAGTTGCACTGTTGTGCTGATATTGTCTACTATGATACTGTCTATTGTACGCACTGATGCTGTATACTGTGTGTTCTAAGAATGTATACTGTGCATACTGACACTGTCTGTTGTGTTAACTGACACTGTCTGTTAAGTGCACTGACACGGTCTGCTGTGTGCAACGACACTGTCTATATTGTACACTGACACTATCTATTGTATGCACTTTCACTGTATTTTGAGTGCATTGACACTGTCTGCTCTGTTCATTGACACTGTCCATATTATGCAGGGACACTCATTTTTGTGTGCGCTGATACTATATGTTATGAGTACTGACACTGTCACTGTCTGTTGCGCACTTACACCGTCTATTGTGTACAATAACACTGTATACTGTGTGTACTGACACTGTCTGTCGTGTGCACTGATACTGCCTAATGTGTGTTTTGACATTATCGACTGTGTGCACTACTGTTTGCACTGACACTGCTTACTGTTACTACTGTGTGCACTACTATATAGTACAGAGTCTTTCTGCCATGCCTGGGTTTCATGCATGTGTTTCTTGCAAGGCCAAGTTGCCTGCAGAAGACAGACATGTTAAGTGCATTGTCAGTCTGGGTCCTGATCACGCTCAGGAGGCTCTGACTGATCACACTTCGTGTGACTTTTGTGCCCCCTTCATCAAGTGTACGCTGAACTGTCGACTGGCCTATTGTTCCAGGGAACGATCCTACACGCCCACTGAACGCTCGGCATCGCCATGTTCGGTCAGTGGGACTGGACCCTCCTCCCGTGGCTCTGTGTCAAGAGAGGATATGCATCACAGTTGAAGGAGTCCAGTCAAGAAGCCATGCTCCTTGCCTTCCTCCTCATCGTCCTCCCTCAGTTCTCCCCCACCTTCTCCCCCTCCAAAACGGAGGAAGAAGAAAGCTCGGCATTCATGTTCGGCAGATAGGACACAGATAGATAAGATCTGGGAGGTCCTGTCACACCAGCAGGCTATTCTTGCTGAACTGCTGCAAGAGCGCTCAGCAGCACCAGTACCACCGCTATCTTCCTCATTCGTCCCACCTGCTCCTGTGCAGGCAAGGGCATGTGATCTAGGGGGTGATGCTCTATCTATTGTCACATCTGAGGAGGCTCATGAACTGGATATAGCCTTCCCATCCGATGATGCGGACTCTAACAGTGCCCCGGTGACACAGATTTCCTTATCGGAAGAGCATATGCCCCTGATACAGCGGGCTACTGCAGTTTTGCAGCCTACAGCACAGTGGCACCCTAAGCCCCAGTTTCATCAGAAACTGGCACAGCACTTCTTGTGGACCCACCCAGAAACAGCCTGCACCCGCTTTTCACAGAGGCAGGCGTACTTTCAATCGCCCTGTGCCTAGGCAACAGACGCAGGCTGCACCTCAGGCGAACCAGCACAGACCCTTGGGTGCTCACTACTGTTCAAACTGGTTACTCGCTCCAGTTCCAACATGGTCCTCCTCCCTTCCGGGGCATGACAATAACAATTGTCATGGACCCACAAGCTGCCGCTCAGGTGGCTAAGGAGGTAGCAGCTCTGCTGCGAAAGTGGGCCATTTGTATAGTAAACCCCACCAACAAGAACGGGGGACTCTATTCCAGGTATTTTCTGGTGCTAAAAAGCAGCCTCACACCAATCCTTGATCTCAGACAGGTAAACCTGTATCTTAGTAGGAGACGGTGCAATGCTGACTTTGCAACGGTTGTTGCAGCTCATCAGGCCAGGCGTCTGGTTCACCATGTTGGACCTAAGAGATGCCTACCTTCACATCCCCATAAAACCAGCGTATAGGAAGGAGCTGAGGTTAACCATCTTATAACAATTCTGTGTTCTGCCATTCGGCCTTTCTCTAGCAAAGGCTATACTGGACCCGTTGAGACTCAGAGGCATCAGGGTTCTCAAATACCTGGATGACTGGCTCATTTGCGCAGAGTGGAGAGTGGAGAGAATAACTGCCTGCCTAGAGCTGTTTCAGCTCAGCAGAGCACTGCCAGTAGTAGCCTTTCACAGGCTTATCGGCCTGATGGCAGTAGCATCCAACAACCTTCCACTGGGTCTCCTGCATATGCTCCCCCTGTAGGCTTGGTTCAACCACCCAGCTTTTCAGCCTGTGTTGAATTGCACTCTCTTGGTGGAGACAGCTGGCCCATCTACACCTAGGTGTGGCACTGGGCAGCATCACCAAGAGGGAGGTTGCCACCACAGACGTATCCAACTCGGGTTGGGGCGGTGTTTGGAATGGACGAGCAATGCAAGGGGTGTGGCAGTCCCCATGAAAGGGTTGCCACATAAATGTTTTAGAACCGCTGGCAGTGTACCTGTCCTTGAAGAACTTTTTGGAGCAGGATCGGGGGAGACACGTTCGCGTTCGTACGGATGAAAACAAAACTGAGTTGTTCAGCTTCTTGGCCAAAGCTATAGGTGACGCACGTGTAGAATGTAAAACAAATACATCACTACGCACGCTGTGGGAGTTATCTGTAGTCCATCCCGAGAAGATACATCCACCATGTCGCCCTGCAGTCATGAAGAGGCCGACACAACAATCTTGTTGGACACAGAAAGATAATGGTACACACAAGTGTTGGTGGTTCAAAAGTTAGACTTTGAAGAACTTTGGATAGAGTCCCGGCTCATGAGATCACCAAGTTCCTCGGGCCAGAAAAAGCGTGAGCTCTACCAGCCTTCCATGCCTTCAGTGGGTGAGATAACATTCTGTGTTTCAATGGAAAAGGCAAGAAAACGACATGGAGTACCTGGAAGAGCTTTCCTGCTGTGACTACAGCATTCCTTCATTTGGGTAAACCAATGCAGTCGAGTGACGAATGCCTTCATCCAGTGCTCGAAAAGTACACAGTGCTCATGTTTGACTGTGCTAGCAAAGAGTTTTAATATTGCCAGAAAGGAGCTGTTTACAAACAAGGGAAAAGGTATTGATGGCCTACCTCCTACAGAAGCAGCACTGCTTCAATATTGCAAAAGAGCGGCCTATCACGCATGATTTTGGGTCAAACCTGTCATCCAACTCCGCAACTAACTTGCCCCGTTGAATGGGGATGGTGCAAAACCGACAGCAGTGTCTAGCAGCCACTGTGAACTACTCTTCTGGAGGCGATGGTCAGTTGCGTTGAGCTGCTACGGTGCAATTGCAGCAAGTCCAGTCACTGCGACAAGGAAGATGACGATGGGACGAAAAAATGTGACTGTTCCAGAAATAGACTCAAGTGTCGATGCAACGGAGAATGCAACAACAATGATGATTGTTAACTGTATTAAACAAACATGGGACAGCATTTGGAAGTAGTACATAGTTTCATATTAATCTTCTTAAGTGGTTATTCTGCAGTATTCTGTTCTGGTCACTATTCTATTTTAAATACATGTAAACCGGAAGTTGTTTGGCGGCCATCTTGAAAATTGATCTGAACCTGTAGACTTTCTTGGTGCCTCTGGTACTGAGATTGTTTGTAACATTAAGAAGTCCATTTGCACCAAGTTTCATACTTATACCATAAAAAGTCAAATTCTTACACATATACACCCCACTGTTATATTGCTGAAATACAGTATGTTTTTTATATATGTATTTTATAAACAAACATATTATGGATTTGTGTAAAATATGTTAGGTTGTTTCATACATCCTGACTGTATCTAAAGTAAAAATCCAGTAAATGTGTGGTGTCTTTTACAAGGGACATAATAATAAAAAAAGAATATATACATTTGTAAAAATCTATTGCAACTGATGGACCATCAAGAAATACCTCAAGTCTTTCCTGAAAAAGGTCTGTGAGTTTTTGCCTTGTTTCGGTTTTGCTGCTAGTTTGACATCAAGGTGTTTTAAAATAAATGTAATCTTTTGAAATATTTAGAATGGTGACATGAAAAATCAATGGACTTGCACCAATTTGAGCACAAGCTGAGGCAACCACTGTGTCTACCTTTATAAAATAATAAAATAAAATCATATAGTAATAATGTACGCAGCAGATGATGTGGTAGCTGTTAAAGGGCACTGAAAATAGAAAATCATTAATTAAGGAGATGAACATGCCTTGGGTTTACTGTTTGCGAGTCTTTGCCATCCTCCTCTGATGCCGTTGTTTTGTTTTCCAGGAGTGAGCTTGTTGGTCCCAGCAGGAGCCGTCCCCCAGGGAAGAGTCTATGAGATGTATGTGACAGTGCACAGGAAAGACAACATGAGGTAACTGCCCAGCTTTTTTGGTATGTCAATTAAAGTGTACCCAGTATATTTATGTTTTAATGGGATGGATTTTTGGTGACTTTTTTTAAAATTTAAGCTCATCTGCACTACGTCAAAGAAGTCAAATTAATAAAGTTTCCAGAGAAAAGAAAGTTTCTGAGAATTGCTACCGTAGTTTTTGTAGGCGATGCGTAATATAAATTGTACTAAACTCATTAACAGACTGAAAATAACTACTGATCTACTTAAAAATGTAGACAACCATTCCTCAAATCCAGCACCAGAATTTCTAATACGGGCATTGGTATTGGCCGCTAAAAATTAATTTTTTCTTCGTTGATATGGGGCAGCAGTGTGGAGTAGTGGTTAGGGCTCTGGACTCTTGACCGGAGGGTTGTGGGTTCAATCCCAGGTGGGGGACACTGCTGCTGTACCCTTGAACAAGGTACTTTACCTAGATTGCTCCAGTAAAAACCCAACTGTATAAATGGGTAAGTGTATGTAAAAATAATGTGTAAAAAATAATGTAATTGTATGTAAAAATAATGGGATATCTTGTAACAAATGTTAGTCGCCCTGGATAAGGGTGTCTGCTAAGAAATAAAGAATAATAATAATAATGAAAAGAATGGCCGATCGCATCAGGCTAGATTGTTCACAAGCAGGAAATTAGGAAGATAAAATTACTTCTGATGTTGCTAGTGGGACACTTGTGCAAAGATAGTAGAACCAAGTTGTTGAATGTTGGACAAAAAGAAAATGTAACAGCTTTTGAAATGAAGATTGCATATTTTATTAATGTTCAAATAGGTGGGACAGTTTCAAGGGCAGATAGATAGATAATTGCTGTCCCTTTGATTTTAAAAGCCAGTGTCTGATGTTTTTGTTATTACCCAGACCGCCAGTGGAGGATGTCCAAACTGTGTTGAGTCCCGTGGTGACCTGCGGACCTCCAGGTGCCTTACTCACCAGGCCTGTCATCATCACAATGCACCACTGTGCAGAGGTCAACATGGAAGACTGGCAGATCCAACTCAAGAACCAATCACAGCAGAGACAGTGGGAGGTGAGAGGCCAATATAGGAAAGAAACAGAACCGAAACAAACCCAAAAAAGGCTTGATTTGCTATTTGAGATATTGAAGGCTGTGTAAGTGTCTTAACCCTTTCAGGACCAAGCATTTTTCAGTGGGATGCTCCCCCAGGACCAGCTGTAGTTGACTCTCTTTTGTTTGTTTTTTCATTTATTATTCTTTTTAGAAGTTAAGTATTTTTTAGTATGTATTCTGCATTACCCAAAGCACCTTACAATACTTCCTGAAATTTTTTTGGCAAATTACAAGACATTGTTTCACCTGAGTGATTGCAATGACATAATACACGTTTATTCTCAGGGTCTTTATATACAATAATGGACACTACTTTCGATTTATTTTGTAAAAAATAAATTTTTATAAATAAAATAATAGTTATTCATTCCACTATTATCAGTAATAAGGACAAAAAGTACCTGATACATTTTGTTCATAAAATAGTATCTGCTTATATTCACTCGTTTCTTGATATTTATAAATGTTGTAAAAACATATATATTAAAACACATGAGACAGAATAAATGTTATAATATAATTATAAGTCAAATACATCATTTACAGTGTTTTTGTATTAGCTCCAAACAAGTTCCTGTGATGTTTTGTTTCTGCTTTTGTCTCTTCCTGGCTGCTGTAAACTGTCTCCACCCTTTAGACACCAAATGCCCATCTCTGTGATGTCACACGAAAAAAAAAAACTATCAGGAAGTGAACTTTAGTCCCTTCCCTATCCATTGATATGTTTCAAGCTTGTACTGCAAAGTACAGTGTCCCTGTAAAGCATCAAAACAAAGTGCTTTTTTATCGTGTTTACATGATCGGGGTCCTAGAAATCCACTTCAGTATGATCGTGTTAACACGATCCCGGTCTTTAAAGGGTTAAATATAAGTAATGCTAGAGGAAACCATCCTTCAAATCCAATTCAATGTATAGTCAAACCCATTTACAACGTACCTGGGATATAACATACACACTGCTATAAAGAACCAGCATCATGGAACCAAATAAAATCGTATTAAATCCTGTTTAAATTCTCCTTTTAGTATGTACTGTGATAATGCATACTTCCTGTTATTATGCACGCACCGCGATGGCACGCAGTGGTCTGTGCTGCACATATTGCATACTCGTAGTCCTACTTCTTGCTGTTTGAACTTGACCTTACCCTCTATTGCTGTAATTTAAGCAGAATTATCATGGCCAGCGCTAAACGATCGTCAATTTCACTTAAGGACAAACTGTACATTATTGAA
This sequence comes from Acipenser oxyrinchus oxyrinchus, assembly GCA_030684275.1. NCBI lineage: Eukaryota > Metazoa > Chordata > Actinopteri > Acipenseriformes > Acipenseridae > Acipenser > Acipenser oxyrinchus. The sequence goes on from CM060248.1 coordinate 44,831,211, forward strand.
GAAATCTTAAATGGATGAAAGCAGTCAGAATGATGTTGTCAAAGAGCTCAAGTTTAAAAAGCAGCAGTCGCTGAGGCAGTCGTCTAAGGCCTTGTCCACATTAGAGGAAAAAAATCGACAACCGAGTCCAAAACCCATTTACCTGAACCCTAGCCCAACAGTGTTAGAGCGTCCAGATTGCTGTAATGAAACTGGGTTAGTTTAACCCAGCTGTTGTTGAAAAAACACTTCACTGGATGACTGTATCCCAGGGGATTATGCGCACAATATTCATTAAGTGTTTTTCTCTTGCACCCCATTTTCAAATCATACTAGTAACTGTCACTGTATACCTAAAGCAAAAGCTTACGTACACCTTAACCTGCTCATTTCAAAGTAGTGAGAGCGTTCTAGCACTGTTTCAGTCAATGAGATCTGTCAGAACAGGGTGAAACTACAGTACTAACGGACCACTGAGATGATTGACAGCGACTCCCAGCCATTCAGAGCGGAACAGACAGCAAGTATAAAAACTACACAGACTAGAGAGGATTTCTAAATGATTATTTTTGGTAAAAAAAAAAATAGCGAGTGTTTTTACCAACAGTTATCATATATAAATTTATTTCAGTCGAACTCATTTTTTGGAGGAATTCGACATTTAACAAGCTTTACCGATTTAATGTTGAAAAGTAGCAAGCCTAAGCATAAGTAAATAACTAAACATCATAAATAACAGGAAATGTTTTTGAAGTTCATACCGCAATTTTTTTTCTCTTTTTGTTTTGTAATTTATTTTCTGTTAAGTTACAGAATCACCGATCAGCAGTTTTTTTCATTCAGCCATTTTATCTTGTTGTTGGAGGGGAGGGCATTCCTTTGAAAAGGGGCATGACTGACAGTGATGTGAACCAATCATATGACAGAAGGAGACTATTGCCCGGTGGCGTAAGGATGTTAGGGCACAAGTTCAATCTAGTTTTCCTCTTATGATGAGGTTTTAACCAATCTCTCTCTCTCTCTCACATAGAGGAAAGCAATATCTAATTCTATTTTCAGTAAATGCTTAAAGAAACAACCAAAACTCTTTAGATTTTAACTTTGAAGTACAGCACAACATTTTTTTAAATAAATAAAGCACATGCATGATGATGAAAAACAAATAACAATCCTAGCCTGAATGAAAAATCATTTATAAAATACTTTTGTAAATCTCCAGGATGTGGTTGTTGTTGGCGAGGAAAATTTCACCACCCCCTGCTACATCCAGCTGGACATGGAAGCCTGTCACATCCTCACAGAAACCCTGAGTACCTACTGCCTGGTGGGCCAATCTATCAGCAAAGCTGCTGCCAAGCGCCTCAAGCTGGCCATATTCGGCCCTGTCTCCTGCACAACCTTGGAGCACCACATCCGTGTGTACTGCCTGGACGACACACAAGATGTGCTCAAGGTAAATGGTCCAGCCTCAAGCAGAAACCTACCATCTTTATGCCTATGACAGTTGTGAGTAGGTAACAGGGCTGGCGACAAAGGATCCTGATAGTTTTTTTAAAGGATATCCTTGTATATAATAGGGAAACAAAAATGTGAAAGTGACTTTAATTTGGAAAAAAAACAATGATGCATGTGAAAATAGTAATTAGGGCTTCGAAGGTTCATTCACTAGCCAGGAATTCGAAGATAGTTCAAAACCTTTGAAGGTTCGTCAGGCAGCATTCACACACTCTCTGTTAACAGAAACCGTTTGACAATGTGTGAATACTATAAATAACACATTAAATGTCACTCATATGTGAAATGTGAAAGGCTTACACGTGACACGTAAAAATGTTTTATCCCATCTCCAGCAGTTGGGAGTGGGGATTCTGTTCCTGCAGGAGATGCATTTACGAACCTCTGACCACTTCCGCATTCACAGGGACTGCGTGGGGCAGCTCTTCTATTCAAATTTTCATGGCAGGGTCAGGGGTGCTGCAATCCTGATCAACAAATCCATTCCATTTGTCCCTTCCCAAACTATTGCAGTCCCAAACGGCTGCTAACTTTACCCCCCTTTTAGAACGTACTAAACAAGACTTCAACCGTTGGTCATCCTTATCTAGTTCACTTACTGGCAGAATAAACTCTGTAAAATTGAATATTCTTCCCAAGTTTTTATACGTCTTACAATGTATTCCTATTTCTATTCCAAAATCTATTTTCCATATCCTTAACTGTTCAATCTCTAAATTTATTTGGAATAATAAGATGCCCCGTATTCGCAGAGAATCCTTGCAGAGATTAAAGCCTACAGGAGGATTGGCTCTTCCATAACTCCAGCTCTATTACTGGTCTGCCGCAGTGTTTTGCATTTGTTACAACTGGGTTCCAATCTGGATAGACCTAATTGGCTGCATATAGAGGAAAGATCTAGTAAAGCCTCCTCACTATCTGCTCTTTTATGTGCCCCACTTCCATTATGTGTATCTAAATTTAGTAAGAACCAACTTGTTGGTCATTCTCCAGATCTGGGCACAGTTTAGACAGCATTTTGGGTTGCACTGCAAGACTCCGCTTTCCGTTTTTGGCTCAATAATGGCATTTCTTAAAGACTTATATATTGATGATAATTTTGTCTCATTTGAACAGCTGTCACAAATTCGGAATGCCTCGAACACATTTCTTCCGATACTTGAAAATCATAATTTTGTACGTAATACAGTTGTGCAGTTTCCCTCTCTGCCCCCTTCATCCCCAGTTGATTCTATTCTATTCTTCATCTAAAGGCATTATGTCTACCATCTACAGCCATATTTTAACACTAAGTTGTCCTTCACTAAATATATTAAAAACCTTATGAGAACAGGATATTGAGTCTGACATCTCGGACGGCATCTGGGAATCTATTCTGTACACAGTACATTCTTCTTCATTCTGTGCACGTCATGGGCTAATCCAATTTAAAGTTTTACACCGTCTTCACTTTTCTAAAACTAAATTAGCCAGAATCTACCCTGGATTGGACCCGACCTGTGACAGATGCAAACAAGCACCTGCCTCTCTATTTTATATGTTTTGGTCCTGTCCCGAGCAGGCACCTTTTTGGTCTTCCACTTTTGAAACTTTTTCTCAAGTGTTAGACACACCCATTGATCCCTTACCATTTGTTGCTGTCTTTGGAGTTGTATCCAAAGGAACTGGTCTGTCTAGGATGCAGTCTTACACTCTGGCCTTTGCAACTTTAATAGCTAGATGCCAAAATTGTATGCTGTTGGAAGCAGGCTGACCCTCCTCTGTATGTCCACTGGATTAGGGATCTCATGTAGATGTTCCAGTTGGAGAAAATTAAATTCACAATCTGCAGAGCCAATGACAAATTCTACTCTGCCCGGCAGCCTTTCCTATCCTACTTTGCCTCTCTTCCCTGACCTCACCGCACGGCTCCTGGGTGCTAAGTGCGACAAGCATATCTCTGTCCCTACTACTGTCTCTTCTCTCTTTTCTCTTTGCCTTTTACCCTTTAATTTAGTTATGATTTACAGTACTGTGCAAAAGTTTTAGGCAGGTGTGAAAAAATGCTGTAAAGTAAGAATGCTTTCAAAAATAGACATGTTAATAGATTATATTTATCAATTAACTAAATGCAAAGTGAGTGAACAGAAGAAAAATCTAAATCAAATCCATATTTGGTGTGACCACCCTTTGCCTTCAAAACAGCATCAATTCTTCTAGGTACACTTGCACAAAGTCAGGGATTTTGTAGGCATATAGTCAGGTGTATGATTAAACAATTATACCAAACAGGTGCTAATGATCATCAATTCAATATGTAGGTTGAAACACAATCATTAACTGAAACAGAAACAGCTGTGTAGGAGGAATAAAACTGGGTGAGGAACAGCCAAACTCAGCTAACAAGGTGAGGTCATAGACCATGGCAAGACTGAGCACAGCAACAAGACACAAGGTAGTTATACTGCATCAGCAAGGTCTCTCCCAGGCAAAAATTTCAAGGCAGACAGGGGTTTCCAGATGTGCTGTCCAAGCTCTTTTGAAGAAGCACAAAGAAACGGGCAACGTTGAGGACCGTAGACGCAGTGGTCGGCCAAGGAAACTTACTGCAGCAGATGAAAGACACATCATGCTTACTTCCCTTTGCAATCGGAAGATGTCCAGCAGTGCCATCAGCTCATAACTGGCAGAAAACAGTGGGACCCTGGTACACCCATCTACTGTCCGAAGAAGTCTGGTCAGAAGTGGCCTTCATGGAAGACTTGAGGCCAAAAGCCATACCTCCGACGTGGAAACAAGGCCAAGCGACTCAACTATGCACGCGAAAACACAGGAACTGGGGTGCAGAAAAATGGCAGCAGGTGCTCTGAACTGATGAGTCAAAATTTGAAATATTTGGCTGTAGCAGAAGGCAGTTTGTTCGCCGAAGGGCAGGAGAGCGGTACACGAATGAGTGTCTGCAGGCAACAGTGAAGCATGGTGGAGGTTCCTTGCAAGTTTGGGGCTGCATTTCTGCAAATGGAGTTGGGGATTTGGTCAGAATGAATGGTCTCCTCAATGCTGAGAAGTACAGGCAGATACTTATCCATCATGCAATACCATCAGGGAGGCATCTGATTGGCCCCAAATTTATTCTGCAGCATGACAACGACCCCAAACATACAGCGAAAGTCATTAAGAACTATCTTCAGCGTAAAGAAGAACAAGGAGTCCTGGAAGTGATGGTATGGCCCCCACAGAGCCCTGATCTCAACATCATCGAGTCTGTCTGGGATTACATGAAGAGAGAGAAGCAACTGAGGCTGCCTAAATCCACAGAAGAACTGTGGTTAGTTCTCCAAGATGTTTGGGCCAACCTACCTGCCGAGTTCCTTCAAAAACTGTGTGCAAGTGTACCTAGAAGAATTGATGCTGTTTTGAAGGCAAAGGGTGGTCACACCAAATATTGATTTGATGTAGATTTTTCTTCTGTTCACTCACTTTGCATTTTGTTAATTGATAAATATAAACTATTAACAACAAAACTAAAACAAAACTTGTATTAAAATCCACTACCAAATCGTTATACGTAGCAACTCTGTATGGCACCGCTGCCATGCATTAGCGCAGGGTATATTATGCCAGAGCACTGGGGGGGTACCTATAGCAACTGTATTGCTTCAGTAAAATATGTACTAAATACCTAGTGTACATGAGAAGTGCTGTGGTAGTGTAAGTATGAAACACTAACACTAATCATTTTAATTTCCAAAACTGAGCACCGTCCCCGTCCGTCCCCTCCATCAGCAGAACTTAATTTTTTCATTCGCCATCTTGACAGCAAAGTGCTGTATACCATAAGTTGTATTGAAAGAAAAGTCTCGAAAACCCTCTGTTTGGGATTTTTTTTGTTAAATGTCCACACTCTCACTTGACAAGTGTAAATTCTTCTTCTTATTATTATTATTGTTAGTTGGCCGCCACTGCGCCCTTACCTGACCCATGTTCTGACAAGGCTTTCCAGCACACACAGCTTCACTGGTACAGTAGGCAGGTTCACTTCAGACAACATGTGTAGGAACCACTGGGCAGGTGAGGTGAGGTCTAAAACCAGAACAACCATAGTTGTTTTCATGTTGTAATAGAATGATATGTGAATTGGAAAAGCTAATTAAAATAGTTGGAATATTAGCACGTCTGGAGTGAGACAAGTTATTTATTGTTTACTTTTCCAAGTATACAAATATTTACAACGGTCATAACCATTTCAGCTTTTTTCTTTCTTTTGTTCGGAACCCCTAAAGGTACATGGTGTAAAAATTAAAATGGGAGGGTACTATCTTGTGCGCACAACTTACTAGAATATTGTAGCGTTTCACAGGCAGTAGAAAGGAAGGAAGGAGACAACAACTTGGACTAATTAGCTGTCATTTATGTATTTATTTAAAATGTTCTATCCTTTAAAAAAAAAACCTTTTTCATTTTTACAGAACTGCCTCATTAGTCATAGTTGTGCCCCCCTTACTGACTCTCTGCACCACCCTTTGCGCACCACTGCCCTAGTGTATTCACAACTATACTGTATGTATTGTGCGTCACAGTTCACACAGAAGGAGGGTTCTGAACATAAATGATCAGTCAAATGCTGCAAATCCATAATTCTTTGTGAGCAATTTATTACATGATTTTTGGTAATATTAATTATCATGCACATTATATTGTTTGTAATACGCTATCATACACAATATATTAGTATTATGAATATAGATATTTTATGCTTATGTTTTAAAGTGTATGTAATGCATATAAAATAAATATATACTGACTAATATCTTAGCTGTAAATATTTAAAAGAGGTACACTTTCATTTGTTGCTACATCAACTTCTGGTGTCCCCATTGGAGATAGCGCTGTCAATCATGGTACTGCACCCAGGGTTTAGCTTCACAGAGTGAGTTAAGGTCAGAAGCATTTTTAAAAAGTGTTAAAATAAGTCGTAAAAAATTAAATGGATAAAGTCAGGATCCACAAGAACCACAAGACTTACGTGACTTAAGAAATTCTAATTAAATTACCCACAGAGAATTATTAAACTGAGGAATACCCACTAACCTGGTGGTGGAGACCCAACTGCACATGCGTAACTTTTGAGTTAGTAAAAAATAAACCATGCATGTGCGAAGAAATATTAAAATAACTCGCTAAATACTTTAACAATTCTACTGGTTCCAAAAAAAGGCACTCCTAGTCATTTAGTACTATCCGTCTGCCGGGTATGGTGTTTAAACACACAGCTGTTTTTGAGTGACAAAATCGAGTTTAAACAAGGCTCTGCCAGCCACTCTTACCTATAACAGCACTATTACTATAACGGCGCTATTATAATATCGCAAGCAGCATCAATTACGGGTACATAACAACGTGCATTTTTATTTCAATTATAAAAACATGATTACTGTTCTATATAACGTATTTTTAAACTACATGTGAATGTTTTATTCCATTTATATGGATTACCTGTAAAATAATATGATTTTCAATCAAATATAAACTAGTAGCTATGGTGACGTAACCAGTAAATTATGCAAATTAGTACCATCGAAGGTTCGAACCTTTCTTCGGTAGTGTGTTCCGAACATTCAAAGGTTAAAATGTACCCTTTGTTACAGTAATAATACTTTTTGTATTGTTTTTAAACACATGCATTACCAGTTCCCATACAGTGGCTCTCAAAAGTATTCACCCCCCTTGGACTTTTCCACATTTTATTGTGTTACAACATGGAATCAAAATGGATTTAATTAGGAGTTTACAGCCATGAGTCTATTTGGATAAGTCTCTACCAGCTTTGCACATCTGGACACTACAATTTTTGCCCATTCTTCTTTGCAAAATTTTTCAAGCTCCGTCAAGTTGGATGGGGACCTTTGGTGAGCAGCAATTTTCAACTCTTTCCACATATTCTCAATTGGATTGAGGTCCGGGCTTTGACTGGGCCACTCCAGGACATTGACCTTTTTGTTTATAAGCCACTCCAGTGTGGTTTTGGCTGTATGTTTGGGGTCATTGTCCTGCTGGAAGATGAATCTTCTCCCAAGTCCCAGGTCTCTTGCAGACTTTAGCAGGTTTTCCTTCAGGATTTCTCTGTACTTTGCTGCATCCATTTTGCCCTCTATCTTCACAAGCTTTCCAGGCCTTGACGCAGAGAAGCATCCCCATAGCATGATGCTGCCACCACCATTCTTCACGGTAGGGATGGTGTTCTCAGGATGATGTGCAGTGTTAGGCTTGTGCCAAACATAGCGCTTAGCGTTGAGGCCAAAAAGCTCTATTTTGGTCTCATCAGACCATAGAATCTTCTTCCACTTGGTCTCAGAGTCTCCACATTTGATGTGAGTTTTTTTCAACAATGGCTTTCTTTTTGCCACTCTCCCATAAAGGCCAGTTTTGTGAAGCACCCGGGCTATTGTTGCCATATGCACAGTGTCTCCCAGCTCAGCCGTGGAAGACTGTAACTCTTTAGAGTTGCCATAGGCCTCTTGGCACCCCCTCTGACTAGTGCCCTTCTCGCCCAGATACTCCGTTTTTGAGGACGGCCTGTTCTAGACAGATTCACAGTTGTGCCATATTCTCTCCATTTCTTAATAATGGACTTTACTGTGCTCCGGGGGATATTCAATGCCTTGGAAATGTTCTTATATCCTACCCCTGATTGGTGCTTTTGAAGAACCTTATTCCGGATTTGCTTTGAATGTTCCTTTGTCTTCATGATGTAGTTTTTGTTAGGAAATGTACTCACCAACTGTGGGACCTCCCAGAGACAGGTGTATTTAACCTGAAATCAAGTGAAACACCTTAATTGCACACAGGTGGACTCCATTCAACTAATTATGTGACTTCTAAAGACAATTGGTTGCACCAGAGCTTATTTAGGTGTGTCATAGCAAAGTGGGTGAATACTTATGCAATCAATTATTTTCTGTTTTATATTTGTAATTAATTTAGAACAATTTGTAGATTTCATTTTTCACTTTGACATTATGGACTTTTTGTGTTGATCACTGGCAAAAACTCCTAATTAAATCCATTTTGATTCCATGTTGTAACACAATAAAATGTGGAAAAGTCCAAGGGGGGTGAATACTTTTGAGAGATACTGTATTTGGCTATTTGGATGTGTTGGGAGGGAATGAGACTACAGTATGTTATTGGGGTTTTTTTTTGTCTCTAAAACAATGATTACATGTGCGCACAGGAGGTTTTACAGATGGAAAAGCAGATGGGAGGAAAGCTGTTGGATGAACCAAAGACTCTTAACTTTAAGGACAGCACCCACAACCTTCGGCTGTCCATTCACGATATCCCACATTCTCTCTGGAAGAGCAAGCTGCTGGCCAAGTACCAGGTAAATCGACTGCAAATATAAGTATAAGATGTCAATCAATCCTATTGTTTTTTTGTATTGACTAATTTTGCTTGGTTACAATAAATTACACTTACCTTAAATGTAGCTCCTTGTGACCTACTCTTTCAGCGGCATCTTTAAAGACATCAGGCCCGGTTTTTGGTTTCATTTTCAGTGGAAATGCCAAAATCCGCAGAATTCTTCCACCTCTTAATCTGTTAAAAAATATTCACCTGTTTTCTAACATGATCCTCCGTTTTATCCAACGGCGGATCACATTTCATGCATAATTTTCTGCGGCACTAAATTAATAAGTAATGAGCATTTAAGCGGTTTTATCCAGCAAAATAATACTTCCGGTTCAATTGTGTTAGCAAATGCTATATAGACATGACCTGCATAAGAACAAATACCAGAACAAGATCTGACCACCCCTTCATATCACAGTGAGACTAGTTTGAAGGTAGCCCCAAATGTGTTAAACTATACTTTGGAAATAAAAATGTAACACTCGAACGACCGCGTTTATAAGCATACCTAGAACAACCATGACCGGTCAATTTGACTGGCGTATTAACCCTTTGCGGTCCTATGTCGGACCTGGTCCGACATCGCAATTTTCCCTTTCCGGTCCAATGTCGGATCCTGTCCGACATCATCAAAAAGATGCAAAAAACCGGTTTCTAGTCGTTTTTTCTCCGAAAAAGCCGAGAAAACCATTCATTGGGCAAGTGGGAGGCGACAGGATCCGGAGACAAGCCGAAAAAAAGGAAGTATCTCATGACTAGTCATAATTGCCCCTGGCATCAGATAACGGCGGCCATAAGGAAACAAGCTGGCTGCTACTGCATCAGCGCTCAGAGAATATCACGGACATTTGCAGAGCTTTTTTCAGATGTTATAGTAATATAATAATGACTTGGATCGCATTATTGAGGCGTTTGGTGATAAAACGAGTGATCAGGAGATGATTGATCGGTATGTTTGACTATTACTATTATAATTATTATTTGTAAGACAGCAGGGCGGGGGTTAAGTTCCTCCCTGCAGAAAAACATGTGAAAATGCACTCCCAGGGCAATTGTTAATTGATTTATTGTTTAATTATCCCCTGCACCTGGGCGGCAATTGTAAATTAGTACCAGGTGCAGGGTATAAGAGAAGAACAGTTACTTAGTTCGAGGCTGCTGAGTAGAAGGAGGCAGAAGAGGTGCTCTGCTTCCGAGCAGTCGAGAAAAAGGTGGATGCAGTTTAAACCGGTGAGGTTTTGTTTTGTTGTTCTGTGTTTGGTGGGGAACGGCTTAGCCAGTCCCACTTATAGTCAGGGTGTTCGGAGAGTTTAGTTAGTGCTCGTGAAGAGCTAGGTGTTTGTTTTGTGTTTGTTTCATTTTGTGAATTAAAAATAGCGCCAGCGATAAAAATCCATTCCTGTGTGTGTGGGGTCAGTTTTTAAAGGGGCAACGAACCCGAGTGGAAGCAGCTTGATTACATATTATTATTATTTATTTCTTTGGCATATGTGAAAGCTATAGCTTAACGAAAGGGTGGGGCGGGGCTGGAGATGCCTAGTGAGTGCTTTGTTGATATGCAGGGCCTTTTAAACCCGTTTGACTGTGGAAAAGAAATACTTTTAAACAGCGCGTCTAAAATTAACTGCACGTGTGAAAATAAATTGGACCTGACGCGCCTGACACGCATTTAATAAATGGACTGCAAAGGGTTAAAAACAACATAAATATTATAATGAAAGGACAAACAATTAAATATAAGTCGAAGTTTTATTCAGGAGCAACATATAAACCATCTACACAACTGAAACATTGTAAATAAACCGACATTTGAACACAAATGTGTTTATATACAGATATATTACATAACGTGCATCCTCAAAAAACGGTAAAATTAAATAAACAAATATTTGAAAATAAATGTGTGTATATTCAGGTATATCTTATACATACAAACTGTACAATTGAAACAATGTAAATTTATATATATATATTGTGAAGGATTTCACCACTCACGGGTTCGTGCCCCTTTAAAAACTACGACCCAGCACACAGAAATGGATTTTTCAAGCTGGTTGCCTAATATTTTAATAAACACAAAAATAAATACAGCAAAACAAAACAAACAAACACCTAACTCAGATTTGGAGCACTTACTACACAGGTAATTTCCTGACTAACTTGCAGGACGGCTAAGCCGCTTACCTGGCGCATAAACAATATGCTCTTCACCTCCTCCCCCTGGCTCAGGGCAGGCTCACTCCTCTGGGCTCCGGAAGCGGCTCCTCCCTCTGGGCTCCGGAAGCGGCGGCTCCTCCCTCTGGGCTCCGGAAGCGGCGGCTGCTCCCTCTGGGCTCCGGAAGCGGCGGCTCCTCCCTCTGGGCTCCGGAAGCGGCTGCTCCCCTCTGGGCTCCGGAAGCGGCGGCTCTTCCCCTCTGGGCTCTGGCAGCGGCAGCTCCTCCCCTCTGGGCTCTGGCAGTGGCGGCTCCTCCCCTCTGGGCTCTGGCAGCGGCAGCTCTTCCCCTCTGGGCTCTGGCAGCGGCGGCTCCTCCCCTCTGGGCTCTGGCAGCGGCAGCTCCTCCCCTCTGGGCTCTGGCAGCGGCAGCTCCTCCCCTCTGGGCTCCCACCTTTGTAGCAACAGCTCCTGTGTCTGCCTCTCCATCCTTGCCGTCTGCTCTATTTGAGCAGCAGTATTGCGGTTGATCATTGCGATCAATTCTTTAAAATCCATTTTCTGGGTCGTAGGGGCGCCCACACTTTCTGACACCATATGTGAAGGATTTCACTACTCACGGGTTCGTGCCCCTTTAAAAACTACGACCCAGCACACAGAAATGGATTTTCAAGCGCGGTTGCGCTAATATTTTAATAAACACAAAAATAAATACAGCAAAACAAAACAAACAAACACCTAACTCCGATTTGGAGCACTTACTACACAGGTAATTTCCCTGACTAACTTGCAGGACGGCTAAGCCGTTTACCTGGCATACAAACAAAAAACCCCACAGGTTTACACAGCACTTACTTCAAGGACTGCTCGGAAGCAGAGCACCTCTCCTGCTTCCTTCTACTCAGCAGGCCTGAGCAGACTGACTGCTTCCCTTAAATACCCTGCACCTGGCTCTAATTTAATAATAAGCACCAGGTGCAGGGAATGATCCATAATAAAACAATTAACAGAAATAATTAAACAATAAAGTAAAACAATTAAACAATGCAAAAGGTGCATTTTTTTCCTTCAGGGAGGTTTTAACCCCCTCCCTGCTGTCTCACACATCCCGCTGCCTTACAATATATATATATATATATATATATATATATATATATATATATATATTTAAATAAATGAGTTTATGTTGCCTACATAACAACGTGCATATATGCAACTGAAGCTATGCATTTATATACAGACATACTATAATCGAAATGACATAAATAAATAAACATTTGTACAGAATGGGCTTCAGTCAAATGTGTGTTATACATTTATATTATGTACATACAAAACTGTACAACTGAAAATATGTAAATAAGTATCAAAATGTTTTAAAATGAATGGGTTTATATTGCCTACATAACAACGTACATATACGCAATTGAAGCTATGCATTTATTTACAGACATTCTATAATTGAAGTGACATGAATAAATAAACATTTGAACAGAATGGGTTTCATTTGTGCTGGCACAAATCACACAGATACAACTTTTCAAAATATGCAGTGCACTTACCTCATTGTCCGTCTCTGCTGCATCAAAATTTTGTTTGGTAAAATGTGCAGAAATTCCAAACACTCTTTTCTGTTCTGCTTCTTTAGCGATCCATTTGCAGCTTGTATTGGGGTAACACTGAATTGCTTCGAAAAACGTGTGACTTATAGTAACCAGTTCAGACAGACTGCCTGGCAACGTGAGCTGTCAAGGCTGATTGATGGGCTATCAGAGGCTCAATACGGCTCTGATTGATAAACTCAAACAATACCACAACATTTAATTGTTATAATGTTTTATATGTAGAGGCCAATTTGACCACGCCTGGTCGGAATAGGTATGACAGTATTTTGTCTCGCTAATTTTTGCAGCTACGCGATTCTTTCTTTGTCAAGGGAATCAGTAGATATATTTAGGAAAAGTCAGGAAAGCACAGCTCTGTATCTTAAACACACACAGCAATTTAAATTTGAATTCCAAAAATGGTCAAAATGACCGCCTTGGTCATTCTAGTGTTAAAAAGTAAGAAAGAAAGAAATAAATAAATAAATAAACGCATTACAGACATGCTTTTGAATAAAATCATCAAACCATCTGATTTATTTATTTATATATTTCAGAAGTACTAAAGTGGGCTAAGTAATGTTTAATTGTTAAGTCAGTATTGCAACAAGCATAATATCAAAACATTCCAAAATCATAAATATGCACTAAAATATGGAACAGTGCTGAAACAAAATGGTACAGCAAGTATCGCATATGCATCGAAATACTGAATTGTTAAACTGAAGACAGTCCCTGAAGAGAAATGAAAGCTAACTTACTTTTAAGGAACGTATTGTATTTATTGTATGTTCATCCACAATTTTAAACACTCAGTTATAAATCCTACATAAAACTAAAAACAACTGTGTACAATTCTACTCAAATATCATGTTTATATATTAGGTGGATGGTTTGGTCATTGTATTTAAAAGCATATGTCTGCAACGTATTTATTACCGCATTAACACGTTGGCTTCTTATTCGGTCAGCTTCTTATTCACATCCCAGCTTCTTATTTGCTAATATGCACAAATGTAACTAAAATTGAATAAGTAACTGGGCCCTGGGGTATTTCAGGGGTTAAATTGCCTCGGGCTGCTCATTTCAAAGTTAATACAAACACAGGGGGATCCCCTCTATGTCACCCATAAGTATGTATCCAAAATTTAATTTGGTACAAGAACAGCAGGCAAACATGGCACACATAGCAATATTAACATTGGGTTTAGTGCAACATCCATGTGGATTCTTCTTCCCTGTCTAACATGGAATTTGCATTCCTTTGTTATCTTGTCTAATAACCCATTTTTAACTTTTGTACTTTGTACAGACCTGAACAGAAAAAAGTCCATTTAGCATGCTGTTGTAAAATCACCTGTCCAAGTTTACTACTTTATTCTGCACCATACAGAAAGTATGTTTTCCTTGTTGAAGTTTTTATTTCTACTTTTCAAAGGTAAGCCCAACATATGCCTGAAGTGCAAGACAATGTGTACACTGTATCATTCTACCTCCTCAATGACATTTTAGTCCAGTAGTATATTTATAGACCTTATAGTTTCCTCCAGAATGGTTTGTTAAATTGACTTGTTCTTGTTCAGGTCTGTCTCAGTATACTAAAAGGGAAAGCACAAAACTTAAAAATGGGATATTAGAGAAGATAACAAAGGAAAGCGAATTCGATGTTAGACAGGGAAGAAGAATACAGATGGATCACGCACAGGGTTTCCACTTCTGCATCCCTGCTTTGAAATGTTGCACTAAACCCAATGTCAATATTGCTATGTGTACCATATCTGCCCACTGTTTTTGTACCAAATTCTGTTTTGGGCCGGGATAAATACACATGGATGACATAGAGAGGTTCCCCTGTGTTTGTATTAACTTTGAAATGAGCACCTCTGAAATACTCCAGTTACTTATTCAAATTTAGTTACAGTTGTGTATATTAGCAACGAAGAAGCTGGCTGAATAAGAAGCCAACTTCAGCATCGTCGTATTAAGGGTTTGTTTTTTTTTCCAAAGTAGTCTATAGTTTGACACATTTGGGGCTACCCTGGAGAATAATTCAAATTAGTCTCACTTTGACACGAAGGGATGATCGGAGCTTCTTCAGATCGTAATACACACATACACAGCTGCTTCTAACATAGGATCCATGCTGAATGCCATGGACTCGATCTGACTGGCTGTGACTGGTTTTTTTTACTGGTGGATAGTCGTATTGACTGTGCTGAAGCAGGCAGAAAGCTAACTGGTGGGATTTTACATTATCCACCACTTTCGTCTTTAGAAAATAGTCACAGATTTTTAGATCATTAAGTATTCCACCAAAAGAAACCATCAGAATAACTAATGAACCAATCTAGCGTATAGAGTCCCGTCGTGTTCGGTGGGAAAAAAAGGGGTGCAGAAAAAAACGGTCAAAATAATGCGGTCCATCAGCGGTTCTCCTTGGAATATAACCCCCATTGTAATTACATTTTTTTTTTACAGATGAAAAAAACTAAAGAGACTGACATGCACTACTGGATGTTTGATTTTCTTTACCTTAGCCCCTTTAATACTTATTTAAACAGTGGCTTTATTTATATCATTCACTGTTTAAACTGAATAATTTAAAAGACCCCTATATCTTCAGGCTTGCTTGTCTGAATTTGATGAAGCTTTGCTCAGGTATTTGTTTTATTTTTCTTTTGATATGCTTTCAGGAAATTCCCTTTTACCAGATCTGGAGTGGAGCTCAGAGGAACCTACACTGTGCATTTATATTGGAGCGGTTCAGTTTGACAACCACAAACCTGGCTTGTAAACTGTGTGTGCGGCAGGTGGAAGGAGAGGGACAGATATTCCAACTGAATAGCACTTTGTCAGAGGTAGGAAAATGATTCTCCTTCTTTCTCATACTTTAGTACCATCACAGTATCTGCTGCAGTGTATTTTATATGGCCATTCTATTAAAACATGGCCAATCCTACATAAATATTAAAATACCCTGTTTTAATCTAATCATTTAATCTAATCAACCCTTAACTAGCTCAAGTTGAATTTTAATGTGAACACACTTGAGACCTGATAATGAGGACCATATTATGAATTAATCACATAAAAAGGACATTTCCACGTGTGCAGCGCTCTTACCTGTATGTGCGGGCATAACCCCTGAACTAAAGTGCATGACCTCAGACATCATATCTCCTTGGCAACCTCAAGTTAACAGACAACATTTCCTGAGTTTACAAATGATTAAAATAACTTTTCATTTAATTGTTAACACTGCCTTTATTTGAGCACTAAAAAACATTGTTCTGCACAAGTGTTTTTGTTCTGATTAGCTACAACCTCAGGGGCTAGAATAAGTAAGGACCATGCAGGAGTACAAATTTCTATCTGTATAAATGACCAGTATATGTTACTGAAGTGCAGATATTGATCCAAAAATAAAAGTTTATTTCTCCACTTCTGCACTGTCATTTATATTACAAGCATATATAAAACTAAACATTTTCTAGTTACTAGCATTTTTAATATTCACCTTAAAGAGTTAAAGAACACCCTTTCGTGTTTATTTAGTGTGGTATACTTATTGCTGAAATATATTTTTCAACTTAATATCTATTGCTTTGATATTTTTAATCACATATCTTGGATAAACACCAGACATAGGACCGCAAAGGGTTAACAGTGCAGCTGTTTAGTTTGAAATTGAACATTCTGAAATGGTTCACAAAAATGTAATGGGTGTTTATAGGCTATTATACAGGACCCTATTCACATGACCACTGAAATAAACTGATACGGACCTCACTGTAGTTAATTATATGTAAATATAATGTTTCTTTTTTTAATTTCAAATAGGTTTATTGTTGTTTTTTTGTTGTTGTTTCTTAATTAAGTTAGTTTTTTTGTAATGGGATTGAAATTACAGGAAAAATAAACCCATAATGTTACACAATTGAGAACGAACAACTTAATTTTGTACTTAAAAGTTAATCCTTTATTCCTTTCGCAAAAAATGGGATTGATTTCTATATTTATGAATACAATCACTTATTTTCTTTATAGTAGACACATCCTATGTTCCATAATGCTAGTTTCTGGAAAGCAATGCAGCTCTCAACAAAGATATTATGTTAATTGAGAGGAACGGTAGTTCCTTGCGCCAAGTTATCAGCGAGAACTGCCAGAGACTCTATACAGCAAGGATAGTCTACGTGTTTTCAGGGTATTGCCGCAGAAAAAGTAAATCAGCTGAAAGCACCATTTCACTTTTAATTTGTAATTCCCAACACTCTTCGGTGAAATGTAGAAAAAAAGTCAATACCTGTCATACAGTAAGAGAAATAAGTCGCCAAAGTAAGGTAAAAATGTCCTTCTTCTTTTTCTCCCGTTTCTTTGCAGATTTTTGCAGACCCCAGGCACTTTAATCCATGCATATGTATATTACAGGACATCCGAGTTTAATGACCATTAACTTGTTTTGTCAACATGGAAATATACCATGTCTGAAACAAAAACACATTGGAAATGTGAAAAAATGCCAAGTTATCAGAAGTGCCCAGCCACTTAAAGTGGAGATATCAAAAACACAAGAAACCATTGGCTTGTGTTTTTCAGACACAATAAAAGCAGATCGAACTTGCATCAAAAACACAGTTGCCCCAATGGTTTCTTGAAACCTGGCTTTTGTTTTTGATATCTCCACTTTAAATGGCTGGGAATCTTTGTTAACTTGGTGTTTTTCACATTTCCAATGTGTTTTTGTTTCAGATTCCATTCAATACTGATGTGTGGGGTCATGGACACCACTGGTGTTTTGGTGTAGTAATCTATTCTACACATGAAATAGTAATTCTTGATTCTAAAAACACACAAAAAAACAAGAGCTCATGCACATGGTGAAGTATTGTTACTTATCGTTGCTGCCTGCTATCAGATAGCCAATGGAACTTTCAGTAAAGAGGGGCGGAATGTGTTCCTATGTTCCGATGCAGTGCAGCAAAATAATTCATATGACTGTGGGTTGTACACAATTTTGAATGCGTTTACAGTCATCACAGGTGAAACATATGCATATGTAATGAGTATGTCTGTTCACAAATGGATAGCAGTGATTATTTCAGAACACAAACACTGCAATTGCAAAAGGCAGAATAGGACAGCTCCACTTTCCTATTCAGATCAGCACAAAACCCTTCTGGCAAGATATGTGCATGCCTCAAAGAAAAAACACTCATGCACTACTTATCTACACTTACAAACCATGACAACAGCAGTTGGTCTACCTTCAGCTGTGGACTGCATGGTTCTTTGTTGCCAATGTAGGAAGTAGTACCATGGGGCTTGCATTTCAACATACACCACAAAACTTCTCATTTGTGACACATGGTTGTAAATCAAAATATTTGTGTTCAGGATTATAAAATATGAGCTGTTATTCCATAGTATTTAGTTTTACTAGTTTTTTTCGCTATTCCATGCCTCATTCCAAGGGAAACAGCTGTCATTCCACTTTTATTTTGCATATTCGTTCACCTGTAAGCAGTGGCATGAAGGGTTTTAAGATATGTGGTTGGCTATTAAAATATGTGGTTGGCTATTAAAATTATGAGCTGTTATTTTTTCATGTATCAGTATTTTCCAGATTTTTCTGTATTCCAAGCATATCATTCCATGGAAAACAGATGTCATTCCATGTCATTCCACTTTTATTTTGTGCATTAGTTTATTCGTAAGAAACAGTATTAGTGGTTTTAAGATTCCTCTTAGGGATTTTCTGATACAAGCTTTCATTCCTTATTCATCTTTTTTGTCATTATATTCAATGGGCATTCTTTCCTCCATCATATTCAATGGGCATTCCTTTCTCCATTGTAGTCAATGGGCATTCGGT
The DNA here is from genome assembly GCA_030684275.1 of Acipenser oxyrinchus oxyrinchus. Lineage (NCBI taxonomy): Eukaryota > Metazoa > Chordata > Actinopteri > Acipenseriformes > Acipenseridae > Acipenser > Acipenser oxyrinchus. Next base: position 44,849,728 of record CM060248.1, read on the forward strand.
TTTGTCATTGTCTGTCCCGAAATTACAGTAGTCTAACTGATTAAAAAGCTACATTTTATCAAAACATTTTTCTATCTCAATTTTGTTTTCTATCTCAAAGCTTTTTCGGTAAAGAACAAAAGCTGCATTAAGTTTTCCAAAATCATTGGTGTCTATGCGATGGGCCTACGTTTAATTACTATTAGCCTGTTATATTTTATTGGGAAAAAATTCCTACCTCACTAACTTCTGGCAATTTTTCACTGCTACCATCTAGTCCTTCCACTTTATTTTTTGAATATCCATTAAAATAAAAAATGTTATTGTATGCATCAACTTAAGCAATGGAATGCATGTAAGCAATGATGCATGTCATGTTAACAGGTTTGGATCAGTTCATTGTGTAAAATAAGGAGGGGTGGAGAATCTGGTGTGTTACAGTCCCAAGAAAACAAGTTACCCAGTATTCTGAATCATAAAACCATTTAAAAAGATTGTTAAGGGGTCGTGAAAGTGGGGCGGACAAATAGATTTGCGAAAAGTGGGTGGGACTTGTCCGCCGGCCCCCAACCCCCAACCCCCTCTCCCCACTTTACAATTGTAACAGCTTTGTCAAAAGCTGTTACAATTTATAACAGTTAGCGTCTTTAAAGAAATCGGCACAAAAATGTATCTCAATTCCACTGCCTTCCAAAGGCTGCACTAGTGCATAAACTGTTTGCCAGAAACAATGAGAAATTTGGCGACTGCCTTTTCAGTGAAACCCTGAAATCAGCGGTAGATCTACCCTGTGTGTGCAGAATTTGTGATGAAAGGACTGACCAAAGAGACACGAGTCAACTTATTATTTACCATTGTTTTGTAAATGTTGAGGCAGGTTCATTCTCAGTTTTTTTAACCTAACAGAAATATTTGGACGCTGTAATGCTGAAAATCTGAGTGTAGCCATATTCAGTTGTTTGGTAAATGAACAAAATAATTATCCAGTACAGAAAATTGTGGGGTTTAAATCGGACGGTTAAGGCCGGCAATGCTAGCACAGCATTATGAAGTATGTTTATTTTATATTATAATTAAATGTATGTAATACTAACAGACATGATATATGATCATATCATGGACATTAGTGAGATTAGTATTTTGTAAAGTGTACGTCATGTAACATGACTGCCGACCCCTGTATATGATGGGTTATTTCAGTTGAATTACTGTAACTGCTCTGTCCGGTGCTCCTCAAGCAAGTTTTTTTGATATCGTGGCACAACCATTTTGATAATTATGGGGGGCAATTACAGCTATAGAAAAAAGTTTTGTAGGACCCTACAGAATTAGCCAGTTTTGCTTCATAAAGTCGAATAAAACCTGCTGAATAATGTTATGTTAACATATTGAATTACATGCCGCATTTTAGTTTTCCATATACTTAATAAAAAACTATAAAAAATTGAAAAATGTGACATTTCAAAATCTAACATGAGATACTGTACTACTATTGTGGCTTACAGTAGATTTTTGTGATTATAATGCTGTAGTTTCTTTGATTAAATGGTGTAAAATATCTAAATTATGTTCATGTAGTTTCTTTTTTTTATTACGTCTCAATCCTAAAATTCTAGGTAATGCAAAACATTTGGCCATAACTGTAGATTTGTTTGACATATGATACGTGTCATTAAGTTTTAATTAAGTGCCACGTCCAGATATGGATGGGATGCGTTGACCACCATGGGTCATTCCATGACAAATCACCCCAAAAAAGTTGGATTTTAAACCGAACATCTCCGATTTACACCAAAGCTCAAATTTACATTACATTATACTGATCAGGTCAAGGGGTCAAAAGGAAGTTACACTGTAACAAAGTTTTTTTTAACCTTTTTTTAATTTAGTAATTGCCAATTATTTTATTATTTTCTCCCAATTTCGCATATCCAATTATTTTTAGGCTCAGCTCAGCTCACCGTTACCACCCCCGTGCTGACTCGCCAATTGTGCGCCACCCTTTGGGATCTCCCATCTATGGTCAGCAATTCAATAGTCTGGACTCGAACTGGCGACTTCCTGGCTATAGGCGCATCGTGCTTTTATCAGATGCGCAACTTGGGAGCCCAGGTTTTTTTTTACCTTTAACCTTGGGTCAAACCCCAAAAATAAAAATATTACCAAGAAAAGGTCAAGCTCGGCTTCGTCTGTTCAAAATTTCAGGATGGTAATATTCTTGGTTTGCTTTGAAAAAATCAAGCATTTAATTTGAATCAGGTGGCACAAATAAGTGGGAACACCTTTTATTCCAGGTGAACAATTACTGATGGCCAGATTGTAACCCCTGAAGACATGTGTTCATTCTGCAAGACTGCTTTCGACAGCATAACCTTCAGCTTTGTATCCGGAAAAGACATGGACAAGGCAACTTAAAACATAGCTTCAAGTCTGCATTAAATATAAAGGGCACTAAATGCCTGCATAGATTCATCCCCATTTCCCAAACTCAGCTTCAAGTCTCTTCCCTCTCCATAAGTGAATCACTAACTGTAAGTATCTCCTGGGATGGCTCTGATGAATCCAAAGCTGAGGAAGAAGATGCAGTTTTACATCAAAGAGGAAGTTTTGTTTCTGTCATTTATGCATATATATATTTGATGGGTATGATTGAAAATGTCTCTGAGGAATTTGGGGACTTTTAGAACCAATTCATGCACCCTGGTGGGAGATCACAGCAGTATCGCTGGCCAGAGAAGAATGACAAATACTGGGTACCCCATGGCAACATTCTTTGCAGTGTTATGCCCTAGTCTCACTTCATCTTCCTCAACAGGGATTTCACCCCAATGCTAAAGGTCAAAAAACTTTATTAAGGTGTGTCTTACTGTCTCTTTCACATACTCTTTTATACAGCTGTGCCTGAGCTTGATTGCTTGTTAATAGTTCAATCGAGCTCAGGCACATTCTGCATGTCAAGTGATTTGGCAGGGAAGGTAATTACTCCTTCCCTGCTGACCTAAAGCACCCATGCACACCAAACATACATTGTAAACACTAACATCACCACACCCCTTGCACCAAAACATACATACATTTAAATCATAAAACAACAATAGACAATACAGGCCACTTGGTCCGGGTCCTGGCCCCTGACTGTGGTTACTAATGGGCCCTTCTCCATTAACCAGCGCAATGCTGTCAGCGGATGTGCTGACATTGGCAAGACTGGCTTCTCCAGCCGGAGCAATCCTGGCAGCAGAAATCCTGACAGGAGCAGTGGGTAGTCTCCCTCTAACACTGGAGTGGTGCGGCTTTCCCTCGGTCGCTGGGGACTGTTTCTGTTCTCCCTAGGACGTGGGGACTGGTGCCGCTCTCTGGGCCCTGGCGTGAATGTGCCTACTACCTGTGGAGTTGAAGTAGGCATGGCTTCTCCCAATGGGACAAGGTGGTAGGCCTCTCCCATATCTGCAGCCAAGTCAATGTCTTGGAGGGATATTTGGTGATGTTGCTGTTCCCAGGCTTCCCATCTCTATAACCTTTGACCCCTTTACCTGATCAGTCCAAAAATGTAAATTTGAGCTTGTCTACCTGAAACAAGCCCAAGAACCGAGTTTGGTGTAAATTGGAGATGGTATGCATCGTTTATCTTACAGGATACATTTTTATCTACTCCTATCGAACATTTTTTTGGTTCACTCACATGAATTAACCGAATTACACCTGTTTCCATCACAATTGTTGAGTTTTAGTCCATAACAAAAGGTTAATGGAAACATAGCTGCTGTCATCATTGCAAACTAATTTCTTTGCATTTAGGGAACTGTAATAGACATACTTCACTGTTGCAGTGTATAATCTTTCTTGAAATAGTGTACTTGACAAATTAGTACCTGCAAAAAATCCCAAATGAGCATATCTATCTATTGACCCATATTCTACGCTGAAACTTACACCGTCTTCATATTCTAGGTATTGTGCAGGAACAAAAAACCTGCATCTGTGATGTAGTAAGTGGATATTATTTAGATATGTCAGTGTAACAGCATAAAATGCATCCTCATTAGTATATGTATCCCATTTTTTGATGGTCTAATATATAGAATTTTGCATCCCTGTTGGAAAATTCACCTCCATACTATTAGGCAGGGTTCCTTTATTGAGAGGAATGGTAGTTCCTCGTACAAGTTAGAAAAATTTGTTTGAAACTACCGAGAGTCTCTATACAGCTCCAAGAGTTTTGCTGTTTTCACCATGTTGCAGCGGCAAAACTAAATCACTTAGAATTACCATCTGTACCAGTATCAAAAGTCAGAAACTTTCTTACAGCAAATGTGAAAAAAACGTAAATACCTCTTATACACAATGAGATATAAGTCGTCAAACTAAGGTAAAATTTCTTCTTCCGTTTACTTTTTTCAGAGTGTGTAGCAACTTTTTAAACAGAAGAGCTAAATAACTGGACATCTACCAATCATGTGATTCCACATGTTGGTCAACGTCAAAATAAAGCAGGGAACGCAAGCAGTTTGATATCCACAACATTTATATTAAACAATTTATTTATTTTTTTAAACAGCACATATCGCAGGAAAATAAAAATTACTGTAGTTTGCACTTGCAACATAACGTCCTTGAAGAGCACACAGCCTTAGCCCGCTGCGCCACTGTGCAGTTGTTGAAATGCGTTAGTTTTTTAAGCTTCATACATGCCTGACCAGCTTTTGCTGAAAACCTGAAGGTTCACACAATTATAGAAATGCACTATTTCCTGTTTGGTAGATACCATAGAATGGAATTGTACACAAGAGTGGCATGTAGCTTCCTTGTCTAAATCTCTGATCTCTGATAAATTGTAGTTCTTCGTTTAATTAAAAATAAATAAATGAATAATTAGGTAGAAATAAATAAATGATTTAAAAATGCATAAAGGAATAAATATATTTAAATAAATAAATGTAGAAATTAATGTTTATATTATAAATGTTTAAATAAATTAATAAATAGCAAGCCAGACAAATATGTCATATTAATTGATTTGGCTGATGCTTTTATCCAGAGCAATTGACATTTGTATACCTATATACAAAAAGTGCGTTTCAGTAGGGAGTAGTGGTTAGAGCACTGTGCTCTTGACTGGAAGGTCGCGTGTTCCGTCGCCAGGTTGGGGACATACTGCTGCTTTACCTAGATTGGTCCAGTAAAAAAACCCAACTGTATAAATGACTAATTGTATGTCAAAAAATAAAATAAAATAATGTCACAATTGTAAATTGGCCTGGATAAGGGTGTCTGCTAAGAAATAAAATAGTAATTTTTCAGGCCTGGTTGGTACTTGGATGGGAGACTGCTTAGTAATACCAGGTACTTTCAACTTTTCTTTGGAGTTTTACTCAGTGGTGTAGTCGAGGGTATATGCAGGTAAACGGCGTTTACCCACTTTGAATTTGGGCAATATATCGTTTACCCACTTCTCATATAAGGGATACAGAGTTTACTCACTTCTACTCTTCTGTGATGTGCAAATCCTGTGTTAAGACAATATGTTTTAACGGCAAGCGTCTGTGTTGTGTTCAGAGAGTGTGAGCGGAGCGAAGCGGTGACAATTCTGCTCACCGTTCATAATAATATCCTCCGCTCTGCTCCGCTCTTTCTTTGCTCCCCTCGGCTCTTTCTTTCATTCTGCTCCGCTCCCCCACTCCAGACAAAATGGTATTAAAAAATATATATAATAATAAGTAAATAAACCTGCTGTTTTTCCCCCATGCTGATTGCAGATGAAGAGATTCAGAAAGGAATACCATTTAATTGTCTTATTAATCGCATACTAGACTCAAGTTAAAAGAAAAAAAAAAATACCCACCTATGACCAGCAAAGAAAAACGCTGACATAAAGTCCTTAGAGAAGTTATCTAATTGAATTCAAAGACGCTCTCTCATTATTATTGTTTGGTACTGAAAAAATGCGTACATTTCAAACTCTGCATATGATTCGTATCAAATTAGCAACCAACAAACACATATGAGTGAGTTGACGGGGCTGACGGACCACCCTGTACTAGTGTATGAACTATCCTTAAGAGTGCAGAAAATATAAACCATGTTCACAGCGCTGTATGGTGCATAACCGTAGAACTGTATAAGAACAATAACCACAGACAGATGGACACACACCCACACGGATGACGTTTCTCACATTTTTATATGGCACAAATGCAGCTCCACAATTGGGAATATATATATATATATATATATATATATATATATATATATATATATATATATATATATATATATATATATATATATATATGAAGAGTTTAGATGCAAAACACGATATACGCCATTCACATCAAAACTGAGCTAAAAGCAGGATCATTCATCTCACAGTGCCTACCAGGCTTTAATCACTGATAATAGGTGCACAGGGGTTGATTCCGTGAGTGCTCCGGGGCTCAAGCACCAATGGGAAAATAAGGTTCAGCACAGTGCAAATAAATCACCTGTTTTGTCAAATTATAATGTGGATGCTTCACAAGCAGAACTGTTATTGCAGCGTTTAAAAATATAAAATCCATTTATACAAAGTCTCCCAGCTTTCTTGAAAAGACCTGCGGCTCCCTTGTTTTTCTTTAGTATTTGTTTTGCTCTCATTAAGAAGAACATAAGAACATAAGAAAGTTTACAAACGAGAGGAGGCCATTCGGCCCATCTTGCTCGTTTGGTTGTTAGTAGCTTATTGATCCCAGAATCTCATCAAGCAGCTTCTTGAAGGATCCCAGGGTGTCAGCTTCAGGGTGTCAGCTCTTTCTTTCATTCCGCTCCACTTTAAAGTGATATCACCACTTCAAATGGCTGATGCATTTTTCTAACTTGTTTTTTTACATTTACAATGTTTTTGTTATAGATTATATCCCCCTACAATTATAAATAGGACATGATTTATGTGGGACATTTGTGATCCACTGAAACGTATTACTATTATTATTATTATTATTATTATTTATATGTTATACTTGGTGGTCAAGCGTGATTCCATTTTTTGTAACCAGCGTGGTATTACGTCATGAACAAACAATACAATATAAGGCATTGTGGAACTCCCAGTAATTTCCTAATATATTAACTAACTAAGGCTTCCATTCTCTACTGTTTTTATTTTTGTTTGTTTTTTAATAATTATTTTGTATTCATTTTCCAATCTTCTCCCAATTTTGATATGTCCAATTACTATTCATTCTTGCTCACCTCTGCAACCACCGAACTAACTCGGGAGAGACGAAGACAAGCACTTGCGTCCTCCTCTTTTTTTCACTCTGAAAGCCCGCCATGCAGCCATATCAAGAACTTACAGCATCGGAGGACCACACAGTTCTGAATTGCGTACAATGTGTGGTGAGCCAAGGACTCCCCAGTTGACCTAACCCCTACCCCGCCCGGACAGTGCTTGGCCAATTGTGCAGCGCCCCCTGGAAACTCCCGTCCACAGCCGGCAGTGACATAGCTTGGATTCAAACCGGCGATCTCCAAGCTATAGGGCGGAGTGCCTTTACCGGATGCGCCTCTTGCAGTCTCTCTACTGTTGACAGGGAAACCTCACACATGGTGAGCAGCCACAGCAACCTTGGAAGAAGACCGAACTGAAAGTACCAGACTTTAAGCTTGCCCGGTAGTGCGCTACTGTTGAACTTCTTCAGCTCATGCACTGCCTGCTGTCTCACCTCTCCCACTTGGACTGTGTCCATTAAATCCCCATTGTATCACCTCCCAAGACACTTTACAGGCTTTTCTGACATTGTTGGAATGGCCTCGCCATCAATATAGAACACCTTAGAGACTACTTTGCCTTTAATGATGGAGATGCTTCTCGACTTGGCAGGCTTGAACTGTATACGGGCCTGTCACATGGATGGCTGTAGGGGTGACGTCACACCACATACAACATAACACACAAAATACGCACAGGGCCCCTCTGATAGTATCTGGTAGTTTGCCAAGTAACCAATCGGTGCAGGCTACCATTGTAATCGTAGTGGTCATATCGTCCCTGTATGCTGTAAGTGGTGGCAGACGTATGCCAGAAGCCAACTGTTCTCTTTCCACTACCCATTTCAAGGCCCAAATAATGACCCATTGCCATGGTAAAGGCCAGTGGAGAAATGGTGCAACCTGCCATGATTCCAACTTTCAGAAACTGCCACGTAGTGGTAAACTCCAGAGTTGAAAAACAGAACTGCAAGTCCCCTATGTTGGCTCTCACTAACCATGTTATACCACTGGGTATGCTGACACTCAAATGCAGCCCAAAGGAACCTATGTGGCACTGAACCATATGCATTAGCTAAATCTTGCTACATGCAGGTCCTTGTTCTCCTTTTTTGCAGACTGAATCTGTTGCCAGATCACACTGACATGCTTCAAGAATCCCGGAAAGCCTGGGATACCAGCTTTCTGTATGGAAGTGTCGATCATGCGGTTCTTCAGTAGATAAGTTGACAACCTTTGTGCCACAATGCTGAAGATTCTTAGAACCCCAGGTGTACTCTCGTGAACTCGGTATGGTACACCCTGTGCTCCAAATTTTTTTGGGTCATTGAGTAATTTACTTTCCAATTTATACAGTATGCGAGTAAAATGTACTTTGGGTGAGTAAAATGCAGCATTACATGGAAGTACTTTCAATAAATACTGTACATATGGCTTTCCTTATTTTCCACCTGAAAAAAATAAAAAAAAATGTTTTGCATACATTTAGTCCTGCCTTAATAATATTAATAATATTATAGTCGAGAAGTTGCTACTCTCAATGTAGTTGGCTACTGCGTTCAACGATTCTCCTCCCACTAGTACTAGGCTGTTACAGTTTTTATAGTTCTTTTTGTGCATGTTCCTTTCTCAGTCTCTTGTGACTCACTAAAATGTAAAAAAAAAAAAAGTCAAAAAATATATATTTTAAACTGTAACGTAACTGCACTAATGAATATAAAGAAACGATAATACTGTATTCCTTATCGATCACCTTGCTGTAGCAACTTAAAGCATCCCAACAGAATATTGTATTTACTGTATAGATTCACTTTCCACAAATGTTAAATTGGTAGGTTAGGTTGAGGGAGACTAAGATGGCACAGAGCGATCAAGAATCCAATCCAGAATGGATTAAACCATACGTTTGTTTTTTTATTTTTATTTTTTTTATTGAAAACCCGGACTTATTGGTCACATTCTATGATGCATTATCAAGCTGCCGCATGCATATTCACAATTGAGCATTGACACACTGGGAACCAACGAAGTTCAAGATGCTTGATTACTTGTGAACTCGAGCTGTGCAACAAAATTGCTATGCGTATTCTTTACGCATTAACATTAAATATCATACGTAATTCATATTTTTTCAATGTGTAACATACCTAGTTCGTTGCTTATCTGGAGCGTTGCGTACACCATGGGGCCCAGGCGATGATGAAACCCTTGCTTTCTTCACGGCTTGCTCCATCTCCTTCCACTTAGGAGTCCTCCATTTGGTATTCTGGTGGTATAGGGGGAATATCAGAGGGAATCAACATAGGCTGCCATCTTCTTGGATCAGCGTATGTCTCTTCAAGATATCTCTCCAACTCAGGCTTAGTTGCTGTAAGTATATCATTATTTCCCATAGTGAATAAGTTCTTGACAAACTTGAACAGATCTTTATTAACCCTTTGCAGTCCAGTGTCGGACCAGGTCCGACATTACAATTTTCCCTTTCTGGTCCGATGTCATCAAAAAGACGTAAAACACAGGTCTCTAGTTGTTTTTTCTCCGGAAAAAGCTGAGAAAACCATTCAATGGCCGAGTGAGACCGATAACAGCCGAGAGAAGCCGAAAAAAAGGGACGTATCTGAGCAATATACATAGCCTCGGCACCACAGATAACCATAAACAAACAAGATAGCTGCTTCCGCATCCAGCGCTCAAAGAATATTACAGGCATTTTCAGAGCTTTTTGAGATGTTATAGTAATAAAATAATGACTTGGATCGCATTATTGAGGAGTTTGGTGATAAAACGAGTGATCAGGAGATGATTTATCAGTATGTACGACTATGAAGAGGTATGTGAAAAATACAGCGAACAAGGGGTGGGACGGGGCTGGAGATGCAGTACTGAGTGTCCTTTGATATGCAGTGCCTTTTAAACCTGTTTTACTGTGAAAAAATACTTTTAAACAGCGCGTCTAAAATAAACTGCGCATGTGAAAATAAATTGGACCTGACACGCATAAATAAATTGACCGCAAAGGGTTAAACCTGGTTTTTGCATGCTTTTTACAGTGCTTTCATAAGCGTTCCGCTTTCAAGTTCATGTTTTAGATCATTTTGCAAAAGACTGAAGGCCTCCTTTTGTTTTTCTTCAGCTAATAGCTGAAATATCTCAAATCCAGCTTAAAGTGGCTTGTGCAAATAGGGTCATTGATGTGGCTAGTGTAAATGGGGTCATTGAAGTGGCCAGTGTAAATGGGGTCATTGAAGTGGCTAGTGTAAATGGGGTCATTGAAGTGGCCAGTGTAATTGGGGTCATTGAAGTGGCCAGTGGAAATGGGGTCATTGAAATGGCCAGTGTAAATGGTGTCATTGAAGTGGCTAGTGTAAATGGGGTCATTGAAGTGGCCAGTGTAAATGGGGTCATTGAAGTGGCCAGTGTAAATGGGGTCATTGAAGTGGCCAGTGTAAATGGGGTCATTGAAGTGGCTAGTGTAAATGGGGTCATTGAAGTGGCCAGTGTAAATGGGGTCATTGAAGTGGCCAGTGTAAATGGGGTCATTGAAGTGGCTAGTGTAAATGGGGTCATTGAAGTGGCCAGTGTAAATGGGGTCATTGAAGTGGCCAGTGTAAATGGGGTCATTGAAGTGGCTAGTGTAAATGGGGTCACTGACTATCGAGTTTGTGTTTATTCCCTGAAGGTATGTCATCTTTCTGCTGGCTTGCTTCAGCTACTGCAGACTGAACAGAAAGTAATACAAAAATCAATACAAAAATGCAACCCTGCTGTCTGTTTTATACTGATAATATTTACAGGAAAAACATGATTATGACGTTTTCACCATGTATTAATAGGTACAACATACAAAATACGTAATGACTGTTTTTTAAATCACGTTCACACAGACACACACTGAAGGGTAGAATAACCTCAACCTCAAGCATTTTCAGTTTCACTACCTGCATAATAAAATGCGAGTGAAACAACAAACAAGTCTGTGTTAGTTGTCCTAGCTAGGTCTTTTTTGTGTACTGTGGAAGGGTGGTGGGCAATTCACTGACACACACGGGAGACAGAAGGTTTATTTGCAATACCACAGTAATACCAATATAGGTACAGTCCACTGTTTCGCACTCACAGGTGTTGAAACCAATAATGAAAACAAAAGGCGAAAGAAAAAGGGAAAATAAAACGCAGTAATAAAACTACAAAATAAAGGTGCTGCACTCGGCAGCGTTACCCCGACCGTCACTATCCGCACAGCCTGCTCATTCGTTCCCTCAACCTGTTGGTACTGTTTGGGGTTCTGCCCAAGTTTTTCCCTGCTACTAAAAATTCTTTTTCTTTTCTTTTTAATTAATTTGTTGTTCTTCTCCGGCCTTGCTCGGTCCGGCAGCAGAGCTTCCGCCAGCTGGCTCGTTTCGTCTTAGAGGGGCCGGCTGAGGGAACAACAGAGCGTTATCTTATAGGGTCAGCAATCCCCCAAGGTCCGCCTCTCAGCCACTCAGAGAGACTGACAGGTGGATCTACTAGGCTGCTGCCCCCTTCCTGCAGTACCACGCATGCGCCAGACAGTCGGCACAAATCTCCCATGATACATGTACATACTATTTGTGTAACACTTTGTTGTTTATGTAGACATTTCACTCTGCCTGCTTCACATGTTATATTTAAAAGAAAGGGGACTTAGTTAATTTCCCTTGTGAGTGTTTAACAGAGTTTCTAAAACATATTTGATCTTCGCTTGCATGGTTTAATGAATGTAAATCGGCCAGGCTTTGTAGTATCGATTGAGAACTGCACTAGCTTTGCCACTTGGGAGTCTGTTGATACTGCACGAATCAGGATTTTTTTTGGCTTGCTTCCCCGCAGGGGCTAATTAGTAGCTGCTGAAATTTGAAAAATTGCCACAAGAGACACATCTTGGATTCTTTGTATTGACCAGCCAATGTCTTTTATACATAGCACTCACATCCTTGAATGTGTTGGCTTCTTCAGAACTATCTGTAATTTGTCAGGGGTTAAATAAAATAATTTAGTATATCTGAATCTCATTTATTTTATGTAGGTTTTAACGGGTTGAAAAGACTTGGTAGTTATAGTAATTTCAAACATTAACCTTTGCAGTCCATTTATTAATTGCTTCAGGCTCGCCAGGTCCAATTTATTTTCACACGCGCAGTTAATTTTAGACGCGCTGTTTAAAAGTATTTTTTTTCCAGTCAAACGGGTTTAAAAGGCCCTGCATATCAACAAAGCACTCACTAGGCATCTCCAGCCCCGCCCCACCCTTTCGTTTGCTATCGCTTTCACATATGCTAAGAAATGAATAATAATAATAGTCGTACATACCGATCAATCATCTCCTGATAACTCGTTTTATCACCAAACTCCTCAATAATGCAATCCAAGTCATTATTTTATTACTATAACATCTCGAAAAAGCTCTGCAAATGTCCGTGATAGTCTCTGTGCGCTGATACAGTAAAAACCAGCTTGTTTCCTTATGACCGCCCCTATCTGATGCCAGGGGCAAGTATGACTATTCATGAGATACACCTTTTTTTTTTTTTTTTATCGGCTTGTCTCGGCTCCTGTCGCTCCCACTCGGCCATTGAATGGATTTCTCGGCTTTTTCCGGAGAAAAAACGACTAGAAACCCGTTTTTTGCGTTTTTTTGATGATGTCGGACAGGGTCCGACAATGGACCTGATAGGAATAATTGCAATGTCGGACCCAGTCCAACAATGGACCGCAAAGGGTTAAAGGAATAAGCTCAGAATATTATAAGTGAAAAATGGTTTCAGTGCTGATAATTTCCTGTCGGTTCTGTGAAATGAACTACAGAACATACAGCTCAATGTAATATCATCAAGTCGGGTCCTCTAAAACAGATACCTTTTATATTTTTATCGTAATTACAACTTGTATGCAAATTGTCTTCTCTGCTGGGGATCCACTATGTAAAGGCTGTTTTTTGTTCCTGATGCAGTGTTTTGAAATTAATGCAGTAAATAGTTCTTGCATATTTAATCAATGCTTAATGTACAATACTCTTTATTGTGTTATTCTTGTACTTTGATACGTTCACAGACAAAAGTATTGACACCCGATGCTTATTAAACCATAGTTCAAGGTAACAGATTAAGGACAAGCATTAAATAAACTTTAACCAGTTTTTAAGAAAACAAAATGCAAAATACACAATTTCTAGTAATTAAAAAAATACTCTTAAAAAAAAAAAAACCTTAAAGTATGCATTCATTACAAAAGTATTGGGTGTCTGTGGCAAAGTGGCTTGCAGTGTGCAGGTGTAGAGGTGATGCGGTGCTCAAGTAATGACAAACACCTAAGTTCACTGTCCAAACAATATTTTATTTGATCCCGTTTGTAATCCAGGTCGTTATGACCGCAATTAATAATCCCAAGCAATATACAGCAATGTGTATTGCACTGTTAAACCACGGGTTACAGTCCCGAAATAATAAATACAGTATTAAACACACACAAGACACACACATGATCACAAGTCCAGAGTGAGTGCTAACATGCAAGTGGTGAAATACAATTTATTAGTGGACAGTGGTGAAGTGTTGTCCGGGTTTGGTGCTGGCCTTAAGCAACAGCTCCGAATCGTGTTAGCAGTCTAACAAGAACAAACAAGTACAATTAGAATCGACAAAACAAACAAACACTAAACACTCACAGTACTTTTTACTGTCCTTCAGCGGTTCTCTCGCAACCATAAAAAAGGAACAGATAGCTTGGCCACATCCCTTAAATACCATTGGTCATGCCCTCTTTCGGTGGCGCAGCCAATCACGTATCCTCTAATCCGTGACTGACACATCACCTACCTTATTAAGAAGATGACTTCTAGTATAGTGGCTCCGCCCCTTTCCCAGATGGCCGGCTTCCAACTGACCTTGGAATAAATTGCCAAACCATCCAGTACGGGGCACACTGTTCTTGTTACACAGCACGGGAGGGAGATTGTTGACTTGGATTAATTCGCTCTCTGTCACATATCCCACCGCTCAGAGTGGAGCCAAAGGAACACTCAGCTGAATCTACTTTACCCATTACACCCCCCTCCCGGGAAAAGTAATCCGCATTTTGGTGATCTCTCCCTGCATGGTGTGTCATAAAATACATGAAGGGTTGCAGCGCCAGATAACACCGAGGTATACTTCATTGTCCTTAACCATCTGAGTGGGGCATGGTCAGTGACGAGATTGAACGAATGTCCCAATAGGTAGTAGCGTAAGGTCTGAGTAACCCATTTAATGGCCAGACATTCCTTCTCTATGATGGAGTAGTTGCGTTCCCAAGGAAGCATCTTTTTACTTATATAGAGGATGGGGTGTTCTACTCCACTGACCTTCTGGGACAAGACTGTCCCCAGACCAACATCCGAAGCGTCAGTGTGGAGGATGAATTCCTTATGAAAATTAGGTGCGATAAGGGTGGGGACTTGCTTAATGACATCAACCACCCCCTGACATTCTCCTGTCCATTTAATTGAATTTGGTGTACTCTTTTTAGTGAGGTTCACTAGAGGGTTGACCACTGTGGCGTACTCGGGAATGAATCGTCAGTAATAACCAGCCAAACCAAAGAGAGACCTCACCTGGGACTTGGTTTTTGGGATTGCCGCATCCATCAAAGCCTGGACTTTGGTGGCGACAGGTTTCACCTGTCCATGTCCCATAATAAACCCCAAATATTGTGTTTCTATTTTGGCAAATGCACATTTACCCAAGTTGGCTGTCAGCCGGGCTACCCTCAGAGACTGCAGGACGGCCGTGAGCCTAGTCAGATGCTCTCGCCAGGTGGAGCTGTAATCCACATCATCAATATATTCTGCTGCATATTCACGATGTGGGTGTAAGACCTGGTCCATTAGTCTCTGAAAGGCAGCGGGTGCACCATGTAGCTGAAACAGCATAGTTATGAAATGAAACAGACCATCAGGGGTAGAAAATGCAGTTTTCTCACATGATCTGTGGGTTAAGGGGATCTGCCAGTATCCCTTTGTCAAGTCCCAGTCTGCTGAGAAGCTCATCGACCCGAGGCATGGGGTAGGCATCGAACTTGGCAATAGCGTTTACCTTATGGAAATCAACGCAGAAGCGGTTGGTGCCGTCCTTTTTGGCGACTATCACAATTGGACTGCACCACTCGCATCTGGAAGGTTCAATCACCCCAAGTTCGAGCATCGCCCGCACCTCTTTGCTACTGCCACTTCGTCGACTTTACGGGATCCGGTAAGGTCTCTCTCGAACCGTGGAACCTGGGGGAGTGATAATATCATATTCAACCAGATTAGTTCTGCAGGGCACGTCAGAAAAAACATCCCTTGAACTCCTCAATTAACCTACACAGATCTCTCTGCTCATCTGGAAGTAACTGGTCCCACATCGGAATGCTCTGTGTGCTAGGGGCCTCCTATACAGGGTCCAAAATCATCCTCAACCTTGCCTGGGGCTATAAATAAGGCCTCCCTTGCCTGCCAGGGCTTCAATAAATAGACATAGTAAATTTCCCTTTTCATTACAGCGATCGGGCTGCCGAATTTCATAATTGACTTTCCCTATAGCCCGAATCACCTCATATGGCCCCTGCCATTTAGCATACAGTTTGGATTCTGATGTGGGAAGAAGCAGCATTACCTTGTCTACTGGTCGAAAAGTCTGAATACGTGCATTTTGATTGTAATGCTGCTGTTGCAGGTGCTGAAGCAATGTTAGATTGTCCTGGTCCAAACAACCGACCAAATCCAGGCAATCACGGAGTAGGAGCACATGCTGCTCTATATTTTTGGACGAGCCTCTGTGCTTTTCCCACCCCTCTCTCAACAGATCAAGGATGCCGCAAGGCTGTCGGTCGTACAAGAGCTTGAAGGGGGAAACCCTGTCAAACTCTGCGGCACCTCTCACTGCAAAAAGGAGGTAGGGAAGAAACGTTGCCCAATGTTTCTGCTGTTAGTTCACAAACCGTCTCAGCATCTACTTTAATGTTTGATTAAAACGTTCCACCAAACCATCTGCCTGTGGATGATAAACAGATGTCCGGTTGAAACGTATTTTTAATATTTTATTTACTTGAGGTAATGTTTGAGACAAGAAGTCAGTTCCATGATCAGTCAGTATCTCTTTGGGGAGCCCTACTCTCAACATAATCTGCACTAGTTCTTTGGCTATTGCAGCGGCACTAGTGGACCTCAATGGAACTCTCTCTGGGTATCGCGTTGCATAATCTACCACCACTAATATATGCGTATACCCGGAATCAGAAGGTAGCAAAGGGCCCACTATGTACATTGCAATGCACTAAAAGGGAGTGGAAATGATTGGCAGTGGGACCAAAGGGGCGGGACGCACTCGACCCGGCGTACATGCTACAAGTCTGGGCATGTGGCTACATATTTCAACATTACATTATGAAGCCCTACCCAATAAAATCGAGCCAATATATGTTCCCTTGTTTTATCAGCCCCATGACCTCGGGCCGACAAGATGGGGGAACCAATAATTGTGATACAGGCTGTCCTGTGCCTGTGGCAAGGTTTACCCTATACAGTAATTGCCCCTTGATAATGAAGTGCGGATATACTAGCACCCCAGTGCCTTCAACATCCTTACCTTCAATAGACCGGACCTGTCCCCAACAGTGCACCAGTGTGGGGTCATTGCTCTGGCCCCACATTAGGTCAGCATTTCAGTCCCACATGTCTGGTATACTGATAGGGGCCGGAATAACATCTGCCCTGGATGGCCCAGTAACCTCACCCTCTCGGTCACACTGTGTACTGACTCCCTTTGAGTGGCGTTTGATACCATCCGAGCTCTCTCCCACCGAGCCCCAGCCTCAATTCATTGATGCACTAGTACGAAAAAGGGAAGAAAACAAGTCAGCTTGTAAGGGGAAAATCTCACCAGTCGTTTCCCCTCGTTTGTCTGCCATGTTTACGTGTGTGGTCAGGTCTGTATTTTTAATTAATTGTTTATACTGTGGCCAGTCCTGGCCCAGAATTACTTTTAGTGTGGGGTATGCCACCAAAGGGATATGCCGCTCAAGAGAGCTGTCCGAATCAAGGTCTGCTCACACTAATGCATGGGTGCTCACATTACTGACAACCACATCAACAATACACGGTCCCTCCCGATCATTTCCCCATCTCTTACCTGCTTCCGATGCCAAATAACATGCCGCCACATTGTACTTTATGGCTGGGGAGCACAGCTGGGCGGTATGTCCTGTGGGATGGCACCTGGGATAGATAGGAGGGGCAGAAGGCACTGGGGTTGCATATCCATCCAGCTGCTGATAAGGGGCATTGAATCTACCCGAGCTGGGAGCCAGCCGTTGCCTCCATGGTAGGGAGTTTGGGCTGCCCTTTGAGGTTGGTGATCTGTGCGGTCTGGGTTCCAGCGGGATGAGGGGTGATGGTGGCGATCCCCAACAGTCCCCTGCTGCTCGGTGGTGAGGGAAGGGTAAGTAGGCTGATCGGAGAGGAGATCAGGGAGTCGGCAAAGTCCTCCGCCAGTTGGATCGCGGCTTCCAGGGTGGCCGGATTGTGGCGTGGTATCCAGGATTGGGTCTCGGTGCCGACCACATGGCAGAACTGCTCTGCAGGCAATAAAGCGATGGCTTCGCCCATTTGTACCCCCGTTTTCTCGCGGGGGCAAAGCCATTGCACCATGTGGTTGCCTCAACGCTGGGCAACCATCCTGGGGCGTGTCTCTGGTGTCCGCAGGTACTCCCTGAAACACACACGATGCATTTCCTCCGTGATGTAAAGACACCATATAATGTATCTGTATAATGTGATATCTTGTAACAATTGTAAGTCGCCCTGGATAAGGGCGTCTGCTAAGAAATAAATAATAATAATAATAATGGCCTGTTTGACCAGGTCGTACTGGCTGGCTTCTTCTTTGGTCATGGCCTGCTAGGCTGCCCCGATTAAGCTGGAGCCCAGCTGGCTAGCCCAGTATTCGTGAGGCAGTGACACGGCAGTAGCCAGCCATTCAAAGGCAAGCAGATATCCCTCCGGATCATCCTCCATTGTCATTTTCTGCGCCCGTGCTTTTGGGAGTGCCATCACGGGTCCTGTTGGTAATTGGGGTGCATTTCTGATGCCGATCCTCTCGATCAGCGCCATATACCTCTCCTCTCGCTTGCTCTCCGCCTCCTCTCGTCTCTGGTCCAGTGCTTCCAGCAGCACGGACAGTACTGTGACATCCATAGTTCAGTTTCTGACACCACGTGTGGCAAAGTGGCTTGCAGGTGTAGAGGTGATGCGATGCTCAAGTAATGACAAACACATAAGTTCACGGTCCAAACAATGTTGTATTTGATCCCGTTTGTAATCCAGGTCGTTATGACCGCAATTAATAATCCCACGCAATACACAGTATTGCACTGTTAAACCACAGGCTACAGTCCCAAAATAATAAACACAGTATTAAACACACACAAGACACACACATGATCACAAGTCCAGAGTGAGTGCTAATGTACAAGTGATGAAATACAATTTATTCGTGCACAGTGGTGAAGTGTTGTCCGGGTTTGGTGCTAGACTTAAGCGACAGCTGTGGATCGTGTTAGCCATCTAACAAGAACAAATGGGACATATAAAACATATAAAATGGGAAAACCTGGTGGGGAGCACGATGGATGAAATTGAAATGGTGGAAATGACAAATGACTGCTTCCTAACGCAATTTGTCAAGGCACAAAGACAGAATAACTAAAACAGAGGTCAGAGAGCCATTGGCAAATTCAGACCACAACATAGTCTCATTTGAAGTGATTTTTAAAACCCCAAAAGTAATGATTAAAGCTAAGGTTTACAATTTTAGAAAAGCAAACTATGAAGGTATGAAACAGAGACTAACAGAAGTAGATTGGAGTAAAATAGAGAAAACATCAACAGAAAAAGGATGGCTGTTTTTTAAAAATGTAGTACTGGAGGCGCAAAACAATTACATCCCAAAAGTAGACAAATCTAAATCTGAAACAAAATGGCTAAAATGGTTTAATAGACCAATTTAAAAAATATTCAGCAAAAAAAGGCACTTTACAGAGCGTTTAAAAGGGACCAAAAACAAAGAACACAGAAAGAGTACTTGGAACTGCAAACACAAAAAGGAAGTCAAAAAGGAAGTTAGAAAGGCCAAGAGAGAGATAGAAATCAATATTGCTAAGGGGGCTAAAACCAATTCCAAAATGTTTTTCCAATATTATAACAGCAAGAGAACATTCAAAGAGGAGGTTAAATGTCTAAGAGACACAAATGGCAAAATCATAGACGAAGAAAAAATAGCAAATATGTGAAATGATTACTTTTCACAGGTTTTTACAAAGGAGGACACGGAAAACATGCCCCACATGTCGACCTGTTCCTATCCAGTTTTAAAGAACTTTAGCATAACAGAGGCAGAAGTGTTAAAGGGACTAGGAGCTCTTAAAATAAACAAATCCCCTGGGCTGGATGAGATTCTCCCAATAGTACTCAAAGAAATGAAAGAAGTTATTTACAATCCGCTAACCAAGATCATGCAACAGTGTCTAGACACAGGGGTTGTACCGACAGACTGGGAAATTGCAAACGTAATAGCGATCCACAAAAAGGGAGACCAAACTGAACCAGGTAACTACAGACCAATAAGCCTGACTTCTATTATATGTAAACTTATGGAAACTATAATAAGATCCAAAATGGAAAATTACCTACTGTATATGGGAACAATATCCTGGGAGACAGACAGCATGGTTTTAGGGGAGATCGTGTCTAACTAACCTGCTTGATCTTTTTGAGGATGCTACATCGACAATGGATAATTGCAAAGCATACAACATGGTTTATTTAGATTTCCAGAAAGCTTTTGACAGTCCCTCATAAAAGATTAATTCTCAAACTGAACGCAGTAGGGATTCAAGGAAATGCATGCAATTTGATTAGGGAGTGGTTAACATGTAGAAAACAGAAAGTACTGATTAGAGGAGAAACCTCAAAATGGAGCGAGGTAACCAGTGGTGTACCACAGGGATCAGTATTAGGTCCTCTGCTATTCCTAATCTACATTAATGATTTAGATTCTGGTATAGTAAGCAAACTTGTTAAATTTGCAGACGACACAAAAATTGGATGAGTGGCAAATACTGTTGCAGCACCAAAGGTCATTCATAATGATCAAGACAGCATTCAGAACTAGGCAAACACATGGCAAATGACATTTAATAGAGAAAATTGTAAAGTACTGCATGCAGGCAATGAAAATGTGCATTATAAATATCATATGGGAGATACTGAAATTGAAGAAGTAATCTATGAAAAACCCATATTCCAAATACTGCCCCACACCGCCACCGCCGGGATTACATTAATCATAAATTCTGGGCATCCTTAATTCTCCAGGCTGTAGTGGATGACCATGGATGGTGAGACAACAATCACTTTGATATATATACGATTATATAGGCTACATATCACGCATTTATATTGCATCCCTTTTTTTCCAAACATATTTCTTTAATATAGCTTCCGGCACATCTCTTTTGGTCATCCAGGGTCTTCCCATGACGCCTATGTCCTGAAGAGTTGCACTCTATTTATATCAGGACAGATTGCCACACGTAAGCATTTACAGTAAGAAACTATAGTTCGAGGTATGCATCATTTTGTATCACTTATAGCCTATTCCTTGGCTTTGTGAAGTTCCATTCTATATTGTTGGAGACGCTGCCTACCCGCTCCTCTGCTAGCTCATGAAACCCTACTCTGCAAATAACATCACGCCTGAAAAGGAGGCCTTTAATTACACGATGGGTAGGGTAAGGGTTGTCGTTGAGCAGTCTTTTGGGAAGTTGAAGGGGAGATGGCGCATCCTTCTTAAAAGAATGGAACAAAATCTACAGAATACCAACAACATTGCCGGAGCTTGCTGCATCCTCCATAACATCTGCAAGGCAAGTAATGTAGCATACGACAAGCAATGGACAGCCGATGTGGAACGAAGTGAGCTGGCGTTACCACAACCACCAACTTCCATCTGTAAGCAGGGAGACGGCGATTCACGAGCCATCCGAGATGCCCTCCTTACTTTATTCTGATCACCACATCATCAACCCCCCCTAAAAAATAATGGTATAAAAGTATAATACAATCAATTCTACTTTTGTGTTTTTTTTATTATTTTTTTTTTATTTAACTGAAATGTTATAGTCTTCCTCCTCTTGTGCGTGCACGACTCTGACAGCACGTGACCCGACTCGACCTCGCCCTCTAGCTGAACTGGCGTGTCCCCTCGAAGAACTCCCTCTGCTCTGTGGTCCTGTGATTCGCCCCTGCTGCTCAACTTCTTGGACCGCTGATTCGGCAGGACTGCGCACAGCAGAACGGGTGCCCACCTCAGCGGGAGCTGGGGTAGGCACCTGCAGTTCTCTTGTTGTGCGCAGAAATTCGGCATGCAACGCAACCACCTCTTGGTGCTGTTGATCAGCATGGTCCAGCCTTTCCAAGAGGTGGCTGTATTGCCGATCCTGCCTGGCAGCGGTGCGTGCAATCAGACGATACATCCTTCTGTACTCCAGGCACATCAGGCGATGCTCCTGGATCAGATGCTGTCTGAATTGTCGCTCTGTCAAGCCCCCCCTTTGACGTTGAGTGGCTTGAGCAGCCCCTGAAACAATTTAAAACACATAGGCTACTCAAAGCACTGTACAAAACAGTAAAATAACTACAAATGGAAAGTATATACATACTCTATCACATAAATGGCAAAAGCCATCGAGTGAGTTTTTAAGCTACATTACAAAAAAACACACACACTCATAAACTTGTATGTGTGGGGAACTTTCATAATCTGTTTTAACCTATGGATACGCTACAAGTAAAGTTTTTCAATTGTGCACAATACAATATTTCACTTTCCGAACATTATGATTAGGATACTTACGAGGTTGCTGAACAGCTTCAGCAGCTGGTAGTTCGGGAGGAGGAGGAACAGACAGCGGAGCTTGAACCCCCTGGCTATCACCTTCCTCCTCTTCCTCCCACTGCCCCACATGTTGTTGATCGTCAGTCACCGGGACCGACTCATCAACCAAGTTGTCTTGCATGGACCTAGGTGACACAGCTGGTCCTGACATGAGGCAGCGGTAGAACTACCTGGCTGGTCTTTACCTGTAGTGTTAACATGCATAATTAGAATATCAGTAATTAACAGCTGGTCTGTTTTTAAGCTGTGTAAACATATTCTTAGAATGCCCCCCCCAATAGATAATTTACAATTGCAGCATATTTTAGTTTAGAAAAGTAAATGATGGCTGGCGCAATTACCATATTGTATTGATGGGGCTGGTATTTCACAGGACATCTGGGAGGATGAGGATTCCAGCAAATGGTCCGATGCCACTGCCAGTGGCCTGTCACCCTTTAAACGGTGCATTTCCTCCCAGAACCGAAATTGGGACCTCGAGCTTTAACTGGAGGACTGCAGGCGTTTTCTCTCCTGCAGTTACAGATATTTCAGTTTCTTGAATTTATCTCGTACCTGCTGGAGCGTTCAATTTATACCAAGTTCAGCCAGAGCACCAGTAATACTGGTGAAAATGGTGGCATTTCTTTGGCAAGGTCGATCCAGTTCATCCATAACCCCCAGGTCTGCAATAATTTGGAGGAAGGAACGAGTTTCCTCATCCGTCCAGCGGACCTGGTGTTGTGTGCTGTCAGAAGGGATGGAAGCTTGAAACATCCTGCGGGAAAAAAGCTACATTATTCGTAGCATTATTATTATGATAATGATACTGGTAATAATGATCTAGTAGTTCTCATGCATCGTTCATAATACACTGAAATGAATAAATAATGTTATAAACTGCTGACATCATTGTTGTGGTATAAATCAACATCTCTATATACAATTTATATATAATTTAGCCGCGACCCTCACCAGGAGAAGCGGCTTGATAATAATGGGTGGACAGATTTAACTGATTTGTATTAGTAAGATTGGGATAAGGAAAATCTTATGCTACAGAGGACAAAAGGGTGGAAAGACCGTTCCAAGAGAAGAGCGTTCTTTTACATAGGGGAAGTGAATGAGGTATCGTGTTATTTCATGAAAATCTATCATGAAGTATTTTGCACGACTGTCGAGTTTGTTGCTATGGGACTAATTAGGCCAATTAGCACGCACTTTACCGTGCTTTACCAAAGTGTAATGACACTTAAGTCACACACGTTTTTTGCCATGCATTTTTGGAACGAGCACAATCATGCATCATTTGCGTGTGACACGTCATGAATGCACTATAGTAGCGTGATTAAAACTTGCATGTAAACCCCGCCATTGTGTAAGTTAAGGCCTAATATAACGAAAATCAGAAACTGTAAAATACATTTCTTACTTATCAGGCGCCCCACTTGTATTATTTAATTTATTTATTTCTTAGCAGACACTCTTATCCAGAGCGACTTACAATTGTTACAAGATATCACATTATTTTTACATACAATTACCCATTTATACAGTTGGGTTTTTACTGGAGCAAGCTAGGTAAAGTACCTTGCTCAAGGGTACAGCAGCAGTGTCCCCCCACCTGGGATTGAACCCACGACCCTCCGGTCAAGAGTCCAGAGCCCTAACCACCACTCCACACTGCTGCATTATAAGTATGCCAATGCATAGTGACTCGCAAGCGATTTATATTTTTGCACAAAGCCCCTTCTTTGTCGAATAATAATTATAATAAGGACATTATTATAATTCTTGAAATGTATTTGTTTATGTCTGTAAGTCGCCCTGGATAAGGGCGTCTGCTAAGAAATAAATAATAATAATAATAATAATAATAATAATAATAATAATAATAAATAATTATTATATATCACTTCTGTCTGCACACATGGAATTTGCTCTCCATCAGAATCTTCACTGCTGCTGTCTTCAAAAGAAAACATTTTGTCTTTCACTGTTTGCTTCCTTCTAGATATCTTTCTTTTAACAGTGAACGCTAAACACTAAATAATATTTATAATAATATTTAGTGTTTAGCGTTCAGTGGTAAGAGTTAAAAGAAAAAAAAAACTAGAATGAAACCAAAAGAAATACACAAAAGATTATCCTTAAATGTTATTATTTGACCTAAAATGACCAAAAGTTCCTTTAGTTGAAATAATATTGTCGTGCTCTAGCTTAACAATGTTATTTATATTAATACACTGTATTAAGATGTGTCAAGTTTAGGGCAATTATAGTAATAAGACCCACAGGGCTTAAATCTTACACTTTCAATTGCAGGACACTCAGTGCATTGATACATCCCTCATGGACCCAGCCAGCAACATCACGACTCTAGTGGGACCCACTGCCTTCAGAATCCCCCTCTCAATAAGACAGAAGCTCTGTGGCAGCCTGGACGCCCCTCAAACCCGAGGCAATGACTGGCGAATGTTGGCCCACAAACTGAGTTTGGACAGGTAAGCAGGGGTTCTTGATGTATCTACAAAAGCATTTATCTTAGTACTTTGACTGCATGCTGTATCCACAAGTTTGAGCCTGGCAAGAGTGAACTCATATGTCTTCTTTGTCTTGATATTGTGGGATCATTTTCAAAACCTGTCAAGTGGAATTACATTAAATGTACTCTTGACTTTCAAAAGTATAAATTTACTTTTGTATTTCAACAACAAAATATGTACTTGTTTGTTTAATTAAGTTATGTTTTGCCTTTTTTTACTTCCAGAATTTTATTAAGAGATTTACTTACCAAGCACTGAAAAGAACACTTTCCAGTTTGTCATTGAGGAGTTATAGGATGTGGAAAAAAGAAATACAAATCACTTTTATTTTTCTTTAGAAATTTGGTGCTTATTAATTTATTACTCATAAATGTTTAGTGACAATGCCAGCAGAAGTCAGAAGAGCTTAACTTCATAGCTCAGCGGCTGGATCTAAATCCTGACCTGAATACCGCGGGATTATCAGCCCAGCTGAGCAGAGACTCAAATGTTGCCTTTGTATGCTAAATGATTTGTTGGAAGCTGAAAGGTATACAAAGCCCCCATACTGTATATCACTTTCTTGAAAAAAATAACCAATGAATACCTGAAAATTGTTCTCAAATTCCTAATGAATTCAGGTTTCATGTTTTATACCAGCATTCTGCACTCTAGCAGACAGCAGACAAATTGGATGATTAAACAAATTAGCCCTGATCTTTTACACATGCAATTTTTACTACCAGTGTACAGCTGCACATGGACTGACTTGCAGTTGCAGTTGTAAAGCATATTATTATTATTCTTGCTCACAACTAATCTATTCTTCACATCTTTCCTCCAAGGTATCTTAATTACTTTGCCACAAAGTCAAGTCCTACTGGAGTCATCTTGGATCTCTGGGAAGCTCAGCACTTTCCTGATGGGAACCTGAGCACACTGGCAGCTGTCCTGGAAGAAATGGGGAGACATGAGACTGTGATCTCCTTGGCAACAGAACACTGACTGAGGCCTCTGTACTTTGAAGAAGAAAGTACGATGCACAGGAACCAACTCCCCAGTAATGTTGTTGAAGCTGACAGCCTGGGATCCTTCAAGAAGCTGCTTGATGAGATTCTGGGATCAATAAGCTACTAACAACCAAACGAGCAAGATGGGCCGAATGGCCTCCTCTTGTTTGTAAACTTTCTTATGTTCTTATGAAACACCGTAGTTACTTACAGATCATAACCAATGATTTTTAAAGAAATCTGAAAAAAGGACTTTCTCTCTAAAAAAAAGAAAAACAAAATGAGTTTATATATGATCATGTGACTTTAGAAACAGGGAATAGTGATGTTTCCCTTATAAACTGAAAAAAATTCTGTTAGCTCAGCTGTACTTCCTTTGGTACAGTTTTTATACAGTTTCCTAGGAAACGCTTTGTACTACTATCCATATATGTGGATGATCTTTCCTAATCCAGATTTCTACAGTCTTAAATGTGTTTATGAAATTAATTGAGGAGTGCAAGGCAACAGGACATGAGATAACACCAAGGCCTATCTCATCTGCTGCCTCCTAGTTTGGTTTTGGAGTTGGACAACCAAATATGGCATTTAAAATACCAGTTATACCAGGGGTTTTCAGACTTTTTTTACAACTATACCCCTTCTGTCTGGAGGTTTCAGCTCAAGTACCGCTTTACAATTTCCGCTATACTGAATGGTACCACAGTAGCAAGAATAATCTGATTAACCACTTCTTTTTTCCACATTTATTTAATATATAATCTATGTCACAACAGTTCGGGACTAACAAACTGCTGGTTTAGACAGAATACTAAACAGTAATTCTTAAAACTTTTAATTAGAAGTCTTTAGATGTGCAGAATCAAAAGACAACGTTTTGAAATATCTTCAGAAACACATTTGCTTTCTATTTGGCAAAGCTATTATAAATAATCCAAAGTAGTCTGCAATGTAAATGGTTTTCATGTTGTTATTTACTTCCCATGTCAGCATAATTGTGTGTGCCATTTAAAATGTTTAAAACATTAAAAACATTAACCTCAAGAAAAAATGATAATAAATAACATTGCTAAACATTTTTTTAAAGGCATCATAAAATTATCCAAAGGGATATAACTTTCCGTGGCTTTGCACTTTCTGAAGATTGTGTTTTCTTCTTTATTTTTTCTTTTGCAAGTAAAACATTTATCAATTTTTGACTTTGAAATGATACATAGGATAATCTGGATGTACAGTACACTATCAAACACTGAAAACAAATTCAACCAGGTGCAATTGCTGTTACTAAAATGCAGCCACGCATAAATAAAACAAAACATGTTAAAGTATGAGTATTGTGATTATTATTTACCAGAGCAAAATTATACTTCTAAAAAATGCAGAAAGATTGTGCTTCACTGATTTGTCTTCAATTAAACGATTAGTTGAAAACTGCATATGTCATGAGCAGCACAGAGTGCAGAATTGCAAGACGCGTGCTACACCCCCCGTAATGGAGTGGAAATCCACTCAGTTGAAATCCTGCATTCAGGTGGATGGTAATTTTGAAACTATACGATACAAACCTTTGAGCTGCTAAACAAAAGTTAACTATTTATGGACAGTGATTTAGAGATAATATATAATACCGTAAAAAAAAAAAAAATTCAAGATCATAATTTTTTTTCTTTAATTTTTATTTCTGGGTCATCCGGTGTACCCCCTATTCCCTTTAGAAGTACCCCCAGTTCAAAACCTCTGAGTTATATTATCCAATGAATTCCTTCGTTGTTATTTCCAGTTCTTATTTGTATTATCTTCTCAACTTGCATTTATGTCTTTAGGGATTTAAGTATATACTGCTTTATTAAAACATATTTATCTGCAATAGCTTCTTGATTTTTAAACACCTTCGTCCCATACATAAGCTTTTATTTTTGTTTAGTCGTTTTCCTTATTTTACTGTTGTCATCCAGTGGCCAAAAATCAGAACTGCACATTTCTGAATTAGCCATTCACCTCATGATATATTAGCACTCAGGTTCAAAGAGATGTCATTTTAAAAAGTATATATAAAATAGCTGTTGGTAGTTCTTGTTACCAACACTACTGCATAACAAGCTGGTATTACTGTATTTGTTTTGCATAAGGTTCATTTTACTAAGCATTAACATTGTATGTTCTCTTCCGATTCCTCTGCATTATTTTAAAAATATATACATTCTTATGACATGTAACAATTGTGTGAAATTTTTAACAATCGTGGTTCCTGAAAACATGTTTTTGATTTCTGTGTTTTTTCTGGTTGTGGGTGGGAAGTAGCTTTTGACAAACATAAGTGTTACAACTGTTGTTGGAATGCTTATTTTTATTCGCTCATTTGCAAAAGGTATTGTTCAATATTGAAGTTAATTCAATGCTTTATTTGTGTTATTCTTTCAAGCTTATTTACTTAATATTATGATTGTTTGTGGTCCTTGCTGTTTAATGCTAATTTCCCAATATTACAAAGACCCTACAATATTTTTTGTTTGCCAGTGTACAATATTTAATCTTTGGTGCCTCATTGTTTTCTTTGGTACTGTGGTTCTAAAAATGTGTTTCTGCTAGATCAAAATACAGTTTGATAGATGCTGTTTTCTCAGCATTTTATAAAGGTTTTGAAATTAAATAATGGCAAACGTTGGCCTCATCTGGCACTAATATAAATTGCAGTTAACTCATCTATATATCTTGATACAACAGCAACTATATTTAGACGTCATTTTGTTTGTTTCTTTTTCATCATTACTTCATGACATTGTTGATGTAACTGCTTAAGTTGTATAATTAATCATACATTAATGTTTATTTGATCATACCTTTGCGAGATACCACATCAGACAGTACTCATGTTTAACTAACAACTAAGGATAAATGAATACACAAAAAGGGACAAACTTTTATCATTGTATTTGAAGTATGTGTGTTATGATGTACAGAAGTCTAATTTGACACATTTGTCAAAAAAGATAGATTTAAGTTTTTCAATATTTACTAAGTGCAGTATCCTGTTTTTTTTTGTAATAAATGGCGGATTTTCTAAAGGTGTATCTACTATGCAAATTTGGCATCCTTTATAAAAGTGCTAGCAATTGCATTAGTTGTTGTGTAGTGGCAGTGCTGTTCACACTACATAACTTGGTTTCTTGCAAATGCTTGCATTTCTTTTGTCAAGTCTGTGTACAAAGTGTAAGAAATCATTTTTAAACAAGTAATAAATTATATTTATAAGCAATGCTGAACATGGTTCTTGTCTCTTTAATTTAGCTGTGTGTGTGTATATATATATATATATATATATATATATATATATATATATATATATATATATATATCCTCCAAGGCCGGGAAGCGAGGTAACTTCCCCCAAGGGGAAACCCAGGAAGGAAAGTATACCAATTTCAAGTATAGTGATGCGTGTATTAAAAGTGGCCAACAAAAGACGTGACTGCCCGAGTACACGAACAGCAACATGACTGACTGCTGAGAAAAGACAAACAAAAACATCAACAAACATGCTATAAAAATCTACTTGTCCTTCTTAAAAATCTACTTGCCCCTTCACCGTCCCACAAAACACACACGCAAATAGAATATCATTTTGCTTTTATTAAACAATGAACACAATCAATTAGTCATCAATAATAATTTTTACTTCTGAAATTAAATAAAGAGAACGTAATTCAGTCCAAACATACTTGCCAAAACTGAGCCCATCAAATTAAACTAAAATGATTCTAAAGAAAAATGAAATTGAGTACTTTTTAAAACTTATTTTTTACATTCAGCCTAGGTGTATTTCATCATAGAGTGAAAACATTATTTTCTTAATAATCTTCAGATTCTCAGCTGTTTAGAAAGTTATAATACGGTATACTTTCGGTGGCTATTTGGTGGATATTAAGCTGAAAGTGAGTTATGTCAGTCAGACCTCCAACAGGTAGAATGTTCACGGAAGCGGAAGGGTTAAAGGATTGGTTTCTAGACTACATTACCCAGAAGAACGGTGATGGCGCTGTTTAACCTTTTGCGGTTTGTCCGACATCGCAATTTTCCCTTTCCAGTCCAATGTCAGACCTGTGCGACATCATCAAAGAGATGCAGTCGTTTTTCTCCGGAAAAAGCAGAGAAAACCATTCAATGGCCGAGTGAGACAGATAGGAGCTGAGAGAAGCCGAAAAAAAAGGGTGTATCTCATGAATACTGAAAGCCCCGACACCACAAAGATAACACGGACCTAAACAAACAAGATAGCTGCTTCCGCATCCAGCGCTCAAACAACATCACAGGCATT
This sequence comes from Acipenser oxyrinchus oxyrinchus, assembly GCA_030684275.1. Lineage (NCBI taxonomy): Eukaryota > Metazoa > Chordata > Actinopteri > Acipenseriformes > Acipenseridae > Acipenser > Acipenser oxyrinchus. The sequence continues at coordinate 44,879,771 of CM060248.1, forward strand.
TACAGAGCTTTTTCGAGATGTTATAGTAATAAAATAATGACTTGGATTGCATTATTGAGGAGTTTGGTGATAAAACGAGTCATCAGGAGATGATTGATCGGTATGTACGACTTATTATTATTATTATTTATTTGTTAGCATATGTGAAAGCGATAGCGAACGAAAGGGTGGGGCGGGGCTGGAGATGCCTAGTGAGTGCTTTGTTGATATGCAGGGCCATTTAAACCCGTTTGACTGTGGAAAACAAATACTTTTAAACAGCGCGTCTAAAATTAACTGCGCATGTGAAAATAAATTGGACCTGGCGAGCCTGACGCACAATTAATAAATGGACTGCAAAGGGTTAAATATTCTTCCTAGAGCTGGCAGTCAAACTTTACTGGGCTCCTACTGTAGACAAAGGCAATGTAATAGTATTGTTGCATTAATTAAAATGTGTTTGTTACTGTGATTGACTGAGGGTTTGTGAATTAAAAGGGTATGTGTATTTCTGTACTCTGTATATATTTTTGCTTTGAGGTTTAGAGTTACACTTTTTTTTTTAAATTTGCATTTGACTTCTGCAGCTTCGAGTTTTCAGGACCTTGCAGGAGTTTTTCTAGCAACAGAGCGTTGTGACAAAAGAAGAAAAAAAAGTATTTGTCCAACGGGCAAAGTTTAACGGTAGACAGCAACTCCCATTTCAATTAAGTCCAAAGCCCCAAGGAATTCTCAATAAAAGCAATAGTCTTTATTTAAACATATTAAAAACAACAGTAAACATAATAATGGCTTCCACGTTTCGACCCGTAGGTCTTCCTCAGAGCACAATAGAGATTCTGAACAAGGAAGGAGCCACCTCCCTCTAAAGAGCATGAATAACAGTCGTTATAATAATTGTTTGTGACAAAGAGAGAGTGAACTCTTGTTTTAGATCTCCCTTCCGACCGGTGAGGACGCTGGGGAGGAGGAGCAGGCAGAGCCGCGGTGCGCAACGTCACAGACCCGGTCGGGAAGCGAGGTGGCAATCACGCATTGGTTGACGGCGGTTGCCCTCGCTGACCAATGGGGACGGGACGGGGCGTACAAAAAGGGGCGTGGCCCAGGGTTCTGCTCCTTCTGGCAAGGTACCGTCGCGTGTGAGAGAGAGAGAGAGAGAGAGAGAGCGAGCGAGAGCGAAACAGAGGAAGGGAATTGGAATACGGATCATTTGTTTTGTGGACTTATCTACTAACCCATCTCCTCTTTCCTGTGTTGTAGAGCACTAGCGGGACGCTCGGGATTACGCCGGAGGAGCGACAGCCCGGAAGTGCTGGGTTTTAATACCCCATGTTTCTCCCGTTCCTGGATTACAAGAGGAAGACGGACTTTTGTTTATTGTTTGTTTATTTGGGCTCTTTGTTTGGTGGGTTACACATAGTTGTGTATCCGGCGTTATTATTATTATTATTATTATTATTATTATTATTATTATTATTGTTTAATCGGGTTACACATTGCTGTGTATCCGGTACTAATATTTGTGGGATTTACTTCTGTGCCGTGTGAGGAATAAGCGCCGGGAGTTTTACCAACAAACCTGGACTGGTCTGTCCATCATTTACACCACACGCTCAGCTATCCTGTCACACGTGGTGTCAGAAGAGGGATGGATCCAGCCACTTTTCTGGCGGTCCTGGAGGCTATGGACAGCGGAGGAGATCGAGGAACGGAGAAGGGAGGAGCGATACACAGCCCTCATTGAGAGGGTCGGGATGGGGATGGCGTCGGCAGCAACAGCGGGGCCCGTGATGGTTGCCCGAAGGCCGGGCCCAGAAAATGACGGCGGAGGACGACCCTGAAGCCTACCTCGTGGCATTCGGCGGCTGGCCACCACTGCAGCATGGCCCGGGAGTACTGGGCGAGCCAACTTGGCCCCTGCTTGGTTGGGGAGGCGCAGGCAGCGTGTCGGGCCATGACTGACACCGATGCTGCCCAGTATGATCTGGTTAAGCAGGCTATACTCTGCCGTCTCAACATCACGGGGGAGACTCATCGGGTCAGATTCGGGAGTTCGGCGGCCACCTAACACCCGGCCCAGGGTGGTGGCACACCGGCTATGCGACCACATGGCGCAATGGCTAAACCCCAGCCAGAAAACTGGGGTCCAGATGGGGAAGCCATTGTGATGGAGCAGTTTTGCCATGTGGTCGGGGCGAAACGCAGGCCTGGATGCGCCGGCACAACCCCACCACCCTGGATCAAGCCGTGGCGTTGGCCGAGAATTTTGAGGACTCCCTCATGTCCGCCCAAACCACTCTGCTGAACTGTCCCTCTCCCTCCTCTACCAAGGAACCATCATCATACCCCGGACCAAGACCTGCCCGACCACCGGCCCCATCGGGCCATCCCAGCCCTTACCATGGAGGCAGAGGTTGGCCCCAGCTGGGGTAGAATGGTTCCCCCTGCCCGCTGTCATACCAGCAGCGGGACAAATATGTACCCCCTTTCCCTCTGCCCCACCCCTCTGTTTTAGGTGCCAGCAGCGGGACACATTGCCAGATACTGCCCGGCGGCCATGGAGTGCGAAGTGGCTGCGTGTCACCTGGCATCTGAGACAGGTAGGAAATGGGGAAATGGTCGGGAGGGCCCGTGTACGGTTGATGTTGTATTGGGGAATGTGAACACCCACGCGTTAGTGGACACAGGGTGTGAGCAAACTTTAATTCGAACAGCTCTCCTTGGCGGTATGTCGTGGCAGCCACAAGGCCAGGTGGCAATCTCCTGTATCCATGGGGATACGGCGACATACCCCACTCTAAAAGTATATTTATCGGTAGGCCCGATAAAGCGCCACCTAGTAGTGGGGGTGGCCGAAAAGTTGCCACATCCAGTTATTCTGGGTCGAGACTGGCCGCAATATAAAGATTTAATAAAAATGTCGGCAGCCTCGACCACACGTTTAGACATGGCAGACCCCCCCGGAAGGGAAGTAATTGGTACTGTTTTTCCCTTCCTTACAGAGCTGTTTTCTCCACTTTTTCGTCCTAGGAAAACAAGTAAGGAGAGACGGAAGGAAAAGTGGGAATGCGCATCGATAAGACACGGTTGGGGTCTGGCAGGAGAAGGTGCTGATGGTCCCAAACGTCAATCGAAGGGAGTCGGAACGCAGTGTGACCGGGCGAGCGAGGTTACTGGACCCTCGAGGGTCGAGACTGCTCCAGCCCCTGTCAATATCCCGGACGTGTGGGCCTCAGCGCGGACCTAGTGTGGGAGCAGAACAACGACCCCACACTGGTGCACGCTTGGGAACAGGTCCGGTCTATTGAGGGTAAGGATGTTGGCGGCATTGGGGCGCTGGTATATCCCCATTTCGTGGTAGAGGGCACTTGCTTTATAGAGTAAACCCAGCCCGGGCACAGGACAGCCTGTCAAACAGTTGATGGTTCCCCGTCCTGTCGACCAGAGGTCATGAGGCTGGCGCATGGCGTCCCCTTTGCAGGATATCTTGGCGTGGACAAGGCGAGGGACCCGAATACTGGCTCAATTTTACTGGGCAGGGCTCTACACGAAGTGGCGAAATATGTAGCTAGCTGCCCAGAATGTCAGAGAGTAGCACCGGGTCGAGTCGCCCGCCCCTCTGGTCCCACTGCCTATTGTCTCCACTCCCTTTGAGCAGCGTTGCAATGGACATAGTTGGGCCAGTGCTGCCTTCTGATTCGGGTACACGCACATATTAGTGATGGTGGATTATGCAACGCGGTACCGGAAGCAGTTCGCTGCGGTCCACTAGTGCCACTGCAATTGCGAAGGAATTAAGTCAGATTATTGCTAGGGTAGGGATCCCAAAAGAAATATTGACTGATCATGGAGCGAACTTCTTGTCAAAAACGCTACAGCAGGTGTACAAAATTCTAAAATACGTCCCATTAGGGCGTCCGTTTATCATCCCCAAGCGGATGGGCTGGTGGAACGTTTTAACCAAACATTAAAGCAAATGTTGAAACGGTTTGTGAGTCAGGAGCAGAAACATTGGGCCACCCTTCTTCCTTACCTACTCTTCGCAGTGAGAGAGGTGCCTCAGAGCTCAGCGGGATTTTCCCCTTTGAGCTATTATATGGCCCGGCAGCCACGGGGCATCCTCGACCTGTTGAGAGAAGGTTGGGAAGAACACAAAACTCCTCTAAAAATGTAGTGCAGCATGTGCTCCTACTGCGTGATCGCCTTGATTTAATTGGTCGACTGGCTTAGGATAATCTCAGATCGGCTCAACATCGGCAACAGCGGCATTACAATACCAATGCAAATTCGAACCTTTCAGCCAGGAGATAAAGTAATGCTGCTTGTTCCATCATTGGAATCGAAACTGTGTGCTAAATGGCAGGGGCCATATGAGGTGATACTGGGCCATAGGATTAGTGAATTATGAAATTAGACAGCCCGATCGCGAAATAAAACAGAAATCTATCATGTCAATTTGTTAAAGCCCTGGAAGGCAAGGGAGGTCTTATTCATAGCCCCAGGCGAGACAGAGGATGACTTAGGACCCTGTATAGAGACCCTAGCCCCAGCCAAATTTCAATGGGGAAACAGTTACTTCGGATCAGCAAGTAGAATTGCGTAAGTTGATTGGGAAATTTGGGGATGTGTTTTCTGGCGTGCCCGGCAGGACTAACCTTACCAAATATGCTGTTATTACTCCGCCAGGTGTCACTGTTCGGGAGAGGCCCTACGGATCCCAGAAAGCCGGCGAGTGGCGTCCAGAACGAGGTGAGGCGATGCTTGAACTTGGGGTCATTGAGCCTTCCAGAAGCGAGTGGTGCAGTCCTATTGTTATAGTGGCCAAGAAGGATGGCACTAATCGCTTCTGTGTCGATTTTCGAAAGATCAATGCTATCGCCAAGTTCGGCGCCTACCCCATGCCTTGGATCGACGAACTCCTCGACCGACTGGGGACGGCGGGTTTATCTCAACTCTGGACCTGACGAAGGGATATTGGCAGATCCCTTTAACCCGCGATTCATGTGAAAAAACGGCATTTTCAACTCCGGATGGTCTGTTCCATTTTAAAACCATGCCGTTTGGGCTACATGGTGCGCCCGCCGCCTTTCAGAGACTAATGGACGAGGTGTTACATCCCCATCGTGAGTATGCAGCAGCTTATATTGACGATGTGGTGATATATAGCTCCACCTGGAGAGAGCATGTAATTCGACTTACAGTCGTCCTTCAGTCTCTAAGGGCTGCCCGGCTGACAGCCAACCTAAAAAAATGTGCGTTTGCTAAATCTGAAACTCAGTACTTAGGATTTATTATGGGAAACGGACAGGTGAAACCCGTAGCCACCAAAGTCCAGGCTTTGGTGGGCCGCGATCCCCAAAACTAAATCCCAGGTGAGGTCACTGTTAGGATTGGCGGTTATTACCGCCGTTTATCCCGAGTATGCCACCGTGGTCGATCCTCTGGTGAACCTCACTAAGAAAAGTCGCCAAATTTAGTCAAGTGGTCAGAAGAGTGTCAGGGGCGTTTGAGACCATTAAGTGCAAACTGTGCCAGGCTCCTGCGTTAATATTACCAGACTTTAGCAAGAGATTCCTCCTCCATACTGGCCGTCAGAGGTTGGTTTAGGGGCGGTCTTGTCCCAGAGGGTTAACGGGTGGAGCACCCCATTCTTTACATCAGCAAAAAAATGCTTCCTAGGGGCGCAATTACTCAGTTGTTGAGAAGGAGTGCTTGGCCATTAAATGGGCGACTCACTCCCTCAGATATTACTTACTGGGACATTCATTTGATCTAGTCACGGACCACGCCCCACTCAGATGGTTAAGCACTATGAAGGATAGCAATGCTCGGATAACTCAGTGGTATTTGGCATTGCAGCCTTACATGTATCGTATGGTACATCGTGCAGGGAAAGATCACCAAAATGCGGATTATTTTTCCGGGAGGAGTAATGGGGTTGGTAGGTTTGGCCGAGTGTTCCTTCGGCTCCACTCTGAGCAGTGGGATATGTGACAAAGAGAGTGAACTCTTGTTTTAGATCTCCCTTCCGACCGGTGAGGGCGCTGGGGAGGAGGAGCAGAGCAGAGCAGCGGTGCGCAACGTCACAGACCCGGTCGGGAAGCGAGGTGGCAATCACGCATTGGTTGGCGGCGGTTGCCCTCGCTGACCAATGGGGACGGGGCGGGCGTACAAAGGGGCGTGGCCCAGGGTTCTGCTCCTTCTGGCAAGGTACCGTGCGTGTGAGAGAGAGAGAGAGAGAGAGAGAGAGAGAGAGCGAGAGAAACAGAGGAAGGGAATTGGAATACGGATCATTTGTTTTGTGGACTTATCTACTAACCCATCTCCTCTTTCCTGTGTTGTAGAGCACTAACGGGGCGCTCGGGATTACGCCGGAGGAGCGACAGCCGGAAGTGCTGGGTTTTAATACCCCATGTTTCTCCCGTTCCTGGATTACAAGAGGAAGACGGACTTTTGTTTATTGTTTGTTTATTTGGGCTCTTTGTTTGGTGGGTTACACATAGTTGTGTATCCTGGCATTATTATTATTATTATTATTATTATTATTATTATTATTATTATTATTATTATTGTTTAATCGGGTTACACATTGCTGTGTATCCGGTACTAATATTGTGGGATTTACTTCTGTGCCGTGTGAGGAATAAACGCCGGGAGTTTTTACCAACAAACCTGGACTGGTCTGTCCATCATTTACACCACACGCTCAGCTATCCTGTCACATTGTTGTACTTTTTTTAAATGATTGCAGTAATAGATTAATTGATTGCTTTCTTTTGAGAGACACACTCTATATTCCAAATGTTAGAGTCATTTTTGAAGTCCTGATGAACAGGGGGAAGTTATTTCCGGGGACTTGAGGGAGGTCAAAGTGCCGCAGGCTGATGTTTGGGAAACTGGAGATTCCGATGAGATTGGTTGTCTTGATGGAGAGGAGGATGCGAGACTCTCAGGCGGACCTCCGGGATTGAAAGGAGGAGGGGGGGGTGCTGGATACCTGAGAGAGAATTCCTGATGGAGGAAGGGGTTAAGGGATAGCCTGAGGTCTGTCATAAAGGCAAGGAGGTGCTGAAGGTTATAGGTGGTGAGAGATCCGATTCTGGGCACAGAATGTGGTGAAAGAAGACCAGGCAGTAGAATAAGAAGAGCGAGTGGAAGGGGCGAAGGCATTCTCCCTGAAGCTGCAGGCTGACTGGAGGAAGCCGGAGAGTGTGGAGTTTAGTGGAACACCAGTTGATTGAAAGGAGGAACTTGCCGCGGGTTGGGGTCTGCTTCTGGGACCGGGCTGTGAAACTTGCGGACCATCACGCAACCTCCACCATGTTTAACACTGGGCATGGTTAACTTTTTTTTACTGCACGGCGTAGTATTCTGTAGTAAAATTACTACAGCTGGCCAAAGCCCAGTATCTGGGTGCACAGAATGGTTCACAAGACCTCATGGTTGAAATGGCTTAATGCTCCAAGTCTATTCATTGTATTCCCCTTGATGTCCTGGTAACTGTTGCTTTTTTTTTGTTTTAAACCGGTAAATCAACTGGTGCTGTCACGGTAAGTTCACAGGATGCACTCTGTTCCTTCAGGAGTCCTGCAGAGGAAGTGCTTCACAAGAGCAGTTAGACATAGTACTTCCATGGTCAGGTCATTGAATAGACAGAGCAGCCTTTTCTGAGGGTAGAGATTAAAGAATGAAGTATGTCTATTGATATAGGGAGCCACAAGGGAGCAGCAGGGGGGGAGGGGCTCTTGAGGATCTCTCTGAGTGTCAGCAACTGATGGGATGGATAGGAGTGTTGGAGAAGGGATGGAGATGGGGCGGCAGAAATACTGAATTCCGGAGATGTAGGCTTTAACGGTAGTGGCGGCTAAGTGAAGAGAATACCTTGCATGGGCAATGCAGGCTACAATCCGTTGCTCATTAAATCGGAATGGGATGTATTTTGTTTTGAGTGCAGAAAGTTGTAAATGCTTTCCATCCAGTGGTAAATGAAGATTTGGTCACTGGGACTAAGGGTGTGGCCATGTAGTGATGAGCAGATTGCAGAAGGTTGGAGAGTGTATTTAGTTGAACGGCAGATGTTGGTGTTGCAGGGTTTGATGAGGGCTGAGGTGGCAGCTGGAGCTGAACAAATATATGAAAATCGACTGCTGAGTTGTTTCTGAAAACGAAGGCAGAGAGATGAGATGCCGACCATCCTGTGTTAGTTAATACGGGATTGATCAGCGGTTTGCTACCATCATGTCTGTTTGGAATGGAATGGGTTTCACAACTCCATTCATTCTCCTAATAGCGGAACTCCTTAATTCGTAAATCAAAACAGATTTCCTGTCTCGTACCATGTATATATTATATATATATTTTTAGATCCAGGTATTGGAGGAAAGCTGGAGCGTTGGAAGCTCTGGAGGAGAGCAGTTGCAGATTTAAACAGTAAACTAAAGCAACTTTTGCATGCTGCAATAGTGAGCAGATCTGAAGAGGGAGCCGAGATTTGCTGTAATGAGGAGATATTAACAGTAGAGGTTAGATCTGCTGAACTGTCAGAGATCTGAGGGAATAAACGATGGAATGCTGTCAGTAGTGTGCAGTGGCCTGCTGTAGAGAGCATAGAGCTGCTGAGTGCGGTGGAAATTGGTATTTGAGAGTTAAGGCGTTTTTAGATGATGTCGGAGATGGGGCTGCCTTTGGGCAGAGATGAAGAATGCATAGATCTGAGGCTGCTGCAGAACCTCAGAGGATGAGAATGCGTTGCTCGGAGGCTGCTGCAAAACCTATTGATTTGATCATGAGCAGTCTAAGAGTGTATTGTCTATTGCGGTGTAGGAGGACACTTTGACTGAAATGTTGGTAATCGTAGCACATAGTTTCCGTATATGCCTGGAAGCTCAATTGAATGAAATGGACTTTGAAAGTTGTATTAAGTGCCTTGATGAAGTTGGGGGCAAATGAGAAAGTGCAAATCCAGGAACAAGAAGGTTGCAGGAATGGACTGATGCAGGGAAGCTGTTAAATTAATGTGACGGTGGATTCTTAACATCTCAGAAAGCTGTTAAGCTTGGCTTCATGACAGGTCATCGAGGGGAGGGGTTTGGATTTGAAAAAATTCAAGTTAATATATGTAGCAAAAGAGGTTGAGGCAGGAGGGTACTGAGAATCCCTTGGAATGACAACAAACTGCAGGAATTGATAGAACGTTTGGAGTGTGCGAGATTCGCAGCAATAGCAAATCAGCTTAATTTATGTAGCGCTTGTGGTGTTATGCTGCCATCTAGAGGTTATGATTGGAATTGAAACTATTGGCTTCAGTGAAACAGGGTAGCATATATTTGGTTATTGCGATTAAAATCCTCGTCAATGTATAAAACTTGCTTTAGGCTCTCATTTGTTCCGAAAAGTAATGTCAATGTTTTGGGTCTGAAGGTGGACTGCTTTAAACTTACACGACAGTTTAAATAGTTTCTTTAAAAACTCAAACTTTCAGAAGCTAATTCTGCTATTGATGTGGCAAATGAAAACAATATAACTCAATTTAAAAATAAATCATATTTTCTCCCAAATATGAATTTGAATGCAAGTATAGTTACGTTTTCTAACTTGGTGAACTGAGATACTGATACTCTAATTAAGAAAAAAACCTTGACCTATTCATTTTAATTTAACAAAAGAAGAACAGTTGGTCTTAAGACAATTGAATTTGAACAATGAGATTACTATTAAACCTGCTGATAAAGGAGGGCACATTGTTGTAATGGAAACACAGAAATACAGAACTCAAGTACTATCTCAAATAAGGGACACAAAGTTTTATACTTTTTGAAAACGGATCTCACATTGTCGTTTGGAAAGAGGATGGATCAATAGAAGTGAACATGATTTCCTAAAAGTAGACCACCTGATTCATCCAGCCTTTTACTGTCTCTCCAAAATTCATAAGGACTTAACAGATCCTCCAGGGAGACCAATTGTATCAGGTAATGGTTCAGTAATTGACTCCCTCTGCCAATATATAGACTCTTTCTTTAAACCTTTTGTTTGTAAACGTCCTTCTTATCTATCTGATACACAAGATGTTTTAAACTGTATTAATAACCTTAAAGTTGATCCCGTATGTATTCTTGCCTCACTCGATGTAACAAGTCTGTACACTAATATCCCACATACAGGTGGCATTGAAGTATTACTCAGGTTCTAGACCAATTGATGCCAATCCACCTACTGAATTAGTAATAGATCTATTGGAATTATGTTTAAACTCAAATTATTTTGTTTGAGGGCCAGTGCTTTTTACACATTAAAGATACAGCAATGGGGGTGTCTTTCACTGGCAATTATGCAAACCTGTATGTGGGATATTGGGAAGAGAGATATATCCAAAGTGAGAATAATACTTTTTTACCTTACATTCAGTTATGGCAACATTACATTGATGACATAATATTAATATGGTCGGGAACTAAAGTACAACTTGAGCAATTTGTCAATTATATCAACTCTGTGAACACCAACTTTCATTTGTGAATCAGACTTACAACAAATACACTTTCTAGACTTAGAAATTTAGAAAGATGAAACTAGCACACTACATACTACCGTGTTTACGAAATTAACTGATCGTAACTCTTTCCTACTTGCTAAAAGACAACACCCACATTGCCTGATTAAAACAGTTCTTACGAGTTAGAAAGAACTGCAGCACAGAATCTCAATTTGATTCGAAATCAGAAGAAATGCTTTGTAAAATTTAAAGCTAGAGGGTATGACGATTGTAATTTAAAGTTAGCTATTCAAAAACCTAAAGATCAGAACGGAATTATATTCTAGAAAGAAAACAAAGATTAAAGGTGGCCAAACATTTTGCTTTTCTACTGAGTTTAATTATCTATCAAATGATGTTAGGGGAATAATTTTAAAACACTGGCACATTTTGAAGAGTGATCTTTCCCTTAAGGAGATTATACAGGATAGTCCACCACTTACTGCATTCAAACGTGCCAGGAATATTAGAGATATGTTAGTTCATTCGTTTAGACCTAAAATTGATCAAACTAAATCGTGGTTGCCAACCCCTCCTGAAGGTAATTTAAGTGCGGACATTGTATATTTTGTTCCAATACAACTAACACTAAGTATTTTGTTCACCCAGATCTGGCAGAAAAATACAAATTAAATGTTTTATCAATTGCAATACCACTGGCGTAATCTACAAGCTGACATGCCCGTGTGGACAGGTATGTGTGGGCCAAACAATAACCAAGACTATTCTATTGCAAAACATTATTGGAAAGCTGGACATGGATCTTCTCCACGTTCACTAAGATTTGTGGGTGTTTAGAGGGTCACTGTCACTACTCGGGGTGGTAATCTAGTTGACCTTTTGCAACGAGAGGCACAATGGATACTTGCATTACAAGCACAAGAACCATTTGGACTTAATGAGGAGTTGAATTTGTGTCCCCCAGTTTAAATCGCAATGACTATATTTTGTTATGTGATATTTGATGGATCATACTAACTGAAAGACATTGGAAAGTAATAATTCTACTGTGTGTCATCTGGGTAATGTGCTAAATGACTGCTGTTCCTTATTAAGAAATGCATACTAGGTGTTTGAATGATAAATAGTAGAACTACTACGATTTAATGTGCAACTGACTTTTATATTTCTGAATTTGAATTGTAAAAAATGTATCTAAAGGTGTGACAATGGGGCAGTTTACAAGCAAAAACTGAAAAGCGTGACAACAGATCTCTTGCGCTTTTATGGTCATGACAGTTCTGCTTCCAGGTTTACATGAGTTTATTTTAGAGAGAGAATTTAGTCGTCCAAATACAAATGAACTCATTAATAATAAAATAATGGGAGGGTTTATTTAAATATCACCAAATGCGCTGAAAAGAGATGCTGTGCGATAAAGGATATTGTTCAAATAATGCATAGGGGTTTACATGAGGCTTTAGGCGCTAGGCAGAGATGAAGAGAAGGTTACCCCCATCTGTCTAGAATGCAAAGGGCTTGCAGTTAAAACGGTTCATGCTGCCAAGAACATAATAATAGTTATTACTATTATTGTTTAGAATTAGTTGTTCTACAAATGGTAGAAGTAGCATGTGTACAAAAACTGACAGCACAGGGGCTCCCAAGTGGCGCGTCCAGTAAAGGAGCTCAACGTGGAGTGCAGGATGCGTGCTATAGTCTGGACGTCGCGACTTCGAGCCCAGGCTATTCCTAAGCCCACCGAGGATGGGAGCTTCCAGGAGGCGGCGCTCAATTGGCCAAGCCCCGCCCGGGGGGGAGGGAGGGTTAGGTCGGACAGGGTGTCCTCGGCTCACCGCGCACCAGCGACCCCTGTAGTCTGGCCGGGCGCCTGCGGGCTTGCCTGTAAGCTGCCCAAGAGCTGCGATGTCTTCCGACGCTGTAGCTCTTGGGTGGCTGCATGGTCAGTCCGCAGTGTGAAAAAAAGCTGACGGCACACACAATTTTTAGAAAAGCAAACTTTGAAGGTATGAAACAGAGACTAACAGAAGTAGATTGGAGTAAAAGAGAGAAAACATCCACAGAAAAAGGATGGCTGTTTTTTAAAAATGTAGTACTAGAGGCGCAAAACAATTACATCCCAAAAGTAGACAAATCTAAATCTAAAACAAAATGGCCAAAATGGTTTAATAGATCAATTTTAAAAAAATGAGCAAAAAAAGACACTTTACAAAGCATTTAAAAAAGGACCAAAAACAAAGTACACAGAAAGAGTACTTGGAATTGCAAACACAAGTCAAAAAGGAAGTTAGAAAGGCCAAGAGAGAGATAGAAATCAATATTGCTAAGGGGGCTAAAACCAATTCCAAAATGTTTTTCCAATATTATAACAGCAAGAGAACATTCAAAGAGGAGGTTAAATGTATAAGAGACACAAATGGCAAAATCATAGATGAAGAAAAAAATAGCAAACATATTAAATTATTACATTTCACAGGTTTTTACAAAGGAGGACACGGACAAGATGCCCAACATGTCGACTCGTTCCTATCCAATTTTAAATAACTTTAGCATTACAGAGGCAGAAGTGTTAAAGGGACTAGGAGCTCTTAAAATAAACAAATCCCCTGGGCCGGATCAGATCCTCCAAATAGTACTCAAAGAAATGAAAGAAGTTATTTACAAACCGCTAACCAAGATCATGCAACAGTCTCTTGACACAGGGGTTGTACCGACAGACTGGAAAATAGCAAACGTAATACCGATCCACAAAAAGGGAGACAAAACCGAACCAGGTAACTACAGACCAATAAGCCTGACTTCTATTATTTGTAAACTTATGGAAACTATAATAAGATCTAAAACGGAAAATTACCTATATGGTAACAATATCCTGGGAGACAGTCAGCATGGTTTTAGGAAAGGGAAATCATGTCTAACCTGTTTGACTTTTTTGAGGATGCAACATTGACAATGGATAATTGCAAAGCATACGACAAGCCCATCTTGCTTGTTTGGTTGTTAGTAGCTTATTGATCCCAGAATCTCATCAAGCAGCTTCTTGAAGGATCCCAGGGTGTCAGCTTCAACAACATTACTGGGGAGCTGGTTCCAGACCCTCACAATTCTCTGTGTAAAAAAGTGCCTCCTATTTTCTGCTCTGAATGCCCCGTTATCTAATCTCCATTTGTGACCCCTGGTCCTTGTTTCTTTTTTCAGGTCAAAAAGTCCCCTGGGTCGACATTGCCTATACCTTTTAGAATTTTCAATGTTTGAATCAGATCGCCGCGTAGTCTTCTTTGTTCAAGACTGAATAGATTCAATTCTTTTAGGCTGTCTGCATAAACATGCCTTTTAAACCTAGGATAATTCTAGTCACTCTTCTTTGCACTCTTTCTAGAGCAGCAATATCCTTTTTGTAACAAGGTGACCAGAACTGAACACAATATTCTAGGTGAGGTCTTACTAATGCATTGTAAAGTTTTAACATTACTTCCCTTGATTTAAATTCAACACTTCTCACAATATATCCGAGCATCTTGTTGGCCTTTTTTATAGCTTCCCCACATTGTCTAGAGGAAGACATTTCTGAGTCAACATAAACTCCTAGGTCTTTGTCATAGTTCCCTTCTTCAATTTCAGTATCTCCCATATGATATTTATAATGCACATTTTTATTGCCTGCATGCAATAGTTTACACTTTTCTCTATTAAATGTCATTTGCCATGTGTCTGCCCAGTTCTGAATGCTGTCTAGATCATTTTGAATGACCTTTGCTGCTGCAACAGTGTTTGCCACTCCTCCTATTTTTGTGTCATCTGCAAATTTAACAAGTTTGCTTACTATACCAGAATATAAATCATTAATGTAGATTAGGAATAGCAGAGGACCTAATACTGATCCCTGTGGTACACCACTGGTTACCTCGCTCCATTTTGAGGTTTCTCCTCTAATCAGTACTTTCTGTTTTCTACATGTTAACCACTCCCTAATCCATGTGCATGCATTTCTTTGAATCCCTACTGCGTTCAGTTTAAGAATTAATCTTTTATGCGGGACTTTGTCAAAAGCTTTCTGCTGACTGTGTCCCAGGATATTGTTACCATATAGGTAATTTTCCGTTTTAGATCTTATTATAGTTTCCATAAGTTTACATATAATAGAAGTCAGGCTTATTGGTCTGCAGTTACCTGGTTCGGTTTTGTCTCCCTTTTTGTGGATCGGTATTACGTTTGCTATTTTCCAGTCTGTTGGTACAACCCCTGTGTCAAGAGACTGTTGCATGATCTTGGTTAGCGGTTTGTAAATAACTTCTTTCATTTCTTTGAGTACTATTGGAGGGATCTCATCCAGCCCAGGGGATTTGTTTATTTTAAGAGCTCCTAGTCCCTTTAACACTTCTGCCTCTGTTATGCTAAAGTTATTTAAAACTGGATAGGAACAGGTCGACATGTGGGGCATGTTGTCCGTGTCCTCCTTTGTAAAAACCTGTGAAAAGTAATCATTTAATATATTTGCTATTTTTTTCTTCATCTATGATTTTGCCATTTGTGTCTCTTAGACATTTAACCTCCTCTTTGAATGTTCTCTTGCTGTTATAATATTGGAAAAACATTTTGGAATGGGTTTTAGCCCCCTTAACAATATTGATTTCTATCTCTGTCTTGGCCTTTCTAACTTCCTTTTTGATTTGTTTTTGCAGTTCCAAGCACTCTTTATGTGTAGCATCCCTTTATGCATTGTGGGTAGGCTCCTAAAAACCCTAAAACTTTTAAAATTCGAACCTGTGCTAACATTTATTAGATTCAAAAACAACTTTAAATAATTTATTAGAGTACGTTGTAATATTAAAATCAACCATTATGCAGAACCATGTGTATTATGGAAAGGCACCGATACCTACCACGACCTGGAAACCGGGTAAAATGTAGGGGCCCAGTACATTTTTCATCATACCATCATGGGTTCATTTTCAGTGTAATATTTGTATAATATACTGATGATGAATGTATTCTATATGTTTAGGGTTTCTCTGTCAATAACTTAACTTAACTTAACTTAACTTATTATGAAAGGACTTGAACATGGTCAAAAGAAAAATACACATACACGCTTTTTCTTTTCTATGTACTAGCCTATAATATTACATATTTTTGCTATTCAAGAATATATATATATAATGTATATACACTGTATATATACAGTATACACACATATACATACATACATACACTACCGGTCAAAAGTTTTAGGACACCTTCATTTTTCCAGTTTTTATTGAAATTTACGCAGTTTAATGTCTCAATGTACTCTGAAATTAAAGCATAGAACAAATAAACAATTGGAGATAAAAAATAAATCATGGAATCGTTTTGTTTAACAAAATTTAATCTAAATTTTTGACTCATCAAAGTAGCCACCTTTTGCCGATATAACAGCCGAACACACTCGTGGCATTCTTTCTACAATGGAAATCAAATATTGTTCGGAAAGTTCTTCCCAACACTGTTGCAGAAGTTCCCACAAATGTGTTGCACTTGTAGGTTGCTTTGCTTTCACCCTTCTGTCCAGTTCATCCCAAACCAGCTCGATGGGGTTTAAGTCTGGAGACTGTGCTGGCCATTCCATGATTTGAAGCCTACCGTCTTGTTCTTTTCTTCTAAGGTAGTTCTGACATAGCTTGGAGGTATGTTTTGGGTCATTATCTTGCTGTAGGATGAACCCCTGACCAACTAGGCGTATACCAGAGGGTATTGCATGGCGCTGCAAAATGCTGTGGTAGCCGTTTTGGTTCAGGGTGCCACTCACTCTGTGCAAGTCGCCGACTCTGGATCCAGCAAAAGAGCCCCAGACCATCACGCTTCCTCCTCCATGTTTGACAGTTGGTGTCACACACCGAGGAACCATCCTTTGGCCTACTCGACGGCGTACAAAAACCCTGCGTGATGAACCGAAGATTTCAAATTTTGATTCATCAGTCCATAAGACCTTCTTCCAGTCTTCAGCTGTCCACTGGCGGTGCTTCATGGCCCAGGCAAACCTCTTTTTCTTATTTTGCCATCTTAGCAATGGCTTTCTTACTGCCACTCGACCTGTCAAACCTGCAGCTCGAAGTCTTCTCTTCACAGTTGAAACTGAGACTTGCTTACTTCGATCAGTGTTAAGCTGTGCTTGAAGCTGTTGTCCTGTGAGCCGCCTATCACGCAAGCTGTTGACTCTCAGAAACTTGTCTTCTGATTCTGTTGTGGCTTTGGGTCTGCCAGACCTCTTCCTGTCAGAGTTTCCTCCAGTTTCCAAGTGCCTTTTGATGGTGTAGGACTGTACTCACTAACACCTTGGCTTTCTTTGCAATTTCTCTAAAGGAAAGACCTACACTTTTAAGGGTTATAATGATCGGTCTGTCTTCCTTTGTTAATTGCCTTTTTCTCGCCATTATGATAGCAATATACTACTTCCTGCAGTACAATACTGTCCAAATAATGCTTAAGAGGGTGTAGTAACACAGTCTGTTCCAATACTGCTTTTATACAGACAGAGGGTTTGTAAGTAATCAACAAAAGTTGGGACACCTGTAAGAATTGTTAGCATCAACTTTCAAGGCTTAATTTACTTCCATTGCTGCAGAACAGCTGTAAGTTGTTAACCCATTACTTGTTCCCTGAAAAAGGCCTTTTTGTATAACTCTGAAATGTACATTATTTTCTTTTTTTGTCTTTTTTGTCTTAGAATAATCGTATTAATCCAAAGAATGTAGTGCTAACCTTTATCAACGTTTAAAATAACATTTTAAAGGCTTTTAGACTATATTTTGACATCAGTTCGAGTACGCTGCAATATTAAAAATCAACCACCAGATGGCAGTATGGGGAACTGCTAATCAAGACTATAAGAAGCCTACAGCATATATACTTTTTTAACATAAAAAGATGACCCTTATTCCTAATTACGTCTTATTTGGTCTTAAAATAATCCTATTAGTCCAAAGAATGCAGTGGTATTTTTTTTAGTTTCTAAAATAAAATTAAATAGGTTTTTAGAGTGTGCTGTAATATTAATAGCAACCATTATGCAGACCCGGGTGTATTATGGTTAGGCTCCTAAAACCCTAAAACTTTAACAATTCAAACATGTGCTAACATTTATTAGATTCAAACATAACTTTAAATAGGTTTTTAGAATACGTTGTAATATTAAAATCAACCATTATGTAGAACCATGTGTATTATGGAAAAACACTGATACCTACCACGACCTGGAAACCGGCAAAAATGTAGGGGCCCAGCACATTTTCATCATACCATCATGGGTTAATTTTTAGTGAAATATGTGTATAATCTACTGATGATGAAACTGTTTAATATGTTTAGGGTCTCTCTGTTTGTCACGAACCCCGGTTATTGTTTTTGGCGGGATTCAAACATGGTCAAAAGAGAAATACACATGCATTTTTTCTATGTAATAGTTTATAAACCAGGGCACAACAGATGCCATTTTTAGGGATGGGCTATTTTTGACGGATATCCGGTTAATGTCAGAAAAAAAAGGGGAGAGAGCTTACGGGTCATAAATCACTCAAAAAGGTGTGGGAAAAACGGTGGGGCTTAATGGTCATAAATCACTTGGGGTCATAAATCAACCAATATGGCTGTGGCTTAGGGTCATAAATCAACCAATATGGGTGGTGCTTAGGGTCATAAATCAATCAAAAGGGACAGGGCTTAGAACATGACATTCGCTGTATCGCCTTTACTACTAACACCCCCTTGAAAACTTAAATATTTACAGTTTGTTACGTATACATTTAATACCAACCGTAACAAAATAAAATATGATTAGGGGTCTACTTAAATCGCGATTTCACGGATTTTGTGGAAATCGTGAAATTGAGGGGTCACCGCGAAATTCACCTCTTAGGGGCCAATGCATACAAACAAGTACGGAGAGGGAAAAAAAACTAATTTAAATGAACTACTGCACAAAGCAAGCGACGCAAACACGTATCTTCCTTCTGTAGATAGCCCTTTTTTTATTCCTTAGCCGTCCTGTGTGCATTGCACTTAAGCAAAAAACAAACAAACAAAAAACGTCCACAAATAACATTTACACAAAAAAATTCTCCGAAGCAGTTAACATTCTTGTTTACTATTCAAATGACAAAGTTTTAATCAGCCTATCAGTGTGTCTTTACTGCTTTATGTGCTCTGTACTGTGCAGTAGGGGTTGGGGCAAAGTTGGTGCTGCATTGTTTTGATTTAGGTTGCTAAAATCTAGTTTTCAGCATTGGAGGTAAAATAGTAGAAATGGACGACAAAAAAAGCAAAGTATATTTCGGCTGATGATCGTTTCAAGATATTTCCCAAAGAAACTGTACATGCAGACTGAGGTAATTGTTTTGCATATCTTAAAGTGTCTTTGGAGAAAATACGATCGATCACTATTTAGGTTCAGAATCACACATTAAAAAAAAGGCTACTACAGAGGCTGCTGAACAGAACTTAAAATAAACAGCTTTCAGAAAACAAACTGGAAAGTCAGCACAGACAAAAAATATTCCTGACTGCAAGTTAAATCAGTACTAAAACGATCCAGCACAGCCACCTCGCTTCAACTTGCTGCTTACTTTTTCACAGTTGGAATTTTAGACCCGAATAGCCACGTTCTCTATGTTTTGACTCGGTACTAATAAAATAAATTATTGGATGGGACAAATAATTTGACAAAGAATACATACATTGCCTTTATTAAAGTATGCCAGATGCCCTTGTGTAACCAAGTTTTTGGGCTGTTTCTAATCGATTTCCACATCTGTACAACTTGGCAAAGCTTTGCCTTAACTACCAATCAATTCTGTGGATGCAGAACGTGCAGTCTCAATGTATGGGCAAGTCAACTGCTGGGGGATGCTGCATGCTTGCCTTTAACAAATGACAGCACTCTGTTTTAGTAAGAAAGCAAGTTCCACTATTTTTAGGCTTTATAGTGTTCTGAAATACTGTCTACTTAGGTTTATTTATTATTATTATTATTTGTTTATTTAGCAGACGCCTTTATCCAAGGCGACTTACAGAGACTTGGGTGTGTGAACTATGCATCAGCTGCAGAGTCACTTACAATTACGTCTCACCCGAAAGACGGAGCACAAGGAGGTTAAGTGACTTGCTCAGGGTTACACAATGAGTCAGTGGCTGAGGTGGGATTTGAACCGGGGACCTCCTGATTACAAGCCCTTTTCTTTAACCACTGGACCAGACAGCCTCCTTAATGTTTAAACAAGTCCGCGAAATGTCTGTGAAATCCTAAATTTATTCTGCAACATACCCGTGAAAAATACATAAATTTACCGCGATTTAAGTAGACCCCTAAATATGATGTATACTTTTGCTTAAAAATGTGTATTAGGGAGACTATAATATGTGCATATGAAATGCTAGTGTATGGACACATCACATGCTAGGATGAAAGAATTGACATGTGCCCTAAGATCTAAATCAAATTGTATAAACCCCTCGGAATTAGCACCAACTTAAACCATTCCCAAAATCATTCCAGTAACCGTGAAATCTCAGGTTATTAGTTCATGCTTTTTTTCTGTAACTCTTTTTAAACTTTAAAAGGGACATCCATGACCATTAATGTTAATTAATGTACAGCTTGTATTTAAAATAAGATAAGGTACAAAGTGTTTGATTTACTACTTGAAAGTGTAATTTGGACTAATTATCCTTTAACATTTGGATATGCATGTTCTCCCTCTCACAACATGAAGAAAACTATATATATATATATATATATATATATATATATATATATATATATATATATATATATATATATATATCCATTTAACTTGGTTATTATGTTCTTATATATTGTGTTCAGCATTCAAAATATTGAAATGGACACTGAACACTCCAAAAATGACGGAAACTAAAAGTTTTTTCCTTGTGCTGCAATCACTTCTGATGCTTCAGAGATTAGTTGTTGACTGTTGACTGGTTTTCTTATTTTAAAAAATCATGTTAATCATCATAATATTTAAGTTGTCAAAAGGGAACAAGGGGTCGGATTAAATCAAATCTTTGACCCACCCGCTAATAGCAAACTACAAACCTGTACTTGATAGCGGTTATATTTATGAGTAGATGAAATAAGCATCTAGCAAAAAATAAAGCCGCCACTGAGTACAGGTTTGTAGTTTTCTATTATCGGGTGGGTCAAAGTTTTGATTTAATCCCAGTCCAAATCTTACCATAATGTGCAATCTAGGCTAAAAGGAATAATGCAATCACATTTGGAGGAAACTGTTTATTTTGTTCTTATCTAATTCCACTCACCTGTTGCATAACTTTCAGAAGCGTTTTGCTGCAAAATAAAAACTCTGAATTAGTTGTTTAAAAAGAAAAAAGCATTAAACAAAACTAAAGATGAAACTACTACTTCAGTTTCTCACCACTTGTAAAATATAATTTCATACCTTTTTAAATGTCACACAAAAAAAACAATATAAATAATTAACATACACATTTATCTTTGCTCAATGGTTATAAAAATTAAACCAACAACAGTGCAAGTCTTTTTCTTAAGTATCTGAAAGTGCAACGATGTGTGTGCATCGTTTACTTTTAAGTATTTAGTAATGTGATTTTCTACGTTTATATCACCTCAGCAGATCCCTATCATTCTCAAATTTCATGGTATAACTGAAGTTTTTTTTTATTCTACAGTGCTGTTGTTATAATAATAATAATAATAATAATAATAATAATAATAATAATAATAATAATAATAATAATAATAATTTAAGAATGCATTAATTACCTTTCTCCACCAATACTGGTGACTGGGTCCACCATAATTGTATTCAATTACTTCGGGCACCCCATCCACATAAACAAGTTTGACAACTAAATTTGGGGATTTATGATTATTGTTAATTAGCCTGGCATAACTCCTATCGTCCACAGGAGCATCAATCCTAAAAAGAAAAAAACGCAAAGGTTTCATTTTTTGCTAATAATATACCTTCATGTTGAACTATAATTAAAAGGGAGTTCGATTCTTTGTTTTTCAGACATCTCTACACATGTTTAAAAACCTTCATATTTTGAAAATATAAATCTATTAATTTGTACATGTTCAAAAACATATTATACTTACCATAGTGTCCTCCTCCTTAACATTAACTCGAATAGGTAAGAGTCGTCCTCGAAGGAACACTCGCCCTTCATTTTTCCTGCGTAATAAAGTACATAGTCCCCGTCTTATCTCTTCTGTTGTGACAATTCCTCCTCCTTAAACAATATATGGAATTAAACAATAGTAAATGACCAGTAGTCCTACTTAATTATAACTCAATTGAAAATAAAAACAACTAGCTAACATATTCAAGAATAATAAATCTGCAAATACAAATTCGATAAGTAGTGGGACAAAGTATTATCCAAATGTTTATACATATTAGAATTGGATTGTATTACATGCAAGTGTATTACATACTGTGGTAAAAATGTTTCAGAATGGTTGAATAAATTAATATTTTGTTTGCTACTACACCATCAAATATAAATGCACAATTTATTTAGCTAAAGCTGGATTTAGTTAACTACAGGGTCAGCATAAAAATGCTAATAATTAAATGTTTGTTGTAAATAAAACACTTAGTTTTAAATGATACATTATATTGAGTCTAGCACAAGTTTTGACAAATTTGAAAACATTCTATATTTTAAAAACTGTTGTCCCCACTCTTACACATAGTGGTTAGATAAACAGATGGATAATACAGATATATAGGTAATTCTACAGCTTGAATTACCTAATAGTAATATTTCTAACTAACCTACTTGACTTTTTTGAGGATGCAACATTGAAAATGGATAACTGCAAAGCATACGACATGGTTTATTTAGATTTCCAGAAAGCTTTTGACAAAGTCCCGCATAAAAGATTAATTCTCAAACTGAACGCAGTAGGGATTCAAGGAAATGCATGCACATGGATTAGGGAGTGGTTAACAGGTAGAAAACAGAAAGTACTGATTAGAGGAGAAACCTCAAAATGGAGTGAGGTAACCAGTGGTGTACCACAGGGATCAGTATTAGGTCCTCTGCTATTCCTAATCTACATTAATGATTTAGATTCTGGTATAGTAAGCAAACTTGTTAAATTTGCAGACGACACAGAGTGGCAAACACTGTTGCAGCAGCAAAGGTCATTCAAAATGATCTAGATGGCATTCAGAATTGGGCAGACACATGGCAAATGAAATTTAATAGAGAAAAGTGTAAAGTATTGCATGCGGGCAATAAAAATGTGCATTATAAATATCACATGGGAGATAGTGAAATTGAAGAAGGGAACTATGAAAAAGACCTAGGAGTTTATGTTGACTCAGAAATGTCTTCATCTAGACAATGTGGGGAAGCTATAAAAAAGGCTAACAAGATGCTTGGATATATTGTGAGAAGTGTTGAATTTAAATCAAGGGAAGTAATGTTAAAACTCTGCAATGCATTAGTAAGACCTCACCTAGAATATTGTGTTCAGTTCTGGTCACCTCGTTACAAAAAGGATATTACTGCTCTAGAAAGAGTGCAAAGAAGAGCAACCAGAATTATCCCAGGTTTAAAAGGCATGTCATATGCAGACAGGCTAAAAGAATTGAATCTATTCAGTCTTGAACAAAGAAGACTACGCGGTGATCTGATTCAAACATTCAAAATCCTAAAAGGAATAGACAATGTCAACCCAGGGGACTTCTTTGACCTGAAAAAAGAAATAAGGACCAGGGGTCACAAATGGAGATTAGATAAAGGGGCATTCAGAACAGAAAATAGGAGGCACTTTTTTACACAAAGAATTGTGAGGGTATGGAACCAACTCCCCAGTAATGTTGTTGAAGCTGACACCCTGGGATCCTTCAAGAAGCTGCTTGATGAGATTCTGGGATCAATAAGCTGCTAACAACCAAATGAGCAAGATGGGCTGAATGGCCTCCTCTCGTTTGTAAACTTTCTTATGTTCTTATGTTCTTATGTTCATATTTAGGCCTGGACCAAATCAAAGCTTTGACACATCTGCTAATCACAAATTACAATCCAGTCCTTGATAGCGTTTTTTTTTTTTTTTAAAGAGTAGAATGAAGAAAGAATCATCTGACAAAAAAAGAAACTGCCATTGGGTTTGTAATTTTTTATTAGCAGGTGGGTCCAGGCCTTCATATTATTAATAAATATTTTACCAACATCAGGAAAAATAAAAACAGACTTACCTTTCTTTCCACAGTTTTTTATTTCAAGGTTGTCAGGTTGTTTTTTTTTTCCGGATGTCTTCTAAAAAGCATCTTTTCTTCCTTTTTGGTCTTTTCTGCGGAATAATTTCTTTAAGTTCGCCATTCTTCTTCGTTTATGGCGCGATTTGAACAAAACGTCATAATATATATCGGGTGCGTTCACGGGGATCATTCTGCACAGACTCTATGCAGTCGTTCACAGAGATCATTCTTATAATATCATTGGTAGAATGATCCCCGTGAACGCACTCATCTTCTCAGCTACAATCTGCAGTCCAGTATGCGCTGGGTAATGTAGTTGTGCAACTTTCTCAACATGATCAATGGGAGATTTGACTTTGTAGTAAATACAACACTTTCAAGCGCACATTAAATACAACACTTTCAAGCGGACATAGCCTATCCATGTTTGTGATAACAATGGGCTCCTCAAACTGGGTTGATTGCAGCGTAACAAAGTTAGTCCACTTGATGCGTCTAACTAATGGATTAAGCAGGTTTAGTCCACTTGCTTGGACTAAAATTAGTACACTTGTTAATCCCAATTGCAGCGTACTAGAAGTTAATCACCACAGTTGGATCATCCGCTAAATCAGACTAAACAAGGTCTTGATTGCAGCGTACCAAATCGGACGTGAGAAGATCCGGTTCAGGTGAACTAACGTAGTACTATGAAGTACAAGACTAATTTAGCACGCTTGCTCGTCCTACGTTTATACAGCACATTTTAAAACAAAGGCAGCTCCATTATTCTCTGAAATGACGTCAGAAAACTATTAAAATGAAAAGTGAAGCCTTTTGAAGCATTTTGATCAGTAAGGTTCGCTCGCCGATGCCGAGTCGCATGAAGCGCTTCATATTCAGTGCAAGGTACTGTAGACCCGCATAACCCAGTGGCTCAAGATAAAGGCATCTCTAAAATGTAACAGAATACAGAACTATATACAATATTTTAAATTATTATATAAAATTGACAATTGCACTATGTACATTATCATTACTTTATGTTGTTGATACACAATATTAAGCAATTATAAATTTTCTAGGTAGACTAGAATGTAGCCTATAATTTAAATATGCGGCACCTTTTTCTCATTGATTATGGTTGAGGAACAAAATATTCTGAAGAGACTGTTTTGTTTTATTCATAAAAATATTGCAAAAACTGTAATAAAGTGCCACACAATAAGATACTCCTATATTTAAATAATAATAATAAAAATGCACGGTTGATGTATTCAATTTGACCGACTGAGACATCACATGTATAATTAGGATTACAATTAGTACAATTAGGCCTATCGATATATATTATGAATATGTACTTTAAATGTGTTTGCCTGAATCACGCCTTAAATGTAGCCTAATAGAAACGTGTTTTTTTATCATCAATAGGCCTATATGTATTACTGTATTTGCTTTTTTCATATTTTTTTGACGGTGCTTTCAATATCCCCAATGTTTTTAATCAAATGTTGGTAATGACGATGTACAAGTTTGTCTTTACACCTTAAATTGTGAATTTCCATCCGCACTTGTAGAGGCTTATTATGAGTTAGTCCTCATTGTCTGGCTAACTTGTTCAGACTAGCTAAACCACTTGCTGTTTGGTAAACTGCAATCAGGACTAACTTAGTACAGAACTGCAGGATTTGCTAGAGTGCTTTTTAGTCTACTTGATGCGGACTACACTCGTACACTGCAGGACCCAAAATGTTTTCTACAATTCGGTGTTAGCATTATTTTTTTCTGAAGGCTATGAATTAATAATCATTTAATCATATACAGCATCTATAAAATAAACCATATGCGCTGTGACACTGCATTATCACTTGGGTTTGTTTTGCAGCCTATTCTTTTTGGAAAAAGTGTTGGTAATACTGAATTTTGTGTTTAAACATTTGAGCAGGCTATGCCCATAGTTTGCACTTCCTGCTCGAGTTGGTTGTGTTTTTTTATTCTTTGCAAAGTATATTTATAATTGTTTCAAGAATTTAAAGCACACTTTCTGACTTTTTTCATGTTGTATTCCTACACCTTGCTGTGTGGTTAAAATAATACTATAGATGTGGAGAAAATAGCTGAAGT
This sequence comes from Acipenser oxyrinchus oxyrinchus, assembly GCA_030684275.1. Lineage (NCBI taxonomy): Eukaryota > Metazoa > Chordata > Actinopteri > Acipenseriformes > Acipenseridae > Acipenser > Acipenser oxyrinchus. The sequence goes on from CM060248.1 coordinate 44,905,604, forward strand.
ATTCTTAAATTCCCTGTGCTCTTGAATTAAATAAAGATACATAAGTGTGAACACAAAGAATATATATGTGTATATATAAACAATATATACACATATATTATGACCTGCTTATATATGACTGAGCGTGCATGGCTGCAATAAGCGCTGACAGCGCTTAGCATTTTAACCGTGTTTTAATGATTTGGCAGTTCTGAGGAAAACTTTCACAAATAAGGGGTTTATTTGTAGCCTGAAGCTTATATATCATGTTCTACTAAAACAAAACATTTCCCTTATTGTACCATGTTATGTCATTCCTACTAGAGGAATATTGAGCCATGTATAAACTGCATTCCAGATATAATATTAACACACACACATACACACACACGTCACAAAACGGTGTGAGTCTACCTAATGTTCCTTACGGCAAGACACAACAATCACATATGTTTCGCCGAAGCATTTCGGACAGAAGTTTTGGTTTAATTTTAATAAAATAATAGTTTAAAAGTTACCCATGTGCTTACAATGTAGACAAATGCGTTGGTTTAAAAAATATAATACAAAAAAGCTGTGCCTTCCCAAAGGATGTTTTTAAACTACGTGAGATATAGGGGGTGAAAAATAAAGCTGATCACTACGGATCGAAGGAACTTTTTCTTTTAAAGTTGTGTGTGATAGTGCATAATACAGACAAGCATCTTCAACAACGGACCTTATTCCAAGTATTTAAATGTATTATCCAGTGTCAGGAGCTCCTTGAATTATTAGGGAGACACGTTTTTGTCTCCTTAAGTCAAATGTCTACCCAAAGTCATTTTTTTTTGCTATGAATTGTCGTCCTAAGGTAGGTTACAGCTATATATATATATATATATATATATATATATATATATATATATATATATATATATAGTGAACTTTTTGTTTTATTTTAATGCAGGATGTCCAACTTACAGTATAAAAACTGACAAATAGACAGTAAACCTGGTCAGCCAGTAGAGGGCGTATTTTTTTATTTACACATTCACAAGGCAGGATCCAAGCCTGCGTAAAGGGACTACTACAATAAAGAGACTAAGTGCTTCTGACTTTAGCAACAGAATAGGGGTTTCCCCTTGACTACTTGCAGAACTGCACTCACTGAGGTGAGGCCGAACCGATCAACCTCCAAGGCCAGGAAGCGAGGTAACGTCCCCCAAGGGGAAACTAAGGAAGGATAGAGGACGAACTAAGGAAGGATAGAAGACGAACTAAGGAAGGATAGAGGACGAACTGAGGTCTCCCTGGCTTACTGAGACATCTAACTGAGAGAGGTCAGACTCGGGTAGCGCTCCGAGGCCGCATGGAGAGCCTCGCAAACAAATGAGCTGGAAAAGAGAATCAAGAAATTAACACATAAATAGTGATGGGAATACCATTGTGGAGCAAGACCAGCTTTAGAAATGAGTGAGGAAAGATGAGTAGAAAAGCAGTTTAATAGAATTGTTAGAGTTGATAAAGAGAGGGTTAGAGGGGTTGCAACGGGAAGCTCGAACACTCCTTCTACACCTCTCCATTTTTGTCTGTTCTGCACTTCCTTTAAATTCCTGATCTTCCCACTGCACCAGGTCAGCTGATCCCCTGAATCATGGGAAGTGTAGTCTTTTGTGTTCCAAAGTGAAGGCACAACACTGTTTTTTTTTACTTAAAAAACACAGTGTTTAACCATATTTATTTTGATGCACACCTTCTTAGTACCTACTAAAACCATTATGTACCTGGTTTTTCAATGTTTAAAACTCTCTAAACCTGTTGTGACAATGCAGTTTACATATCATTATGGACAAAATATTAGAAATTCCCACTATTTCTAAATGCTTGACCCCTGTGATAACTGCTTATTTGTGATAACTACTTAGAACGGGCGCATTTGTGTTAACATGATTTGCCTACAGTAAGCGATGGACAGTATAAACTCCCACACAATAACCTGACATTCAAAATGTATCCCAATCACCAGTACAGTATCAAAACAAACACGTGTGTACGCAGTTAAAAATCTTTATTAAGCTCCCGAGTGGAGCATCCGGTAAAGGCGCTCCTCGTGGAGTGCAGGACGCGCCATATAGCCTGGATGTCGCAGATTCGTCCAGGCTATTCCACTGTGGACGGGAGCTCCCAAAGAGCGGCACACAATTGGCCGAGTACCACCCGGGGGGGCGGGGGGTAGGGCTTAGGTCGGCCAGAGTGTCCTCGGCTCACCGCACACCAGCGACCCCTGTAGTCTGGCTGGGCGCCTGCGGGCTTGCCTGTAAGCTGCCCAGAGCTGCGTGTCCTCCAACGCTGTAGCTCTGAGGTGGCTGCATGGTGAGTCTGCAGTGTGAAAAGAAGCAGTCGGCTGATGGCACATGCTTCAGAGGACAGCGTGTGTTCGTCTTCGCCGCTCCTAAGTCAGCGCAGGGGTGGTAGTGGTGAGCTGAACCTAAAAATGATTGGAAATTCTAAATTGGGAGAAAATACAAAAAATAATTGGCGACTACTAAATTTGTAAAAAAAAATAATAAAAAACCTATGAATTTAATAAAAAAATTTATGATTTCCATTACATGAGAGAAGTTGTTAAAATTTCATGCTGATATTGTACTCAGCTCTCGCCAAGATAAGCACCAACTAAGTGTGTTTCCTTCCATCTGATGATGGTGATATCCTTCTGCCTGGTGTTGATGGCTGAAGTGTGAATCTGGCTCCAGGGACCAGCCTAGTTTGCCTCCCTGGAGCATCAGTACACACAACGGCTGCAATGCTGGCTCCAGGGATCAACCACAGTGCAGCCTCCCTAGAGCATCAGCATGACAACCGTCTAGACTGAGCAAGTGCAAAAAAGTAATGCAAGTGCAGAAATGTACAGTACAGGTAGGCTACACTACTGCAAATCATTTTCAGTGAAGAACTCTGTCATATGCATCTGGAAGGTCTGTTTTTGCAAGTATGGACAGCAAACTATCAGTATTTTCTAAAAAAAAATCCCAATTCAGCTTTAAATTCGGATGCTGCTCCGTAGCACACCACAGTGTTAAATGCGCAGCACGCACGCTTACGTCATCGGTGTCTTTCAGGCAGAGCGTGCTGGTCACCAAGGTGACACAGCTGAGAATTCTTCCTCTGACATCCCCTCTGGTGTTGTCAGAGTTTCAGTTTCGTTTTGTACTTTCGTCAGCACTCTTCTACTCAACTACAGAAAACCCAGCTTTTTTGAAGCAACGTTGCATTGTTTGCTGACTGACAGAGTTCCAAGCATGCTTTAGCAAGCGCACAGCATCTAACAAAGAAATGTTATTTACACACTGAATTTTCATGCTGATGCTCATGGCTTTTCTCTTAACAGCCATGCTTGCTTGCTTGCTGTTGCAGTCAGTGCTGTTTTTTCAAACTGTAAACCTGACACTACGTACAGGGATTAAATAGCTAAGATACAGTACAGAATTAATCACTCAGTAACAAGGGGCATACAGGTACGCCCTAAAAATGTCCTCATAAAGTGCTAGGGGGTGTACGACGTACGTCCTAAAATAAATCTCACTGTAGCGCTGGCTGTGAGTATCCGATCATTTAAATTTTTTTTACAGAGTGTGTAGAAGGGTTTAAACTCTCAAAATATGTGAATGCTGTATCGGTCACATCATTTAAAAAGTGCATGATTGACATGTAAACTGCCCTGTATACAATTTCTCCATGTTATTCAATGTCGGATGTGGAAGTCAAACAAGCAAACAAAAAGGTCTGTATTATATTTTTATGTTGCTTTGATTGGTGCAGCTGTTGATGGATACAACATTTAGGGGATCAAAGGACCTATTTTTAGCAAACTTAATTTTACTTTCAATATTTATTTTCAGAACTTATCGATCACTATTGATTACTGTATGCTGTCTCTGTTGTACCGTTGCATATGTGGTAGTAACTCAGTGCTTGGGCACGATGTGTTTGACCAATCGCTTCCGACATTTTAGGATATGTGTGGGAGGGTTTAGTCTCTCAAAACGTGAATGGTGGATTGATCACATCAATCAAACGGTGAATGATTGATGCCTACATGATTTCTTCGTGTTGTTCAGTCTGGAATCCAGTCAAATAAACAAACTGAAGAGTTTTATATTTTGGATCGTGGTTTGATTTGAGCAAATCCTGAAGACTACAACATTTAGCAGACCCACAGGAGATATTTTTGTCAAATTTTATTTTCAAAAGTTATTTTCAGAGCTAATCAATCATTATTGATTGCTGTATACTGTCCCAGGCTATGCTGCTCCATCCACAGTAATAATAATATTATAAAATATGTTGGTGCCTGTTAGAGGGTAGTAGGTGTAGTCTTTGGGAGGACCAGCAATGACGTCACACACACACAGGAAGTTTGTGGGCAAATCTCAGTGCCACCTGGCGACTGAGTAGAGGTTTATTAATTAAAAATCAATTTAAAAAAAAAACAACAGGGCCAAAGCCACCTTCAGCACCCAGGCAGGGTAGCAGGTATTACAAAAATAAACACAAAAAAACCCCAGTAGTACCAACTATGGTAGAACCGGGTTAAAATAAAAAGAATAAACAAACAAGTCCCACACAATAATAATATAGAACACAAGAAAATAGTAGCTGCCGTTATTTAACTGGCCACGTTAGTGGTGGTGGCGCTGTGTCTGCAGTTGGCTCCTTCCAACTCTAGCTGTGGCATACTCCAGCACTCACTGCCCTGGGTGGTTACGAGACTTCCGGGTACTTCCGAAGCACACACTCGGGAAGAGAAGGAGAAAGGTAGGAGTCGGGTCGCAGGCAGCCGCCTGTTCAGGGATCTGGAACGGGATCAGTAGAAAGTAGCAACACACACACACCAGCACAGCGTACTCCTGTTGCTAACCCAGGACAGAGAGCCCGAATGCAGAAACAGCGCAGCCTAAATACTGCCCAACCCCGCCTCTGCAATCAGCTAATGCCACCGCCTCAGCCAACCGGCGGACAAAGCACAGTGGACTGCAGAAAGCGAGCTTGGCGACCGCGCGGTTCTGCGTCAGGGCAAAACGACCGACCACACCAGAACTCCCGGTATGATCATTTTCAGGCCGTTCGCCCCGACTTCGGCTGCCCTATGCAACGCCACAAGAGATCGGAGGGCGGATTTAGCCCGATTACACCCCGTCACAGTGCCGTAAAGGCTGCGAGTGAGTAATCACTTACAAAATTTTAGGACATGTGTAAGGGGATTCAGTCTTTTGAAATTATTTTTTGAATTCAGTTTTTATCTACATTTAAAAATATGTATAGTTTTTCTGTTTTAAATGTTTATTATTATTATTTAGTAATACAAATGTTGACGCAGCCATGACAGAAACATACTAAATGTTAACCTATAGGTGGGGTTCAGGGGGAGGAGCTAGGCACCAACAACCTATCATCTGCTGTCATCAATTAAATCTACCTTATTTAAATATTAGTCACCTCTACCTAGCTGTCTTGTGTTTTTTCGTTTTGGCAAAAAACCTAAGCGATTTCAAGACCCATCAACTTTTGTATACTTCAACAATGGAGTACTTACAGCAGTTGTCATCGGATTCAGAGGATTCCCAGGATTTTCTGTCATTACCAGATCATTCTTCTCCAGCTTCAATCCAGGGCCCATCCAGTCTCCGTTTTTCTCCCCTTCTGGCATTTCAGTTACATCTGATCAGGCTCCCGATCAGGTTCCAGTTCAAATATTGCCTACCGTTCCTGCCACCCAAACATCGAATCTGCGCCGATCCAAGCGACTTCGGCCTCAGGACGCCCCTCGGATCGATTGTTTTGGAAGGACTGGCCCATGAATAAATTGATAAAACCCTCCTTAAAAGCGGTAATGCGATTCCGGCAGGGAGTGATAGAGAGTCTCTTTTCATTCTCTATTGCAATTCAGTATCAGCAGAACCAGTTTTTCCTCCGAAAAACATAATCAGCCGCCCAGCCATTCAGCATCCTAAAACAGACAGCAGGCAGTCTATTCCGGATCTAACCACCCCCACAACTAGCACCGCTAATCAGCAGCCAGCCATTGAAATCCAACATTCGCAAATATTTAAAGAGATAAAATCATTTATGCAGCCATTTTCCGATACTCTATCTTCGGTCAGTTCTCAACTATCGGATCTAAATAAAAGGGTGTCTATTATGGAACAGGGAAAACAATCTTCAGCGCTGTCATTAATTCCAGCATCAAACACTGCAGCGCCACCTACAGCTTCTTCTGGTCCAGCCCCAATTTCAGCCAGCGAAGCAGATCCTCCAAAATTCAACCTCGCTACTGCATCTACATACGGATCCTCCTCTCCAACTGCAGCTAGACGTCACACTATATCTCCACGAATCAGACGTAACATTCTCGAAGGTAAGGACATTAATCTTGTTTCTCTATTGATGACGACTTCGGAATTCTTGGATCATAGAGTAGTGGATTGTGGAGATTTGGCAGTAACTCTAAAATCCAGAGATCCCAGACTGATTAAAAATCTTACATTAGGGGAATTTGTCCTTGCGTTCTCCATATTCAGAGATGTGCTATGCTCGGTATATCCTAACCGCAGAGCTGAATTGGACTCCTATGAATACTATATCGTGGAGCTGTCTGTCAGATACGGGGGGACTATGTTTTTGAGTATCATAAATCATTCTCTGCAAAAGCAGCAGCGATATTGGCAGCAGATAATCACATCATCAATTGGGCTAAACCGGACACAGATCTATTTAATAGAATTTTTGGTGGTCTGAGAGCTAACGATGTGGGATCTGCGCTTCAACAGCTCACTCAACATCCCTCTGCCCTAAAGCCGCAATTGCATCAACTTCTAAAGCACCCGGTTTTGCCGCTAATTCATACAGATCTTCAGTACCTAATCCTATACATTCTTCAGCTCCCCTCGATCAGTCTACAAGGAAAGACAAATACGGGCGCAGTATTAGATTTTCAGGAGGAAGACAAATCTGCAACAATTTCAATACTGGCTTCTGTTCGAATAGGCAATGCAATTTTATCCACATGTGCAGCAATTGCGGAGACGCCCACTCTAATTCAATCTGCCCTTTAAAACGCAAGTGACTTTCCCCGTTGCTCAGTCTTTACTCCTATAAACATCCCGGCGTTATCAAGTAAATTACAGAATCATCCCGACAGTAACTTAATTACCTGATAGACGGATTAAAAAATGGTTTTTCAACCGGTCTTACTCAAATTCCTTCTTCCTCGTTCAAAAGCAAAAATCTTTATTCAGCGACTCAAGATCCACAATCAGTGTAGTCTCTCATCGAGAAAGAAATTAAAAAGGATTTATAGTCGGTCCATTTCTAGCTCCTCCTTTTCCAATATATAGAATTAATCCTATCGGCATTGCCACGAGGAAAATGTCAGGAAAAAGCGTCTCATTATTGATTTATCAGCACCACGGGGTCAAGCACCAGCAGCATTAACTCATTAATTCCCCAAGATCAATTTTCCCTGCATTACATCACTATTGCAGATGCAATACATTCAATTAAATTAGCAGGTCGTGGTTCCTGGTTAGCAAAAGCAGATATATCAGACGCATTTAAAGTAATGCCAATCCATCCTTCTCTCCGTCACCTGTTTGGTATATGCTGGGAAGGAAAGTTTTATTTTGCCACCCAATTGACTTTCGGCTGCCGCAGTAGCCCGAAGATATTTGATACCCTGTCGGAAGCATTATGCTGGATTCTTCTTAATGTCTATCATGTCCCATTCTTGCTCCACTTGCTGGACGATTTTTAGTAATTTCTCCTCCTTCAGATGCACCAGCAGAAGCGATTTCCAATCTTAAAAGCTTATTTTCTGAAGTTGGCGTTCCGCTTTCAGAAGAGAAATCAATCGGTCCCCTTCATTCTTTGGAATTCCTTGGAATCATTCTAGATACAGAAAAGTTTGAAGCCAGCCTGCCTGAGTCTAAACTTAAACATATTCGTTATCTCATTCAGGAATTTCAGATCAGTAAAACAATTAAAAACGAGCACTGCTTTCATTGCTGGGTTACTTTAACTTCGCAATACGTATCATTCCACAGGGGAGGACGTTTATATCTCGACTGCTAGCGCTGGCATCAACAGCAAAAATCTGAACTCCTATATAAATATCTCTTCAGAAGCTAGGAAAGACATTAAAATGTGGTCTGCGCTTATTCAGCACTGGAACGGTCTCTCTATGTTTTATGATGATTTCATGTCAGCTCCACACGATATGGCTTTATTTACTGATGCCTCATCTCTGGGATTCGGAGGTCTATTTAACAATCAATGGTTTTGCAGTACATGGCCTGAGGAAATCGAGAACATATCTCCTCATCTAAAATCCACAGCTCTGCTAGAGATATACCCAATAGTAGCAGCTGCCCAGCTATGGGGTCATCTCTGGTCTAAGAAATCAATACTATTTTACTGTGATAATTCAACCACAGTGCATATTATAAATAAAGGTCGTTCCTCTTCCCTCTTATCATGCAATTGCTGCGTCGGCTAGTATGGATTTCAGTCTCTAATAATTTCCTAATACAAGCTCGCCACCTACCGGGCATTTTTAATATTGCAGCTGATGCTCTTTCTCGTTTACAGATTTCCAAATTCCACAGTTTGCTGCCTACAGCTCTGCAATATCCAGCAGCAACGCCACAGTTCAATCAGCTGATTTTCAACTAAATCCAACTATTAATAAACTTCTTATTTCAGCTCAAGATTACATGGCATCAGCACTTGCCCCATCTACCAGATCCTCATACTCTACAGGTTGGGCATGTTATGTAACTTTCCACCTGTTTACAAAGCAGGTCTTCCTTCGCAATTCTACACTCCTCATTCATTTAGAATAGGGGCAGCTACTTCAGCTGCAAAAGCCAACATTAACCAGCATTTAATTAAAAATATGGGCGCTGGACTTCATCAGCAGTTGAAACTTATATTCGTTCTTCATCATCTGAAATATCCTCCGCACATCAGTCCATTGCTAGTATGTCCGAGTGGGGACGACCTTTCTGCCTGGGCCTCCAAAGATTTCCCCTAAGAAATTAAATTAAAAGAAAGGGGTTTTTCTTTCCACTGTGCAGAGGGTCTTCACATAGTCATTAGGGTACAGTCTACTAACCCCTTGGTCACGTTAAGTGTTTGTTTTCTTTCGTCTAAATGTTTTCTCTTTTCTCTTTTCTTATGCATTGGCGGTTCTCTCTTTTTCTTCTTCACGTTGCGTCAGCGAGGAGCCGAGGGTCCATCTTTTGGGGGTTAGTGATTCCACTTTCTCCAACCCTTTGTTAAGCTCCGCTTCATTTACCTCATAGAGGAGGGTTCTCCATGAGTCAGAGGGACCCCGGCCAAACCCTTCCATCTGCATGTATGTTTCTTTTGGGATTCTTCTTTTGGGATTCTTCTTTCAGGTCTGATGCCTCTATGCGAGGGTCCCCAAGCGGTGGCATCCCTCATGTTTGTCGGGTCTCCTCAAAGACGGTGGCCCCTCTCCTGTTTGTCGGGTCTCCTCAGCCACGGAACCCCCTTCTATTATGTTGGGCTTCAAGAGGCGGAACACCACGCATTACATGTTTTAACAGATACTAACTTTATGTTTTCTTTCGGTTCGCGAGCCTCTTCAGTATGTCGGGTAACCTCGAGACGGTGCCCCTCTCGTATGTCGGGTCACCTCAAAGACGGTGGCCCCCTCCTGTTTATCGTGTCTATCGATCAAGTAAATGTTGGGCCTTGAAGAGGCGGAGCCCTCTCTCCTTGTGTATATGTTCACTAACTCTGTCAATAAACACTACCAGGTGGCATAGCTCCGCCCGTGAAATGTTAACCTATAGGTGGGGTTCAGGGGAGGAGCTAGGCACCAACAACCTATCATCTGCTGTCATCAATTAAATCTACCTTATTTAAACATTAGTCACCTCTACCTAGCTGTCTTGTGTTTTTCGTTTCCTCCTCCTCCCTCCTCCTCCTCTAGCATCTCAACCGCCTTTGCATCGGTCTCCTCTGGGGGTTAGTGATTCCACTTTCTCCAACCCTTTGTTAAGCTCCGCTTCATTTACCTCATAGAGGAGGGTTCTCCATGAGTCAGAGGGGACCCCGGCCAAACCCTTCCATCTGCATGTATGTTTCTTTTGGGATTCTTCTTTTGGGATTCTTCTTTCAGGTCTGATGCCTCTATGCGAGGGTCCCCAAGCGGTGGCATCCCTCATGTTTGTCGGGTCTCCTCAAAGGCGGTGGCCCCTCTCCTGTTTGTCGGGTCTCCTCAGCCACGGAACCCCCTTCTATTATGTTGGGCTTCAAGAGGCGGAACACCACGCATTACATGTTTTAACAGATACTAACTTTATGTTTTCTTTCGGTTCGCGAGCCTCTTCGTATGTCGGGTAACCTCGGAGACGGTGCCCCTCTCGTATGTCGGGTCACCTCAAAGACGGTGGCCCCCCTCCTGTTTATCGTGTCTATCGATCAAGTAAATGTTGGGCCTTGAAGAGGCGGAGCCCCTCTCTCCTTGTGTATATGTTCACTAACTCTGTCAATAAACACTACCAGGTGGCATAGCTCCGCCCCGTGAACTCCTATTTTTTTCTCCATAGATAGTTAACATATTAGCAATGCAAGACACATGCTGTTTGTCTATGTCCGTGTTAGGAAATTACTTTTTTAGGGCTTTAAAGTGGCACAGAAATTGTAATTTTTCATTTTTTTTCCCCATTTAATCTGCAATATCTCAATCAGTTGAGTAGATATACCCAAGTAAATTATATCATTGAAAATTTCAGATGTTTCCTTTAGAGACCTGTGAGAAATTTGACTTTTAAACAATTCAGTCCCAAATTCAAGAAAACCCTTAGCAGCGAAGGGGTTAAGCTTTTACTACTTTTTACTATTTTTAATTGAAATTTATGTGAATGGCAAGGTAACAGGGTGAAAACAGCTGATTGGTGGATTAGTAATGTGTTATTTAAATCTATGCGAATCGTACATAATGAGATCCAAACAGCTGAGTTTGCCCGAAATATACGACATGCTTAACACGATATTGCTAATATTATAGAGACCGTTATTGAGAATTAAATTGAGAACTTCGAAGTGTTATTTACAATTGCTTTTTACAAATTAAAAAAAAAAAGTCAGCAGACAACGGAGACATCGTATTCGATTTACTTATGAATCAATTTTGGTTACGAAAAAGCTTTCTCAGAAAAATTGGAAATTCTTAAACGCTTGATTGATTCGGTGGTTTACCTTGGCAAGCAAGAACTGCCATTCAGGGCATGATGAAGGCACCAATTCCTCAAATAATTTGAGGTAATTATGTGGAATTACTTCCTCTGCCAGCAATATATGACACACGAACAACATTCATCCATCCAGGGGATCAACCTCCAAGAAAAGGTATTAACCACTTCAACACCATGACGTACGCACGTCAATTGAAAACCCACTTACAGTACCATGCCATACGTGCGTACGTCATGTTTCCCATTCTATTCTATGTGCAGTTTCTCAGTCTAGCGTTTCAGGTTTCATTCTCTAAAGCAGTGCTAGTACTCTGGAATGTGCAATGAAAGTTGGAGGAGGGTCAGGTGACATTTGTATCCAATAATCCGGTCTGTGACAGAGATCGAATGGTGCTTGGTGTTAGATCTCCCTCTCGACCTGTGGGGGCACTGTGTAACGGGAACAGAGTACCTTTAACTAAATGGCACGACAATTTATTCGTAGGGTTGGTGGAAATTGGTCATTTAGGAAAGGGGCGCAGCTACGGTATCCAAACTCAATGACCCAGACGTTAAACGGTGTGGCATCTGAGGATTGGAGGAGCGGATGCGCTCGTTAACCTAGGGGTCATGAGCGAGGATATAAATAGGGGTCACAGCTCACGTGATCTGTTCCTTGGTAAATAGTTAGAAACAACCTACAAGGAACCTGTGTTACCATACTGTAAACCGTGAGTTTGTTTTGTCTGTTAGTGTTTGTTATAACTGTCTGTTTGTTTTAAACTAGACTTCCTATAACACGATCCGGAACTGTAGCAGAAGCTAGCATAAACCCAGACATCACTTTCACCCCTGCTTTTCACGGAGAACTGTAATACACCACTTGCACTTATTTCACTATCACTAAGAACTGTGTTTGTGTTTTGTGTTTAGTGTTGGTGTGTAAAACTGGACTTTTTGGTTGCGGGTCAAACCCGGGGATTTACAAATACAGAGTGATACACGCCGCTGTATCACGCCATCATTATTATTTTACAGGCATTTGCATTAAGGCTCTGGACATTGTAATTTATCAATAAACACCCTTACACCTGTTAGTAATTGTCCGTGTGATTTGTACCTGCACTGCACTCACCTGTATCCACTCACCACTTTGCCACAGTGTCATGTAGTGATTCCAATCTACCTGTGGGTGTTTAGAAGACTGAGATATATTGTAGGAAGCCATTCAACTTTTACCTCGAAGTTGGTTCGGAGGATTTCGATACCAGCGCTAGTGATGCTGACTTATCACTCAGCGATGATGATGAAGAGGATGTGGAGCCAAGAACAGCAGGGGACTGGATACAAGGCAATAAAGCAGGCGTCTGCGGCAGCCAGATCCATCACAATGCCTGCGCAAAGTAGCCCTGTACACGCATTTGTGACTATCCCTCCAACACAAGGGAAGCAGAGACTGCAAAAAAGATGCAGGGTCTGCTACGAAAATGAAAACAAAAGAAAGGACACAAGAAAAATGTGCAGTGGTTGCGAAGGCAACCCTGGGTTCTTTTGTAATGAACATTTCAATAAATGGCACAGAGCAAGTCGATAATGGCACATGTTTTGATGTTGTTTGATTTTTATTTGATAATTACTGTTTACTTATTATTATTGTTATTAGCGTTATTAGCAGCGTTTTTGTTTTCATTGTTCAAACAAAAAATAAAAATAAAAAAAAGTGTTTTTATCTCTATATTGAACATGGGTATGTAGTACACAGGAACATAAAGGGTTAATGAAAAACACAGTTTAGGTCATTTATTTGTGTTTTATTCAACATATGTTAACATTTTATAGCAATTACAGGTTTGAAAACATTATTATTATTATTATTATTTTCAAAAGGGAAGGGTTTCATTTTTACCTCTGGAGTTGAAGTGGTTAAAACCAAAACTCATCTAGGACAACTAGAAGCTGCTAGAGGCTGGAAAATGCAGGCAGATGTTGAACAACAGCTTATTTTCCCATCTGAGATTGCCACCAGTAACCTTCGCCCTGATAAGAATATAAGAAAGTTTACAAATGAGAGGAGGCAATTCGGCCCATATTGCTCATTTGGTTGTTAGTTGCTTATTGATCCCAGAATCTCATCAAGTAGCTTCTTGAAGGATCCCAGGGTGTCAGCTTCAACAACATTACTGGGGCATTGGTTCCAGACCCTCACAATTCTCTGTGTAAAAAAGTGCCTCCTATTTTCTGTTCTGAATGCCCCTTTATCTAATTTCCATTTGTGACCCCTGGTCCGTGTTTCTTTTTTCAGGTTGAAAAAGTCCCCTGGGTCGACATTGTCAATACCTTTTAGAATTTTGAATGCTTGAATCAGATCACCACGTAGTCTTCTTTGTTCAAGACTGAATAGATCCAATTCTTTTAGCCTGTCTGGATAATTCTGGTCGCTTTTCTTTGCACTCTTTCTAGATCAGCAATATCCTTTTTGTAACAAGGTGACCAGAACTGAACACAATATTCTAGGTGAGGTCTTACTAAAGCATTGTAAAGTTTTAACATTACTTCCCTTGATTTAAATTCAACACTTCTCACAATATATCCGAGCATCAGGCGGGTTGTTTTAAAGAATTCCAAAACGTTACAGTACATTAATGCAATTTTAGAAACTAATGGGCATTAAAGGAGAAAGGAAAAAGGCTTTTTTTGCATCACACAAGGAATATACTGTATGTTAAAATTTAAAGGAAAAGCAGTGCAGTTTCAATTTACGTTGCCTCTGCCTGTCCCCTGCTGAGTGCTGTGTCTGTTGATACGCCTGGACTGCTGGAGCTTTTGATATCACAATGGTCACGGGTAAGTCTCTGACATTACTGTGCACATTAAATTAACGCTCACAATACATGCAGCATGCATGGTATGGTATGTAAATTAGCCAAATACTGTGCACGTAAATTAATGCGTTTTCTGTTAGTAAATGGGGCAGTACATTTTGATTTATTGCGCATGCTAGGCTCACTACTTTACATGCATGCTAACTCCAAATTTAGTGCCATTTCTCAAATGAGGTCCTTTGGTGGGATTCTGTTTTGCTCAACATGTAATGTGTCTTTGGATCATCTAAGAAAAGGTACAATTGACAAGCATCTTGACAGCGCAGTACACAAAAACAAGAAAATCAAACTTGAAGTTCAGGCTAAACAATTACCGAATAAGCAGGTCACAATCACAGGATTGTTTAAAAAGAGCACAAAATGTAGAGAAGCGCGTAATGTCAACACTTTTGATTTAGTGGAAGCCTTAGTGCAGCGAACATACCGATAAAACGGCTGGTCAATGAAATATCACAAAGTATTTTAATGAAAAAATTGTTGAGCCGTGTCTAACAGTGGCACACTCAGATGAGAGTATCTCCCTAAAGTGTATTATTATTTATTATTATTTGTTTCTTAGCAGACACCCTTATCCAGGGCGACTTACAATTGCTACAAGATATCACATTATTTTTACATACAATTACCCATTTATACAGGTTTAGTAGAGCAATCTAGGTAAAGTACCTTGCTCAAGGGTATAGCAGCAGTGTCTCCCACCTGAGATTGAACCCACAACCCTCCGGTCAAGAGTCCAGAGCCCAAACCACTACTCCACACTGTATGCAGCACATGAAGAATATGGAAAAATGAACTATTCTAAGTCTGTTTGTGTTGTATGCGACAAGGCCACTGATTTTCAAGGGAACTGTGTTTTGTACATTATTTTCATCCCACAGGATGAAAATAGGAACTTACTGCTTACTTAGCAGTCAACTGTGTGTCTGCCTTTGTAATAATAGACAATGTAACAGAGGGAGAAACACTGGCTGTTTGCGTCTATGCTTAGTCGTATAAGATGGGTTTTTTTAAATTAATATTATTAATATTATTTTTTAGGTTGAGAGGCTCCAGTGGCATATATGCTGTAATATCATTTACTACTAATTTGTCGGTATATGTGGTTTTAAAACATTTTAAAAAATAATTTCTACATACTACTAGAAATGTACAGTGTGTGTAAAGAAAACACAGAAGGTTTTTTTTAAAGACTCTTGTTTCCAGCAAAAGTTTGTTACATTTTTAAAGATTGTTTCAATAGCCAGTTACAATGTTACAATGTACTCGTACATCCTCAGATAGGCCCTTTGTTTTAAATTGTTTTATTTTTCACATTTGAGTTTATTGTGTCACTTATTTGTAATTCCAGACCAGAAGAGACCTGGGTCTGCCTTCACACATTTGTGCAATGAAGAAAAAGCCACCACTGATATATAGGAATGGTCCCATTGCACAGCAGTTTGATCCGAATCAGTTTGTTTCTCGTTTTGCTATGAGTTTTTAATAAGACACACCTGAGCTTGTTACCTATACACACTGTGGCTGATCAAGCTGTTCGTGAAACCTGGAACAGGTGAAACAGACCTGCAATAGGAGTCTTATTTCCAGCCACTAAATATTCAAGCACACTGCTTGGGAAAAAAAATGTTAGCAATTAGTAAAACTATTTCATTTTTTAACTAAAGTTGTATAATTGTATGTATCCTGTGTTTCTTAAAATAGACTAACAGTCTGCCCCCCCCACCTATCCTATTTATTTTCTCGAACACTGAATAAATAAATAAATAAATAAATAAATAAATAATATGTCCTTCAGATGAGAGATAAAACCGAGGTCCTACTGCGTGACTCTGCAGCAGCAGTTACTGATACATAGTTCACTCCCTAGTTTCTAAGTCGCTTTGGATAAGCGTTGGGTGAGTTGAAATTTCTACATTCACTTTTTTGGGGCAAGAAATCCCTTTAAAATAAGGGATAACTTGGTCATACTTAAGTTAACAAAGATTTAAAAAAAGTTTAGTACAATATAAACCACACTAGAGGTTCCGTAAAGGCTCAATTTAAATGCATTTTAGGTTAGGATCTAAAAACCTACAGTTTATGATTTATACTTAAAATTCAAACATCCATTTAAATGAATGAAGGGACAGGAGGATATAGTAATTCAGCGTAGGATAGTATTTATTGTAGTCTGTACATATGTAAAATACTGAAGTACCTACTATAGTACCTCTCAAGATACTATAGTAGGTACTATAATATTCTGTAAAATTATTTAGAATACTACTTGCAATAGAAATATAGATATTTATGTGGGAATACTTTGTCACATTGGAAGCATATTTAAAAAATCTGCAAAATTCCCAAAATATGTATTTAATGAAAGCAGAGGTTTATTGTTTATTGCCACGTACCGGTAGATTAGAATCGTAAAGCTGTGATAAACAAACAAAGTAAAAATAACTACAGGCTGTACTACAGCAGAAGTACAAAAACAGACAAGTCTAACTTTAACTGTTATTTTCTAAAACTATGTAAAACTTACATTTCTGTTTATTGTCTTGTAATGCTGATGTTTGTAGTTACATAGAGCGAAGTTTACCGATTTACAGGATTAAAGACTTAAATTAAGCAATCCGTTTTTCACTTCGGTTCACACTGATATTGTGAAAACCAGGGAAAAAACATATTTAGATTTTTTTTTTTCTTCTACTTTTACAGATGAAAGTATGATTCGATTTGTAAACAATGAACCTGGTGTAAATAACTCATGCAAGATGTACCTTCTTTTCCAAAGGCTAGAATAACCATTTCGTCCTTTGTGTGATATGTATTTCCATACACATCTTCAAATGCATCATTCAAAGCAGCAATTTAAGTTTTGTATTTTCACCCGTCCCCAATTTAGGTATGCCCAATCAGAGTGTTTTACTGAACTGTAGAATCTCAAGACAGATTGTACCAATTGTAATATTATATTTTGGTTAATTGTAAAGGCTGGTATTGCTTTGAGGCCAATACCCCGGAAATGTTGTATCAATTCTGACATAACACTGACATGGTTGATTAACACGGGAGTAAAAAGGACGCTTGAGTTTGAAATTTTACAGAAGGTCCCGATGTCCTGTAAACAAATCGTAGGACCTCTGAGAAAATGATGTGGGATAAAAAGAAATGGACGGTTCGCACAGGACTAAATTTCACAGATGTCAGTAAAAATCAAACCAAACCAAACCACCTATTTATATGTTGATTTTTGTTCTGTGTGATTCGGGCTATAGTTGAATTTCCATTCCCGTGACTTCACACACCATTCCTCTGTGATTTTGAACAAATTTGCCCTGACTGCTATGTGATTATTGGTACAATTTCCATGAAAAAATCCCGGCCTACCCATGATGTGTGAGGAGACGGCAATATGTTTAAAAAAGGGACATAGAAAAGGGGTCATTCCACTCCAACTCAACCAGAAAAGGGGCATTTTATTGCCTGACCATCTCAGATTTTGCTAAAAAAATTCACTTGGGGGTTTTCGGGCCTGCTGAGGTCAGAAATGCTATTTTTTTTTTTAATTTCCCCTTTGAGCTGTGACCTGGCAAAGGTCAGCCAAAAGTGACCCTGACCAGAAAAATCATCCTAGGCTCAACTTAGACGCTACCATCATGTGTAGCACCTCATTCATCTTCTGGTGTGAGTGGGGACATTGACAGATTGAGAGTCCAAGACGGTCACTAGGGGGGAGGAAGGCAAGTCAACATGAATGTTGAAGTCACCTAGGAGTAGGATTTTGTCAGTAGAAGTGCAGACGAGGGAGAGGAATTCTGAAAGCTCTGCAATAAAAGCAGTTAGGTGGACGGTGGATAACAGCAAGGGTGAGGGACATGGGAGAGGGGAGCTTGATGGCGAGATGCTCAAATGAAGAAAAGGCTGGCAAAGAAAGAACTGAGGAAGCAAGCACTGAATTAGCAAGAACAGCAGTGCCTCCTCCTCGGCCAGTGAGGCGAGGTTTGTCAAAGAGGGAATAGCCCTTTGGGGTGGCTAGATGCAGCGAGTGCATGTCGTTTACAGTGTGCCAGGTATCAGCTAGACAGAGAAGATCAAAATTGGTATCAGTTATAAGTTCGCTGAGAATCAGAGATTTGTTAGTCAGAGAATGACAATTAAAGGAGATTTTCAAATTTGTAGCAGGCTTCGCTTTGTCCAGGGGATCCAGACGTTAGGTGTCAAAGTAGGAATGAGGCCTCTAGTAGCCATTGGGAGGGAGCTGGGAAAGATCCTCACTCCACCTGTCTTCGCTCTGACTGCCACAGCTCAGACTGCCCTTGGACAAGTGGCGCTTAAACGGCTGGCTCTTAGAACGGATGGTGTTCTAAGACACTATTTGCCAATTTATACTATCCTGTAGGCCTAGCGCTGTATAATTAACATGATATTCTAATCAACCTCACGATTCAACACAGCCCAGCACAGTTTACAAAACTTAAACTACAATTGTTAAAGGCAGGGATAGATGCGGGTCCTAAAATGTTAGTATTGCTGTAAAAATCTTAGGGACCACTACTTCAAATTTTGTCTGGTCATTAACCCCCTCTGAAATTTGAATTTTTGGTATTTCTACCAAGTTTAGGCTGAAATAACTTGCATGAGGGTGTTCCAAAAAATTACCCAAAGATATTTTTGGATAGATATTGATGAAATCTACAAGAATCAAGCAAAACATTTTGGTATTCGTGGATTTTTGAAGTTGCATTTGTCATACATTCAAGCATTGCTTATGGCCACCACATAGTCCTAACCGAACTGGCATTATTCTTCAGTATTGCATTGTCTGGGGTTAGATCTAGAGTAAAAAGTGACAGGGTGTGCTTCCAGTGGCACTAGTTTGGAGCTGACGAGTTATGAACTTGCGTTTGGAATTTCTCTCTCACTCCATGTGTGTCTGTACATACCATCAGAACGTAAAGTTGATGTTAAAGGTGTGTGGTGTTCAGGAAGACTACAAAAGCTTGCTTGCTAAGACTGTGTGCTCCCTTAAGGAAGAAGCTTGTATGACAGGTGCTTGTGAAGCATGTCCTGGTTGTCAACCCCTAGAGGAATACTTTGATGGTCTGTAAAGTCTGGAGACAATTGACAATGTTGAATTCCATTAGTGGGTGTACGTTGATCGCCCTAACCTGCTGACTTTGACAGAGAAGGTCAAAGATTTCAAAAGAATCCTGGTTCAGAAACTTCTGAGCCTACGGAAGCATCACTTCGTTGCCATGAATCAAAGCAACTTCCTTAGGTGCCTGAAAGAAGATCTGAAAGAGGACCATGCCATCTGTCTGCTTGATTTTACAGAAAACTCTAGTTTTGTGATCCAAGATGCTGCCCAAGGATTTCATTGTGACAATTCTCAGGCAACACTCCATCCGTTTGTGTTCTACTTCTGTCGGGACGGTGATTAAGCACATGAGTGTTGCAGTGATGAGTAATGAAATGCAACACTCCACGTCGACAGTGTATGCATTTCAGAAGGAGGTAATTCCTTTGATCAAGAGGGGAGGTCCCTGACACATACATTACTTCAGTGACGGAGCTGCTAGGCAGTACAAGAATTGCAAAAACTTCGCCAACCCTAGCTTTCATCAGCAATACTTTGGTATCACTGCAGAATGGCATTTGCCACATCACACAGAAAAACTCTGTGATGGCGTGGGAGGTACTATTAAGGCAAGGGCAGCACAAGCTAGTCTTCAAGGCAACAGCATTCTTACCCCTTACCAGTTGTATGAATGGGCGAAATGATAAGTAACTAGTGTGCAGGTCATGTTCATCTCTCAAGAACAGGTTGAAGAGAACCACCCTCTCCTTAATGCCAGGTATGACGACGCCCCAGCCATCACCAGCTCCAGGGAAGCACACCACTTTGTACCCTATATCCCAGGCAAAATAAAGGTCTAATTTACCAGTCAAAGTACATAATTCCGTGTGGTGACAGTGTTGAAAGGCGCAGTTGCCCAGGAGGGTCCAGCTCAGCTGCGTCCTACAAGTTGGTGACTGGGTGAAGATGCTGTATGTCAATAAAATGTTCCCTGGAGAAGTTGAGAACGTCTCTGATGATGGAGCACAAGTGAAGGTTATGCATCCTGCCGGACCGAACACCTTCAAGTGGCCCTTCTGAGGACAGACTGTTCTATGAATGGAAGAACACTGTGAAGAAAATCTCGCTTCTCGTTCTAGTTCACGCCCGCAATAATTTTAAATTTGATGATTACTGAACTTTGATGTGTGGTTTCTATAGTAGTTGTTAACCAACCACATTCTGCATGCAACTTTTAAAATGTTTACATAAGAACATAAGAAGAAGATAAGAAAGTTTACAAACGAGAGGAGGCCATTCAGCCCATCTTGCTCGTTTGGTTGTTAGTAGCTTATTGATCACAGAATCTCATCAAGCAGCTTCTTGAAGGATCCCAGGGTGTCGGCTTCAACAACATTACTGGGGAGTTGGTTCCATACCCTCACAATTATCTGTGTAAAAAAAATGCCTTCTATTTTCTGTTCTGAATGCCCCTTTATCTAATCTCCATTTGTGACCCCTGGTCCTTGTTTCTTTTTTCAGGTAAAAAAAGTCACTACTTTTAGATGTTTAAGATCCTTTCCTTTTTGCATTGTTATATACATGTCATAAGAACTGAGATTTTTAGTTTGATTCCAGTAGGAATAGACATGAAATTCTGGTGACGTCGGAAGTTGTTAACCCCTCAAAAGTTTACCACGGTAATCTATTTTTTTTCTATCAGTTTGTAATTTTTAAAATGTAACTATGAGGTTTTGGTAGTTTCAAATGTGTCCACTGTAACAAAAAAAATCTAACTTCCACATGCAAGTTCATAACCCCTCAGCTCCAAGCTAGTGCCACTGGAAGTACACCCTGTCACTTTTTACTTTAGATCTAACCCCAGACAATGCAAAATTGAAGAATAACGCCAGTTCGGTTGGGACTATGTGGTACTTTAGCCTCACGAAAGTGGCCATAAGCAATGCTCGAATGCATGACAAATGCAACTTCAAAAATCTGTGCAGATCTAAATGTTTTGCTTGATTCTTGTAGATCTCATCAACACCTGTCCAAAAATATCTTTGGGTGATTTTTTGGAGCCCCCTCATTTCAGCCTAAACTTGGTAGAAATACCAAAAATTCATTTTTCAGAACAGGTTAATGACCAGTGGGGGGACTTGAAACCAAAAGTGTTTAACAAAATTTGGAGGAGTGGTCCCTAAGGTTCTTACAGCAATATTAACATTTTAGGAGCCGCATCTCTTACAGGGTAAAGGCTCGGGCTGAATTTCGAATAAAACTCGTCACTTACCCCTCGTCTGGCAACTTGCCAAAAATGAGCTAGGTGTTCGAAAGCCCTATTCATTCAAGTCAAACGAGGTGCTATACATGATGGTAACCTCTAAGTTGAGCGCAGGGTGAATTTTTCTAGCAAAGTCCGAGACAGTCGGGCAACGGCTCTGGTTGAGTTGGTATGGAATGACCCACAGGTAATGTAATGAGTTTCTTGTAAACTTTGTAGGCTGTTCTGCAACACATTAATTTCTTCAAAATCAAATGTAGGCTGGAGATGCATAAGCAATTTTTATTGTCAATTCTAGTTATAAACTCAACTCAATCTCAATATTGCTTTCTTGAACCTCGGAAACTATCTGCTGCTGCCTTCCCCCACTGTACGAAGCTTTGGTGTACTTCTGGATAAGTAACCTCTCCTTTGATGCCCAAATCTCCTCTGTAGTCAAATCCTCCTTCTACCACCTCTGAAAGGCCAGTTCCTATCTTTCCCTCCTGGATGCAGAGATACTCTGTCATGCATTCATCTCCTCTCAACTCGACTACTGCAACTCTCTCTATGGTGGTCTTCCGTCACACACCATAATCCGATTGCAGCGAGTTCAATATGCCATTGCTTGGATCCTTACCAGATGAAAAAAAAATGATCACATTACCCCGTCTTGCCCAGCTGCACTGGCTACCTGTAAAGTTCAGGATTACTTTCAAAATTCTCCTGCTTGCCTACAATGCCCTTCATCACACAGGTCCAGAGTATCTCTCCAACCTACTGACCTGCTATGTCCTTGCATGCAAGTTGAGGTCCTTTTACTCTGGCTTGCTTGTTATACCAAGCAAAAGTGCACCACACTCAGAGAGCGTCTTTTAGCTTCTTGGCCCCGACTCTGTGGAACTCTCCCAGCTTTTTAGTGCGTGTAGCTCCCACAGTTGCTCGCTTCAAATCAACTCTCAAGACCCACGTGTTCTCTCTTGCTTTCAATGCTCTTTAAGCCTGATATCTGTTATTAGCTGTTGTCTAAATTGCTATTTCAGGTTTTTCACGCCATCTTATTTGTATGATTCTGTATGACACATGCATCCACAATGTTTAGAATTCACATCCTAGCCTTGTATTTAATGTATTTGCATTGTTTTTTTTTACTGCTTGTATGTAATGTACTATACCCTGTATTTCACTGTACTTAATGTATTATGCATTGTTCCTCACTATCTTGTAAAGCGCTTTGTGATGGAGGTCCATTATAAGGTGCTATAAAAAATAGATAGATTTGCTGTTGCTAAATGTGCTACATGCACACTGTAAAAATGACAATTATTTAAAGCAATTTTAAGATGGTGTCCGATTGCAGTAAACAGGTTTCAGCAGCTGCTATAGTAATTGGAATAATTTTGAAAAGACGTAGAAAAACTGGAGTGCGGACCAGAGTGGCTGTGCTGCAGAAACAGGCAAGGAGCATGACAGGCTTTGATACAGGAATTGCGTTTGGTGGATCTTGCAGGATTCAATCATTTTTTATGCATGTCCCTGTCGACATGTGATTTGTTGACTTGCGTAAGCCTGGTCTTTGAAAGACAAAATACAAGTATGAGGGACTTTATTTCTGCTGCTGAGCATCTGGCAATAGCTCTTCATTTTTTGGCACATTTGTCTTTTACCTCAGTTGTTGATTTCCTGAAAACATTTGCCAATTCTTTATATTTGTCTTCTTTTTTCATTGCTGTCTTTATATTCCGCACATCTAACATCCCATAAACATATTGTATCATGCCTTCACTTGTCTGTAGCCTATTCCTATTTAGCAATTGAGAGTGAAATCATTGGCTGAACACACAGGCATGTAGAAAATTGTCAACTGAATTTCTGAAAATAGAGCAGTGGTCTAATCTAGCAACTCTATTGCTAATCAAATTTGTTGACAACTCAAGTTGTCAAATAGTAAGGAACCCCTACGGGACATTGTGGGGTGGGGGGACATTTTATTTTGTGCTCAGCAGACACTATCTTGTATGCATGAGTTAGTATCTTACTGACTGCAGCAGACACCTGGTATTCTCAGCGGATAGGTTCGGAGACAATCACCTTGTTATACCATGAGAAAAATAACTATGCAAAACTGGTGTGCTTTTAGACTCCTGCTATTTACGTAAATACATTATTTATTGCATCCAATTGTATTCTCTTACTGTCATTTCACCTGGTTACAAAAGCAAAGATAAAGATCCTAACACAAATTAAAAAATAGTCGGTACAGGTCTTGATGACCGACAGTCATTTAATCAAATGAGAGCATTCTGGCACTGCTTCAGTCAACGAGATCTGTCAGAACTGCATGAAATGACAGTGACAGTGAAAATATACTAACAGATCGCTGAGATGATTGACAGTGACCCCTAGCCATTCAGAGCGGAACGGAGACAGGACAGACAGTAAGTATAAAAACTAAACAAACTATAGATGATTTCTAAATTGTTATTTTTGGTACAAAAACTAAAAATAATGAGTGGTTTTACCAACGTTTATCCTATATAAATTTATTTCAGTCGAACTCTCATTTTTTGGGAATTCAACGTTTTTACTAGCTTTTACCGATTTAATATCGAAAAATAACAAGCTTAATTATAAGGAATAAATTGAGTCATGTGTCTCAGTGATTTGCAAGTTATTGTTGGGACCGACTTGATGACCCCAATCCTGCTTTTGTTCTCAGAAAGTGGGTGCAAACACAGAGAGAAATTCCAAAAGAAGAGAAACTCAAATGAGGCCACCACCATCTCTGACAAGTATTCTCGTGCACACAAGTTTATTATCTTGTGCACATGAGACCTTTTTAATTCACACAATGTTCCTTTGGGGTTCAGTTTTAATGATACACAGTCAATTGTTATTTTCAATTTGAGTTGCCAGGAAAAAAATTGCTTAAAAACATGGGTAACACTTTATATTAAGGTGCTGCTAATTAATGTTTTCTAAATATACTGAGCATCAAAATAAACTTATCACTTATATTTGAGCATCAAAAGAAACTTATCACTTTTATATGAGGATAAAATTAATTAGATGTGATCGAAAAATGATAAACTCTGTTTTAAGCAGGTGCAGTGACTTTTTATTGTGCTGATTAACAATTGACATCACAAAGATGCTGCAAAATGATCTGTCGATCTTGGGCAGGGGTTGTGACTCTTGGTCTCCCAGTTCGTGGCCTGTCATTGACAGAGTGTGTCTGGTTATACTGTCTCGCCAGGTTTAAAATTGCTGGCTGTGAGCACCCAAGATGGCAAGCCACAGTACGCTGCCCTAGTCCAGCCTCCAACATGCCGATTGCATGGCGCTGCTCTCTTGACAGACGTGACATATTGTTTTTTGCTGTGATTTTCTTTATTGCTTTTATTCAAGCTTGCAATTCAACAGCTGAAATCATCAATATCCAGTGTCCAATCAACTATCTCACTAATTAGGTGATTAAGTGCATATGCTTCAGTCATAGTCACTCAAGCGTGTCATGGTCAAGGATGAATGATTGAGTGATTAAAAAGAAACCAAAAACATTTATATACCTTATTTTTTTCAAAAATAAATGTGTTCTAATAGGGATAAGTTTCTTTTGCTGCACGGTATATATAATAGATGCTTAACAACTATGTTATAGAGAGTTAATAAAGCATTATAGATTGTTTATAACCACGCAATAGCATAGATGGAATTACATGTAAACATCCCAAAGTAAAATAGGTGGCTAAAAACTGTCCCCTTTATAAACACTTAATTCTGTCTATGCTATTGCATGGTTAAACATCCCAAAGTAGAATAGGTGGCTAAAAACGGTCCCCTTTATAAAACTGTAATTCCATCTATGGCTATTGCATGGTTAAAAACCATCTACAATGCTTTATTAACACTTTAACATAGTTATTAAGCATATATTATATATATATATATATATATATATATATATATAACATATTTATAAAACATTAATAAGTAGCACCTTAACATAAAGTTTTCTCAGTACGTTGAAAATTGTGTTCTGCCTCCAGAAGCCAACTTACTATTTATTCATTTTAGCACTGGATTTGATAAGCGCCAGCAAGTTTGAAATGTTATCACATGCAGACAGAGACAGAGCAAGCTGGTTGAGCCAGAGACAAAGCACAGGTATTTACAAGCACACAGCTTTGCCTAACGGAATGCTAATATACTTTTATTTGTTCTTCCGTAGAGTTGTTTGTTGGCAAGGTTATTTTTTTATTTTTTTGTAGGATTCTGCATTACATCAATATTTCTGTATCCCAAGGTGGATTCTGCAAATTTGTAGCGTGATCTCGGTCGCATTTTTCATGGGGGACTAATGTTAAACAGAAAGAATGTTTAACTCATTTTTTGGAGTTGCTTGTGAATTTAATTGTTATAAAAGATGTGAGTCAATGGTACTGACTACAGTGGGGAATGGTTCAGTACTGGTTTGTTTTTGAGAGACCATTTTATTATGACCTCTACCACACTCTTTTTTTGTGTGTGGAGGTTAGAATAATTATATTTTTGACTCAAAATAATAAATTGCACTGCCAAGTGCCATAGCTTCACCTGACGATCATTCTAAAAATAAAAAATAAAACCCTCTGCTATTCAGTCCTGGGCCTCTCTAAAGCAGAGTCTTGAGAGCTATGAATGGCAGGTTAATTAGCTTGATGCACCACCTATATTATTGTATGAAGAATTCAGGAGAATGTTAGACATTTCTGTTTCAGTGCATCTATGATTGCATTACTTTTTAATTATACATGGGGCTGGTATTCATAATAAAATACCAGTTACTCTTCAGTAAAAACTAGATTTACATTTTATTTAGCAGGGTGTTATTTGCCAAGTTACAGAATTGATTCAAAGATAAAATAAACAACTGGATACTTACTAAACCTTTATGATAATACTGTCAAATAACTGAATATGCATCATGTTGGTCATAGAACAAAGTATGTGAGACAAGAGCACGTAGAAGCATAGAAGTTAGAACACTGCATTTAACTAGGGATCTGGTAAAATAAATTATGAAATGAATAAATACAGAGATGTAAAAATATCACAGTAAGAAGAACTTACTGTCTAAAACAACACCGTAGTTGAGTGACCTACTGTATCTTTTTAAAAAATACCATTTGGGACAATCAATCTCTCCAAATCCGTGAACATCAATAATTAAATATTTGTGAAATTGATATATATTGTTTGGTAAGTATACATTTTTCACTGGTTTTACCAAATACATTAAATTACTTGACATGCCTCCCCTTACCGAAGTCTTTAGATTTATTTATTATATATTTTCTCCAAGATAATACATATACATATATAATACATATATTTAGCTTTAGAGCATGGAAAAGGTCACACTGCAGCTTTCAAAAAGCATAAAACCCTGCACTGGCTATGTTAGAGTGAACACACACACAAAATACTTTTGTGCTATGGCTTCAAATTGTCCAAACTATATATATATATATATATATATATATATATATATATATATATATATATATATATATATATCTTCACATCCTCCTTTTAACTTCAAACGTTTTTGCTAGTAAAAGTCTCTCTTTTTCTCTCGCAAGGCACGATTACTTATTCATTCATTCACAATCATTTTCAAGTTTTGTGAATGTAAACCAGTCTCTTTCCAACAGCAATTTCTGATAAAAGGCTTTCACAGAAAGCATCATTTGCTTGAAACTGCCTCGTCTAACTCAAGCAAACAATTTTGGGTGAATTAGTCTCCTGTTCTCTAGTTTCTTTAAGCAGCACTCCTCAGTTGACTCAGTTCACTGCCATGATGGCAATGGCACCAGCACTCTGGTTAGTTCAGAATGATTCTGCAGCCTGGCCTCTTGCCCATCATTTTTGGGGTGGGATGGGGTGGGTTAAAGAGGCTTTTCTGACATATGCCTTTCCTTTCAAACTCCTTGGTCAAATCAGAGCTTTATGTCTTGTGACTCTGACATCTTTGCAAGGGTCTTCTTTACTCTCAGGGCTGTGAGACGAGAAGAAGGGTTGTGGGCCCAGCACTCTGTCATCAGTTTTCCAATTTGTCTCAAGCACTGTGAAAGAAGGTGTCAGTTTAAGAAATTTAACTTCAAGAACAGAATTATCTGGAACATGTACTGTATTCCCAAACATAAACGTGATTACTCCATCATTCAATACTGCACAAATTACTTTTGATACTATCAAAAAGTCAACTATCAGAAAAAGGGCAAGACTGAGACTTTTTGATTGACCCTGCATATTAGGACCCATTACCAACAAAAACCTTGCGCTTACCATTTGTCCAATATCAATGACTTGTAACTACCGTATCACTTTCAAATAATTATCTAATAGTTGATTTTGTAGATTTCAAATATCAATTTCCCAGGAGGAATTAGTGGTGGATGTCCTAAGAATCCAAAGAATCTTGTCATACTGAATTGGTGGTGCATTCATTGAGACCCCTGTACACACCCAGTGGATCCAGATACCTTCACCAGTATTGCATTTTGTTAAAATGATTTACCTCATCACTGCTCCACCTATTGGGGAACGATGGTCTTAACCGTTTGATGCAGACAACTTCTCTCATATCTTCATAAGAGGGATCATTGGGTACCAAGTCATGATAAGGTAACTGATATTCTTCCACTATACCTTGAAGAAACAAAAATTCAAATTAGCAAACAGTATTTCAACTACAAAGGTAAGAAGCAGAAAGTAACAAATTAACATGTGTATCTATAACATATACACAAACAGAAATCAATTTCTGAAATGACTTTAAAATCAATTTTACCCGGGGGAGAGACCAATACAGATCAATAAAAAAGCTTGTGTGTCATTAATTTAAAAGAGCAATATATCCGAAAGATAATATTGACAACGCAAGAGAGTTTTGGTAGATAAGCCCAGTTTGAAGAAGTGGTGCTCACCCCCTGACACGCATCTTCTTGCTATCTCCCAGAGAATCAGCCCGAAGCTGTACATGTCAGCCATGATGTAGGACTGGAAGTGATTCCTATTAAGACTCTCATCCAGCACCTCTGGAGGCATGTAACGTTTAGTGCCCACTCTGGTGTTTGGAGGGATGTCTACTTCATTTGTATCGCTAGGGATGGAAAGAAAATTAAGTACCATTGTTAATAGACAGGGGAAGACATACAGTACAGCATTTATTACCCAAGCATATTCGT
The DNA here is from genome assembly GCA_030684275.1 of Acipenser oxyrinchus oxyrinchus. Classification (NCBI taxonomy): domain Eukaryota; kingdom Metazoa; phylum Chordata; class Actinopteri; order Acipenseriformes; family Acipenseridae; genus Acipenser; species Acipenser oxyrinchus. The sequence continues at coordinate 44,934,244 of CM060248.1, forward strand.
CATCCACCTAAAACACACATATTACATAATAACTAAAGCTCAAAAACAACCAGGCTCGATAAAGCTTTAAGAGGGATAGATTGGTGTATCTAAATTAAAACACACACATTTAGGGATTGATGCCTTTCGTGTGTCTCAAATTGCTGTACATTTTTTTAAACTTTAAAACAAATAGCAAAAATATCTATGTAAAGCTTACTTCTTCTATGAGATCAATCCATACCCAGATACACCCTAACTTAAATTCCTTTCCTGTACACAAAGATCTACACCTATCACCCATGAACATAACATTCAGCTACCAATACCTTCTTCTTAACTAACCTGATAAATTTAACCGCCAACCCCAAGTCTGCTATACAGCATGCCCCGTTTTTCTTGACAAGAATGTTTTTGCTCTTCAAATCTCGATGAGCAATGGCTGGTTTCCCCTGAGTGCCGAAGATCTCGGTGTGTAAGTGGCAAAGTCCACTGACTGAGGAGTAGGCCAGTTTCAGCACTGCCTTGGTGTCCAGTGTGGTGGATTTCAGGTAGTCATACAAGGAGCCGCTCTCATGGTAATCTGTAATGAGGTAAAGCTGGGTCCAGGATCCTGTTCCTTTTATATCAGCTGCTATGAAACCTGACACAGAAAGAGAAATATAGATAAATAAAAAAAGAGATTGGAAATAATGGAAGATGAATGTATTTTTTATTTGTTAATAGTGTTTATATAGGACTCGAAGTGTTCAGTTTTAACCGATAATAATTGAAAAAACACCCCTGCAGAACTGTTTAGAAAAGTAGTCCTTGATCTCCTGCTGGTCACCCTCATCTCTACGAGCGTCATCGAGGTATGCATGGTTGATTTGCCATTGCTGTTAACTATTTTTTAACTGTAGAGACATTAATATATAAGGTGCCTTATGGTCGGCACCTCTTTTTGGAAAAAGCTTTGCTGTGCATGAATGCCTTCATGATTTTATATATATATAGTCACAGAGTCACGGAGCCCAAATGTTCAAGTCCAAGTCACACAATGTGAAGTCCAAGTCTTTTGCGGCCATGAATTGAGTCAGAGTCCGTGAAAAATGCGACTCGAAGATGCTCCCGAGTGGCGCATCCAGTAAAAGCACTTGCGTGAGTGCCAGATATGCCCTATAGTCTGGACGTCGCGAAGTTCGAGTCCAGGCTATTCCTTTGCCGACCGAGGACGGGAGCTCCCAGGGCGGCGCTCAATTGGCCGGCGTCACCCGGGGAGGGAGGGTTAGGTCGGCCAGGGGTCCTCGGCTCACCGCGCACCAGCGACCCCTGTAGTCTGGCCAGGCGCTTGCGGGCTTGCCTGTAAGCTGCCCGAGAGCTGCGTTGTCCTCCGACGCTGTTGCTCTTGGGTGGCTGCATGGTGAGTCCGCAGTGTGAAAAAAAAGCGGTCGGCTGACGGCACACGCTTCGGAGGACAGTGTGTGTTCGTCTTCGCCCTCCCGAGTCAGCGCAGGGGTGGTAGCGGTGAGCTGAGCATAATAAAATGATTGGCCATTCCAAATTGGGAGAAAATAATAAAAATAATTGGCAACAACTAAATTTATTTTTTTTAAAAATGCGAAAAAAAAATCAAGTCCTACAAGTCTTATATACTGTGTGTGTGTGTATATATATATATATATATATACACACACAGTATATATACAGGTTCTACAAATACTTGCACTAGTACATGTAAAGTGTGTAAATACATGGACATGTGTGTAAACTAATACCCACTATAATAGCAATGTTGTTTATGGAATAGCCTGTGAAAAATGTGATGAAATAAAATATGTTGGATAAACTGGAACAACTTTACATAAAAGAATTCAGAACCACCTTTCATTAATTAGAAAAAAACCAATAGTACAGCACTTCACTTTGTAGTACAAGAACAGCTAAAATTAGACAATGCGACATATAGAAGAATAAAAGAAAGTAAATGGATAAATAGACTGAACACAATTATGCCAGCGGGACTCAACAGAAAAGCATGAACTCATTAACTCCAATAAATATAAAACATTTAAATAAATAAATAAATAAACACAATTAATTCAAAAGTTGTGTTGATGCGCTGGGGAGGCCAAGTCAAGGCTGATGCTCAGAGCCAGCATTGCATGATAATATAAATATAAGTTTATATAAAATAATGATAATTAGAATTAAGAATGATTAAAAGATAGAAGTAAAATTGATGTCACAATATATATAACATCATTACATCTTGGAAGAATAAACCTATAAATACCTCCAATGTTTTGATTCAAACACATGTCCCCTTGAAAAAGATATGTACAACATATCGAAATGTTTGGCAGCTGGCTCTGTGAGCTAATCTATATCTATATATATATATATATATACACACACACACACACACACAGACACACACATATATATATACACACCAGATTCTGCTGAGTCAACACCCCGGTTTTAGCTGAAAGTTAAATTTTCCCCCATTCATTTACATTTTTTAATAACCATGACCTACCTCGGATAATCACAAGTGAGTTTCAGGAGAATAATTCCATCTCAGGGTTCTGTGTGTGACAGTTTATAAACTACTCTACCTGACAGTCTCGTAGTTTATGACGCCACAGAAACCCAAGATGGAATTATTTCCCTGTAAATCACTGACACCCATCTTTTATATATATATATATATATATATATATATATATATATATATATATATATATATATATATACACTACCGTTCAAAAGTTTGGGGTCACTTAGAAATTTCCTTGTTTTCCATGAAAACATACATGAAATGAGTTTGAATAGGAAATATAGCAAAATGAATAGGAAATATAGTCATTGACAAGGTTAGAAATAATGATTTTTAATTGAAATAATAACTGTGTCCTTCAAACTTTGTTTTCGTCAAAGAATCCTCCATTTGCAGCAATTACAGCCTTGCAGACCTTTGGCATTCTAGTTGTCAATTTGTTGAGGTAATCTGAAAAGATTTCACCCCATGCTTCCTGAAGCACCTCCCACAAGTTGGATTGGCTTGATGGGCACTTCTTACGTACCATACGGTCAAGCTGCTCCCACAACAGCTCAATAGGGTTGAGATCCGGTGACTGTGCTGGCCACTCCATTACAGACAGAATACCAGCTGACTGCTTCTTCCCTAAATAGTTCTTGCATAGTTTGGAGCTGTGCTTTGGGTCATTGTCCTGTTGTAGGAGGAAATTGGCTCCAATCAAGCGCCGTCCACAGGGTATGGCATGGCGTTGCAAAATGGAGTGATAGCCTTCCTTCTTCAAGATCCCTTTTACCCTGTACAAATCTCCCACTTTACCACCACCAAAGCACCCCAGACCATCACATTGCCTCCACCATGCTTGACAGATGGCGTCAAGCACTCCTCCAGCATCTTTTCATTTGGTCTCGTCTCACGAATGTTCTTCTTTGTGATCCGAACACCTCAAACTTAGATTCGTCTGTCCATAACACTTTTTTCCAATCTTCCTCTGTCCAGTGTCTGTGTTCTTTTGCCCATCTTAATCTTTTCTTTTTATTGGCCAGTCTGAGATATGGCTTTTTCTTTGCAACTCTGCCTAGAAGGCCAGCATCCCGGAGTCGCCTCTTCACTGTTGACGTTGAGACTGGTGTTTTGCGGGTACTATTTAATGAAGCTGTCAGTTGAGGACCTGTGAGGTGTCTGTTTCTCAAACTAGACACTCTAATGTATTTGTCCTCTTGCTCAGATGTGCACCAGGGCCTCCCACTCCTCTTTCTATTCTAGTTAGAGCCAATTTGAGCTGTTCTGTGAAGGGAGTAGTACACAGCGTTGTACGAGATCTTCAGTTTCTTGGCAATTTCTCGCATGGAATAGCCTTCATTTCTCAGAACAAGAATAGACTGATGAGTTTCAGAAGAAAGTTCTTTGTTTCTGGCCATTTTGAGCCTGTAATCGAACCCACAATTGCCGATGCTCCAGATACTCAACTAGTCTAAAGAAGGCGAGTTTTATTGCTTCTTTAATCAGCACAACAGTTTTCAGCTGTGCTAACATAATTGCAAAAGGGTTTTCTAATGATCAATTAGCCTTTTAAAATGATAAACTTGGATTAGCAAACACAACGTGCCATTGGAACACAGGACTGATGGTTGCTGATAATGGGCCTCTGTACGCCTATGTAGATATTCCATTACAAATCAGCCGTTTCCAGCTACAATAGTCATTTACAACATTAACAATGTCTACACTGTATTTCTGATCAATTTGATGTTATTTTAATGGACAAAAATTTGCTTTTCTTTCAAAAACAAGGAAATTTCTAAGTGACCCCAAACTTTTGAACGGTAGTGTGTGTATATATATATATATATATATATATATATATATATATATATATATATATATATATGTGTGTATGTGTGTGTGTGTGTGTGTGTGTGTAAAATAAAATCAACCAATAGAAGATCTACATTTTCTCCACGGCAGTCCAAGCATAAGTGAGTGGAGGCGGGACATAAACAGTTGAAGGTTTTAGTAGGTTTAACCAATGGGGAGAGTCGAAGATCTGCCCTGATTTTGCAGATTACATTAGTGAGCAGAGGCGGGACATAAAAATGCTAGGGTAAGGGTGTAAGAATAGCTGAATTTCACATGATATTGCTTATTATAGAGACCGTTATTGAAAAGTCTATTGAGAACTTTGAAGTAACACTTCAAATTGCTTTTTACAAACTAAAAAAAAAATCAACAGACAACAGAGACATCGTAGTCATAAGAACATAAGAACATAAGAAAGCTTACAAACGAGAGGAGGCCATTCAGCCCATCTTGCTCATTTGGTTGTTAGCAGCTTATTGATCCCAGAATCTCATCAAGCAGCTTCTTGAAGGATCCCAGGGTGTCAGCTTCAACAACATTACTGGGGAGTTGGTTCCAGACCCTCACAATTGTCTGTGTAAAAAAGTGCCTCCTATCTTCTGTTCTGAATGCCCCTTTATCTAATCTCCATTTGTGACCCCTTGTTTCTTTTTTCAGGTCAAAGAAGTCCCCTGGGTCGACATTGTCTATAACTTTTAGGATTTTGAATGTTTGAATCAGATCGCCGCGTAGTCTTCTTTGTTCAAGACTGAATAGATTCAATTTTTTTAGCCTGTCTGCATACGACATGCCTTTTAAACCCGGGATAATTCTGGTTGCTCTTCATTGCACTCTTTCTAGAGCAGTAATATCCTTTTTGTAACGAGGTGACCAGAACTGAACACAATATTCTAGGTGAGGTCTTACTAATGCATTGTAAATTTTTAACATTACTTCCCTTGATTTAAATTCAACACTTCTCACAATATATCCGAGCATCTTGTTGGCCTTTTTTATAGCTTCCCCACATTGTCTAGATGAAGACATTTCTGAGTCAACATAAACTCCTAGGTCTTTTTCATAGTTCCCTTCTTCAATTTCAGTATCTCCCATATGATATTTATAATGCACATTTTTATTGCCTGCATGCAATACTTTACACTTTTCTCTATTAAATTTCATTTGCCATGTGTCTGCCCAGTTCTGAATGCTGTCTAGATCATTTTGAATGACCTTTGCTGCTGCAACAGTGTTTGCCACGCCTCCTATTTTTGTGTCGTCTGCAAATTTAACGAGTTTGCTTACTATACCAGAATCTAAATCATTAATGTAGATTAGGAATAGCAGAGGACCTAACACTGATCCCTGTGGTACACCACTGGTTACCTCGCTCCATTTTGAGGTTTCTCCTCTATCAGTACTTTCTGTTTTCTAGATGTTAACCACTCCCTAATCCATGTGCATGCATTTCCTTGAATCCCTACTGCATTCAGTTTGAGAATTAATCTTTTATGCGGGACTTTGTCAAAAGCTTTCTGGAAATCTAAATAAACCATGTCGTATGCTTTGCAATTATCCATTTTCAATGTTGCATCCTCAAAAAAGTCATGCAGGTTAGTTAGACACGATCTCCCTTTCATGTTGACTGTCTCCAGGATATTGTTACCATATAGGTATTTTTCCATTTTGGATCTTATTATAGTTTCCATAAGTTTACATATAATAGAAGTCAGGCTTATTGGTCTGTAGTTACCTGGTTCGGTTTTGTCTCCCTTTTTGTGGATCGGTATTACGTTTGCTATTTTCCAGTCTGTCGGTACAACCCCTGTGTCAAGAGACTGATGCATGATCTTGGTTAGCGGTTTGTAAATAACTTCTTTCATTTCTTTGAGTACTATTGGGAGGATCTCATCCGGCCCAGGGGATTTGTTTATTTTAAGAGCTCATAGTCCCTTTAACACTTCTGCCTCTGTTATGCTAAAGTTATTTAAAATTGGATAGGAACAGGTCGACATGTGGGGCATCTTGTCCGTGTCCTCCTTTGTAAAAACCTGTGAAAAGTAAACATTTAATGTATTTGCTATTTTTTTTTCTTCATCTATGATTTTGCCATTTTGTGTCTCTTCTCACATTTAACCTAAGAGACACAAATGGCAAAAGTCGATTTGGTTACGAATCAATTTTCAAGAAGAACTTTCTCAGAAATACACCACAAATACCTGAACTGACACAGGAAGGGAAGGGATATACTGGCCACTTCCAAAATTCAAATTATGAAAGGTATCCGTGGTTTACCGGTAAAACTTTTGGATAAACCTGGATTGATGTCCAACTGGATGAGCAGAAGTGCCAGCACAATACATCACAATGAGCAAGTAAGAAAAAAATCAAGAGGTTCTTAACCGCTTGATTGATTCTATTGTTTACCTTGGCAAGCAAGACCTGGCATTCAGAGGGCATGATGAAGGCACCAATTCCTCAAACAGAGGTAATTTTGTGGAATTACTTTCTCTGATTTCTCACTGCAACAGCATGTTAAGCAATCACTTGTCAATAGCCACAGTATTCTCTGGTACCTCTAACAAGATTCAGTGCCTCAGGTTCTGCTAGATGCAGAAGTACAGGAAGGAAGCCAAGTACGTAGCTATAATGGCAGATTAAACAACCGATGTTGGAAAGGTAGCTCAGCTGTCTTGTTTTTTCAGGTATGTGACTGACAGTGGCCTGAAAGAACGGTTGTTCTGTGATTAATAAAAATGCTTTTAAAAAGACCAAATTCCCATTGGGTTTATTTTTATTTTTTTATATTTTAGTGATTTTTTTAGTATTACTATGCAGGACAGCTGCTACAGATTGTTACCTTTTTTAAAATTGTGCACGGATTAATCTACCGATTTTAATCTACCAATTAATCAACTAATGCCCATAAATTAACCGATCAAAATTTTTAAACGATTGACAGACCTAATTTTATATATATATTGCAAAAAACTATGTTAATGCCACAAAATGAAGGAACGTGGATGCTTGTGTGGGGGTGGGAATGGCAAGTTAGGGTTAAAAACCTTAACGCCACATTTCCTTGCTTTTGTGGCAATGAGTTCAACCCTAACTGCTGCATTAACATATTTTTTTTTGCAATGAATTTCCTTGTTTTTTTTTTAATAGACTTTCCTTGCCTTTTTATTTTCATTATAACCTACACTTCTGTGAAGGTGTTCCATACATGACTGCTGCATTTTACCACATTTTATTAGACATGTTAATGCAAAGAGTGCAAACTCAGTAATTCTAGCAAAATAGTAAAACAATGGTGATCGTTTGTATCTACATAGTTTTTGAAATCTATGATGCATAATTGTAAGGTAAGAAATGAAGTGTCTCTTAAGGTGGGTTCACACCAGACAACATAAGTGACTTAACGTAACGTAGAAGCCCTTTATGTCAGACATACTGTAAGGTTCATTTCACAAGATAATGCAATATTCATTTACAGTAAAAAAATAAATCATGAACATGAAACATAAATGTAAATAATTGCTTTTACAATTGAGAGCGAGGCTTTAACATTGCTCATTCTTCACTAAAGTTAGAACTTAGTGATTCTATTAAATGTAATGTTAACAATTGGTCTGTACTGTAGTGGGAGTTAGACTGCAGTTCCAAGGGAATTTTACTACATTGTGGTGTTAAACTGCAGTTACAAAGTGATTCTATTACTGGTAAATGTAATCTACAATGCGATTCTGAATTTCCGTTGAAAATGTCACAAAAAATGGCGTCTATTTTTTTGTTTGTTATAAAAGACACACTCAGCTGAGGTACCAGTGTTGCTAACAGAAAAAAAATTCTACTCCTTAACACTTTTCTTAATATGAGACCATTTTCAAATGTAAAGGATTTAACTGACAAAAAGAATGAAAAACTCAGGCTTTGCAAGTAACAGTAGACAATCAGCCATTTTAATCTGGAATTTTAATTCATGAAACGCAAGACAGTAATAAACCTTCTAATCAAAATAAGAGCTGGCTTGCTGCTTTCATGGAATCAGCGGCTCTAATTCTTAGCTTCTTTCTTGCTCCTTTCTTTTACAGCCTGCCTTGCTTGCATTGCAGGCTGTCTGTATACGCTGTCTGTCGTATGAGAGCGACTGCCTGTGCAGATGACGAGAAGACGACCACCAACCAGCGAGGTCGCATTGGTTGCCATCAGGGGTCCGATGCAAAAAATATTGGCAGCTCTGACTTAAAATGCTCAGTGAATACCTACTTATTATTTATTTCTTAGCAGACGCCCTTATCCAGGGCGACTTACAATTGTTACAAGATATCACATTATATTTACATAGTTACCCATTTATACAGTTGGGTTTTTACTGGAGCAATCTAGGTAAAGTACCTTGCTCAAGGGTAAAGCAGCAGTGTCCCCCACGTGGGATTGAACCCACGACCCTCCGGATAAGAGTCCAGAGCCCTAACCACTGCTCCACCCTGCTGTATGATTAACATGTGTTGTTTTTTTTTTTAAGATTTATTTTTTCATTCAAACAGGGAATACTTTTCCCCCACGGCTCCTGATGTTACTATGTTTCACCAAGCAAGACATTTCCACAAATAGCAAGTTATATTTAAAGTTAAGGCTGTAGTGCTTTGGCACCATCCCATTGAGTCTAAAATAATTGCTGCGAATGCCCAGGTTTGGTATACTGTGGCTGTATCACAGTCCTACGTTATTGTGACTTGTTGTACTAGCTTACATTTTATTATACCATGCCCAGGCAGAATAGATTTTCCTGTAATTAAATATAATCCTGTGTTTTTATTTTTAGGCAGGCATATCCCATAAGTATGTTGGTGGTCATCTTCTCTTTCAGGGAACCAGGGTTACGGTAAGTAACCTAACGTTATCTGTGTAACAATGAAATTGGAAATATATATATTTTAAATGAGGACGTATCTGGTACATTAGGCAGCACGTCTATCCTTTTGGTCAGCAGTATTTTATTTTGGTAAACAAGTCAAAATGTTCAGCTGTATTTAAACTTTGTTCACAGCAAAGCTTAGCTGTCTGTTGATTCACAGCAAAGCTAACATTGCTATTTTTCCTGTATCGGGTTTATTTTGTTTACTTTGGGACTGTTTTTTTGGAATACAGGATCATCTTGACATTTAAACCGTGCTGCACAGCTGCAATATTCATAGAGGAATCTACACAGCAGACTGTAAAATACATCTAGGTGAGATCAAACCTTTTTTTATGTTGGCACTGCGATTGGAATACAAGTTTTTGAATGGCCATTCTGTATTTCCATTGGATTCTGTGTTTTTTGGATTATTATTTTATGGAATTTTTCTTTTTGTATTTATTTTGTTTTCTGTGAAAGGGACTTATTAGAAGATCTGCTGCAGCTAAGCTTAACTTTTGATGTATAACCGAATTCTACTAGGTTGTATGTGTATGCGAGAAGAACCAGAAATTAATGTAGGCATATGACTGATTTGTGTTCTTTGATATACTGATATGTTCAATAATTGTATATGCTTACATTTTAGTGTCAATTGCTGGTTAAAACTAATTTACACTCTATGCATAGTGTGCTTTTGCGGTGTAAGTGTTGTGATAGTGTTTTGTGATATATTGGTATGTTCAATAACTTTACATACTTACACTTTATTGCCAATTGCTGGTTAAACTAATCTTAAACTTTATGCATAGTGTGCTTTTGCTGTGTAAGTGTTTTGGTAGTGTTCTGTGGTATACTAATATGTTATATAATTTTACATACTTACACTTTATTGCCAAGTGCTGCTTAAACTAATCTTACATTTTATGCATAGTGTGCTTTTGCTGTACAAGTGTTTTGATATTTGGCTGTGTGACAGAAATACAATTATTCTTGATTGTAAATCTCCCTCCCGACCTGTGAGGTCGCTAAGCAGTGAGAACAGAGTTCTTTGGATGGGCTGGTCTGACAGTTCTTTCCCAGGGTCGGGAAGTCGGGCAGTCTGGATGAAGGCGAGACTCCGTTGCAAGAACGCATTGACCCGGAAGGTAAACGATGTGGCAGCTGCAGATTGGAGAGGCAGTTGCACTCGTTTACTAAGGGGTCATGTGTGACAGCATGAAAGGGGGCGGAGAATTGCAATCTGTTCCTTCGCATTTGGTTTGGTTTAAAATAGAACCGAGAAGGACTGGAAGAGACCCTGTGAGAAACAGTATCATGAGTTTTGTGTTTTGTTTGTTTGTAATTGTCTTGTTTGTTATATTACTAGATGGCTAAACACGTTTCCGGAGCTATCGCCAAGGGTCAGCACTAAGCCGGAACATCACTTCACCACTGTCACTAAATAAACTTGTATCACCCACCACGAGCACTATTGCACGCACCCAGTGTCTGTATTATTGTGGGGCAGATATTGTGTTTATTATTTGGAACTGTAATCCTGTTATTGTCTACCCTGTGCAGTACACATTGTTGTGTATTGCCGTGGGATTGTTGTTTGGTCACCAGACCTGGATAAATAGAAAATAAAGTCCTTTCTAAATAGGATTACAAATTTCTGTGTGTTTCATTACCGCACTGCATCACCCCTGTATCTGCATCCACTCAGCCACTTTGCCACAGGCTGATATAATGATGTTGTGTCTATGCTCATATGATTCCTATATCCTATTCTCCTTCCAGAATTATTTATAATAAACAGTTTCTGGTTAAGTACACTCCAGTGGTCCCCTTTAAATCCGCTGTAACTTATTACTTGTTGCATCCTAAATATTGTATGGTTTATTATGGAATCAGTATACACTTATGTCCTAAGTGTTTAGTAGTAATACTAAGGAAGTTTGTTACACATGGACTTCCTGAATTACTTATTACTGACAATGGACCTCAGTTCACATCTGATGCCTTTATTACATATCTTAACTAGTGGTCCATTTATTCAGCGCGTCAGGTCCAATTCATTTTCACACGCGCAGTTAAATTTTACACGCGTTGATTAAAAGTATTTTTTTTCACAGTAAAACAGGTTTAAAAGGCACAGCATATTAACAGGGCACTAATTACTGCATCTCCAGCCTCGCCCCACGCCTTGTTCGCTGTATTTTTCACATACCTCTTCATAGTCGTGCATACTGATAAATCATCTCCCGTTAACTCGTTTTTATCACCAAACTCCTCAATAATCCGATCAAAGTCATTATTTTATTACTATAACATCTCAAAAAGCTCTGCAAATGTCCGTGATAGTCTGAGCGCTGGATGCGGATGCAGCTATCTTGTTTGTTTATGGCCTTGTTATCTCTATGGTGCCGGGGCTATGTGTATTGCTCAGATCCGCCCCTTTTTTTTTATTTTTTTTTACGGCTTCTCTCAGCTCCTATCGGTCTCACTCGGCCATTGAATGGTTTTCTCGGCTTTTTCCGGAGAAAAAAACAACTAGAAACCTGTGCTTTACGTCTTTTTGATGATGTCGGACAGGTTCCAACATCTGACCAGAAAGGGAAAATTGTAATGTCGTACCTGGTCTGACATAGGACCGCAAAGGGTTAAAGTTCACGGGATACAATACAGACGTACAACACCGTTTTGTCCAAGGAACTGAAAAGAATGAACACAGCCACCCTGAAAGCCATTCGAACAGCACATGCATCTGGCGCAGACTGGAAGTACGAACTATCCACATTCCTTTTAGTGTACAGTACCACACCACATCCCAACACAGGGGAAACCTCAGCATGTCTTTTATTCATCAGGCACCTTTTAAAATGGAACAATAGCCTGCACTCAGAATAGAAGAGCTACCAGGATATACAGAAATCCTTGACTTGTAGCAGATGTTTCTAATTAATATTGATTTTTTCAATGCAGCACAGTAACAATTTTATGGCATACATTGCTCCCTCGCTATAATGCGGGTCTCGGGGACACACACAATATGAGCGTTATAACCGTAGAGCGTTATAAACGGGGGCCGGGACACATACTAACACTCATCTGACTAAAATACAAAATAAAATAACTATAATGCATATATAGTGAAGCAAAAATGTAACTTTCCGAATTAACCATGCATAACGCACCATGTAATCAAAGCTATATTTTTCATAAAAAAGAAAAAAGAAAAGGTAACATTCCCACTCGTGGATCATTTTAATTAGCAGTTTTTTTTAACTATAAATAGCCTGGCTAAACAGCGGTGGGGATTTCAGTTCAAAGCGACAGACAAGCAAATCAAGTGCGAGAAGGAGAGGGTCGGAGAGGGAAGAGGGAATGGGCTCTCCCCAGGTTCAGCTGCCAGAGCGGGGCTGAAGTAAAGGCACAGCATTAAATATTTATGAATTAATTATTCAATAACCGGTTACACCTGTAATCATTTTATACAAAAAGAAACTCTATTATTTGACATTCACTCACATTACAATAACATTCATATAATTTACATTACACATGTTTCTTCTCAGTTATACGTATTTGATTAACCTGCATGAATACCGTCTTTGTTTACAAACACGATCGGTAAACTATTCTATTGTTTACTCGTTATTATTATCAATCAGTACGTTTACATGACAAAGCGTTTTCCAAAAACTAATGTTTTCAGAAAACTGAATCAGAAAACTGATTATCTTAAAACGTCACTTTTCTGTGTTTACATGATTAACGATAGAGAACCTAATTAGAATTCAACTGTATGCATGGATTGAAGTTTTCGGAAAATGCAGGATATTTTCACATGCTAAGTACTGTAGTAGCCTAAGTACGATTTGAACAGACCGGACATTTCTGCGATAGAACGGAGACCAATCCAATAACTCAAGTGCTTTATCAAAGTGTCAGGTCTTAAATTCAAAGATTACTATCCTATACCTCTATTCAGATTCCCCACAATGTGCAATCAGCCTTTCCAACAGCTCTTCCTGTTCTATATTACCAGTTTCTTTTGCAGACATTATTTTAAATTCTCACATCATTTTAAAACTGGAAAACAACATGTGCTGCTTCAGTATGGGCTATTAACAAATACATAAGGACTTTAACAAATGTATTACTTTATCCCTAACTAGACAAATGGATGCATGCAGACTGACTACAGATTATTATTTTCTCAGTTTTCTAAAACCACATGCAGGAGAAAAGGGTCAAAGTGTGCACATGCGCAGTATGCTATTTCAATAAGTTTTCCAAAAAGTGCGTTTACATGATATACATTTTGTTAGTTTTCGGAATTTAATCAGAAATTTCTAGGTGCTGTTTTCCAAAAATGGACTTTCGGAATATTCTGATACATTTTTCGAAAACTGTGTTTACATGACTTTTGATATCGGAATTAGTTTTCTGAAAACTTAAGTTTTCCGAAAAATATCGGAATTCTTATGCTCATGTAAACGCACTGATTGTCATTATTATTCTCTGGTCCGTTACCATTATAGGTAAAGACTGAACATCAGCATTACCCCTTCTCTTGGAAAACATATGGCTGTAACAAAACCCTTGTTCCACATGCAGCTACGGCAACTTCATTAAGGGAAGCGCCCTAATCTATATACAGCAATACACAGTCATATATCAAATACACTTTGCTCAACAACATGTACGATACATAATAAACAACGGCTCTATTGCCAGTAGAATAACATTAACAATATTAATCACAATAACAGGCATTGAAATATCACAGTGAAAAAGCACACATTTTTACACTTTCAAATTCTAAGCAGGTTACAAGCTTACTACCAGTGCCATTAATCAATAAAACAAACAAACTTTTTTTTTTTACTTCCAAAAAAAAAAAAGTTCAACTCAGTTTGTCTTCATCATCCGGATGACTATTGTAAAGTAGAGCTGTAGCATTCTCTAGCCAGATTGTCATGAGACGCTGGCGTTGAGCACAGAAATCCCAAGTTCGCTGTTGTTTATGTTTCCTTTCATTCCATTCATGTTTAGCACCTCCCATGTGTTATACAATGTTCTGCCTACGAGTGTAATCTACAGCCTTGCTGCATGAAGTACAAAACAGCACATTACGTGAAATTCGTCCTTGCCAAACTTGTTGATCCTGGGCTGCCTTTTCTATTTTGAAGCGTTCACATATGAGAAAAGGCGGCCCTGAGGCGGCCCCGGGCCACCTTAAATCGCAAGTGTGAATGGGGTCTAAGTGAGTGCATTGTTTACAGGCTCCCCCAGAACTACAGATCCCACAGTGGCCTGATGTCACTTAAAAACCACTTTTTTTGACCCAAACAGCACATGGCTTGTGTATCAAGCACACTCCTTCAGGGGCAGGATTCCTTGCTGAGAGGATTTCATAGTTAAAGTTCAGGATGCTGTTTTTATTATTATTACCAAGGAACCGTTTTAATATTTTTTCACCAAACCTTCAAAAGACCCTACCTCAGCACAGACCATGTGTGCATTACTCGGTTTGGTGCAGAAATTCAGTACCGTGTAGCCCAGTGGTACTCAAGTCTGGCCCTCAAGATCCATTCCAGCCCTGGTCTTTATTCCAAACAGGTCCTAAATTATTTAATTACCTCTTAGCAGCTTCAATTAACTACATTAGAACTGGCTTGGAGTAAAAACCTGGACTGAATACATGTTAAGTATAGGGGGGAAAAAAAGGAACTTTTACAAAAAAACAGGTATCCAGATCTCGGAAACCTTTCACAACATTGCAAGTCAATGGAACATGCAAACTGAACCCTAACTATGGTGGCGCTACCGCACCACTATAATATATATTGGAAAACTTGTATATGTGTTATTTACCTACATTTAAAACCTAAAATGTAACTATACTTGACAGTGGGGGGAAAAATACTCATTATACTTTTGCAATACTAGCAGTAATAATAATAATAATAATAATAATAATAATAATAATAATAATAATAATAATAATAATAATAATAATAATAAACTACTGTATACCGTATATATCCTAAAGCAATGTGGCATTGTCTGATTATGCTAGTAAAGTAAAATCTGTATTCACAGTCTTCTGAACTAAGCTTTCACATGAATCCAAAATTCTTTCTGTGTTAATGACATCTTGAATATACCCATCTGTCTTAAGCACCTACAAAGGGTCTTTCCTTTTTGTTAACAGTTAATTCAGACAATAACAATTACGAGGTCTGAGTACCATCATGAATGTAATAGAAATACGTAGTCACTTTCACTTTCTTGGTCTCACCTAAAATGTTTTCATGCCTCATGAGTACAGTCTGATAGATCTCAGTCTCTCTGAACCAGCTGGCCTCCTCTGTGGTGAAGAACACTTTGACAGCCACCTTCTCCCCCCTCCACTTCCCCATCCACACCTCTCCATAGCGACCTTTACCAATCTGCTTCACCATCTGAATCTGCTTAGCGATTGTCCTTTGAACCTAATAGGGGTTGAATGGTTAAATGTACATTTTAGTTTTGAATAGAGAACTGTGCCACAGGAAATAGGCACATTAACTTATTTTTGCAACCCATTTCTTGCCTGTCAACTAATCCAAAGCTAGTGTACTTAAATTGACACTGGACAGGCATGCTTACAAATCAGATTTGCAAATTAAATTAATGTATAATGTTTTATAATGGGTGACATACTGCTTAGTAATTTTCTCAACACAAATTTGTTTTACTGCACAGATGCAATATTGAAGACCTTGGACTGCATGTTTTATAGCGGTTACCATACTTTTATAAATAGAATGTACACATTTAATTAAAGAATGCTGAATTTGATATGAGGTTACATACAAAATAAAATGGAATCAATTTTTTTGTTTGTTTTGTAGACACATGCAGCTTTGTTCATATAAGCTGGAAAGAACCTTTTCAGTACTTGACAAGGTCTTGTCATTTTACTGCAATGAGATGTTTTCATAAAATAATAGTGTTAAACAAAGGTTATAACAGTGCGGCATCTACAAAAAACTGTGGTCTCTTAAAACACACACACAGACACACACACACTGCCTCTATGTGGCCACGTGGTGACCTATTTTAATCCTGTTCGGAAGTTTAAAATACAGATATAGGATTATTTCAGGGCAATCTACTTAAGAAAAGAAAACATCTAGTATAGTCCTTACAAACGTATTAAAAAAATTGATGACATCATCTTTCTTGTAAGTGAACAGGATTTGGCAGCACAGTTTCAGAAACTGAACACAACTCAGTCATCAACTACCCAGTTGCTATAGATTTTTGATCTTCCATCCAAATATATATGCTATCACTGCACAAGAATGTTTTCTCCTAGATTATATGAACACTTTGATGCTGTGCGTTAGTAAACTGCTACTGTATGGTCTGTCTGTATTGAATTGCATGTGCTAACTGATTACCATATGATTTATACTCCTTTCAACAGTATACAGTATACTTATAAATATGAAGAGCTTGCATATCTCAACATTTGAAAAATATAGAAATAAGATTAAGTGTAAATTATGTTTTACTTTCATGCAATAAATATGCAAATCTATTTATTTTAATCAGCATGCACATAAATCCTAACTCTGTCTGCATTCTTAATAAACACAGATGTATGTATTTCTGATTTTTTTTTTTAATGACAAAGACTTGTCAAACAATACAATAACACTAAGCCTAATAGAGAGGGCACATAAAGTACGGAGGTAATAATGCTAAAAGTGAACAATGAATGAAAGTAACTAGGTTTTACCAGTAGAGGGAGCCCGGATCCACTGCCTGAGCTCTGAGACAGTTCAATGAGGTCTTTCAGAGATTCCCCTGGAGGGATATATGTCTCCTCTTGCTCAAGTCCAATGCTGTAATGAGGCCTAGACTCCTGCCTCTTATACCTGAAAGAGAAAACAACATTCATACATTGAAAAAGTTTATTGACATGATGACCCCAATTCTAAATTGGTTAAAAAAGAATCATATCAGAGCCTATTGAAAAATGTCTATTGTGGCGCTTTTTACTCTAAACCAGTACAGGCACTTTTTTTTTTTAACTGAAAGGATTTTTTTATGATTATAAAACTAATAAGAAACAACTTTTTCCTGAACTGACAAAGTCAAGCTAATGACCGATTTGCAGTAAAAAGCTTTATGAATCTATCCATAAGTGTTTAATCATCTCTAGACACATACAGTGCTTTCTCAAAATAACAGCTGTTGCATGATCATATAATAAAACACAACGAGGATGGTACAGAGTTGTATTGCCAATATATGTCAACAACAATATGGAATCACTTTTATTTTTGTTGTGTTTTTTATTGAGGTGGTGATACACGTAATAGAGGTTGTTGCAATCAAATGTCTCTACCCATCAGTTTTCAAGTTAACTGGCACAAACATACTGGTAAATGCCCAATAAGATGAGAAATCAAAGGACAAAGTAATAAAATGGTTTAGGCATTTCATAAGTTTCTTGTTTAAAAATGAATCTGTCTTTATTGTCTGCTCTCTGAACTGTTAGAGATTCTGCTGGTTTATTGGTCTCTCAGTTAACTGAGGGTTAACAAAAAAAGTTGACCAATTATTTATTACTTTTAAGACACACAGGTGTAAAGCATTTCAAGTCATTAACAGTGAGGGGCCTGTTGTATAGAAAGTGGTTTTACAAGGATTACATATAGTTGAGAGCCGAGCCAAGACACAGTAGCCTTATATAAGTAATACTCTAACAGAGGGCCTTTAAGTTAGGACTGAAATGTGCTTTTCTAGCGTGTGGCAAACATACAAAAAAAAAATATTTTCCATGCTTTAAACAGGTGTGTTTTTAATTTTAAGGACTGTTGGAGCTTTATACTGACCTGAAGTAACAGAATATGATGAACAGAGCCAAAATTATACTGCAGACAGTCACTGAGATCAGCAGGGCCATATGGTGAATATTTCCATCAACATAATCTGTGAAAAAAGACAAATATGTTTAGGAACACTTAGACAGGGGTGATTTCCTTGGAATAATCTCTATTGCTTCATTGTGCTAGGAAATATTTTTAAGCACTGAAGAATGTCTGTGCTATTACCCATAGACCTCATCACTAGTTCACAATAATTACAGTATTAATATAAAGTCTAATCCATCTAACTTCTGTGTTGTATCCAATTATTGTGTGTTTCCGTGTTATACAGTAGATTATAAGGAAGATTTCTCCCTTGGTAAAATATATCCATTACATATCCATAAGACTGCAAACTAGGGCTGAGCCTGAACCCAATTTTCTATGCAGATTTGTTGGATATGGGAAAAATTCAATGTATTTAACATATAATGTTGGTCCTTTCTCTAAACAGTACAAACCAGGAGCTCATGAATATTTCCAGAAAGCCTGCAATAAGCTTTTGAAACAAGATGGCAAACTAGCGTTGCCAGCTGTAAAGTAACACTTCCTATGAGAGATGGTGGCAATCACAAAGCCCAGTCGCCTTTTCATGATCCTTTTTCACACTCCTGAGCTTTGTATCCCTGCCACCAGCACTGATCCGACAGGGTTAGTGCTGAATAGGGTGAGAATTCTATCCGTATCGATCTCCCTCCTGAAATAGTGCTATTGTGTTTCAGACCTACGACGAATGAAAACCCAGTGAGCTGTAGGTTTCTGAGGGAATCTTCTCTTACTATCATGCACTCTCTGGAAAATAAAGATGACCCCCTCCACTCCACTACCAACACCACCACAAAATTGTATTTATTGAATGCACTTTGTGTATCGCTTCATACAACAAGTCACACTGGCCCAGTTTTTAATCGGTCTTTAATGCTCCCCAGCCATTGGTAATATAAACACCAAAATGAGTGACAGCAGTCTTAAAAGACAATATTGATGTGGTGTGTCGAACAAAAAATGTTTTCTGCCTATCGTTTTGTGAATGGCAGATGAATGGATATCTGTGCCATCACTGTGTATGCGGGGGCTGTAACTGTAGAAGTCACAGGGGGATGCTGTCTTTTTATGATAGATAGGGCTAACAAGCCTGGCTGAAGGCTCTGTTTCATGGTTTATTAACAGTTTAGCATTTTCTGTAAGCCACTCATTTAATTGTAAAATCTGTGGTTTGTATTAAAATGTCATTACCTATCAGTCTGAAAGAGGATAAATGCTTCTTAGAACAAACAAATGTACAAACCTGGCATAAGGGTGGGAAAGCTGCTTCACAGTCAGAAATTACAAAAAGAAGGATTCCTGATTAAAGTGAATGTTACCTCTACCTTACTTAACAAGACTAAACCCTCCTTTGGCCCAATATTGGGTATTGCAGTTTTAACCAGTAATTGCTACTTTTTGAAAATGTATGTTCATATAATAACTTCATTAGCATTTCCACTAGATTCACTCAGACGTATTGTTAATGGCAAATTTGTTAAAACTAAAAAAAAGAAAAAATCTCAGACTATTTAATTGTGTTTAAGCATGATCTTGACTATTTCAACCCAACGTCAATGTCCTTATTCTACAATATGTTCCAGCCTTTTTTAAAATCATTTGTAGGCACACTCTTAGCAACCCTATGGTCCATTTAGTTGATCTAAACACAGGTGGATCTAAATACTGCCACTGATTTAAGATTACAATAGGGATCTTTGTGCACCACAGTTCTAAAAGGTGCATGTCAGTCTTTGTATTGTATGTTGTATGGGAGGCTGTGTGGTCCAGTGGTTAAAGAAAAGGGCTTACAACCAGGAGGTCCCCGGTTCAAATCCCACAGCCACTGACTCGTGTGACCCTGAGCAAGTCACGCTGATGCACACACCCTAGTCTCTGTAAGTCGCCTTGGATAAAGGTGTCTACTAAATAAACAAATAATAATAAAATGTCTATCTCACCA
Organism: Acipenser oxyrinchus oxyrinchus; assembly: GCA_030684275.1. NCBI lineage: Eukaryota > Metazoa > Chordata > Actinopteri > Acipenseriformes > Acipenseridae > Acipenser > Acipenser oxyrinchus. The sequence goes on from CM060248.1 coordinate 44,954,388, forward strand.
CAGGGTCCCATTTGAATTATTTAAACAAATGATATATTGTAATTCTCTTCTATTTATATTAATTAAACAGACCCCCATGTGTTTGAATCTTATATCCAGCACACAAAAAAGAACGTCAAGTCATTATTTTTAAAAAATACAGTGGAACTCCGTTTATCCGCGTGCTTGGGGGGACATAGGTCCACAGAAATCCACAGATAAACGAGGTGTCATTGGGTGTGATGAGAATGCATGAATAAAATACAGAAACTAGTAATGTAAACCAAATTAGCGTTTACTAAAGATGTATGCAATGCAATATATTACAAAGACAGAAGAATGTTTTAAAATTAGTTTACTTTAACAGTGATCCTCCTAGCAAAATCTTTTCAAAATGCGATACACCTCCAACCCTGTTTGCCTAGCTTTCTCTGTTACCAAATAATAATAATAATAATAATAATAATAATAATAATAATAATAATAATAATAATAATAATAAATAAATAAATAAATAAATAAATAAATAAATAAAAATAATACTACTGCAAAGCTACAAGATCGTAAGACATTTTTTGACGGGAATAAGCTATTCAGCCCATGAAAGCTCACAATTTTCCTATAGACAAAGTCGTGTGTCTAGCAACTAGAGATATCACAAGGTATTATCGTTAATGTATTCCACACATAAATAATAAATAATGGTAGCTAAGTGTTGCTAGTTTTCTGGGATTTCAAACAATAAAAGGCTATTATTTATTTTGTTACATGTTAGCCTTTAGGCGTAATTGAGGGGCAGTAGAGCGCTCTCACTTCGTTTTTCCCTGTTTACCTCATTTCTCTATGCCGTCCACTCTAACTTTCCTCAGCCACACTCTGCCTGGGGGAAGTGATCAGCTGGCTCAGTCACATCTGGGTGGGGGGGGCAGCTCATTTCTAGTCATCTCTAAATAGCCTCGTGCAGCTCATCGCCACGCCAGTCAAGGGGCGTTCCGTTTGGCAACACCGCCTGTCAATCTCCCCCTTTTTCCTATATTAACCTAGCACTACTTACTCTCTTTGTCTTGTGTTTGCTTTTTGTCCTCCTCCTCCCTCCTCCTCTGCTTCAGAGGTAGCTGTCTGACCCGACCTGGACTTGAGAGTGTCCTTCATGTTTGTCTTCTCATTCACCTTGTCGCCCAGCAGCCAGAGGATGCTGCCTGACCCAGCCTGGACTTGAGAACTTCGTCTTTCTGTCTCTCATCCTCCTCGGTGAGAGTTCAGAGTGTCTTGTTTGTATGTCTTGTCCTGGCCCTTACTCGTCTCAAGCCGCTCAGCAGCCAGAGGGTGCTGTGTGACCCGGTCCTTTGAGTACAGGGATCTGTCCAGCATGTCCTATGTTCTAACACTATTGTCACTCAAGAACTCACATGCTTCAAGCTTGCTGCCCCTCACGCCTTTCTTTACTCTCACGCTCTCGTAGGCGTCCAGTGAATTTAATACTAATAAACAAGCCTGCTGTGTAATTTTAACTTTTTTTTTTACATTTTAACAATATACGTACCAACAGAAGAGGTTTTTTTTTTCGTAACAGCATTTTTAAACAATTCACTTCTGCAAGTCGTTCTTTTGAACCTTGAGAAAGTCCATCATAGTCTTTTGTTTCAGCGAGGCAAAATATGTTTGCTGGGCTTCACTAAGTAACTGCCTCAGGAGAACAAATTTTACAGAATCGGCATCCTTCTGCTGTTCATACCAAGAAATGAATCCTCACATCTGTAGCACTGCTGTCGACATCTGCTCCACAGATTTTAGACTGATGCATTAGTCTCTATGTGTGTGTGTGTGTGTAAGTCTACATTGGCAATAATGTACTGTATTTCAGAGATAAAACTCGTCAGGGAGCTGCGGATAATTGAAGTCGCGGATGAATGGGGTGCGGATCAATGAGGTTCTACTGTACTTTAATAAATGAAGCCACTAATGGCTTTATAATTTGGGTGTCCAACAGTATACTGCACGTACAGAGTCCTTTGCACATTTTTATATTTCATCTGCTATTGGTGCACCACTCCATTATTGGTGGACATCAGCCTATTTATCCCATCTTTATAAACTGCAGTTTCTTACTGTACCAATGACAACATACAGCAAATTGGAAATCTAGCCTTTTTCAATCTGTTCCGGAATACTGTCAGTATATACTTATTTATTTTTCTCACCAAAGCTTTAGGAATATTTTTGGATTCACAAAGGAAAGTGAATGTTAAAATCTGAGGCTGGGATATGCCTGTCCTCCTACAGCCTTCTCCCAATCAACCGGCCACTCATTCATCACTAGGTCTACAGCCAGGGAGCCAAGCATGGTGGCACCATCCCTGCTGTTTAACAGGACGCTAAAATCAGCAGCGCAAGCTTTTTTTGCTCTAGCTTTTGCTCTTTTTCTCCTCTTTCTTTAAATTAAGATTCTTCATAGACCAGTTTCACAAGGCCTACTGTCCATAGAAGTATTCCAGTTCCTGCCTAATGTCTATTGAAGTAATATTTTACTCTTACTTGTGTATTTCTGCACACCAGTAATGTAGCCAATGCTGTACGAAGAGGTTATAATCTCTTCTAGTGTAAAAGATATACATCTTTTATTTTTCTGATCGACGCTGTGCGTGTATGTAGAGTAAATTAATCTATTCCCATGTACCCAGATATCTAACCCTTGCATGTCATAATGGTATAGCATGCTAACTTCAGTAATGTGTATAGGAGCAGGGTACAAAGAATACATGGCAATGATACAAAACATTAGGTTATTATCATAACCCTTGTTCTCTGAAATAGAAATGCAACCATTACTGAATGGGTATTTACCTCCTAAAGACCCGAATCCTGAGTATTGTATACCAAAGCTGCTCTTTGAGCCTGTGACACAGTCGTGACCGCCCCCAAGGGATCAAAAGGATAGGAGCACAGATCTCAACACAATTTTTCCTTTTAAGACTGACCTGACAGAGAGCCTTGTTCAGATAAGTACAATTGTTGCTTATATCTGCATATATTTTGCATTTTATGTGTTTTACAAAATGTTTCATGTGACATAAAGCAAATTGCTAAAATAGTTTTCCTGTGGAACAGCCTCATCTCCAGCATGCACTTACAGAGAGGGGCAAAACACTTGGAGAAACTGCGGTTAACTAGCTCCTCCTTAAGCAAATTGGCCTTGCATGTCTCACAGGGATGGAACCCGGGCATGATGCAAGGAGCAAGCAATGCAATATATAGTTTGGTACTGGTTCGGTGTATTTAACACCGGGTTAGTACTGGTTCAGAACTGGTTCGGTACTGATTCGGAATCTGGTCGGCACCAGGTCGGTTCTGTAATGGTTCGGTTTAGTTACTTTAGCACCGGATCGGTACTGGGCCAGTGCAGTAACCTCGGTCCCGGTTCGGAAGCAGATGCGGTCGGTGACCTCGGTATCGCCGGTACAGGTGCATCTGGGAGCAGTTATCATGGGTGGCAATGTACAGGCAATGTACAGTAAAAGCCACTGGCATAACCACTCAGTCAGTACAAACACAAGACTGAGGGAAGCCTGCTTGTCAAAATAAACCAACAGCCTTTGCAATGGAGATGCTGATAACTGTTTACCAAAGTGGCATGTACAGTAAGAGCAGCTGGCTGCTCTTACTGTACATGTGTCAAGCACCACGTTACAGACAGGCCTGCTTGTAATATCTGCAAACAGAAATAAAACAATTAGAAAATATTTTCTCTGTTTCAAAAACAGGAATTAAAAAATATATATATAAGCGTAAACTTATAATAAGAAACTATAATAAGATCCAAAATGGAAAATTACCTTTATGGTAACAGTATCCTGGGAGACAGTCAGCATGGTTTTAGGAAAGGGAGATCGTGTCTAACTAACCTGCTTGATTTTTCTGAGGATGCAACATCGACAATGGATAATTGCAAAGCATATGACATGGTTTATTTAGATTTCCAGAAAGCTTTTGACAAAGTCCTGCATAAAAGATTAATCCTCAAACTGAACGCAGTAGGGATTCAAGGAAATGCATGCACATGGATTCGGGAGTGGTTAAACAGAAAGTACTGATTAGAGGAGAAACCTCAAAATGGAGCGAGGTAACCAGTGGTGTACCACAGGGATCAGTATTAGGTCCTCTGCTATTCCTAATCTACATTAATGATTTAGATTCTGGTATAGTAAGCAAACTTGTTAAATTTGCAGTTAAATAGTTAGTCTTGAACAAAGAAGACTACGCGGTGATCTGATTCAAGCATTCAAAATTCTAAAAGGTATTGACAGTGTCGACCCAAGGGACATTTTCGACCTGAAAAAAAAAAAGAAGGACGAGGGGTCACAAATGGAGATTAGATAAAGGGGCTTTCAGAACAGAAAATAGGATGAACTTTTTTACACAGAGAATTGTGAGGGTCTGGAACCAACTCCTCGATAATGTTGTTGAAGCTGACACCCTGGGATCCTTCAAGAAGCCTCCTCTCGTTTGTAAACTTTATGTTCTTATGTTCTTATGAAATAATTAGATGTTGTAAAGGTATTTGTATTTATCAATGTATCTTTATAAGCAATATCGTGTGAAATCCAGCTATCCTCCTAACTGCAGTGCTAACCAAGGAATATTCATGTTTTGGGGTTGCTCACTAATGATTAGTCAGCTGTCGGAGCTTTGACTTTCCCATTGGTTGCTAAAGCAGACCCTTCAAGTGAATACCCTGGGAGATTTATGGCCCACCTCTGCTCACTCCTGATTGGTCGCCTGTCTAAAAAAAAAAAAAGGACATTCTTCGACTCGCCTATTGGTTAAACTCACTCAAGACCTTCAACTGAAGTGGAGAATACCCTCAATTGTTTTTTTTCTAGCGTCTGGTCATTGCGGGGGAAAGGCAGATCTCTTATTGGCTGATCACCTCCCCTTCAGGAAACCCCTAGACTCTTAAAAAATCCTTAGTAAACCCTGTAAGTCATCTTGGATAAAGGTGTCAGACAAATGAACAAATAATAATTAGAGTAGTATGTTTCATAGTAGAAGCAAGCACACTGTACGCAAGTGAGTGAGGCAATGTAATGTCATTTGACTGACGGTTTACTTGGCACTGTCTGGTCAGCAGAGAATACCTTGAAGTTCATGATGGCACACCACTGTTAGGAGGTAAATGCCCATTCGGTAATGGTTAAATTTCTATTTCAGGGAACCAGGGTTATGATAATAACCTAACGTTACATTTCGTACTTGAAAAGGAACCCAATTTGGTGCACAATTGCATTGTTAGATCTGTTTTAAAGGGATTCTTACACCTATGGTGACCCCCCATCCAGTCCCGAAATGTAAAGACCAAGTCTCGGTCCTGGCCTCAATGCCTCCGGGACGGCATTTGTCTCGAATTCCTAGACACTGTGCAATCTTACAGTTTAGTGCCACAGTCAAACCATAGTACAGTATGTTTACAGCACATCATAGCACCGCCCGTGCCGTATTACTTTGCAATGCCTTACACTCACTGCCTCTCCAGTTGAAACAATAAAAATATATATGTATCTTGATTCAGCACACTACCTACTACCCCCTCCCCACCCCCTACCGCTCTCTCACTCTTCTGGGGTAATAGCAAAAAAAAAGTTTTAAAAACATATGTAAACATACCCCAACATAAGAAATGGCTGGTGTCCTGTTTTTGCATTTTGAAACTTACACCATCTGCATATTAAATCATATTACTACAAGCTTATCTGATTAAATTTCTGTGGTCATCTTTATTTTCATGTTTTATAAATTGCTCTTCTGAATACCTCAGGATCTGAATTTATTCTGTTGTCAAAAACCATTTCTGTGTGCCTCAAGAAAGCAGGATGTTACAGAAACAGGAAGTTGTCTACTGCTCATGCCTGTTCTTTCAAGAGGGTTTCTTTCAAGTTCCCAAGCAATATTGGATGTTGCTATTTGGCAGGGGGTTTGGTAATGATCCTGACAAGTTCCTTTTTGCTCAACCTCGTTGGTGAAAAAGATGAAGACAAAATATTTTTTTAAAAATGAAATATGCAGATACGCTCAAATTTAGTGGGGACTAAAGATTACAGCAGAAATATAGAACCATAACCAGTCAGAACAGCCAGAATTTGGGGATGTTAGGTTCTGAAGTTTGAACTGGTACACACTCCTACAGTAATTGGGTGTGCCTTTGACTCTGCCAATGCTTTTGAGCTAAAAAAAACTTAATGCCACAATGTCCTTAAGCATCCAATACTAACTTTCAATTCTCTCTTTATCCAATTTCATTCTACCTAAGGGGAGACAGTATCTGTGTACGGGCCTTCCTTAGAACAATGGAAGCCAATCAGTGCATTAGGAACCATTAATACCTGATCAACAAGGGGAGGGGTTGGCAAACTCCAATCCAACATATAAATCGCCAAACTACATTAGTTACATGGACAATGGAGAAGATGCCTTGACAGAAAGCGATTCATATCAAACCCACAACTATCAATTGTCATAGCTTAGTTTACAGAAAATTGATTAGTTTGAATACTATCAGTAGAAATATACAGGATCAACAACCCCAAATGTTAAATACATTTTATAACTACAGTGGTTAGTGTTTCAGCAAAACATCTATGCACACTGCTGTCAAAATGATGCAGACTGTATTGTGACAGTCCTATCAATGGCCTGTTTGAAACTCCAGAACCTTGACAGGCACAGGGTTAAATTCAATGGTATTGTCCAAAGGCATTAAGCAATTTCTCTTACTTGGAGTTTTTTGAGGTGGCAGGGTAGGATGGAGGGCTTTATTGCAGTAATTTTCATCTATACAGCATTCGATTGCTCTTCTCTGATGGAATTTTGGTGTGTCCTAAAAATGAAATACAGATATTTGTTTATACTGTATATACATTTAAAATCCTGGTAGGAATATTTTGACAAACTTTAAAGGGAAATTTGATTATATGTTTAGCCTACCCTATAATAATGTCCTCCCATGTATTAGCAAAATAGTTCATAGTTAGGATCCTGTATATATGGGCAGTCACATTTAATTTTTGTCTGTGGCTGTATATACTCAGTTCCATTTCCCCTTGCTGCAAGTCATGAATTTTGTCTAGACATCTGTAAGGATTGCTGAGATTTTCAAGGCTGGTTCGGTGGCTTTGGTCCTTTTTGGACCAGGGTCGCTACCATTTTTGTGACTTTAGCACCGGGTCGGTACAGGGACGGTACCAGGACGACGGCGGTCGGTTCGGTAACGGTTCGGTGGCTTTAACACCAGGTCCTTACCGGAACAGTACTGGTACTAGTGTGATAACTATACTGGGTAGGGATCGAAAGCGGGTTGATAACCTTGGCATCGTTTGGTTGAAAAGATACTTATTACATTGGTGGAATTTAATATGTATTACAAATGTGGAATTACCCTTTAAAGATACAATCTCCCATACTCATCATGTCAGTTCTTGGAGATACAAAAATGCCAGAAGAAATGGTGGTGATGAAGGATCCCTTTACTAAATGTGAAAATAACCTGGATACCATACATTTAAAGTGTAGTCTCGGTACTTACCCGGCACTGGAAGTCAGAGCCTTCCCATCCAAGGCACCCTGAAGTCACCATAGGAGTCCCAGATTCGTCTTCTTCAATCATTGTAAAACAGTAGCCGTCAGTCCTATCAAAGACAGTGGCAGTTATTGCAATACATCCATTTATAGATCACATGTTGCTTTGAGTAGTGCATGCGATAAACAGATGTCCTTGAGCATAATATCAAACCTAATAAGGGGCTATCTGAAGTAAACCACCATCAAACTAAGCCGTACACTTATCCAAACTACAGAAAAAATAAAGCAGGCCTACAGAGGGCTCATGCACAGGAGACCCAATGGAAGGGTCTGGAAAGCTGCAGCCATCAGGCCCAGGTGTTTCCGGAATGTTTCTACCGTGAGCGCTCTGTTGAGCTGAAAGATCTCCAAACAAGTGACTATTGTCTGCACTCTGCCGTCCGACAGAGTGGCCAGCATGAACTTGGAGTCCAAGCACACGCCGAGATAGGAGGCTGTCTGGGAAGGCGTGATCTGGCATAATTCACCATAAGGCCCAACAGTTGAAGGTGGCCGGTGACAAGTCCTGTGTGCGCCTCTTCCTGTGCTGGAGTCTGAGCACAAATTAGCCAGTCATCCAGATAATTACCATCCAGATAATCCAGATAGGTTGCATGCACTTTGAGAAGGCATGTGGAGCTAGTGAGAGGCCAAATGGCAAGACATGGAACTCTGAAAGGCAAACTGCATGTACTTCCTGTGCACTGGTTTTATGGGGATGTGGAAATAGGTGTCTTTGACGTCCACTGTGGTGAACCAGTTGGCCTGATTGACTGCAACAGCTATTGCATTGTCAACATTTTAAACCTCCTTCGGCTCAGATACAGGTTGATCTGTCTGAGGTCGAGGATAGGTCTGAGGCCACCATCCCGCTTGGGCACTAGGAAGTACCTGGAGTAGAACCCTTCCTCCAACTGGAGGGGGTCTATCATGCGAATAGCCCGTCTTTGCAGCACACACGCTACCTCCTGAGACACCCAGGGGTGCCTTGTGGGTCTGTGACTGATGTCGTCGTCATGCCCCGAAAGGGAGGGAGATGATGCTTGAATTGCAGTGAATAGCTGGTCTGAACAGTAGTAAGCATCCAGATGTCTGTGGTGCACTGATGCCAATAGTCCCGATGGCTCCCTGAGAAAGGGCCCTGGGCCTGTGGCAGCAAAATACTAGGCTTCTGCTTCGCCACTGGCTTGCCCTGTGGCTTCTGTCTCTGCACAGGCCATGGAACCTATTATAGCCTCTTATTATAGCCTATTATAGTTGCTTGGGAAGCAGGCGAACCAGCTCCTTAGTGGATTTCCACTCGCGTTGCAGCATCTCATCCACCGCGGGTCTGAATGTATGCCCTCGAGTGATCGGGGTGTCCAACAGCGGTGCTTTATCCCTATCAGGTACACGTGTCTGGGAAAGCCAAAGCTACCTGCGGGCGGCTACCAGTGCAACCAGGTTTTTACCTACAGCCTGTCCGTTGAGTTTGGACACACGAAGCAGGTTTTTGTTCACCAGGCGCAGCTCATCCAGCTGTTCTGGTGAGGGCTTGTGGTTCTCAGTGCGGGACCGCAGTAAATGCTACTGGTAGGCTACTAGGATTCTATTGTAGTTCCTTAGCCGTGCGGCCAATGCCCTGGCTGAATAGGCTTTTGAGGATCACTGCTTGTTAGGACAGGCAACGTCCTTGGATAGCAGCGCCAAATTAGGTGCCTGGACCAAGGCAGCAATGGAAGCCTCAACCGGCGGAAAATGGGCCAGGCCAATCTTCTCCACATCATGCACCCTATATAGGGCGTCCATCGACTGGAAAAAATCAGGAGCTGTTGCCTAATGGTCCCAGGAAGACTGGCTCTCAAAGAGAAAATACTGGTGAACTGGGGTGGATATGGGAGAGGTGGTAGGCTCATCGTCGAAAATTGACTACCTTGTTTCCCCTGCTGTAGGCCAGGGCGAGATTGCAGTGGCCGTCTTGATTGGCGGTATAAGCTCTGTCAACAGAGAGAGCTTAACCGCAGGGGACGTGCTGTCAGACTCCACCTCCTCAGAGGGAACGCCAGCGCCTGTTCTCCCACCTCCTCAGAGGTGGCGATGGACAGTATATATAGACTGGTTGAACTGGCTGAGTACTGGTTCGGAACCTTGGTCAACACAAGGCTGGTTCGGTGGCTTTGGTGCTGTTTGAATCAGGGTCGGTACCAGTTTTGTGACATTAGCACAGGGTCGGTACAGGGACGGTACCAGGACGACGGCGGTCGGTTCGGTACCAGTTCGGTGGCTTTAACACCAGGTCCTTACCGGAACAGTACTGGTACTAGTGTGATAACTGTACTGGGTCGGGATCGAAAGCGGGTTGATAACCTTGGCATCGTTTGGTACTGGTCCACCGGTTCGCAGTCTTCACGGGTGGCACTGTACAAAGATACCCATCTGTAAAAACCACTCAGTACCAACACGAGACTAAGGGAAGCCTGCTTGTTAGAATGGACAAGCAACAACAAACCGAACCGAGTATCTCGGTCCTGCACAGTGCTGCTGAGCCCAACAGCTGCTCTTGCTGCACATGTGCTGAGTACCACGTTGCAGACAGGCCTGCGCGTAGTATCTGTAAAAACACAATGAGAAAAGATTTTCTCAACAAAAAACAGTAATTAAACAATTACATAAATAATATAGAACGTCTTGTATAGTGCTAAAAAGCTCTAGACAGAGGTATACAGCCTGGGGGGGAGAGCACAGTCAGCCGACTTATGTTGCTGGATCCCTGGAAGGAGCGACTCGAGCTGCTGGCTTCATGCGGGGAACAAGGCTGCAGCAATCTGTTTAAATATTACATATAATTTGTGTAAAACACAAAGAATGTGAAATATATACAGATAGAAGCAACAAAGTACTTATCTGAACTTATCTCTGATCAGGTCAGTCTTGAAAGGAAAAATGGCACTGAGATCTGTGAGCGCAGTCCTTTTTATACCTCGGGGGCAGAGTCACGACTGCATCACAGGCTCAGTGAGCAGCTTTGGTATACAATTTTCAGGTTTCGGGTCTTTAGGAGGAAATACCCATTCGGTAATGGTTACATTTCGTAATTGAAAGGGAACTGTTACAGCCACTGACACACAATCATAATACTGCCCAAGGGTAGCTCCTGACCTCTGTAAATCAAGGCTAAATACTTTAGCAATGCTGTAAGCAGTGTTGCCAAGTCAGAGGTTTTACATTTCTGCTCAGGGCAATCTGGAGGTAAGAAATGTACTTCACAATTGTATAAAATTATCAAGTATACAATTGAATGTACCTGTAATACACGTTGTGGACAGAATTTAAAAAAAACAGAGTTATTATATCAAACTTGCAGTATAGTAACAACAGCTTTAGTAGCATCTGTTAATGCTTTGAAATTGTGTCGATGAGGTAGTTAGTGAACGCATTTCTTGTTAAAAAGCTTAATTGTCGCAGGTCCTGATAAATTATGACAATTAACTGGATTTCCTTTTAAATTCCCATGCAAAAACAAAATAAATAGTTGCAAGTAGCACTGCGTGTTAAGATATTTTGTTATATTTTTAAGATAAGTTTTCAGTGATATAATTTACTTCGGCATATCTACTCAAAGTCCCGCATAAAAGATTAATTCTCAAACTGAACGCAGTAGGGATTCAAGGAAATGCATGCACATGGATTAGGGAGTGGTTAACATGTAGAAAACAGAAAGTACTGATTAGAGGAGAAACCTCAAAATGGACCGAGTTAACCAGTGGTGTACCACAGGGATCAGTATTAGGTCCTCTGCTATTCCTAATCTACATTAATGATTTAGATTCTGGTATAGTAAGCAAACTTGTTAAATTTGCAGACAACACAAAAATAGGAGGAGTGGCAAACACTGTTGCAGCAGCAAAGGTCATTCAAAATGATCTAGACAGTATTCAGAACTGGGCAGACACATGGCAAATGACATTTAATAGAGAAAAGTATAAAGTATTGCATGCAGGCAATAAAAATGTGCAAAATAAATATCATATGGGAGATATTGAAATTGAAGAAGGGAACTATGAAAAAGACCTAGGAGTTTATGTTGACTCAGAAATGTCTTCATCTAGACAATGTGGGGAAGCTATAAAAAAGGCTAACAAGATGCTCGGATATATTGTGAGGAGTGTTGAATTTAAATCAAGGGAAGTAATGTTAAAACTTTACAATGCATTAGTAAGACCTCACCTAGAATATTGTGTTCAGTTCTGGTCACCTCGTTACAAAAAGGATATTGCTGCTCTAGAAAGAGTGCAAAGAAGAGCAACCAGAATTATCCTGGGTTTAAAAGGCATGTCGTATGCAGACAGACTAAAACAATTGAATCTATTCAGTCTTAAACAAAGAAGACTACGCGGCGATTTCATTCAAACATTCAAAATCCTTAAAGCTATAGACAATGTCGACCCAGGGGACTTTTTTGACCTGAAAAAAGAAACAAGGACCAGGGGTCACAAATGGAGATTAGATAAAGGGGCATTCAGAACAGAAAATAGGAGGCACTTTTTTACACAGAGAATTGTGAGGGTCTGGAACCAACTCCCCAGTAATGTTGTTGAAGCTGACACCCTGGGATCCTTCAAGAAGTTGTTTGATGAGATTCTGGGATCAATAAGCTACTAACAACCAAACGAGCAAGATGGGCTGAATGGCCTCCTCTCGTTTGTAAACTTTCTTATGTTCAAATGATTGAGATATTGCAGATTAAATGGGGAAAAAAATACAATTTCTGTGCCACTTTAAAGCCCTAAAGAAGTAAAACAGAACATTGTCGGGTCAATATGTAAACTATACATATTTTTAAATGTAGATAAAAACTAAATTCAAAATATAATTTCAAAAGACTAAATCCCCTAACACATGTCCTACAATTTTGTAAGCGATTACTCACTCGCAGCCTTTAGGGCACCGACATATTTTATAATATTATTATTACTGTGGATGGTGCAGCATAGCTTGGGACAGTATACAGCAATCAATAGCGATTGATTAGTTCTGAAATTAACTGTTGAAAATAAAATAAAATCTGACAAAAATATCTTATGTGGGTCTGCTAAATGTTGTAGTCTTCAGGATTTGCTCAAGTCAAACCACGATCCGAAATAAAACTCTTCAGTTTGTTTATTTGACTGGATTCCAGACTGAACAACACGAAGAAATCCTATAGGCCAGTTTAGGCATCAATCATTCACCGTTTGATTGATGTGATCAATCCATCATTCACGTTTTGAGAGACTAAACCCTCTCACACATATCCTAAAATGTCAGTCAGAAGCGATTGGTCAAACACAGCGAGTCCAAGCACTGAGTTACTATCGCATATGCCACGGTACAACAGAGACAGCACACAGTAATCAATAGCGATCTTCAGTTCTGAAAATAACTATTGAAAGTAAGATTAAGTTTGCTAAAAATAGGTCCCTAGATCCCCTAAATGTTGTATCCATCAAAAGTTACGTCAGTCAAAGCACTATAAAAATTATAATACAGACCTTTTTGTTTGACTTCCGCATCCGACATTGAATAATACGGAGAAATCGTATAAAGGGCAGTTTACATGTCAATCATGCACTTTTTAAATGACGTGACCAATACACCATTCACATATTTTGAGAGCTTAACCCTTCTACACACTTAGTAAAAAAAAATTGAAATGATCACAGCCGACGCTACAGTATTGTAGGACTTTATTACAAAATGTTTAGGGTGTACGCCGTACGTCCCCTAGCACTGAAGGGGTTAAGAAGCATGGGTACCTACAGAAGAAAAAAAAAACACCAGCCATGAGAGGTTCAATGAGCAAGATTTGTTTTAAAAGTATGAAAATATGAAAAATAGAGGCGAATCCTCCTCACGGAGAAAAGGAAGCGGAGCTTAACCAAGGGTTGGAGAAAGTGAGATCACTAACCCCCCAAAGGATGGAACCCGGCTTGCCGCTAAAGATTCCTATGAGTGCATATAAACAAAAGAACTGCCAATGCATATACAAAGAAAGAAAGAAAACACTTTTACACAACAAAGGTTAGTGACTGGCTCCCTACTAACTATGTGAAGACTCTCCAGTCAGTGGAAAGGAAAAAAAAAAAACTTTCTTTTTAGGGGGAAACTTTTGGTGGTCCCGGCGGAAGGGTCGTCCCCACTCCGGACATACTACAATAGACTGTTGTGTGGAAGATATCTCAGATGGGGAGGAACGTATGTATGATTGAACTGCTGGTGCGGTCTAGCGCCCCATATTTTTAATTAGACGCGGGTTAATCTTTGCTGTTGCTGCTGATGTGGCTGCCCCAATTCTGAATGAATGAGGAGTATAGAATTGCGGGGGAAGTCCTGCTCTGGAAACCAACGTGGGCAGATGATATGTGAACCAATGTCTGGATATAATAGTCTGGCTTGAATTGATGAACAGGGAGTCAGAATTTGAAATAGGTTTGCGCTCTGCGATATATTTCTGCATGGAAGCATAAATGGACTTTGCCGAAGATGATCCGTTTTGGAAATGCGCAGGAAGAGGAAAAAGTGAGAACCTAAGATGAGCATGAGATCATTGCAGCAAATACCCAGCATAGGAAAGCTGGCAATAAAAGGAACTGCATATTCTGAGCATCTTTAAAAAACAAAAAATTCAGTTAAACATACAGTACTGTGCAAAAGTTTTAGGCAGGTGTGAAAAAATGCTGTAAAGTAAGAATGCTTTCAAAAATAGACATGTTAATAGATTATATTTATCAATTAACTAAATGCAAAGTGAGTGAACAGAAGAAAAATCTAAATCAAATCCATATTTGGTGTGACCACCCTTTGCCTTCAAAACAGCATCAATTCTTCTAGGTACACTTGCACAAAGTCAGGGATTTTGTAGGCATATAGTCAGGTGTATGATTAAACAATTATACCAAACAGGTGCTAACGATCATCAATTCAATATGTAGGTTGAAACACAATCATTAACTGAAACAGAAACAGCTGTGTAGGAGGAATAAAACTGGGTGAGGAACAGCCAAACTCAGCTAACAAGGTGAGGTTGCTGAAGACAGTTTACTGTCAAAAGTCATACACCATGGCAAAATTGAGCACAGCAACAAGACACAAGGTAGTTATACTGCATCAGCAAGGTCTCTCCCAGGCAGAAATTTCAAGGCAGACAGGGGTTTCCAGATGTGCTGTCCAAGCTCTTTTGAAGAAGCACAAAGAAACGGGCAACGTTGAGGACCGTAGACGCAGTGGTCGGCCAAGGAAACTTACTGCAGCAGATGAAAGACACATCATGCTTACTTCGCTTCGCAATCGGAAGATGTCCAGCAGTGCCATCAGCTCAGAATTGGCAGAAAACAGTGGGACCCTGGTACACCCATCTACTGTCCGGTCTGAGAAGTCTGGTCAGAAGTGGCCTTCATGGAAGACTTGCGGCCAAAAAGCCATACCTCCGACGTGGAAACAAGGCCAAGCGACTCAACTATGCACGAAAACACAGGAACTGGGGTGCAGAAAAATGGCAGCAGGTGCTCTGGACTGATGAGTCAAAATTTGAAATATTTGGCTGTAGCAGAAGGCAGTTTGTTCGCGAAGGGCTGGAGAGCTGCACACGAATGAGTGTCTGCAGGCAACAGTGAAGCATGGTGGAGGTTCCTTGCAAGTTTGGGGCTGCATTTCTGCAAATGGAGTTGGGGATTTGGTCAGAATGAATGGTCTCCTCAATGCTGAGAAGTACAGGCAGATACTTATCCATCATGCAATACCATCAGGGAGGCATCTGATTGGCCCCAAATTTATTCTGCAGCATGACAATGACCCCAAACATAAAGCGAAAGTCATTAAGAACTATCTTCAGCGTAAAGAAGAACAAGGAGTCCTGGAAGTGATGGTATGGCCCCCACAGAGCCCTGATCTCAACATCATCGAGTCTGTCTGGGATTACATGAAGAGAGAGAAGCAACTGAGGCTGCCTAAATCCACAGAAGAACTGTGGTTAGTTCTCCAAGATGTTTGGGCCAACCTACCTGCCGAGTTCCTTCAAAAACTGTGTGCAAGTGTACCTAGAAGAATTGATGCTGTTTTGAAGGCAAAGGGTGGTCACACAAAATATTGATTTGCTGTATATTTTTCTTCTGTTCACTCACTTTGCATTTTGTTAATTGATAAATATAAACTATTAACATGTCTATTTTTGAAAGCATTCTTACTTTAAAGCATTTTTTCACACCTGCCTAAAACTTTTGCACAGTACTGTATATAGTTTCATTATTAGGTCATCAAATGTAGAGAAGCAGCCTTGACGGAGGATTGAGATCAAATTGCTCAGAATATCTATTGAGATAGGCAGGCGAGAAGGAGAAGCGGTCGGAGAGCTCTTATAGATTCCATGCAGGAGGAGACGGATAGCTGGTATTGATAGGAGAGTTGGGGAGGTAATGGACATACAGCGAAATTGGTATTGTATTCCTGACAGATAGGATTTGATTGTAGGTGGTGCAAAATGTAGAGTCCTTTGCGTGTACTATAAAAGCCATAATCCAGTCCTGGTTGAATGGGATCAGGTTAATCTTGCTTTGGGAGCAGAAAGTCAAATGGTGAACAATAAACTCTTTTCTACTCACAGGGAGGTTTGCTTGAAGCAGTGTCTCAGTGATGGTAAAGCTTTTTAGATATATTTTCTTTTATTTCTTATCTTTGTAGTAAGCTAGGAGAACTACGGACAGTATACTTTTTTTTTTTTAATTTAGTCGTTGCCAATTAGTTTTTTTATTATTTTCTCCCCAATTTGAAATGCCCAATTATTTTTAGGCTCAGCTCACCGCTACCACCCCTGCGCTGACTTGGGAGGGGCGAAGATGAACACACGCTGTCAATGCAGCTCTGGGCAGCTTACAGGCAAGCCCGCAGGCGCCCGGCCAGACTACAGGGGTAGCTGGTGCGCGGTGAGCTGAGGACACCCTGGCCGACCTAACCCTCCCTCCCCCCGGACGACGCCGCCAATTGAGCGCTGCCCCTGGGAGCTCCGTCCACGGTCGGCTGTGGAATAGCCTGGACTCGAACCGGCAAGTATACTTTTTTTAAGTCCATGGACATATTCACACGTCATCTGTGACGTCATCTACCTCTGTTCAAATTGTTCATTTCTTAAAGGCACAGTACTCCATTACATTGAAATTTGATCAAACTCAAGGCTAACAAATGTAAACAAACTGGAATACTAATAAAGAACATATGAATGTTTTAACCACTTTAAAGATATTAACTTTTAGTTTTAAACATTTGGTTACTCTCGTAAAGTACTTCAACATGTTGGCCTACACAGAAACAGTATAAAGGTCATCTCAGAAGCATCAAGATGATATTTTTAAATTTGCTTTGGGTTTTCGACAGAAGAAATAATGATAATAATAATAATAATAATAATAATAATAATAATAATAATAATAATAATAATAATAATAATAAAATACAACTACCCGACTCTGCCTGGCGACAGTGCCATGTTTGTTTTTGGATGTTCTATTCACACCAAGTTTTTTCTTTTTTAAATTTTGTGCAATTACTATGCAGCCTTGTGCACAACAGGGCTCTGGGCAGCACGGTGCCAGTGGGGTATGGGGATGCTGGCATTGCATGGTGGTGACAGGGGACGGTATGGATTTTTACAAAAATCATGAAAACAATGTGGCACGCTCTCATAACAGTGACAGAACAATGCAGCATGATGCTGCAGACGTCGTGGAAACGAGGTAATTGCCAAGTGTATGTGCGTGTGTGTGTGTTTTCTTTCAAACTCACGTCTGTATTTTTCAATATTTTACACAATAAAAATAAAAGCAGATAATAATTATTATTATTATTATTATTATTATTATTATTAATAAACATATTTTTTATTATTATTACTACTAGTAGTCGTTGTATGTAATAGCATTCATTCACTGATATTTAAACGAAACAGTAGTACAACACAGACTTTTTTTTTTCGGCCCTGGCTGTCTTCGTCTGCCTTTTTGCATGTTACCGTCTTGTTTCTGCCCTTTCAAAATGTCACAAATACCGGCTGGGGATTGGTCAACAGCTGTTTTCATGTTGCTTTTGGCGGTCCCTCCTACTCCTGCGAAACTTCTCTCCACCCCTTTCGTGGATTGGAAATGGCTAGTTTTGGTTTCGTGATAAAGAAAATGCGATACGGAAACTAGCGATATTATTGCATAAACACTCTTTCGCAAGAGTGATCAGGGGGTTTGATTTGGTCTGGCCCTAAGGCAACTAATGAATAAAGGTATTTGTAAACCCCCAGCGGCCACATACAAAGCACAATAATCACCCCAGATAACCGCCATGATCACATTCCACACTTGTGCTCACAACATCCAGCCATTCAGTAATTGCGCCCCGCTAAGACCCCTCTCTCCCGCCCCTTTCCCACCTGGACATACCTGACATTTACCCCCCTCGTTCTATTGGGTTATCCGGGTTCATGTTATGACATTCTCATTTGCTGTCTTTTAAAAAAGTTTCTCAATTACTTTTTTCTTTCAACTTTTTCTTTTATTTCTACCCTCCTGTTACATTAGTAAGTGTGCTTGCTCTATGCACAAACCCTTGAGTAGGCTGCAGTGTAATTATATTGGAAACTAAAACATACGTTGAAAACAGAGATCATTGTCAATTTAATCAAATTAAATAAAAAAGATACAATGACATAGAACAATGTATCTTTACCAACAATGTAGTATTTACTAAAGTATAAGTTACATAATTTCCAATCGATACTTTTTATTATTATTATTTTGTTTATTTAGCAGACGCCTTTATCCAAGGTGACTTACAGAGACTGGGGTGTGTGAACTATGCATCAGCTGCAGAGTCACTTACAGTGCCTTGCGAAAGTATTCGGCCCCCTTGAACTTTGCGACCTTTTGCCACATTTCAGGCTTCAAACATAAAGATATGAAACTGTAATTTTTTGTGAAGAATCAACAACAAGTGGGACACAATCATGAAGTGGAACGAAATTTATTGGATATTTCAAACTTTTTTAACAAATAAAAAACTGAAAAATTGGGTGCAAAATTATTCAGCCCCTTAAGTTAATACTTTGTAGCCACCTTTTGCTGCGATTACAGCTGTAAGTCGCTTGGGGTATGTCTCTATCAGTTTTGCACATCGAGAGACTGAAATTTTTGCCCATTCCTCCTTGCAAAACAGCTCGAGCTCAGTGAGGTTGGATGGAGAGCATTTGTGAACAGCAGTTTTCAGTTCTTTCCACAGATTCTCGATTGGATTCAGGTCTGGACTTTGACTTGGCCATTCTAACACCTGGATCTGTTTATTTGTGAACCATTCCATTGTAGATTTTGCTTTATGTTTTGGATCATTGTCTTGTTGGAAGACAAATCTCCGTCCCAGTCTCAGGTCTTTTGCAGACTCCATCAGGTTTTCTTCCAGAATGGTCCTGTATTTGGCTCCATCCATCTTCCCATCAATTTTAACCATCTTCCCTGTCCCTGCTGAAGAAAAGCAGGCCCAAACCATGATGCTGCCACCACCATGTTTGACAGTGGGGATGGTGTGTTCAGGGTGATGAGCTGTGTTGCTTTTACGCCAAACATAACGTTTTGCATTGTTGCCAAAAGTTCGATTTTGGTTTCATCTGACCAGAGCACCTTCTTCCACATGTTTGGTGTGTCTCCCAGGTGGCTTGTGGCAAACTGTAAACGACACTTTTTATGGATATCTTTAAGAAATGGCTTTCTTCTTGCCACTCTTCCATAAAGGCCAGATTTGTGCAGTATACGACTGATTGTTGTCCTATGGACAGAGTCTCCCACCTCAGCTGTAGATCTCTGCAGTTCATCCAGAGTGATCATGGGCCTCTTGGCTGCATCTCTGATCAGTCTTCTCCTTGTATGAGCTGAAAGTTTAGAGGGACGGCCAGGTCTTGGTAGATTTGCAGTGGTCTGATACTCCTTCCATTTCAATATTATCGCTTGCACAGTGCTCCTTGGGATGTTTAAAGCTTGGGAAATCTTTTGTATCCAAATCTGGCTTTAAACTTCTCCACAACAGTATCTCGGACCTGCCTGGTGTGTTCCTTGTTCTTCATGATGCTCTCTGCGCTTTAAACGGACCTCTGAGACTATCACAGTGCAGGTGCATTTATACGGAGACTTGATTACACACAGGTGGATTCTATTTATCATCATTAGTCATTTAGGTCAACATTGGATCATTCAGAGATCCTCACTGAACTTCTGGAGAGAGTTTGCTGCACTGAAAGTAAAGGGGCTGAATAATTTTGCACGCCCAATTTTTCAGTTTTTTATTTGTTAAAAAAGTTTGAAATATCCAATAAATTTCGTTCCACTTCATGATTGTGTCCCACTTGTTGTTGATTCTTCACAAAAAATTACAGTTTCATATCTTTATGTTTGAAGCCTGAAATGTGGCAAAAGGTCGCAAAGTTCAAGGGGGCCGAATACTTTCGCAAGGCACTGTACAACTACGTCTCACCCGAAAGACGGAGCACAAGGAGGTTAAGTGACTTGCTCAGGGTCACACAATGAGTCAGTGGCTGAGGTGGGATTTGAACCGGGGACCTCCTGGTTACAAGGCCTTTTCTTTAACCACTGGACCACACAGCCTCTACTGATAGCTATTTGTGATTTCAACTACTGTTACTGAACAAAACATTGAAATAATAATGTAAACACAAGTCCTAAAAGTTTCTATATATGTTTTTTATTGGTCTTAAAAATACACACACATTATTAACCTTTAAATATGTACATCTAGTAATAGGGGCGAATTGTCATGAAGACGAACTGTCGGAAGGACGAATTGTAGGCGGGGACGAATTGTCGGGCACCCCACTGCAGCAGCAGTGTTGTTGATACATAGTTCACCCCCTAGTCTCTGGGTAAGTCACTTTGGATAAAAGCATCTGCTAAATGACTAATTAATAATAATAATAATAATAATAATAATAATAATAATAATAATAATAACGTGTATAATAGGTTTATAATAAATATATATGCAGTCAAAAATATTTAGCAAATAATACAAGGATAGTACACAGCTCTTTCTTAAGGAATGCTGTTTTTTTATTATTATTTCTGTAATGCTATGTCTAGTTTATTTTAGTTTTTTCCCCTGTGTTTTTTTAATAAACATGTTTTGATGGCCAAATGAGGCAAGTTGCACTTTCAGTGTTTTAAGTCAACCTAAAAACTTTGTGGAAACCTAGTTTAAGAATGCTGTACGATATCTATACTTAACCCTAATCCTAACCATAAAACACAACATTACCTCAAACCTTAAACTTAATCCTTTGTAACTATCAGATTGCAAAATTGATATTCTGTCCCCCAACAGGACAATTAAAAATAATATTCCCAATACAACATATGCTATTTGAAGTGTGGATGCTCCAGGAGCATTCAGTACAACAATAATCAACAATCTCCTACTTAACAAGCAGATCCTGATCTCACCCGCATGTGTTGTTAATCGAATCTTCAGGACAGTGATGATGGCAATAACACAAAAGGAGCTGCTTAGGTGGTGCAGCCACGTTGGTCTCGCCATCCTCCTTCCTGTTGTCCAAATTCAGCTTCCCTGAACTCCGCAGCAGCATGTTATCCAAGAGGTTTGCTGAAAAAAAGAACAAAAAAAAACATTAATAAGCAGATACTTTTAGGATTAAGCCATACAAAAAAGCTACTGGTCTACAAAATATATAACTCCCTGTGGAAGGGTGGTGGGCAATTCACTGACACACACGGGAGACAGAAGGTTTTATTTGAAACCGCTGGCGTTCCTGCCTGGTCTTTGTTTACACTGGCATCTTCCGCTAGCATCACAGGGTATCCTCTCTCCGGCCACCCGAATGCATAACCAAGCACAATACTTATGGGCTGAGCAATCCCCCAAGGCCAGCCTCTCAGCCACTCAGAGAGAGGGAAAGCCAACACTCCCTCTTCCCCACCTGCCATGACTGATCTAAGAGGCTGCTGCCCCCTTCCTGCAGTACCACGCATGCACGAGACAGTCAGCACAGACCTCCCCCGTTACACTCCCACTTAATGACAATGTAACACTTGAGTTTTTCAAGTAGAAATTGGAACGGCTGAGTCCTAATACATTTAGAAACGTTTTATTAGTTTGCGTGTACAGTAAATATACCTGTTTTTCTGCCAACAGAGCTGTTCAACAATATGCCATGTACTACTGGCTGCTTTAACATTTAAAAGCATAAAATGTGGATATGTTTTTTTCTGAAATTCAGCCCAATTAACTTCTGAGTGAGTAAAACATAATAATTTCAAATGGAGATTTCTTTCAACAAACATTGATAGACAAAGAGAAGGAGATGTTATACATTTTATTGGACTAACTAAATAATAATTAATAACAAGCTTTCAAGACCTCAAATATCTCTTCTTCAAGTGAAAGTAGGAAAGAGAACACTTTTTATGGATGCAGAGCTGCCCTTTTAAAAAGGTCCAGACCAAAAGATTTTCCATACATTTGGCCTGTAAAACATAACAAAATAACAATAAAACAATTTGGAAAGGCGAACACACTAGATACTATTTTTATATAGCGTGACGTTTTCTTGAATCAACTATAAGGTGACTGCAAATTATTTTACTATTCTCTTGATAGATGGCAAGGATATATCCTAACTGTATGTTCTTGGGGATTAACATTGGGCTAAAACTAAACGTAACATTCTGAACAGGAGAACTAGTATTAAAATGTCCTTAAATATTCATTACTATGGATTTGTGGATAGACATATTATTTGTTGTACTGTATCAGCATGGAATGCAAATAGTTCCATATTTTTTCATCTTTTCCCTTCACTTATTTTTGTGACTTTTTTCATTATATTTTTTGCTGAAATTACATTCTGCTAACTAAAGGGCATAAGCAGTAATCACTTTTAAAAGTGTACTTATAAATACAATACTAATGACTTCAAGATTCAGTGGACAATACAAATAAGAATCAGACAGCAGTAACTGGTATCAAAAATCTTAATTCTCAGGTGGCTGACGGCTCACAACACACCTGAGGCATGTATTGTATCAGTACTACCCATGCCTTCTCATGTCTTATTGCTTACTTAATACCCAATTGTGGTAGTTCCAAAAAAGAATGAATCCTTCATTTTCCATCGAACCACAGACTAATGTATACAGAAAATTAGCTTTACAATATGTATGGTGCTAGTAGAAGGGTGTTATGGGTCAGAAACTAGGCAGGTACTGTACGTTCTTGCAGAGGATTGCAACAGGTACAGTGCTACCCCGTTATAACGCAACCTGTTATAGTGCAGAATCGTTTAGGCTGTGGCTCTCATTTCCCCCATAATGCAATTTGAGTCGCAAACGTTGGGTGAATGTTCAGATACTTTAATTGATCCTGGGGATGTTATCGTGAATTATGCTCGGACAAACTAGAAACTCAAAGAAAAAAAGAAAACACTGATTTTGTTTTATTGTTGTTTTTACATTTCCGTATTTAAATACATTTAAGTTGAAACTGGAACATATAGTACTTATAAAGCTCCTGTGCATGTACCGTATTTTTTTTTCTAAAAAAAAAGTAAAAACAAACTGTCCATTAATGTTACAAAACAAGTGCGAAACAATACAAGTGTGTATAAACGTCCTTGGATTCTGTGTGATTTATTTACAATTTAAATAAGATTGGTGTAAACTTTAAACTGGTGGAATAGCAGTTTCTATTATACTGTAAATATTGTAACGACCCAGGATTTATACTGTTGCAGGACTGGTCTACGGATCCTGTTGTTTGTTTGTGTGTGTGTGTGTGTGTGTGTGTGTTTGTTTGTTAGCAGGGAAGCGGCAAGCTTGCCTCAGCCAGCATTGGTGGGTGACATCCGGTGATGTGGGGACATGAAATCATATAGGGGTTGCCCACATCAGCGCGGGCAGAGCTGAGTGACACAAGCTGCTGTGTGAATGTGCTGCTGTTTCGGCACAGTGCGAGATTGACAGTTGAAAGTTTGTCTGTTTGTTGGGAAGTTTGTCTGGTTGATTGGAAATTTGCAGGTCCGTACATGAATTGACAAATTAATTAATGAATTAGATGAATTAACATTATGAATTACTGTATGAATTGATGAATTTATGGAGGAATTGCTGGACAAATTGACCAATTCACGAACTGACAAACAATTTGACAAACAAATGGACAAATTAATGGCTGGATAGTTTTGGCACAAATGGCGCTCCATACGTGTGGATGCGTGCATTCGCTGCTGAATGACAGGCAGGGAATCGAGACGGAGGTTGAAGTTGATATGCCCCTGCAGGCGATCAGGATTTATTTACTTATCACCACACTGAACATCTCATGTGAGACTACCAACAATGGCAGCACATGGAGCACATTCAACACAATATATGAAAACTTTGGTAGGATCTAGAATATCTGAACTAATATTCTCTGTTCAATAATAAACTAACGTTGCTGAAGAGGATGCTTATGGCAGATAAATGGTTAGGACGGATATGTGACGGGTGGATATGCACCGGATTACTGTACTTATGCAATACTTGCGTGTGCTTGCATGTCATTCTACAAATAGTCCTATTTACTCTATCAGGACTTAACATTTACTTTTGAAAGCAATATGCAAGTAAAATAATGCACAGGTTTGTATACACCAAGCTTTATATAAAATAAAGTACATTACATTTGTTTGCAAGTTTTAAGTCCTAACCTAAATATGTTCCTCAAATAAAAGCCATTTTTTTTAAAAATGTTCTACAAATATATTGGGCTTGCACATGAAACTCAGTATTAATGGAGATTTGCAAAAGGCAAGGGACATCATAAATTAAATTCCAATGTATATTAAAAAAAAAACAAAAAAACAATGCAAATCAGAAAAGCAAGAAATTCTAAATAATACAAATCAAATAGCAAACACCTTGTTGTAATCATAAAAAATGTGAATACTTTGAACCAGGCAATAGATATGTATGTACAATGTTCTAGAGTCCTCAACTTTTACATAGTTTTTGAAGGATATGAAATAGATTAGACAACAAATGTATAATAGAAACTGAAATAGATTACTTGTACTATGATACTTGTACTATGATACTTGAAATGTATTTGCTTACGATTGTAAGTCGCCCTGGATAAGGGCGTCTGCTAAGAAATAAATAATAATAATAATAATAATAATAATAATAATAATAATAATAATAATAATAACAAAAATCTCAATATGCTGTTTGACAGCATAAATATAATAGTGTTCCTTCATGCACTACTATTCTCCCTGCACAAGGTCAGTCATGTTAAAAACATTTCTTTACAAAGAGCCTTATTTGCTTACCCCTTTAAAAATAATTACACAAATAAACTGATGTACTAAGATAATAATTACAGAAGTTATTTTGACATTTCTTGGCTTTTTCTCACGGGTAATCTTTGACCCCCACTTTCTAAACTGTTCTTTCATTAACATGTTATTGCATTACAGCCTGAGCTGAAATAAACAATAGTTAAAAACAAAAATAAAGTAGATTACAATAAACAATTTTACCTATGGAGTAAATGCAGAGTAATTGTGTAACTATGGTAATTGACAATGAGAGAACTATTGTACACTCAGCATACTTAATGTACTGCTTTAAAACAAGTTTGAAAGCTTTTAAAAATACTTACAGATCTATTTAAAAACCCATAGTTAGTGAATGAAGACAAGTTTACAAGCTGTACCTAATAATAAGAGGACTAGCTTAATCTTAATTTTGCACTGAATCAATGAATGCTGCACTGGGACAGCAAGGAAAGGAAAGACAGGCCCTTGATCCTTGGCCAGAAAAATATGAGCAGGTCACACAGACACTGACAGACTCTATTTGACATATGTCAAGTAAACATTGTATTTCAACAGCAGGCAAAAATTCTGTGCAGCATGGGAATTAATTGCCTTTCCAATAATCAATTTTGACCACAGACAGCGGAGTATCACTTGTTAGACACACTTTTAAAAGCATTTCTGTGTTTGAAAACCACTGCTATGTCTACACACCTCTGCTGTATGAGGGTAGAAATGCACTCAGCCTGCTTCCCCCAGCAAGAGAACCAGGTATGAGCCGTCAACCTTGGTTGAGATTCAAATCTGCCTCTTCTGAACTCTGGGCTGTCTGCTGTATCAACAGTCAGCTTCATAGACTTGAAATTACAATGTGAAGGTGTAAGTGCACTTCCCGCCTTCCACAAGAATGTGTGTTCACATCCTGTTTCACATGTGCCACACTTCAGCTTTATTTGTAGCCATTCACTCCATTAACCACACTTAGTTACATACTATACCAAACACTGTTTAGAATTACATTGTCTCGTTCGCAGAGTTTGAAAAGCATTCAAATATTTAATACAAAAGGAATACAAACATGTAGTACTTGCATAATTTCTAGTATTTGACACCTATTTGACACATTAGATTTGCAGACACAGAAAACATTTTTACACAGAAAAAAAAGATCTATAGACTTGTAGATCATTTAAAAGAACATTTTGACCACATCTAATCTAGAAATTAATTATGGTGTAGCAGGAATTTCAAGAAAAACAAAATCCTCTCAAACTAGGCAGGTTCAATATTTCTAGTCATCAGTATTTGCTTTATTTTGGCAGATGTAAAGGTATCATCGAATCACTAATCCCAGTTCAAGAGATGAGTCCAAGTATCGATTTACCGACACGTATTGGTAAATGCAGGTATATCAAATAATGTATTTATTCCTGCATATAAATTGTAAATTAACAAAATTATTAATGTCAAACAATATATGTATTTCTGCATACACATTTTCCATTAACAAAACAATCATTAATGAGCTTAAAGTATTGCACAATTCAGCAATTCACTGAACAATATTGTGATACACTTATGTAAAACAACCTACATTCTGGTAAATTTGCGTATAAAACAATTCACAATGGTGTTGAAAGACATTGCATTCTGTTAAATGCAAATGAAATAATTTAGGACCTTTGTTTTTTCAACAGAAAATCACACTTTGGTTATGTGAATAGATACATTTACTTACTTATTGCAGCATGGTAGACTCTTGTGGCACTCGGACTCCTAAAGCCTTACAATGCGCAAAAACAAGACATTCGGTCATTAGCCAAAGGCACTTGGTTATTCTTGAGATTTATCGGTAAATGTCCAAAAGAAAGCATCATCATTTTTATTTCCGACATTTACCGTTTTGATTGGTAAATGTCGACATTTACCAGTAAATCTTGCCAATATTCTGACTGTTACCGTAACATATAAAGTATATGATTTAGTCCTAGTATTTTCTTTTGGATGACTTGGGGCTGTGCAATCAAATAGGGGAAGGCCTGTTGGCTTTGAATTAAATAAAGGAGATAGGAAGGAGGTTGTGCAGGGAAGCAGTTAATCTGCTATTGCTACCTTCATAAGGAAACATGGCACATACACATTCATAGTTCACAATTTTTTTTTTTCTTACTCCCCATGACTTCTCTGATGAGAGTCATGTGAATTGTCATAGAGTTACACTGGGATCTATTGACAAAACATAGCACTGCTTGTTAGGATAATCCTGCACCTGTGACTTGTTATTCAGCTGTAAAAAAAAAAAAAAAAAAAGTTCCAGACAGCAGTCCTTTAATACGACTCAGCTGTTTTCTCAGTATCCAGTACCCAGAATGCCTTTGAGTTCTAACTGGGAAGCCACTTATTCCATGTAGTAATATGTGGTGTGAATTTCACATTTGGTGAAACAAACAAATCATTGGAAGTTGCACACAGTATAATAGGATATCCACATTAAACATCTACACTATAAATTGGGCTAAACAGCAATCATGACAAGTGGTAAGGTCTAAAGATTTCAAGGATTCAGTTTTGCTAACAAAGAAGTCAACAACATCATAGCTACTTTTATTATTATTTGTTTATTTAGCAGACGCCTTTATCCAAGGCGGCTTACAGAGACTAGGGTGTGTGAACTATGCATCAGCTGCAGAGTCACTTACAATTACGTCTCACCCGACAGACGGAGCACAAGGAGGTTAAGTGACTTGCTCAGGGTCACACAATGAGTCAGTGGCTAAGGTGGGATTTGAACCGGGGACCTTCTGGTTACAAGCCCTTTTCTTTAACCACTGGACCACACAGCCTCCTTAAAGCAAGCTACAGTATCATTTTTTGAATTCTAACTATCTTCCTTAATGATTTGTAATGAAGTTAAAATATACAACCACTGAATAAGTAATCTGCACTATTGTAATGCCCTAAAACTAAATACTTCAGATCTGATCAATCTGGCTGACATTTGCAGCTACAGTTTGAATACAATTAATTTATGATAAGTTAGCGCAATTAACTGAAAAAAGTAACATTTACAAAAACATTGCTAAGCCAAAAAAAGAAGAAAAGGGGAAATGTAGGTTCTTTCGAAAAAAGTGCAAGGTTTAATTCGGTTCAGATTTCATACAAAACTGCACACACTTGTTACCCTGAATTTACAGATTACAGCAGCCTTGTTTCTTTAACGCTAAAACAAACATGGCCATGCAAACCCTGTTACAAAGTAACAATGTTACTTTTCTTGCCGTCTAAATCTAAATGGAGGAGTATTCGCTTCTCACAATGAAATCAATTATTTTAATTACAGAGTGTAACAGGGCCAGGAACCCTGTACATGAAAAGGGGGCAGGGCAAAGTCCTGCCATAAAATGTGATTGTATGTGGAGGATGAGTGAGGTGCCGTCCGCCACGTTATTGTTTTGTTTATTTATTTTAGAATGGGGTACCCCTCCGCCTCTGTGTTTAGTGTGTGATTTCTGTATCTGTTTTGTTTTATTATAATTTATGTATTTTTAAATATGATGGCATAGCCGTGCGTTTTTGTTCTGGCAGAGGTGAGGTCGGCAGCTTGTCCTCTGCCAATAGTAATTGGAAAACCCGTGCAGAATGAGGGATTATCAGATAATTGATAGCTAGTTAATCCCTTGGTCACTAATATAAAAGCCTGCAGTTTTCCCTGCTTTGGTGGGTGTTTGGAAGTGGAGAACGAGAGCGAGAGAGTAGTGTAAGAATTACAAAATTTGCCCAGTCTGACCTATATGGTTTTTGGTGTTAGTGCTTTGTTTTTGTTTATCTTTTTTATTTTGCTCTGTGAGCAGTGTTTTTTGTTAAATCCTTTTATTTTATTTGTGTTTGTTATTTAAATAAACGGGGCATGCCGCGTCTTTTGCCCTGCAGTGCTGAGTTTGTTTTTGTTCCTGCATCTGGTCTGACGTCACCACTCAGCCATCCCTGTCACATAGAGCAATAAGAATTATTACAAAAAATGTACCTGATAAAATGCATTGTGTGTATAGTTCAGTTCATGTCATGTAGATTGGTAGAGTAAATTCAATCTGACCTCGTTTAAAATCCCACTAAGAAAATGTTACGTTCAAACTTCCGTTTCTCTTTCCCATAACGAACGGTTATAATGAGACTTGTTGTGTCTATGACCACAAGAAACCATTTGCTAATTTAAATTAATCACAGTTTTTGAAAAAAGTCCCTCAACACGAGCCAAACCATATACCCCCAGTAAGAAAAGTGGGGGTGTCATGGCCCCCATGGTTACTATAATCTGAAACAAAAACACATTGGAAATGTGAAAAAATGCCAAGTTATCAAAAGTGCCCAGCCATTTAAAGTGGAGATATCAAAAACACAAGCCAAGTTTCAAGAAACCATGGGGGCATTGTTTCTACGAACTTGGCTTGTGTTTTCAAGGCACAATAAAGGCGGATCAAACTTGCATCAAAAACACAAGCCCCCATTGGTTTTACAGTTGTAAAGGCAGCCAGTGTTCACTGCGACAGCGTGTGAGGCGACAGTGTGGGAGAAGTACGAGTGGACAAGTACATCACAGTTAGAAGCACTAAGAAAGCAGGTTGACAGCTGCAGAAGCTAAACTAAACTTCTAACAAATAAATAAATAAAACATGGTCTTCAAGCCAGTAATCTGTGACAACTGAATGATGTGGGAAATCCGAGAAAACCCAACAGAGCTCAACCAAGTGTGTGTAAAGTGCCGCATGACCCAGGACCTGCTTCAACGAGTAAGTCTGTTAGAAATGGAGCTGGAGGAAATGACACAGCAACAGGAGCTTAAGGAGCTGACACACCCACAATTCATGGAAGTCTGCACCCCTAGCAGACTGAAAGCCACCAAGGAGATGGATGAGAGTCGAAACAGCTGGGTTCAGATAGGCAGAAGCAGGGAAAAGAAGAAACTTCGTCAAACACAACCACCAGAAATCCAAACATCCAACAAATTTGAGCCACTTCAACATCTAGATGACCAAAACCAACATTTATTTATTTACTTAGCAGACACCTTTATCCAAGGCAACTTACAGAGACTAGGGTGTGTGAACTATGCATCAGCTGCAGTCACTTACAATTACGTCTCACCCGAAAGACGGAGCACAAGGAGGTTAAGTGACTTGCTCAGGGTCACACAATGAGTCAGTGGCTGAGGTGGGATTTGAACCGGGGACATACTGGTTACAAGCCCTTTACTTTAACCACTGGACCACACAGCCTCCTATAACATCAAGAGAATAAAGGAACAACATCCAGGACCCTATAAACACTGCTGGCCCGGCAGCAAAAAGGGAGGTCATGATTGTTGGGGACTCCATATTGAGAAACACAGCAAGTTCAGTTCGCAGTTTGGACCCCCTTACTACAACAGTGTGCTGCCTTCCAGGAGCCTCTGTCAAGCACATCACTGAGAAAGTGGACAGGATCCGAGAACGAACACGAGACGACCCGGTAGTAGTTGTCCACATCGGTACAAACAACATTGGAAGAGACAGGCCAAGATCCCTGCAAAACAAATTCAGAGACCTAGGAAGGAAATTAAAAGACAAGACCAAAACTGTGGTATTTTCTGGGATACTGCCGGCACCTTGCAAAGGACCATATGGACAGCTGGAAATACAAAATCAAAATGCATGGCTGAAATCGTGGTGCACACAGGAAGGCTTCACTTTTCTTGAACATTGGAGCACATTCTACAACAAGGCCTATCTATATAGGTGGGACGGACTGCACTTAAACAGAAAGGGAACCAATCTACTCGGAGAAAGGATCCTTGAGGAGGTCCAGAAGCATTTAAACTACAAAGGAAGGGTGGAGAAAACAAAAAACAGAAGGGAGACCACATCAAAACAAGGTCAACAACTCAGGTAAGACAACTATTAAATTTATTTATCTTAATGCTAAAAATCTGAGAAAAAAAATGTTAGAACTTGAAGCCACTGTACTACCAAGTAGCTACGATTTGATAGGTGTTACAGAAACTTAGTTGTCTGAGAGTGATGGAGACTAATATAATATTAGTGGGTACACACTGTATAGAAAAAATTCAGCCAGCATCAACTTCGGACTACACTGCACTACTGTTTCACTGTTACTGTATAATTCATCACTTGCACAAGGAGCACTCACTGTTGGAATTCGTGACCGTGTCTGTGCATACCAGTGTGTGTTGTTATTATTTCGGGACTGAACCCCGTGGTTTTGACTGGGCTTTACACATTGCTGTGTATAGCCAGTCTTATTATTTAAGCAAAGAATAAAGCTTTGTTTTCACCATCAAACTCTTGTTGGATGTTGTTATTACTTTGTTATTAGTGAGCACTGCATCACCGTTGCCACATGCACATATTTCCAAAGTGTTGCATTTGGCAGGCCGGATTGTGAGTATCACTACTGTGTCTTAGGAATTTTAAGGATCTGAAATGGATTGTGTGCAAGAGACAGGGCTGCTAAAGAGAGTAAAGGATTGATTCATGTAATGACTCCAGGAGCAATCTATTGACAGACTTCATACACTGATAATTAATGAGCTTCTGGAAAGATAAGTTCATGTTTTCAAAAAGTGATATATTACATTCTGAAATTAAAATACACCTTCCACATGATATTTTAGCAGACACACCAAGGTAAGATTTAAAGAGATAATCGGAGCAGGCTGTTGGTTAAAACATATAGAAACGTAACTATACAACTGGACACGTTCGAATCGTATCTATAACTTATGACTAGCATAAATACATTGTCGTTCCATTTATCCAGTGACTTCTGAAGATAGTGCCTGGCTTTAGCGTTGTTTCGTTGCAATCTACTTTTTTAAGGCAGCTGTGGTGAGACAATGACAACTCATAGATCATTGAATGAAGTATGGAATCATATTGTTAGTTTATTACATGTACATTTAAGAATGGAGTCATGTACTGAAATTAAAAACAATACTAGACAAATGTTGGACAAATCATCTATATAACTTTCTAAAGTGACTAATATTGGCCATATAATATATTTAACCATTAAGTGGTTGAATCATAATTAATGTTGAAGGAGGTTCCATTATACACTGTTCAAATATATTCATGATTATCACCTTTTTTCAGTTTTATATTGAAAACAACATTTACACGGACATGCATTATCTATCTCCAAATTTACATATGTACACATTTGCTGTTTGCTTTTGTTTTAAAGAAAGCTTTAATTTGTACTGTTTAAAATATACAATTGATTAAAATACCAAAAATGCAGTGAAATGTTGCAGTTGCATAGCTATGAATTTTTATGAAAGCAGTAATAACCAAAACAATATAGAGTTTGAGTTGTCATCCGCTCACTAAAACAAAGCATAGATTTAAATGCCTTCTTCTGCCATACTTACAGTAGGAAGCATATTCATAACCTAATCAGTTTGTCTTCCTATCAAAACCTTGCTTGACAAGATTTACTTCAGCACGATTGATTGGTACTTGTTTTGGAACAAGACTGTCTGAGTTTAGCCTTGTATTGTTATTCTCAAGGGGCAATATCAAACTGATAGGAGGCTTATGTAGGGTCCAGGCTAGCTTTCAGCTCCCAATTAAATCCAGTGAATACTAAAAGCCTTATCTTGTAGGCGCCATCCTGTACAAACTAGCCACTGATTACTCTGAGCTGTTCTTCGCTTTTTAGATTTCAGTGTCTCTTCACAAGATGTGGAGTGTAAGCAACAGTCATTAATTATGGCTGGTAATGTCTAGAGATAGTGCTGACTCTTTTCAAGACCTTCTTGACTATAAACACTGCTCTGAAAAGCCATTTAGCGGCTGTTTAGAATAAACACTTTGAGCTCTTCAATTAAGCTGTTCACAAGTTATGACCTGCAGATGACAAAACTCTTTGGTATGAGAAGAAAAAAATATGGAACACATTTAGAGACAGCTTTTACAGTAGGTCCCATCATTCTCTTGAATTTTATGAAGACAGAAATATTGCTTTCTTTGGTATGGCTTCAATTTCTACAGGCTGAATCAGTTTAGACATTTTTTCTCAAATCTCAAAAATATTAATATATTTAGAAAAATATATACAATTAAAAAAAAAAAATCACAAAGTATTACCCCTGTGCCTAGGCCTGAGTACAGCATATTATTTTTTTTATTTAAAAGCTACAACTAATTTCAGTTTATTTCTCTACATGGACTGTTATACAAATGAAAAATGTACATTTACAGTCATTTGGGTACAATGCTGATTCAGTTGTTTCTGTTTCCTGTTATTCAGAGAGAAGAAGTGTTTTTTAACACTTTATTTAGTATTTTTTTCAATTAAAAGTGTGAAGTATTGTTTTATTATTATGTATTCAGCTCAGTGTTTTTCAAAGAGATACATGTATAAAATGTGTTATTCTATGACCTGAGGGACCATAGTTACTTACAATACTTCCTGAAAGTGTTGTTGTTTGGGAAAATTATAAGACATTGGGCCTCATGTGGCAGGGGGAAGTCACACAGCGAGCAAAAATGAAGCAGCTGTCTCTCTATTCACTAAGTGATGGTGTTTGATTGCTTGTATTTATGACTGCACCTCAACTCTCACTCTGTACATTAAAGTACCTTTAAGGTTTCCATAATTTTCTTTTGTATATTTTAAAGCTATTTTTTATTTATTTATTTATTTTTTTAGTCGTCGCCAATTTTTTACCCTGGTTTTCTCCCCAATTTAGTATGCCCAATTATTATCTGTATCCTCGGCTCACTGCTCGCAACCCCCCGCCCGCTCGGGAAACGGCGGCTGGAACACGCGTCCTCCAAAACGTGCTCCTGCCAAGCCGTCATTTTTCGCACTGCAGATCCACAGCAATGCCACCAGACCTATCGCGCCGGAGGACAACATAGATCTGGCGGCTGCACTGCAGAACCACAGGCGCCCTATCGGCCACAGGGGTCGCTGATGCGCGGTCAGCTGTGGATTCCCCTGCCGACCTAAGCCCTCCCTACCCGGGCAGCGCTCAGCGATTGTGCGCCGCCCCCTAGGAACTCCCGGTCACGGACGGCTGTGACATAGCCTGGATTCGAACCTGCGATCTCCAGGCTAAAGGGCATACCCTCACTCGCGGAGCTTAAATGGATGCTTCAATTGTATTAATTTCAGCAGTACTGAGAGAGAGGTGTCTTGTAGTACTCATTAATTTTTTTCCTGACCTTTTTTAGAAAGTAAAATTTTTGCTGTCGGTTCCGTTACCAAACTGTTGCGGTCTAAATCCTCCAGGAACGTGTGGACATTGGAGTCACCAAACAAGTTAAAATTTACATGGAGTCTGACATTGTATTATTATTTTGTTTTTATTGGGGAAAAAATGGCGGCCAATTCAAAATCTTTTTTTTTAAACATTCTTAAACGCTCGCCGCAATAATACCTGTTTGTAAAAAGTCTTAGTTGCTGGGACTTGTTTTTACCCGTTGGTTGAATGCCTATCAGCCAATCAGGACGCATATATCTCCCAACCTATTTTATAATCTGAATTAGCCGTTGTAAAGGTCTGTGGGATGAAAATAATATACAAAACACAGTTGCCTTGATCATCAGTGGCCTCGTCGTATACAACACAAACAGACTCAGAATCATTCATTTTGCCATTTAAATATTCTTTGTGTGTCACATACACTTTAGGGAGATACTCTCGTCTGAGTAAGTGACTGTTAGGCACGGCTGCAACATTCAGGATTTTTCTCATTTAAAAACTTTGTAATATTTCATTGACCAACCGTTGAATCAGCGGTATGTTCGCTGCACTAAAGATTTCCACTAATTCAAATGTGTTGACATTACGTGTTTCTCCACTTTATGTGCTCTTTTTAAACAATCCTGCGATTGTGATTGTTCGATAATTGTTTAGCCTAAACTTCAAATTTGATTTTCTTGTTTTTGTGTACTGTGCTGTCAATATGCTTGTCAATAGTACCTTTTCTTAGATGATCCAAAGACACATTACAAGTTGAGCAAAACAGAACCCTACTATCTGCATGCAACGTCCCCTTTTCGTAGCTCTGAATGCGATCTTCTGTTGAAATGAATTTAGCTTTTTTGTAAGGAAAATAAAATGCATATTTTTCACGGTAGGCAGTTAAATACACAATTTCTGTGAAATTCATTCAGCACCAAACACTTTAGCAAATAGTGCAGAATGCATACATGGGTTACTATGTGTGTTCCATAGTAACCATGACCCTATCTGCACTCTCTCAGGAGTTATAAGCCAGTTTTACATTTTACCTTTAGGAGAGGTCAAAGGTCATGGGCAATGACATTTTTTGATAGAGCATAAATGGGTTACTATATGTGTTCCATAGTAACCATGGCCCGATCTGCACTCTGCAAGGTAGCCGCCATGTTTTTTTATTGTAGCAACTTCTCTTGAACAATGTTCAAAGACAACCACACTAGGATCATGTGTGCCAATTTTTGGTTCAATCGGTCTAGTGGTTTCAGAGACGAAGGTTTTTGTAAGTTTGTGATTATGACGTCTGTACTGTGTGATTATGACGTCATGCAGCATGGCCACCATACCACACAACCTATCAGCTTCTTACGATCAACAAGTATACCAACTTTCAGCACTCTGCAATAAGTGGTTTACCAAAGACGAATTTCTACGTTTAGGCAAAATGTTTTTTTTAATCCAATATGACAGCCAAACCATGTGACCTACAACATATGCTCAATTATTAAGATCTACCAACTTCCCATAAGCAGCTACCATCCTACCAAATGTTGTCACTTTTCAAGCAACTTTTGGTGGAAAGAATAATAATAATAATAATAATAATAATAATAATAATAATAATAATAATAATAATAATAACTAGAGTTGCCAGCAACTTTACGACTTCCAGTACCAGTACCAGTAACGGTACCAGTACCAAACACTTTAGCAAATAGTGCAGAATGCAGTACCAATACCAAACACTTTAGCAAATACTGCAGAATGGCATTTTTACATAGTACCTACTCTCAGGTGTTATAAGCCAGTTTTACATTTGACCTTTAGAGAAGGTCAGAGGTCACGGGCTATGACATTTTTTGATAGAGAATATATGGGTTATTATATGTGTTCCATAGTAACCATGACCCTATCTGCACTCTATTATGAGTTATAAGCCAGTTTTACATTAGACCTTTAGGAGAGATCAAAGGCCACGGGCAATGACATTTTTTGATAGAGCATACATGGGTTACTATATGTGTTCCATGGTAACCATGGCCCTATCTTCACTCTATAAGGAGTTTTGTATGCTGATGATGTCATCCAATGTGGCCGCCATGTTTTTTATTGTAGCAACTTCCCTTGAACACCCTTTAAAGACAACCACACTACAATCATATGTGCCATTGGGTTTGTTTCAATCGGACTAGCGGTTTGGGAGAAGAAGATCTTTGTAGTTTGTGATTATGACGTCTGCACCGTGCGATTTTGGCATCATGCAGCATGGCCGCCATACCACACAACCTATCAACTTCTTACGAACACCAGTTAATCTTGGACTATCCCTCAACAACTATACAAACTTTCAGCACTCTGCAATAAGTGGTTTTCAAAAGACGAATTTTTACATTTAGACAAAATGTTTTTTTTTACTACAATATGGCGGCCAAACCATGTGACTTACGACATAAGCATCCCATAAGCATCTACCAACCTACCGAATCTGGTGAGTTTTCGAGCAACTCTGGCGGAAAGAAAAATAACAAGGAGTGATTTTATGAATTTAGAGACGTTTGTTAAAAAACAAATACACATGGTTTAGAATTTACATAGCTGCCATGTAAAGCAAAAAAAACAACAAACATGATTTCCATTTTCACAAGATAATCATTACTTTATAATAAATATTTCAATTTTCACGTTTATCAGGCTTCAGAACATCACGCGGACTAATGCACTACTACATTGTATATATAACCTGTTGTAATTCATAAATCAGGAGAGACACGCATGGCTGATGTAGTAATCAAAATGTGATTCTATTTTGGATTAGACCTGAACCATAAGGAAATGCTGGAATGTTTAGCACATTTGGATGGAATTGAGAACACTTAGGCGAAAGCACCAATCTGATTAGACGGAATGCTGTATTTAATGCAAGAAATTGAAGACACTGGACAATTACATGGATACAGATTAATGCACTTGAAATGCATTCAAGAAGGATTTGTTGTCTGCAAAAATGACGCTAGAAAGTTGCTTAATATGCAGTTGCATACTCCAAAGGTGTTCAATTTAGCTCAATTTTGAATTTAGTGTTCAATGTAGAAATAGACTGAGACGCAGAACATACCACAGCTCAAGCGCTGATTTTCTATGGCATCTTGATTCCTATGATAAACTGAAACCCTATGGAATCTGCATTAACAGTGCAATTGATGGATATTCTAGATACATCATTTGGATAGAAGCATGCTCAACTAACAGTGATCAGGAAGTAGTAGTTATTTTATGGAGTAGTTATTTTATGGAGGCTGTGAAATCAAGAATGGGGTGTCCCAAGCGAGTATGTGGAGATTTGGGACTGACAAAATAGTGGCACTGGTTTTGCTTACGTTTTAACTTTTATTATGTTATAACCTAATAATTATCTTGTGAAAAAGGAAATTATTAAGCTTTGGCTAGGGCTGTCAATTAATCGCAGTTAACTTCTGCGATTAACACGTTCATTTCTTTGGGAGATCATTTTTTTTAACATGTGTTAATTGCACTCCTCTGTTTTGACCCTCTTAGTTGGTTCAAGGACTGCCTCCAAGACTGAACACAAGCAATAAGAGCTGGTGGGATTATTTTCACCGTTGAACATCTATGTAAGGAGGTGCACCTCTGGGTTCAGTCCTTGGACCAATCACATATACCCTCTCTATATAAACCACCTGGGATCACTTTTTCAGTGATGGGGAAATGTCCACCTCACATTGCAGGAGTACTAAAGCTTTTATTTCATGATATCTTTTTTGGTATAATCACTAGAAGTCAATTGGAAGAAAAAAAAAGGGATCGGATCCAGGATCACTGGAGCCGGATCATGAGATGGTGTTTTACTACGAGGATCTGGATCAGGCTCCACTGATCCGAAATGTTGATCCGATCCTGGAGCTGCACACACCTTATCTAGAGAAACTGACCAATGAGAAGTGAACATACATGGTCCCTAGTTTAAAGACTCCAGCTGACAAGTTTGTATACAGCCTGAGATCACAGTAATGTTGGGGGAAATGGCAAACAGATGGATAAAGATAGAGGAGGATGCACTACGTTGCTGTATCCAAAACACAGGAAAATGATTTAAGTTTGTAATTCACCATAGCTTGTTATTTACTTATGTTATCACCCTGAGGTTTCTGTCTACTTACAGTTTAACTTGTCATTTTAAATTGAAACTGTAAACTTAAAACAGCAAAATGACCTTTGTGCAAATACATATAGACATCAATAAAAACTAAATACATTACCAATAACTTTTTATACAATTATTATACCAAATTAATCACGATATATTACTGATTCTAAATTATTTTGTGTGTTTAAATACATCGCACAGACTCTCGCAACTCTATTTATCAATGTTCCAAAAACTCACTCTTGGTCACATTTTACTAAATATTTTTTAACTAATAAATCAATAACGAACATTATCTTATTTTAAGTGGATGGAGCTGAAAATACTTTTTAAAACCACCCTTTTCTTATACCAATACAGTACTAGCATAATTTTAATAGCAAAACTATTTCAATTGTGGGGAAACCTCAACGTTTCTTGAAATATATATTCAAGGGAAATTCTCAAACCTCTCATTAAATCTGCATTATGTCACACTGCGCTCAACGCTGCCTCAGGGGTCGGTTGTACTAAAGGGATCTGGTCCTGGATCCAGACTCCGGTCTGAGAGGAGCTTCAGTGCTCTTCCAAGACTAAAGTCATGGCTTCGTAATTCCTGTGACTGAATAATATAGCTATTTGCCACACTTCACTCATGACAGCATCGTGTCAACAATTTATTGTTTTGAATGATCGTCGCAGGAATGTCTTTGGATCTTTTAATTAGACATACAAGGAATGCAATGTTTTGTTTTACTTGTTTGTAACATATTTTATTATTTCAGAAAGAAATCATCTTCATACATGCCCCAGCTATTGAAACTGTCCCCCCTGTTGAAACCAAAGTTATGCCAATGACACAGGGCCTCATTCACCAAACAGCAGCAATGTGTTTTGCACACAGTAAGCCCCTTTACTGTGTGCTTTGTACACTTGCTGTATTCACTAACCAGTGGCAGGCAACCTAGCGTGTGGAAAATGTACCGCATTTGAGTCATTTAAATATAATGAATAATTTTAATGGATGGAAATGTATGCAAATTACATCAAGAAATACTGCAAAGGAGGTATTTTTATGCAGACCATATTCACTTAAGGGCACTGACTTTACTAAGTGCCTCAGAATCAGCAGAAGAGCTGCACAGGAGAGCGAGAAGAGTCAGGGAGAGAGTACTGTATTTCGGACCAAGCAGATGTTACTAGGGCTGTGTGAGGAGGTAATAACTAGATA
The DNA here is from genome assembly GCA_030684275.1 of Acipenser oxyrinchus oxyrinchus. Lineage (NCBI taxonomy): Eukaryota > Metazoa > Chordata > Actinopteri > Acipenseriformes > Acipenseridae > Acipenser > Acipenser oxyrinchus. The sequence continues at coordinate 44,993,971 of CM060248.1, forward strand.
CAAATTGAGCACGTATCATACTAGCCTTATATGTAGGGCCCCGGAAAATTCACGATATAACGAATTTCACAAAAATTGTGTATTTGACTGCCTACCACGAAAAATATGAATTTTATTTTCCTTACAGTATTTTACATTACTCTTCACCTGTCATACTTTTATCAAGTACAAGCAGCAATACAGTAGCTGTACATGGTCTGGCGTCAGTGCCGTGCATTTGGTTACTACGGCAACGGGGTCAAAGAAATACCGGCTTCATGATTGGTGAATTCCTCATACTGTACAATGATCTAACATGCCAGAGGCGGAAAGTTTAAAATGGTTCTCTAGATATTGTTGATTTATTAGCTTGCAGTGTGATTAACATTAAAAATGCAGACAGGCGACAAATACAAAAAAGCTAAATTCATTTCAACAGAAGATCACGTTCAGAGCGACGAAAAGGGGACGTTGCATGCAGATGGTAGGATTCTATTTTGCTCAACTTGTAATGTGTCTTTGGATCATCTAAGAAAAGGTACTATTTACAAGCATCTTGACAGCGCAGTACACAAAAACAAGAAAATCAAACTTGAAGTTCAGCCTAAACAATTACCGAACAAGCAGGTCACAATCGCCAGACTGTTTAAAAATAACAAGTAATGCCAACACGTTTTAATTAGTGGAAGCCTTTAGTGCAGTGAAGATACTGATACAACGGCTGATCAATGAAATATTCCGTTTATTAATGAATATTAAGTTTTTTAATGAAGAAAATCCCAACTTGTGGAGCCGTGTCTAACAGTGACACACTTAGACGAAAGTATCTCCCTAAAGTGTATGGAGCACACGAAGAATATTTAAATGGCAAAATGAACGATTCTGAGTCTGTTTGTGTTGTATGCGACAAGGCCACTAATGATCAAGGCAACTGTGTTTTGTACATTATTTCCATCCCACAGAGCTTTACAACTGCTAATTTAGAGGATTATTATTTAAGATACACTGCACCTTGACTTTAACCACGCAACAGTAGTAGGTCAGGCTATCGTTAAAACGCTTGTGAAGAATGGCATTGATTTCAACTGCGTGTCTGCGTTTACGTCTATGCTTTTTTTAAATTTATATTATTTTTTAGGTTGATAGGCTCCAGTGGCATAAATGATGTTATAACATTTACTAATAATTTGACATGGCTTGGAAAAATAAACAGCATCACATGACCGTGCATATATATAGCATATACCATGGTTTGCATACTATTGAGCTGCTTCACACTGAATAAATCACTATGCACCACTACATTCTAAATTCCATGACAAAATGCCATTTTATTTGTTATTAGTTAGAAAACCACTGCTAAAAATGAGTGACATTCCACCTATTTCTTTTAATGTGGATGACACTCCCGCTAACTAGTACAACACCAACTTTCTGAGTGAAGACAGCAGTCCACCTGAAAATTAAATAAATAAAGTGCACTAGCAACTGTCATGAGTAGACACAGAACAGTAGATGAGGAACAGTTAAATGAAATAGAAGAAAACAAAGATTGAAAAAACACTAAAAAAAACTACAGCATGGGCTGTTAATGTACTTAAAGACTGGTTTAAAGAAAAAAAAAATATGGGCATTCATTTTAAGGAAATAAGTCAAAAAAAATCTCAACAACATTAAAGGGGATTTTATGCCAGTGCAAGAAGTTCAACTGGGTATTCAGTATTCAGTCTCCAATTTTATAACGCTGAGCTGGACTAAATAGATATTTTAACAGTAGAAGTTTTGGCATCTCTGCTAACAGCAAGTTTAAAACCAGCAAGAAATTATTCCTGTCAGTCATGAAAACTTTTAGAAAAGCAGGTAAAAACAGGGCCAGACACCACCCCCCAAATTACCTGCCTGGATTTGAAGCATCTGCGGGAAACTGATCACTCCTTATCACCACCCCAGGCGTGGTATCTATCATGGGAAACGCACTGCCTGTCATAGTGTATACCTTACTTATATCATTTACTAATAATTTGATGGTGTGGTTTTAAAACTTAATAAAAAAATAATTTCTACATACTACTAGAAATGTATAGTGTGTATAAAGAAAAACACAAAATTTTCGGTTTTGTCATTTCAGTTTGCAGTTAATGTTTCTCCCGTGTTTTTATATGTTGTAACTAAAGGCAGCAAAATAGGCTATGGGAATTACACAGTCATTGTAATTAATGTGTCAGCATAAAGTTTGCAAAACTCAAAAATGTTGCTGAATATGTCATTCAAGGTTGTTTTTTAAAAATGAAATCTATTTTATCTGCTTTTTACTTTGTTTTGCAGCCAACACAGACCATTTTATATGACTCTTGTTTCCAGCAAAAGTTTGTTACATTTTTAAAGATTGTTTCAATGGCGACTCGAGTTCCAATGTTACAATGTACTCGTATCCTCAGACAGTCCGGGATATATGAAGATTACGAGGCAGGTGTATATGCAACAATTTCGGCTACGTAAATATATTTATATAGTAACTATGTATGTGGGATATTTAAGTAGGCTATTGTAAGACAGCAGGGAGGGGGTTTAAAATCCTCCCTGCATAGGACATGTGCGCAGGCAATTTTTTAGTTAGTTTCCTTTATTGTTTGATTGTTTTGCTTTATTGTTTAATTTTAATTTTCTAATTGTTTTATTATTAATTATCCCCTGCACCTGGTGAGGATTGTTAAATTAGAACCAGGTGCAGGGTATTAAAGGAGAGCAGTCCGTTTACTCGTGAATGCTGAGGAGAAGGAGTGCGCTGCTTCCAAGCAGTCGTTAAGCGTAAGTTTCAAGAGAGTGTTTTGGTGCTTGTAGCAGGTAAACGGCTTTGCCGTCCTGCAGGTTAGTGAGGTTCCTGTTTGTAAAGTTAGAGCTCATTGAGGAGCTAGGTGTTTATTTTGTGTTTTGTTTATTTTTGTGTTTTTGTGTTTATAAAAAAAAAAATAGCGCAACCGCGCTTGGAAAAACTCAATTCTGGTGTCCTGGGTCAATTTTTAAAGGGGCAAGAACCGTGAGTGGTGCCGGCCAGTTCACATTTTGTGTCAGAAAGTGTGGGCACCCCTACGACCCAGTAAAAAAATGGCTTTTAAAGAGTTGATCACGATGATCAATAGGAATACCGCTGCTCAGTGGGAGCAGACGAAGAAGTGGAGAGTGGAGTTAGGACTGCCGGAGCCTACAGAGCTAGACCTGCTGCTCCAGAAATGGGAGGTGGAGCTGCCGTCCCGAGAGCCAGAGGGGGTGGAGCTGCCGTCCCGAGAGCCAGAGGGGGTGGAGCTGCCGTCCCGAGAGCCAGAGGAAGGGCAGCCGAGGGAGCAAGAGGTACCGTCGCCGGCTACAGACAAGGGGAAGGAGGTGGGAAGCCCACCACCACAACAACAACCACCCCTGCGGTCTAGTCCGGTGCTGCCAGGTACAGTCCCTTACCCTTTGCTCCTGGACACCCTGCCAGTCTCCCTAGACCTCCCGGCGCTAGACCTGGAACCCAGGAGCCTACACCATCGGCCACAGCTATACACCTGGTTCCTCACTCCGCTCTCCCTGATCACCCAGACGTCGCTGGGCTGCTGCCAGATGTCGCTAGTGCTCCCCCTGTTCGCTGCTTCGCTCCCCCTGGGTGATCGGACATCGCTACGTCGGTCCCAAGGTGAAGACCTCTGCCTGCTGCTGCAGTCTCCGGTGTCCCGGCCGCCGCTGCAGTCGGCCCTGTCATCCCGGTGGGGTCCCATGTCGCCGGGTCGTGGTACCTTCCTGCCAGCGCCAAAGGGACTGACCCACCCTCAAGCCCGCCAGTGGAAGAGGGCGGCAATGGACATTGCTGGACTTGAGGGTGGGTTGTCTTTTAAGGGTGGATGTAGGTGGCTGTTGAGTGGCCGGTGTCTTGAAAAGACAAGGGGGATGTAAGACAGCAGGGAGGGGGGTTAAAATCCTCCCTGCGTAGGACATGTGCGCAGGCAATTTTTTAGTTAGTTTCCTTTATTGTTTGATTGTTTTGCTTTATTGTTTAATTTTAATTGTCTAATGTTTTATTATTAATTATCCCCTGCACCTGGTGAGGATTTTTAAATTAGAACCAGGTGCAGGGTATTAAAGGAGGGCAGTCAGTTTGCTTGTGGCTGCTGAGGAGAAGGAGGCAGAAGGGGTGCCCTGCTTCCAAGCACCGTGAGTGGTGCTGGCCAGTTCACACTATACTTAAAATAGCTTTAAAATACATCAACAAAAAAAATTATGGAAACCGTAAATGTCCAATAAATTAATCTACAGAGTGAGAGTTGAGGTGCAGTCATAAATACAAGCAATCAAACAACATCATTTTAATATTAAAAAAAGTGAAGTTTCGCCAAACACTTTTTGAAATGTAAATAGTTAAGTTTTAATTGACTGAGCGAGTGCTTTGCTAACTTTTGATTAATATTACAAAAAACATCAGAGGTAGATCAAGTCAAACAAACAAACATGTATTTGATTTGCAGAGTTAAACATAAATGTTCCATTAACAATTACTTTCTCTGCTTTGACTGTCTCGCAGGACGCTGTGAGTCTTTGGGTCAAGCAAGACACCCCCACGCTCATTGTGACAAACTCAGAACCGTACTTACCTTTTCTTGATATACTATAATAAGGTGTGTGTAAACCTTGTGCATAATTCCACATGATGTGACAACTTGCAGATGAATAATTTAGTTTGCTTTATTTGTGCATATAATTAGCTTAGTGAATACAGAGACCGCGGCTTCATTTTTGAGCACGGTGTGGCTTCCCCCTGCCACGCAGTAATTCTGGTCATTTACCGCCGTTTAGTGAATGAGTATCTGTAATATACAGTGTGTTTTAAAATTTCATCTCACCCCTGTATATTAAAATTGTAAGTTGGTTTGAAAAGTATTATGACCTACTTTTTTCCTGTTTTCTGAATAGCTGATGGTGGACCATTATGTGGGCATTACAATGTGCTTACATTTCTTCTGATACAATTTACCACTGATTATATGTTTATAAAACACAATAAATCAATAACACAATAGTGAGATTGCCCCAGATTGGTTCCCAGAACCTAGACAGAAAAAGCTGTTAACTGCTGCCTGCATCCTTTTGGAGTCACACCAGAACATTTTAAAGAATGTCACAGAGCAAATCAAAACCTGCCCCCATTCACATATACAAATGTCAGGCTCTTTTCAAAGCACTGTTTGGAGGTCAGGGAAAAGAACACACAGGTGCATGGTGTGTCAAAAACTGGGAGCTACCAAGGTTAGACAGTAACTTGATCCCTACTGACACATTCCTATGGGTATTGCAGAGCTATCCCTGCATGACTATCAGGCTAATTGTAAAATGAATTACAAAAAACTGTGCTCACACACATGGATTTAACTGTTATTTGTAAGAAACTGCTGCTTAAGATCAAATAATAATAAAAATAATGATGGTAACAACAACAACAATAATAATAAACCTTCCTGATACAAACATTAGGTTACATCAGAATAATATCCCCTATATCCTGTTTTGGTTTTGTTTTAATATATTTTAAATATTCCTAATATGGATGTCAATTAAATTTATGAGAATATTTCTCCTTGATTTCCAACTGTTGCATTCAGTTCTCGGTTGTATGGAGCATTTAGCACACATACTATCACATAGAGATAGGAAGATAACACAGAGCCTTATGATTTAAATAATAGTATGCAAGTAAAGTGTTCCACATCTTGCTGCTTAGTACATCCATACGTCCAGGTGTTTTGGAAAGCTCACTCAGTTCTTGATGGATTATTGCTCCTTTTGTCAACAATCATTTTTATGTTTAAATATCACAAAGGGGACATGGCACATTGAATTTAGACACTGACCTTTAACCTCTGGAGTCTGGGGTCTAATTCCGCTCAAGTTACAAGATGAATGCTTTTGGCAGTCTCAGATAATTTAACAGGGTACTCTTGCCAAATCACTGCAGATTGTAACCTGCAAGGCCGGATTAACCCATCACTGGGCCCTTGGAAAACATACACTTCTTGGTGAAAGTTTTCCAACTGTAGATGGAATTCCGTCAAAATGGCCTCACTCATGTCCTTTCCTATGATTCGTGTAGAAATTCAAAGAAAATCGGTGGGGTGGGGGTTTGTTTTCGCACATACAGTACTTGATTTCTGAAACCAACGAAAAGTCATTCAGAAGACGTCAGAAGTCCGACATTGATAAAAAAAAATAAAAAAATAAAAAAAAAATTCTACACGTACAGTGGTTTGACCCATAGTCCGCTCTGCACTATTTACAACAGCTAACGTTAGCAGTGGTGCAACTGCAACAGAAGATGCTGGGCAATGACTAATTAAAACTACAAACAATGATTAATTAAATATGGGCTAGGTAGTTGTTTGTTTAGTTTGTTTTTATTCTCTGTAATTAAATTACATGCACTGAAAAAAAGGCAAGCGAGAACCAGACAGTTAGTAGGTTCCTGTTGCTGCGGGGCCATAAACAGATTTAAATTCAACATCAACTCAATAAAATGTTGTTACTGTTGTTAAGCACCAGTAATAATCTGAAGCAATGGCATTTCAAAATAACAGAAACCCATTTTTACTTTAGTGAAGTAGGCTAGAATGTTTCTAGCCTACTTCATACATTTTCAGCTTAAGTTTCATATTGAAGTTTGTTGTGTACTACTCATTCAATTAAACCAAGTAGGAATTTGCTTAAGGCATTTTCCTTCTTTCATAGCCAGTGCCATCTTATTTTAAAAGGGGCATACCTGAAATCGTAGGGTAATTATAACATTTTTGCTTATATTCTCAATGTTGTTCTGCACGCTGTCGGCCCTTGTTAAGAGATAAAATAATTGGGCTCCCGAGTGGTGCATCCAGTAAAGGAGCTCCGCACGGAGTGCAGGATGCGCCCTATAGCCTGGAGATCGCAGGTTCGAATCCAGGCTACGTCAGTGCCGACCGTGACCGGAGGTTCCTAGGGAGCGGAGCACAATTGGCCGAGCACCACCCAGGTAGAGAGGGCTTAGGTCGGCAGGGGAATCACCAGTGACCCCTGTGGCCTGCAGTTCTGCAGTGGAGCCATCAGATCTGCGTCCTCCGTCACTATAGGTCTGGTGGCCTTGCTGTGGATCCGCAGTGCGCAAAATGACGGATTGGCAGGAGCACGTTTCGGAGGACTCGTGTTCTAGCCTCTGTTTACCGAGTCGCCAGGGGGTTGCAGCGGTGAACTGCGATACAAATAATAATTGGGCATTCCAAATTGGGGAGAAAACCAAGGTAAAAAACCACTGGCGATGACTAAATTTAAAAAAAAAGATAGAAAATAATGTACCCGATCCAAATCAAGTGCAAAACTTGCCCCAATATTTAAAGTAAAAAATAGAAATATTTTAAAACTAGCAAGAAAGGACTTGGTTGCAGAAGCAGCAATTACATTATTGGTTTAATTTATTTTATTATGGGCAAACTTTGCCCTCTAACTAAATGAACCATACTAGTATTTAGAAGCAAGCACACAAGCGAAACAAATATTTCTTAGCAGAATAAGGCCATTTTGTTGGTATAAAATAAACAACTCTTGACTGGTCCTTCCTGCAGCTACGTTTATAATCTTAAATATACTGTTGAAATGGTTTTACATATACAAAAAAAGTATTTCCATTTGCTTCAGATTTAAGTCTTTTTTTATATAGTAGACCAATATTTCTAACATGGCAAGTATTTTGAACTGGCAAAATGGCAAAACTTTCCAGGTCAGTAGTTTAGAAATATTTGTGATACTTACAAGGTTTTCTTTCAGGTTTAAAACAATATTTACTGTAACTAACTTGAATATGTTTAATCGCTGTTATCCCCTTATTTTAATTTCTTTATTTTTACCACAACGAAACCCAAACAGTAGGAAATACTATTCTGCATTGTATTACAGTGTTTTATTGTCATTATTGGTCCATCTTATGACAGACATGTTTTTGTTTTTTCAGTTCATCCATAAATGTAACACAGCTACTTGGCATTTTGTATGTTACATGCAGGAACAAGATGTCTGAGTTTAGTTTATGTTAAACTGAAGAGAATATATGCTATTAATAGTCCCTCGAGATCGCGGAAAAAAACACGGAATTAACCACTACTTGCAGAGCATAGCAAAAAACTGAAAAAGCTGTGAATTTGTCTTCAGTGATACCTAGTATTGCTGTTAAGTGGCACTAGCAGCACAGTGCCAGTGAGAAGTGCGACAGGATTCAATGCAAGCACCAGCGTGAAGCCATTCATTATATATGCAAATAAGTACAATTATAAAATGGGTTGGATAAATAAAACACTGGGATTGGCTAAACAAGATCACATGACCTAGCAGTAAGAATTGTCTTATGCAAAATCTCTTTCGCCACAACAATCATTCCTATAAAGCCCTGGACTGGCATCTAAAATTGGGGTGGAGATCATTTGCGTTCAATCTTAACAAATAAGGGACAGCGAATATGGTTTAAAAAACAAATACATTACAGTAATTGCACACCAGTGTTGTATTACAATTAGGGCTTCTTTTTTTTGGATTTTATTAATTTCATTTTTCAGTGCTTATTTTTAGCTATTTGAGTTTTTCAGGGCTTTCGCTTTTTTACATACTGTATGAAATAAGTGTTTTCATTTTTTTTTCTGTCAAAATATGTATAGTAGTAACTCGACAGTACTAAAATTTTCCGAAAATTCTTTGCTTTCAAGAAATTTCTAGAAATTATAAATTTCCATTGGGGTATGTAAACTTTTTACTACAATTGTATGTCATTAGGTTCTCAAGGGAGTACCAGCCGAAATGGTTTGGTATGCACCAAAATTCGGGGTCATCACCCAAGTCGCTGTCTAGCTCCACCTCCTCCGACAGTTCAAACAATTGGGATGTCAAAGATCAGGGGTGCAAATTTGGAGCTAGATTTTTGATATTTATAAATGTTGTAATATATATAGTATATGTATATATATATCCCTGGTTCAAATCCCACCTCAACCACTGACTCAGTGTGTGACCCTGAGCAAGTCACTTAACCTCCTTGTGCTCCGTCTTTCGGGTGAGACTTAATTGTAAGTGACTCTGCAGCTGATGCATAGTTCACACACCCTAGTCTCTGTAAATCTCCTTGGATAAAGGCTTCTGCTAAATAAACAAATAATATATATTTGTTTATTCATGACAGAATAAATGTTCTAATATAACTAAGTCAAATACATCAGATTTACAGTGTAAACAAGCTCCTGGTCATGTTTTGTCTCTTGAGTGCTGTTGTGAATCACATGAAAAAACAAACAATCAGGCAGTGAAGTTCGATCCAAGCTGTACTGCAAAGTATGGTGGCCCAGTAAGTCAAAAAAACAAAGTGCTTTTTATATCGTGTTTACAAGACCACGGTCCTTAAACTTTGGTTAATGACAGTGTCAGAGACAACAACAATAGTTTATGGATGTTTAAGTATGAGTCCGGATTGCTGGTTATTACAATGAACAAATCACCATGCATTCTCTGTTTATTTCAATAGCCTACCACCAAATTCCAGTCCCAGGGATTCAAAAGCAAAAAACTTTTGAACATGTTAGCTTGAAGGCACACAGTATTTATAAAAAGATATAACTGAGGGAAACAAAATATTATTTTAAGTAAAATGCTTAAGTACATTTTTTTTAAAAACTCACATTGAAATATAATGGCTCTCAAACATCAACACCTCTTCTCACCCGCGCTCAGTTTGGGAACCGAAGCGTCAGCGAGCTTTCACACTGCCACTCCTCGTAACTACATCTCTCTTCTCTGAATGGACAGCTAAATCGAGATTCCTGCTATTGATTGCTTCAAGTGTCCAATAAAAGAAAATAATTGATGTTCCACCTATCGATCTCCATTTATTTTTTATAAAACCTTGAAGCAGCCAATGATAGCGCTAGCAGGGATGGACTTTTTAGTCCGACCTTAAGTGAAATATGGGGAAATTATGGTCTTGAGACTCAGTGGAAAAATTAGGAGGTTAGGCAGGCATGGGTCACAGCCAGATAATATGCACCCTCAATGCCTTTATGAAAAATGCTTTCCTGTTAAAAATGGATCGATGGTACGCCTTTGCGTCTTAAAAACAACATGGAAGTGTGCATTTTATTTTATTGGTGTGCATGCGTGTGTATCTGCGTACCAGTTATGTGAACCCCTGTATATATATTATAGGTTGGCCCGGGTACCGTCAGGTTTTAAATTACCCGACCTGACCCGGGTCTCTTTTTACTACCCAGTTATCAAGTGTTAATTTGACAATTTAAAGAAAATATAGAAAATATGACAATGCAGTTGTAAGCATGGGTCTCTGGCCGGCATAATAAAGACAACATTAAAGCATGCTTGCATTAAGCCTTTTCTTAACTGACAGGAATATCATGTATTACAGAAAACAATGACACACAGCTGCAAGTACACCTCAATACTAATAACTGCGGCGACTATTCTTCTCAGGAACTAAATCGGAAAGAAAACAACATAACATCCTGTTGGTTTATGTCAGTGATAACTCTGTGATCCATTAATAATAATAACCGTGTGGCTTCCAATACGGAATACTTTATCAGTTTACAGTTATTGCGCAGATATAGTTTCTTACCAAAAAGATCAATAAGTAGCCTTTATTTTAAAATAAATAAACAAATAATTAATTAATTAAGTAGATTAATTAAAAAGCATGCAATACAAAATGCGGAAGGTGCAAAGTACAAAATTAAAGCAACATTATTCACACACTTACGAAACGTTGACCTATTTTGTTTTGGGTTAAATAAAAAAATATTTGCGGAGCACATTAAGTAAGTGTGCTAGTGCTTCCTCCTTTGAATGAAATATTTCCTTGGCAGAGATTGCAAATTCCATTTGATCCTGCATTGATAAAAAAACAAAAAAAAAAAAACAAACACACAATAGGCCTTTGCTGGATGCCATGTTTTAATAACAACAACAGCGGAATATGGCCAATAGATGTCGCAAAGAATCACACAGCCTGAAGCGCATTTAATATTAATAACTCTATTCAAACCAAGACTTTTATTATTATTATTATTATTATTACAGGCTACACAAGTCTACTGATCTGAAGGGACTAAATGTATCTGTAGTATATAGTATTTAAATATGCATCATGCACTTAAAACATTAATATATGTGATTATTTATTTTTTTTGTAATCATTACCCAAAAAAGATCCAGGTATTTTTCACATCGGGTACCCGTTTCCGGATTTTCTACCCATGCCAACCTCTAATATATACAGTGTCTATAGAAAGTCTACACCCCCTTTCAAAATGTTCACCTTTTGTTGCCTTATAGCCTGGAATTAAAATGCATTATTTTTTTTTTTTCATTTATGTACACATCCTACCACAAAACTTCCAAGTGAAAAAAATATTCTAGAAATTTGTGACGGTATGGGAAATTCACACAGACCAAAATGCCGCATCAGTTCTGGTGTCCCAGGAAATAAGTTGGTCGGGAAATAAGTTGATCAAGCTCTAGAATTTAAAAGGGAGGTTCCATTGTTTCTAATGTAAACGAGCCTAGGCTAGGAAATAAGTAGATCGAGCCAGGAAATAAGTTGATCGGATATATTAATGAACAATAAATAATTTAAAATTTAATTTTGTAAGTATAATTTATATCAATTAGTAGATCGGATTTATTCGGCAGTATGCTGCTAGATAAGATGATGTGAATATCGCTTTAGATCCGATATATTAGCCTAACAAAAATGCATAATTTAAAACTACTTTTGAACGTATAATTTACATTAACATGTAGATCGAATATATTCGACAGTATTATGCTAGATAAGGGAATGTGAATATCGCTCTAATATATATTAGCAGCAAATAAATAATTTAAAATGAATTGTATGATTGTACATTTCTGATTGTGTATTTCTGTTTGTGTAACAAACGTTAACTAGCAAAATGTGTTACATATTAACGTTATTTTGCATTTCTGGAGGTGTTTTTGTTTTGGGAAGCACTACAGTATGGACAGCAGGTATGCGAGCGATTGTCCAAAAGTTAAAGCATGAATTTCAATCATGGAAAAAATTAAGCTCCATGCTGCAAAATGTATAAAATACGACTTGCCCTGCTAATAATATTATGGCTGCAGCATGTCATTTTATTACTGAAACATTTTAATTTTGATTAAAGATTGTCAACATTTTGACGTCTAAAATCATTTAATATATAAATAAATCTCCGCGATCACACATAAACTACATCAGATTGACATCGATGTTATAGAAACATAAAAAGACAGAGGTTTAAAACAGTTTACCATAGAAACAGTCGTCGATCACATATTTTAAAGTTCATACGAACACGTACCAACATACACAGTCTAGTAAATAAAACGGCCAGATAAAAATAAAAAGCCATGCAGTGAACCTCCCCTTTAATCAAACTGTAGCCTCGCCTTACTTTTGTCTACTTTTGCCTTACTGCGCTTGTGCGATCAACTTATTTCCCGGTCAACTTATTTCCTACGACACCGGTTCTGAGCCGTCATAACTCGTCTGTGTGAAAGGGTTATTAGAAGTGAAAAGTCTTTGTGATGACTGACAGTTGTGAGGCATTCAAGTAAATCTCTGATTGCCACACAAAGTTCAAAGTCTGCTTTTTGGCAGTTTAAAAAGTTATTTAAGATTGAACTTAACAAATATTTACAGGGTCTTTAAGTTCAGCTTCAAGCCACAAAAAGAACAGAATTAACTGTTCAAATAATCTTGCTGTAGAGCTTTTACAGGTACACACAATCTCTGTATGCTTAAACAAGCTTAAACACTGATTGTGAATCAGTGTGGACAAAGGCTGCCCGTCTGTTTCACATTTGGTCTCTACATCCAAACCAGATGTTGTAGGTAAAGGGCACATGGGTGAAAAGCTCCTGTAGCCACTGTGACTAATTCTTACTAAATGTATAAGTTTCATGCTGGAAATGCTCAGCCAATAGTTTGTGAGTCACACAGAGAGTTTTTTTTACCTCTGCCTGAGCAGGGTTAAAGAAGAGGATTAAAAAGATAATTTAAATTATACACTGTGCTTGTGGATTCTATTAAATCAAGATGCTATTGATCTTAAGGTGTTTTTTATCATGCCACTGCACTTTTTTTTTCTTCAAAACATTAAACCTCACATAATAGGAAGTGTGTGGCCAAACCATGGTTGGTTTAAAAGGGTTGGTAAATCGCTTTCTTAGGCTAAAATGACATGCAAATTGACCAAAAACTGTTTTTTTTTGCATGGTAGCATGTCTGAAAGCCGTAGCTTATGTTCACGAGACTTCAGCAGTGAAGATCGCGTTTGTGACGTAACCTCACGCAACTTTCTATTATAACTAAAGGATGTACCAAGCCATTTTTTATTATCTGAGATCTGCTAGGAGTAACCCTGGCAAGCTTCTTTGACCAAATAGGAAAAAATAAGCATATAGTATGAGGGATCTTCATTCAGTATTTTTTTTTATGTGACACAATTTATTCAGCGTTTCAAATGATTGTATTTGACTCATTAAATGATAGTGATTTATACAGTATATAGTTTAGTTGTTTTATAAGCAAGGTTATACAAAAATACTGATGTGACTACAAATTTAAAAAATACAACCCTTTGCAATAAATAAATAAATAAATAACAAATCCCTTCGCAAAGCACAGAAATATATTTTTTCAGCCCTTACACTTCTGTTATCTTCGTGTTTGGTCATTGGATAACTGATTACTCTAAGTCTAGACTTTTCTGTCCCTTAGCAATAAGATGCAATTCGTTGTTCACCAGCATTAAGTAGCATCTATCATGGGACAAAAAAGGTCATGTTTGTACCCCAAAATGTACTAAATTAGTATAGCTGGGAATTGGTGCCAGATTTGTTTCAGAAGAACGAAAACATAAACAAAAAACTTTTGGTTACACAAATTTGTTCAAAAAAATAAATACTGGGCTTAATATCAATTTGCTGCAAGACTTGCATAACGAAGTACCAGAAACTCCTGGTGCATTAGCATCTACTGAGAAATTGGTTGAACCCAATGACAGCAACAAAAAAATATATAACCACATTCTACTGGTGAGAGGCTTGCACTGTCACTGCAGAATTCAGATTCAGGTATTTATTATTATTATTATTATTATTATTATTATTATTATTATTATTATTATTATTATTAAGAATAGTATGTAGTGGGAGATGTGGGTGAGTAGGGTAGCCTGTTGTAGATTTACTACCAGTATTTTGAAAATGTACTGTACTAAACATTTTGACTGGATGTTTTTTTTCATTAACCCGAAGTGCTGGTATTTATATATATTATATATAAATATTATATATGTACATGTATAACAGGTTTATAATATATATGTATGCATTTTTAGCACATAATACAAGGATAGTACACAGTGCTTTCTTATGAAATGTTTTTTTTTTTTGTATTTGTGTAATGCTATGTCTGGGTTTTTTTTTTTTTTCCCAAGCTCTTTTTATAAAAAAAAAATTTAAAAAAATTGATGGCCAAGAGTCAGGCTGCACTTGCGGTTCTTCAACACAAACTAAAATTTTATAAACCCAGTTTAAGAAAGCTGCACAGAATCAGTCCTATATAATCAACCGTTTGGCCAAAAGAACGTGCTAAGGTTATTAACTAATTTTTAACAAAAATAACCATTAAAATTACTGTAAATTAAATGTTCAAATTTAAAATGTATCCAAAATAAACTGTACAGAGCACACCACTTAGAGCCCACTGGTCATGTTGCCAGCAGAGTCCGCATCAGAGGGCTCTAAAAGGACACGGGACCAAACCAGGGCCCTGAACATGGCTCTGCAGTCAAAGAGACCCTCCCCGGCAATCTTACACTTCCTGGTCTTGTAAATGGCCAGTTTACCAAGACCCAGGTGCAGAATCACCAGGTGGTCTCTCACCTAGTGGAGCTATGAACAGGGTGCCCAAAAATAAACAGGTTGGGGGAAGAATGCAGGCAGAAGTGCAGCAGGTTCTTCACGAGGAGGAAGCACGGTTGCAGTCTGGCTCAGAGAAAACAAATGTGAACCACCGACTCGGATAAAGTGACACAGGAGGTCCCCTGACGCGACGGCTCTGTGCAACACTCTCCATCCTTAGTCCCCAGTTCCTCTTAGGACTAGTGGGGAGTACAGGGCTTCCCACTGGGGACTCTTGCCTCTGGGAGTTGGAGAGGCTCTCCCCAAGCGGTCTCCCGGCGAGAGACAAGGGCGAGGAAATTCAGAGTGTGGAAAGGAGAAGTCTGAGATCCTGCTCAGGTTGTTTTTGAGGTGAGGCTGAGGGTCCTGTGCCTTTTGTTCTACAAGTAGGACCGGAGAGCTGGGGGTGGGGAGCGGGGTCTGTAGGCAGAAGGTGTGCACCAATCCTTGCCCTCCCTCATCCACAGGGAGGAACAGAACCCTGACAAAGACCCAATGCTCTCTCTGGCCCAGAAGAATTCCGTCATCTTCCTCTGGACCCTGGTGATAAACTCAGGGCGGGCTGAAGGCGATCAGCCAATGTCAAAGCATCGATGTGATGAGTTGGTTGATCACCAGAGCCATGCCCCTGAAGGAAAGCAATTTCAGCAGACCTGACCAGGACCTCAGTCTCGCAGCAACCTTGTCCTCCAACTCCACCCAGATGGTCTCCGCTGGACTCCCAGGTATCTGATACTGTTTGTGATCCACTGGAAGTGTAGGAGTCCACCTGCCAGGGACCTACCAATAACCTGGAGCATTTGTTCCAGTTGATCCTGGCAGAAGACACGACAGAGTAAACACTGGCAGCTCTGCATCCTGTCCAGATCAACCGGATCAGAAGCCACTAGAAGCACGTCATCGGTCTATGATGAGAGGACTACCCTTGTGTCCGGTCCACCTGGCACCACCCTTGTGAGTCTCCTTTGCAGGAGACAGAGGAAGGGCTCGATGCACAGCGCATATAACTGACCAGACAGAGGGCATTCTTGACGTATTCCTCTCCTGAAAGCGAGGGGCACCACCAGGGACCAGTTAACCTTCAAAAGGCATTCAGCAAAGACGTACAGCATTCGGAAGAGGCCAACGAATCAATGCCCGAATCAGAATGCTTTCAGGGTTCCAAAGAGATAATCGTAATCCATCCTGCTATAATGCAGCAGTTTCAGAACCAGGAAGAAGTTATCGAATATTGTCCGGTTCAGGACCATGTAGGAAAGTTCTGGGTACCACATCTGCCAGCACAGACTTGAGCCTCAGGGAGGCGGCCTTGGCCACAATTTTGTAGTCTGTGCATATGGTATGTAAATTAACCAAATAGTGGTCATGTAAAGTAATGTCTTCTCTGTTAGTAAATGGGATAGTAAATTTACATTTATGGTGCACGTTAAGCTCACTACTCTAATGTGCACATTACAGCTACATTTAGTGCCCTCTCGTTAATAAGGCCCTTAGGCCCATATTCATAAAACTTACCGTCTCCTTTAACATGCCAGTAATGTTTAACATGACAGTATTTCATCGGGTGATGCATAAACATAATTTACCGTCAAAAAACATCACTCATCTCGATGTTGGAATAACTTGCCCTTAGAGAACAGAGAGATATCTTGGAACATGATCCAGACGAGTGAGAAGACCTTAGAAGTTTTGTTTACAATCTGACGTTCATCTTGGCAGCGCTTCTGGCAGTATACAATCTATTCTGGCAGTATACAATCTCCCCTTTTACAGTACCAGCCGCATTAACCCGATCAGCTATCTCCTGCCATATTTTTTCAGCCACAGAAACTAGTATTTCCGAACAGCTGATCTGCGTTGACAAGTACGTCTTCTTTTAATACTACGAGTTACTGGGGAGTGAATGTAGGTTTTCTTAACCTGCGCTGGGTTATTCACTTGATCTTATACCGTGCTGTACAGCTATGGCCAAAAGTTTAGCATCACCTAGAATTTTAGGATTGAGACATAATTAAAAAAAGAGCATTTTTTTTTTTTTTTTTATTTTATTTAACATAATAGTACAAAATTTCATGTAAGATTTCAAAATGTCCATTTTTTTAATTTGTCAGGTTTTCATTATCATATTATATGGAAAACAGCAAAGCTAATGTAATATTATTCAGCAGGTTTCATTCAAAATATGTTAATTCTACAAGGTGATGCAAAACTTTTGACCATATCTGTATATTCCTAATGTGCAGATTTATAGTTGTACATAATGTAATGTGTACAGAGAATGCATTTATGTTATATCAGCGCAATGATTTATACATTTAAAATAAACCGAGCACTACAAATATGTGTGTGTGTGCAATTTATTTGAATTTTTTTTTTAACCTGACATCTTGATATTTTGGATAACCTGTCTCCAGACATGTCCCGTACCCATAACAGGTCGGTGTATGCCATTGTCATCTTAAGTAGGGGACAAAGCTAATTTGCATACCTCTGACAGTTGTTCCTTGAATTTCTATCAGAGCGAAATTGATGCATGTTAATATTTTATTTTATAATTACCTTTATATTCTGTTGTATCTAAATATAGGTGTAGTATGCATCATAAACTGTTAATGTTACAAAACTGGTCACAAACACATTTTTAGTTGTTTTGTTACTGGTTTTGTAAAAAGAAACAATCTTATTTTCCTTTAACAAAACATATTGCACGTTGGAATAAAGGCAAATATGGTCGGGTGGGGGTTGTATACTTTCTGGTGTTGGGGCCCAATATACCTACGTACGACCCTGGAACATCAATTCGTTCTGTAACAGCTATCTTTAAATCAAGAGGGGAAGGTGAAATCACTTAATTTTACCTGGTGCAGGCTGTAGTGGGGGGTGGTTTGGGTGGTGGTTTGGTGGTTTGTATACCTGAATTAAAATGATGGTGGTTAGAAAGTGGTGGTTACAAAGAAGACTACGCGGTGATCTGATTCAAGCATTCAAAATTCTAAAAGGTATAGACAATGTCGACCCAGGGGACTTTTTCGACCTGAAAAAAGAAACAAGGACCAGGGGTCACAAATGGAGATTAGATAAAGGGGCATTCAGAACAGAAATTAGGAGGCACTTTTTTTACACAGAGAATTGTGAGGGTCTGGAACAAACTCCCCAGTAATGTTGTTGAAGCTGACACCCTGGGATCCTTCAAGAAGCTGCTGATGAGATTCTGGGATCAATAAGCTACTAACAACCAAATGAGCAAGATGGGCCAAATGGCTTCCTCTCGATGGTAAACTTTCTTATGTTCTTAAAGTACTGCATTTATCATTGTACTGAAATAACATTAATGTGTTCTCTGTACATATTACCTTATGCAAAAATATACATTTGTACAGTAGGCCTATATAGTATACAGTACAGTGGTCAAATCAAATGAATACCTAGTGCACTTTCTTTGTACTTTAGCCTACAGCCTACCGATAACACAAAATGAATCATGATGCTGCATTCTCTACACATTACTGTACAATGTAGAAATAATACAAGATTATTTTAAACTGAAACTAAATGATTTTAGCACATATTATTTTTTACTGTAGCCTACTTAGTACACAATTAACACAAAATAGATCATGGTGCCGCATTAGCACATTACAGTAATACAGTACCTTACATATCCTACACACACTAAATCAATCATTTTTAAATTTACATAGAAAATGCTACAGTGTACGCATGGCTGCAAGTAAAACACACACCCCACCTGCTACTACCCCTTTTTTTGTAAACATCGAAAGATAAAAAAATAGAGCTCTCTTTCACCACTCATGGAATAGGCTACCCTACTTTACTATGTGTTCAGGTGTTCTGTAATAAATAATAACTGTGTATATTGTGAAATCTCTGCTCTATTAAAAGTACATTGCATGTAGGCTATCATTTTCATAAAAAAATAAACAAGCAAGTATGATCTAACTGAAAGCCTAGGTTCAACATATTGCTGGTTCATTGTCCATCTTGGGAGTGGGTGAAAGCCAGACCAGGCTAAACTGCCCGGACGGCACGAAAACAATGTGAAACGTCTTGAAAATGATACCACACGATTACTCCGTCTCTGTAGTCGTATGATTGTGGTAAAACGGCCGCTGTTCTTCCAACCCCATTGTGATGTTCAGCTGAGTCTTTTTCAGTGCATGAATCTGTAACCTGCACATCTGGATAGGCTTTTAGATTAGAGAGATTAAAAAAATACTTTAGTAGATTCTGCAAGCTGTGCTAAATACAAATTTACTGTAAATGTTGACTGCTATAAACAAAAAGCCTGCTGCCACAATGACTGAAATCTCAGCCTTGTTTGGACATACATTGTCCTATATTTGCTAGAGCTTGTAGTGCAGTAAATTTCAACAGAACCAAAAACACAATAGCATATAAACCGAGAAATCACTTCAAAACGTTAACTCTATATTAATTCTGCTGGTGGAACATTCACCTTCACTAAAACAATAATACATATAATAAATATGATGGGACAATGTCTGGTTGCTGAGTGAAAGTGTGTCAGTACTGATATCTGCTAGTTTAGATCATTTAATACATAAGCTATAAGGCACAACAGGGTGTGTGATATTAGTGTATATCACACACCCTGAAGTGCCTTATTGTGCTTATAAAATGGGTTAACTAACTAAATTGAAAAAAAAAATGAAAAACAGTTTAATTAACAAGAAAGTCATTTTATTAAATATTCTCCTGCCTAAAACTGGTCCAAGAAAAAATAGTTCCATATACAGTAACTTAAAAAAAAATTAAACTAAAATTGTCATCATGACACAGCACACATGAGTGTGCCTTTAGTCACACAGACCCTTCGTCACAAGATCTGCGACAGTATCAGGTGACAGTGCTGTTTTTATTTATTTATTTATTTATTTTTAAATCATCCTGTGGTTTATGGCTGAACAACGCGGACAACTACTGGGCTCATGTTAAACAATAAAAAAAAAATGCAGGGCAAAGCAGAAGAGATGATACCATTGTACCGGGACGAAAGTCTGTGGAAAGGTACGGCAGGAATTGTCGAAATGCTTTTTATAAATACTCTGCATCACAGATCACACAGCTGTGCAGGCGTGGCAGGAGATGCAGGCGGGGCAGGAGATGCAGGCGACCGAAGGAGGAGTACAGATATACAGTAGACCAGGGGCAGCAGCAACAAAACATCCATTTAACCACAAAAGGCTCTTTTAAGAGCCACCCAAATCTTTTTTGAAAAGCTGAAAGTTTTAAGATATATTTCTTTTAAAGTATTCATTTTCAGAATGGGTTAGGGAACCGCTGTAGTTCTGGCAGAGTTAAGGGAGAAGGGGCAGATTGATGAGAATGGGGTTTTGAATTGATTTGAATACTTACTTTTGCTATTTTTCACAATTTGAATTAGAGTCAATGATGTCCGACTCAGACTCATTCAAAATCTCACCTACACTTCGGTTTCCCAAAAGGTCAACAGTTACATAAATGCGGTTAGTTATTTTTATTGTGACAAAATGGTTACTGTTTTTTTTTTGTTTGTTTTTTTTCAAAATTCTAGTGGTGTATGGATATCTACCAGTGATTTGCCATGTTTTGATAAGTGCTGACCCACAGTAATATGTAGCACACTCCCATGTGACCTGTTTTGACCAATCAGGATTGAGTATACCCATTTTATAAATTCACATATTCTACTTTCCCTTATGTTTGCAGCTCATCGCAGAAAAAAAACAGAAGGCATACATTCGAGGTGATAGTGGAATATAACAGAAACAAAGGTTTTTTGATTCCCAACTGCAGACAATTCGGGGGGGGGGGTCTGCGATAAATGTCATCCAGTCACGAGGAGTGTTCAGAAAAGTTATTTTCACAGTTAGACTGACTGGATTATCTTTGAAAGACATGTTGTTGTTTTTTTTTTTTTTCTCTAAGATTGTATCTTTATTTAAATGGTCCGCAGTTGCTACAAAGATAATGGCACTGATGTCTGTATTTACATTTGTATGTTAATTCACACTTTGAGCTGTTGTTGTGCAAAAACTATTACACAGTAACAATGACTCTTGACAGGTGACAGCACCAACAAAAGTCAACAGATTCTCAAACTACTATGACTACTCTAGGTCATAGAGGGTACTATTGCCAATGTATGTTATTATCATCAACATAATATTAAAAGTATCAGATTCCATATTGACGGCACCAAATTCATTTAGGAATGTTTCATTTTACTATAACTTTCTCATGTTCATGTTTTTTAATTGTTTTAATTAATTTTATTGTAACTTGTTTTTATTGATTTGTAAAGAGATTTGAGATACTGTAGTGTGAAAGGCGCTACATAAATAAACAAACCCACAACAACAAAAATAAAGACATAGCATAAAATAAATGAAATTGCATAAATACATATAAAACTGTGACCTCAGATCAGACTTGAAAGCTTCCATGTGTGTAGTCCTATATGTACTCAAAAACAGACAGACCCCTGCACTCTGAAAACACAAGAATCTATTGTACAATTGCCCTTTCACAAGACTCGACTGAAATACCCTGAATTTACATGACTTCAGTGTCCAGCTGGTTTCAGCAAAATCTGTGCAGGATAAGCCTGTTGTAATCTCGTGGAGTCAGTTACAGGAATAATTCAGGAGCCACAGGTGCTGCACTGAAACACGGCACAAAATACTCCGTTTTTATATGATCCAGTTTTAGAAATACCCTGAAAGGCAGGTCTGACAACAGCCCAGGTTTTGTTTAGAGAACATAATCCACATCCCCGAACTGCTGACAGGAAGCAACAGTGTTTTGCTTAACTTCAAATTTTTTCTCAACGATCAAAGTAAGGAATTTAAGAAATCAGGGACACAACGCTTTTGGCTTTCCAGGGTGTTTAACACATTGTGGTTTGGTATCATGGCACAAATGCTTTTGCCTTAAAAAGGAGGTAGGAATGTGTTACACCTTTCACAAAGGCTGCACATTGTCAGGTACTGTATGAGTATGACTTTTATAAGATGCATTTATTTTAGAAAAAAACAGAATACTACTTAAAAGGGTGTCAAATAATTACAATCTAAAACGTTTAGGTGCTGCCTAAAAAGTTTTAGATTTTTTATTACTACTATGTATTGTAATGATAATAAAAAATAAAAATAAAAAACTGAAAATCTTATGTATCTTATGTATCTCATGTAATCAAATAAATTACAAAAGTCTACCGGAAGCCATATTAGTAGTATAGTATTTCATGTTAAGATTTCGAAATGTCACATTTTTCCATTTTTGTCAGTTTTTCGTTAAGTATATAGAAAACTACAAAGCTATATGTAATTTTATTTGTTAACGTAACATTATTCAGCATGTTTCATTAGACTTTATGAAGCAAAATGTGTTCATTCTATAGGGTAATGCAATAATTAACTGAAAAAAGAGGTATACAATTAAAATAATTGTTTGGTATTTCAAACTCTAAAATGAAAGAAAAATCTTCGACACACTTCTGGATTGTCTCTGGATTCACAGGAGACTAATATGTCTCACTGTCAACAAGGATGGTTAATGTAACAGCCTGCAAATTAAACCTCATTCATTTTAGGGTGGCAAATTACTAATCAATTACAACAGTGACTCTCCAATCAGAAAAAAAGACCAACATAACTCATTCAAACCTAACAAACCGCAGTCTTCTATTTTCATCTTTGTTTGTCTGATCAGATAATATTGTACAGTAAATGCACATAATAGCAGTGGAAAGAGCTATGTATTTTAAATCCCTTCCTACCTGAAGCCTACAAAGACTATTACATTTTTCGAGTGGACTCATGTGTAGCCTGATCACAATAAAAACAGCGTTTTCAAATCCAGTCTAAATTTGACTCATCTAGCCAACCAAATCTGACCCATTCAAATATTTAAAGCAGTGTTTTGTGCAAATATAAGTGAAATCAACAAAATACAAAAATAATTTAAAATATAAACTTAATGTGTCAAATTATTGGAAGATACTTTTAAAATACTACACCCTTGACATAGCACCAATGTTAATGCATGTAAATACAATAAAAACTAATAAAACAACATTATTAATGTGTACAACAAAATAAGAAGAATAGGTTTACTGTGCCTTACAAGCACTCTATAATGTGGCTGCACCACGATGCCATCCCTTGTAATTAACTTAGCAAATTGTAAGTCCTAAATGGCCATCATGATCATTCAGATTAACCACAGGACTAAAGACGCAACAACTGAATCAATTACCGGTGCAGATTGTTGCACAGTACTATATGTTGCTGGAAGACAGACACATATAAACACTGTTCTTCATTAAAACAAAAAAAAATACACTAAGTATATTTTTAGACTATGTATTTAAGGTACAAATCATGGTCAAGAAAACATGAATCCATAATAATTTCCTATTATTAAAATAGTAAACTACTGTAGATTCTGTGAATAAAGTAAGATAATACAGGTACTAGTTAACCACGCCACCTTTTATCTGTTAAGAGCTTTGTTTAGATAACACTTGTCACAAAAATAAAACCTTTAGTCAAGTTTTCTTCTCCCTGAAAAAGACGGTTTGCCATAACAGGGGAGTTTAAGACTTCCATAATCAATCACTATACATTTCGAGTAGTGTCGGCAGATGCCCAGAAGGCAAATGTACCACCGACTGTGCAGGCTCAAATATCACTTTGAGGCACTGGGGACAGGGGAAAAAAAAACTAAAGGTGTAGTTGAGACAGCTGGGTTACATTGTAAAACAGTGTGCACATAGACTTCAGTGTTTATTTTCAAGAAAATATGTTTGTTTTCTGTTGGACCTGAAAAGGTTTAGTTTCAGGTCACCCTAGCTACTGTATTCCTCAGGCCTGTACTGTACCTAAAGTCTTGATTTTCTAATGACAGGACTTTTAGTTTTTAAAAAAAAATGAAGGTCAGACTGTAGACTGGAAAGAACACCATGACCTTATTTACATTGTTGTGGCTCTTGCTTTAGTAAGATAATCATGTTATTGTTATTCTCCCTAAAGACAGCTCCTACTGCAAATTCTTGCTTCTGATAATAGCAACACATTTCTAAGAAGTTTCAGTTGGTGTGTGAAATGCCAGGCCTAAAGACATATGTGGTATAAATCTGTCAGCCAGATCTCAAAAAGAGAGAGAAAAGCAGTGTTTATGTTTATATGTTTACCATTGACCAGTGATAGATCAGGGTGTTCCCATAAGTACAACATATATTTTACACCAACAATGCAAATTTAAAAAAAAATGGCTCAGATATACCACAGAGCATCCTATTTAAACCATATTATTTAATGGTGATTATATATATATATATATATATATATATATATATATATATATATATATATATATATATATATATATATATATAATTATTTTTATTTATTTATTTATTTTTTTAGGGTACCTAAACCATTACCTGTGTTCATATATGTACACTAATATCTGGTCCTTTATCATAATGGATAATAATTGGCATGACCAACTACTGAAAATCAGTCACAGGGGTACTTTGGAAGCTTTTTGTTGGAATTAAAAGCCGGGTGAACGGCAGGTCTGACAACAGCTTCCTTGTCGGAATGCTATTGCCTGTATTTTTAAAGAAATCATAATTCAAATTTGAATTGAAAAAGAAAAGACAATACTTAAACAGCTACTTTCTAAAAAAAAAAGAGAGAATTTGAATCTAAATGGAACAGATATGGTTAAGTTACTATGTCAAGCTAAGTACCAAGTAGTAAATGCATTGAATAGCTTACCAGAGTAGTACTTATATTGAATTGATTGCGTAAGAGGAGTATTCGAAAAAAATTAGATCCTGTCCTGTGGCAAAAGGTGGGTTTCAATGAGCCTTTTCTCCTTTACTCCGCAAAATTACTTATGTATGTACATTAACATGGATAAGGATAAACTTTATGGATGATTATTCTAGTGACCTATTAGTTTCTTATAAAAGTACTGAAGACTGTGTTCTCTTCTATAGAACTGACAGTTTTGAATGACAACTCATGTACATTTTGTTACACAAGTGCCCACTGTTTATCATTATATGCACTGAGCCCAGACACAACCATTAATCCCTCAGAAAAATCTGCAACATTGAAAGACTCAAGACACCTTTCAAAGCACAATCAATTACATAATTAAGAGCAATCACCTACAAGGCTGCTTTATGAAGCCTCACTTGCATTTAAGTGAGTAGTATGTGTAAATGTGTACCTCATGGACTGCTACCTAGTATTAATATAAATGACGACAAAGGCAAAACAGCTAATATGGTGAAAGGTTAAATTAAAAAAAAACCACTGTAGGACATCCTCAGATGTTTTCAAATAGAGAACACAGTCCATTGGAGACATGAATCTCATTACTTTTGTGACAAATGATGGATTTGAACTGGAAAACCATTGGTAAAAGATGGCACTGTACAGTAGATCACAAGTGACGTCTCCTGAGCGTCAACCTAGATAGCAATGTTAAGTTTTTCAAATACTAGCTACTTCAAAAGGATCACTCTTCATTTGATAATTTGGAAACCTCTGATAAACCCCTTTGACAGACTCACAACAAAAACACAAAGCCCTCAAGCCACATGGAAAGAATGGAAGCAGCCAGGTCTGCTGAAGAGATTTCTCATTACCCACTTCATATTAACAAGCATCCCAGGCAATGCAGACAGTGTCACTAGCAAGTTTGTGTTTGTGTTATATTGTTGTTGGCAGCCACAAAAAAATATGCTAAGACTGCTAGCAAATGAAACCCAGCTGGTTAAGCATAATACCAGATGTTCCCAACATTGCACTGCTTTGATAGCTCAAATTGAGCAGAAAGCAACACGTGAAATATTTGTGAAAATTGAATTTTGTCAACTATTGTATTACATGTTCTAATGGTTGTGATAGAACTTCAGTTTCCTGTTATGGAATCTTGTATTTTAGGACAGACCACAGTAGCCTACATGTACAAACATGCAGCTGTCTAGTTTTCTGTGGGAAACTTGAAGACTATGATAACCAAGAAAGTCAGTGACACATAGAGAGTAAATAATTAAACAGAATTAAAGCTGTTAAGAGAAATTTAGAGATGCATATACCGCCAATTGACCAAATCTAAGTCTTTGGGTTATTAATGGTAAAGTCCAAGAAGAGTGTTGTATTTGAGATCTGTATTCAAATCCAAGCAACAACAAAAAAGCATTAAACAGATACAGTAGTTAAAATTGTGTTAATGTATTCTTTCTTATATGTTTACTGGTAGCTATAAGAAACAGATAACCACCAGCCTTTTTACAGTATAAAAGGTTAACTTATACACACAACTTTATATCGATCACGCAGTACAAGATATATTTAAGAGGGCAATGTTACTTGTTACTTAATTCTGTGTCAATATGTTTATAATAATAATAATAATAATAATAATAATAATAATAATAATAATAATAATACTTAATTTTATAAAGCGCCTTTCATGACAAGTCTTCACAAAGCGCTGTACATAATAAGACAAAATAAAAATAAACAATAAGAAAAATATCAAACATTAAATCTAAAAAAAAAAGCCAGTTAACAAATAAGTTTTAAGGAAAGATTTAAAAACACCCTAATTTCTTTGGGAACGGCATCCCACAACCTAGGGGCATAGGAACAGAAGGCCGGATCACCCACAGTTTATACTACAAGACTTAACACAGGGGCTTTCAAAATTATTTGACAAGCTAATAATTACCTTTATATCTTTAAAAGCAATTTCTGGACCTGACTAAAAATAATTAAAAATGTTAATATTAATAGTAGAGTATCCTATCAGTGTAATTTTGAAACAGAGCACAGGAGATCCAATAGAAATGTTTTCTGATATCACTTAAAAATAAATAAATGACATAA
This sequence comes from Acipenser oxyrinchus oxyrinchus, assembly GCA_030684275.1. Taxonomy (NCBI): domain Eukaryota; kingdom Metazoa; phylum Chordata; class Actinopteri; order Acipenseriformes; family Acipenseridae; genus Acipenser; species Acipenser oxyrinchus. The sequence continues at coordinate 45,020,898 of CM060248.1, forward strand.
ATACTTACATATACAATTAGTATGTACAATTTTAACATGAAACATACTCTAATAAGGCACAATTGGGTAAATTGGGTCCTTTTATCAAGGGCTGTAATATCACAAAACTAAACAAAATTAATGTTCTCTGACTAATTCAACACAAATAATCAGTGCAAAATAAAACCAGTGATAGTAGGAAATATAGTCTGCATATTTACCCTGATTCCTTACCACTACTAGTCATCACCACTTTCAATTAATTATAAATCCTTTCATATTTGTACTTAATTTGTCTCTACAGACAGTGGTGAGAAAACTGCAGATGACGGGTAACTGTCAGCAACTTTACTGTAAGGTGTGACTCGTTTTTCAAATTCAATAAAATGCAAGAGTAGACATATTTAAATATGTACGGAGGGCACGGTGACATTAGTTTATTAGTTGGCACAAATCTATATGCATAAAAAGCTTACATGTAAAAACTTAAAATATCTATAAGCATGATAAAACCTGGTAGTTCTTTACTGGTTTGTTTTAAATAACCATATTGTCAGTCTGTCGAGCCTTCACAGCTCAAGGCAGAACATTCATATATTTATTATTATTTTATTATTTATTTGGCAGAAGCCTTTATCCACCAATATACTGTACATGCTGTATAGACTACAAATATGAACCAAAGGCAGCTTTATCAGTTTTGAGACACTGTATTAAAATGAAATTACTGTATGGTAGAAACCACAACCACTTCATAAACTGGATACTTTAAACTCAAACAACTTCACAGTTTAAAACCATTATATCTGCACCAAAAAGTAACATACAAATGTCAATTTTAAACTGAGTACAATTTTTAACTTTTATCAGCTGTGCTAAAAAAATCAGCATTTAAAAATTCAAGACTGATGTATACATCATATCAATGGTAGTTGCATTAAACTAGTAGTACTAGCACTATATATAAATCACAATAAATGTCCATGTGTTAATAGTTTGTCTCAAACCATTGTGCTCAAAATCCTTTAGTCATAGCAAGTCATGTATCTCCAAACTTCATATATTTATGTAGATCCAAATTTCATCTCCTTACCCTTGGTTTGTAGAGACAGCAACATGAGTAAGGAAATATGAATCTGCCAACTTGGTTCCTCAAGCCAACCCATCACTTCAAAGCTGCAGGGATATTCCAAATGCCTAGTGCTGGTTTTTCCTTCCCGGATCTGATAGTGTACGATTCAGCCAAGTCAGCTCCTCCACAAACAGTCAGCAGTGAGAGCCTGAGAGGAGGGAATGTTAAAGACAAGACTGTTACAAACTGCTTCTATCACTAGATAAACCTCGGTTGGACACCTCATGGGGACGACAACAAAAGGGCAGCTGAGATCCTGAGCAGGACTGGATTCCAGTTACAGGAGCATGGATTCACTTCTCACACTTGAAGGCTTCTGTTTTCAGAGGGGGGCCTTCACCCCTGCAGGCAGGGAAATCTCACAAATCTTTTTTTGCATTTCAGTCAGTAGAACAAAACTGAATACAAATTCGAAGACAGCTTGTGGTTTTTTTCATTTCTAAGCTGGTCTACATATTTTCTCCAGATGGGCATACATGATGAAAGACGAGGTGCTTTATGTATGCCATATCTTTTAAAAAACTTGGTTCTCTTCAAAAATCTAAATACTGAAATACAATCACATTTCTTTCTTTTTTGAAAACACAAACTTGCTTTAAAATATTTGCATTGTCATAAGTTCGGCATATATACATCTGCATATATACATTTGTAATGCCTCTTTTTGTAAAGGAATGCATATATATATATATATATATATATATATATATATATATATATATATATATATATATATATATATATATATAATGTAAATACTGTATGTCACCAGGAAACAAATTGGATGCTTCATCAGAGAGTATTTAAAAAAAATAATAATTAAAACCCCAATTCCTTTTTTTCTTTTTTTAAAGGACATGGGCTCCAATTCCAATCACAAAGTTTTGTGCACACAGTACAAACCTTTATTTAATCCATCACAACATAATTAAAATAAATAAATACATAAATAAATAAAAGCTTTTTGTTTAGACCCAAAAAAAGTGAATTTGTTTGAAAAAAAAACACAACATAAGCATGAAGCTAAACAGAACACTTCAACAACAAAGCTGTTTCTCCAAGAGAAATACTGCAGTCAATCACAGGATTAACCAAACTTCTGGCCAATTTAGGAACATTGTATTATTTTTAAATCTTTTTTATTATTTACATACGTTTATTTGAGAAACAAACATGGGGAAGCCCAGTTCTAACAAAAATAAACAATAGAGTATGCAAGCCGACAAAAGGAGAACCTACTCTCGACCTCCCAGTAAAAAGACTATTACTTTGTTGCAAATAAACAAGCCCCCCACCCCCACATCCTACTCTGATTGGCCAATGTGGCATTCAGTGTGGCTTTCAAGACTGTGACAAGCTTCCCTTTCATAGAACAAACAGTCAGATTAAAAAGAAAGAAGAAGGAAAAATAAGAAAATCCCATTACTTGTTCTCTGCATGTGGATGGATGATTTGTGTTCTCACTTATGGGGTATGACTTTTTTATTTGCGTTCAGTCCCAGATTACATGTGATAAGGGATGACCTTATTTGAGTATTCACACATTAAACACTAAGAGCTAGCAAGCTGGACACAAAAAGTCCCTCAGATGTTCAGGGGCATCAATCAGGCTCACAGCATGGAGGCTGCCAAACTTTTTCTCCATTAAACCCAGGAAGGGAGAAGGGGAGGCCTTTGTCTCAGGCAGACTTAATAAAGTTTAAAGCTGGTCACGGTCTTTTCAGAGGCCTATTGTCTTTCGGAATTTCCTTTCAAAAACTATCAACAGTTACAACCGTTACTGAAGGAATCTTTATATCTATAAAGAGTCTTTATGATTTTGATACAATAATGTGATTCAGTCTGTGTTTACTGAGTTTTAGAAAATATATACCATACAGTGTATAAACAATTTTATACACAGCTTTAATTTTAGAAAGATGCCATCTACTTCTGTATCCACTGTAGAAATATCAGTTGTTACTACTATTATTATTATGAACTTCTAGTTTTTGAAAACTACAGTACTCTTAAAAGTAAACCTATAACTAACAGTTATGGGTTATGTATCCCAAGCTTTGTAATTTATTTGGACAATTACTGTACACTCTAAGGAAAAATGTATAACTGACCACATTGCTATGGACATTTTTGGAGACATGGTAAATTGTTTATAAATGTCACCAAAACCCTGAGATAGAATTACATCTTTGTTCGTATAATACATGGTACATGGTATGGTAACAGAAAAAAAGAACCTGTATTTCACCACTATGAGGCCAACATAAAGCAAGTACATTAACAACAAAAAAAGAGTAATTTGCAGCAATAAGACTCCAGCAGATGAGTGTGTTACTGTATGTATGATACTGTACTGTTCAAAATATAAAATGGTATTTAATTACACTCTCTTTCTCTTACTACTGCATTACACAGTACCTGTACATCAGTTTTAATATTGTCCCCCTTTAACATCAAAACTGAACAATTATTACTGTACTTATTTTAGAAGCACCCAGAAGTTGCATCAACTGGAATAAAAGAAGACATCCAGAATAACTACAGAAAATGAGAAATAGACAATTACATTTACAGCACGAAACAACCTATGAGAATTAAATACAAGTTTCATGTTTAACATTTTATATGGTTCTTAAAAGTATATTTTCCACAAGGAAGAACTCAAAGGATTCCAATGGCATGACAGAACTGTGATATGCATTTAAGCTAAAAACCATGTAGAACTTAATGCTAGTTTACAAAAATAAAGTGGGTTACAAGTTAACATAATACTTATATTGTATTTTGGTGGTTGAAGTATTTAGGCGTGCATGGGGAAAATATGCTTTAGACATTGTAGGCACATACTGTATGAGGAATACTGAACTGAAAGTTTTGTCCATTTCAACAACTGCAGCAACATAAATGCAACCCCCTTTGGAATAACAGTCCTCTGTAGTAGCATAACAGTCACCATCAGAAGCTGTGCTGAAGGCTACACACAGAGGCATCTGGAAATGTAATTACAATTTGCTTGTCAACAGTTAACATTCTGATTTGCTCCCTGGCAGTGTCACATTTTTTTTTTATAAAAGCGGTTTTCATGAAACCACTTCATATGCAATTGTTTTATGCTGAAAAACAATGTAACAGTAAAGAGAAAAGGCTACTGCTTTTTTAACACCGTTTGCATGATAAAAAAAGTATTCAAAAACATGTTAACCTATTAACCTAAACCAATTTCACTTTTATACCATTAAATACCCTATGATACTATACTTACAAGTCTGAGCCTTTGCTTTTCCACAGTCGAGTCCTTAGTTTTGTCTAAAAGGTTAATGGAATCAAATATTAGATACTTTCACAACTCATGTACTCCTCTTTGCCTTATTTTGAAAGAGAGAGAGAGAGAGAGAGAGAGAGAGAGAGAGAGAGAGAGAGAGAGAGAGAGTATTGGCACCCTACACTTAATATAATATAATTCGAAACATGTTAAATATAAGCTGTAAATAGGGCGATGTTACCAACGTGGGTCATCACTTATTAATGAATCAGACACAGAGGAGTGGGTGTTGACACGCCGCACAGGCACATCGATTTAATAACAACACAGGCCCCGACGCTTGGCTACCAACAATGGTAATCATAGTGCCAGATTTAATAAAGAAAACAAAACAAAGCAAAAAAAATAAATGGCGAGCGCTAATCTCACTAAAAGGAACGTCCCGCTCCAGGAACCTACTACACTACTAACCCTCACTGTACTTAGTTTGGGATTAAATTCCCTAAACTGACCTACCTCTGGGCCCTTCAGACGGCCTCGGCCGGGCAATGCCTTTAAGGGCACTGTCTTGGAGTGGAAGGATTTCATGTAGTACAGTCAGCACTCGGATATCCGTTACCCAGATCTTGGAGAACTAACCACAGTTCTTCTGTGGATTTAGGCAGCCTCAGTTGCTTCTCTTTCTTCATGTATTATTATTATTTTATTATTATTTATTTATTTAGCAGACGCCTTTATCCAAGGCGACTTACAGAGACTAGGGTGTGTGAACTATGCATCAGCTGCAGAGTCACTTACAATTACATCTCACCCGAAAGACGGAGCACAAGGAGGTTAAGTGACTTGCTCAGGGTCACACAATGAGTCAGTGGCTGAGGTGGGATTTGAACCGGGGACCTCCTGGTTACAAGCCCTTTTCTTTAACCACTGGACCACACAGCCTCCTATGTAATCCCAGACAGACTCGATGATGTTGAGATCAGGGCTCTGTGGGGGCCATACCATCACTTTCAGGACTCCTTGTTGTTCTTTACGCTGAAGATAGTTCTTAATGACTTTCGCTGTATGTTTGGGGTCGTTGTCATGCTGCAGAATAAATTTGGGGCCAATCAGATGCTTCCCTGATGGTATTGCATGATGGATAAGTATCTGCCTGTACTTCTCAGCATTGAGGAGACCATTAATTCTGACCAAATCCCCAACTCCATTTGCAGAAATGCAGCCCCAAACTTGCAAGGAACCTCCATCATGCTTCACTGTTGCCTGCAGACACTCATTCGTGTACCGCTCTCCAGCCCTTCGGCGAACAAACTGCCTTCTGCTACAGCCAAATATTTCAAATTTTGACTCATCAGTCCAGAGCACCTGCTGCCATTTTTCTGCACCCCAGTTCCTGTGTTTTCGTGCATAGTTGAGTCGCTTGGCCTTGTTTCCAAGTCGGAGGTATGGCTTATTGGCCGCAAGTCTTCCATGAAGGCCACTTCTGACCAGACTTCTCCGGACAGTAGATGGGTGTACCAGGGTCCCACTGTTTTCTGCCAATTCTGAGCTGATGGCACTGCTGGACATCTTCCGATTGCGAAGGGAAGTAAGCATGATGTGTCTTTCATCTGCTGCAGTAAGTTTCCTTGGCCGACCACTGCGTCTACGGTCCTCAACGTTGCCCGTTTCTTTGTTCTTCTTCAAAAGAGCTTGGACAGCACATCTGGAAACCCCTGTCTGCCTTGAAATTTCTGCCTGGGAGAGACCTTGCTGATGCAGTATAACTACTTTGTGTCTTGTTGCTGTGCTCAGTCTTGCCATGGTGTATGACTTTTGACAGTAAACTGACTTCAGCAACCTCACCTTGTTAGCTGAGTTTGGCTGTTCCTCACCCAGTTTTATTCCTCCTACACAGCTGTTTCTGTTTCAGTTAATGATTGTGTTTCAACCTACATATTGAATTGATGATCATTAGCACCTGTTTGGTATAATTGTTTACTCATACACCTGACTATATGCCTACAAAATCCCTGACTTTGTGCAAGTATACCTAGAAGAATTGATGCTGTTTTGAAGGCAAAGGTTGGTCACACCAAATATGGATTTGATTTAGATTTTTCTTCTGTTCACTCACTTTGCATTTAGTTAATTGATAAATATAATCTATTAACATGTCTATTTTTGAAAGCATTCTTACTTTACAGCATTTTTTCACACCTGCCTAAAACTTTTGCACAGGACTGTATATGTGACAAATTAATGTACTTACTCATCACACGCAATTTCCGACTCCGTCACCAGTTTTTTGATACAAAGCCCATCTCTTCAACATTACAATTGAGCTGAATATCTGTCACAGCCCGCGTTTAAAAAAAAAAAAATCTCTAATGCCAAATCGGTCTTATATTTTGCAGTTACACAGTGCTTCCTCTAGTTTCACCTGACAAAAATGCAGCCAAAACAAAGCAAATGAGGCAAGCTAAGGTAATGTAACAGTTAATCATTAAACAGCTTTAGATACTGTGATATTTTTTATCTGTAGTCTTTAGTTGTTTTTGTGCATTTTCATTTGCAAGTCGTCTCTTTTGGCAAGTGATATTTTCAGCATCATATCATTCTGAACTAAAATACTTCTTCTGTTAAAAGTATAGTACTGTACAAACAAAACCAATACAGTACATCTAAATGGAAGCCTACTTATTTTAAAATGCCATCCTTTCAGATATGTATTTTTGATATTGTCAGTTTTCCAGGAACAGAAAAAAAGATACAAGGGTTGGAACGGGCCAAAATGAAATAATCAGATATGCATCACATGTGTTTAACCGTCACTGAAGTCAAAATTTTACAGGGTTGGATATGCTGTCCTCCTCAATGTTAACAAGCAAGCTTTTGCTCAGCGCCTGCCTGTGTAGCTACGGCATTGCAGTCACCTTGAGCTGTGATGGTTTTTTGAGCTGCGTGCTGGCTCCCGGCACGCCCCAGCCAATCGGACCTCCCAATCTGCTCAGCGCTGGGCGAGCCTACCTGCTCAATTGGTTGCCCAGCAATGCGTCTCCTGTTACGCATCCCAGCTGCACACATCTACGCAAGAACCAGTGACAGGATAACCATTTCAAATGCAGATGTGAGCCCTCTTTGGTCCCCTTGGCTTGGAATGACTCCTAGGCATAATGATTTGGTAGGGTAGATCCATTTACATCCATTTAGAAATACATTTCTAAATTAATTTGGAATAACCTGTTAAATCCAATAGCGGAGCTTTCCCGATTTACTGAATAAAAATACAACAGTTTGAATATGGACAACAACACAGTATGGTAATTGTTATCCAATTTAAAAAACGTGATACTTTTATATAGGAGGGTGCTCAAACTTTTGTTTACAAGGTTCACCGGTGAAAAATCTTGTTCTAATTCAGCAGTAGTGTGTGGCAAAGCCAACATATTAATATACACGTGGCAATTGTAGGAAAACGTGGCTTTTCATCAGCTGCCAGATCATGTCTGATCCATCAAGTGAATAACTTGTTACTGCATAAATTCCAGCATTGCAAGCTGGACGATGTCTCCTGAGCTTGCTTTGCTTTGGCTACTTGGTTGAAGAATGCATATACAAATTTCAGCACAGTATTCTTAATTGGCATTCTTCTTTTGATACTTTTCACATAAGGTATAGGTACATGTCATTCGAGCTGATTGGGTAAGCCGCAACGCAATACAAAAAATATAACATATTTATTTCGATCCAAATTCAAGGACATTTTTTATTTATTTACATTTTAGTGTTAAAATGTCACTTTTTTACTGACTTTGGGCCCTAGGCAGCTGCCTAGTTTGCATATGCATTAATCCGGCCCTGCAGTATGTGAACCTTGAATCCTTAAAAGGCCTTGCTGGAGAATAAGAGGCAATTATATAACATCTTTACATTTTGTGTAAGTAAAGCCGGGCTTACACTGCACGATTTTTGCAATCGGGAGACGCAGCGCCACTCACACTTACTGATTGAGTTACGATTTCTCACTGTAGATCGGGGATTGCAAGCTACACACACTACACGAGATATCTTGTCACGGACTGCGCCTATTTTCATTGCAGAATCGTTGACATCATTCGGGAGAATCATGGACTCAAGCGAGGAGGCAATTGCTGTTTTCTGTGCATTGTTTTGCACAGAAAAAAAGAAGAAAACGCAGAGAAGATCCATTTGGATGCGCAATTGGATTATGTAGTTTTTGCCATTAATATTTTTCTCTGATGTGAAAAATGTTCCCATTTAATTTTTTTTTTTTTACTGACTTCCAAACTGGTTTCACTATGACATTGCACAAGAAATGGCTTTAAGAATTCAAGATTCTTTAAAATCCATTTCTGCCTGGAAGGTGAGGTCTTTTGTCCCACTGCCACTGGGACGAGGTTTCAGCAGCATTCTGTATTGTGTCCGCAGAGAGGATGCTTTTGTTTGGACTTCTACCACTGACCAAAAATAAATATAAATACATATTACAGTATAATGCTTCATATTTATATAATTGAAAGCATACAGTCATGCATTTTGAATATGTAAGTGTGTATAATAGGACCGTGGATATTGCTAATTTCATACTCTGCAAATTCCAGCATGAGAACTTATACTTCAGGGCCATAGACTGCACAAATGTTCAATATTGCGATAAAAAAACATTTATGACAAGAACATAAGAACATAATGTCAACTCGAGTCAAGGTGCATCCAAAATAATAAAATCAAATCTGTTCAAAAAGTGCAAAACTCGCTCGTAGTACAAAATATTTATTAGATTAAAAGATTGGCGTGGGAGATTGGCCATCAAGCGATCTTCATCAGAATACCAAATTCTGATGAATAATTTGAAGACTTTTAGATGAATAAATATTTTGTACTACAAGCGAGTGTTACGCTTTTGAACAGACTAGAATATAACTTTAATAGTAGGCTACTACAAGTTTGTCATAGGTTTAAATATGCAACAACGTAATCTACATTCTCTCTATTTCTCACACACACAGACGCGCACCCCTCCTCCTCGTATTTTGATTAAATTAGCAATACAAGCATACAGTAAGGGTTTGAAAGGGATATTGAATACGAGTGACTGTAGAAATTGATTGCCATGACAGCACACACTACCACACACAGTATCTGCTTTGGCGTTAACAAGTTATAACAATTATTTACTTACCAGGTACCTGAAGTTCCAAAGCAATTTCCCTCCATCTTTGTTCCTTCAATGAGCGATCATGATAGGAAATGTCACTTATGTCAAAGAGACACGGGTGTTCCTGCCACATCTCCACCATCCTTTCCTCAATTTCGAGGCTCCACACCTTGCGGGGCACAACCTTTCTCTTCGTCGCCATTGTTGCTAGCTTGTCCTATTGGCTACTGGCAGCATTCGTTAAGAAATCGGACCGTAGCCCCTCACACATTTCACGAATTGCTTTGTCGGGGACTAAAGTTTTCTGACATGTTAGAAATTTGTCGGGATGTTATAAGAGCGTCGGGAGATTGCAGAAGCCATTAACGGGGCATCGCAGACCCTCTCACACTTATCGACCATTTTGTCCACGACAACCTCATTTTGTCCCAGATTTTAAGAAATTAGTCGCCAACTCCTCAGCTCGTTGGCAATCAGCAAAAATTGTGCAGTGTAAGCCCGACATTAGCTCCACCATGGTATAATTTGTCTTCCTGACACTAGGGGGGTCTGTGGCAGCGTAAACCTAGCATATCACCAAGACTGGCAGGAAGTAATGGAAAAAATTGCTCTGAGCCATCTTGGTGAGTGGCAACCGGAAGCCAATTCTCTCAGCTCTATCAGCCTCGCCGGCCATCTTGGTAAAGGCATAACAGTAAATTGACAAAGTTAACTTGTCCTCTGCCTATTCATCAGTTTCCCAGATGGTTTCCACCATGCATGTCTCAGAAGTTGGAATACTGGCACTCCATGCTTCACAACCCAAGCTTATCAAGATGACCTTGAGTGATGAAGCGGAAGCCTTCTTGGTGACCTTTGAGCATGTTGCTATGCCTGCCGTTTGGCCAGAAGCTTAATGGGTGATGAAACTGGCTCCCTGTTTGACGAGGGTGGCGCAAGCTGCTTATTGGGCACTCAATGACACAGCAGACCAATACTACAGAGTGGTAAAAGCTGCTATTCTCAGTCGCCTTGCTGTCACTGCAGAGACCTACAGCTGTGGCCAAAGGTTTTGCATCGCCCTATAGAATTAACTCATTTTGCTTCATAAAATCAAATGAACCCTGCTGAATAATGTCACATTAACATATTGAATTACATACCGCTTTGTAGTTTTCCATATACTTAACTAAAAACTGACGAAAAAATTGAAAAATTTGACATTTTTACATAGTATAACATCTTTTAATACTGTAAGTGTTCAGTGGCTACTTCTATTCATGTTGAGTTTATTTATCGCGGAGGCAAGCAAACAGTACCAGAGAAAATGCATGATTAGAGGAATTCACAGAACAATTAACTATAAACAAATTGTGTATTGGGTTAGGGAGTTCTGTCGTAATTTTAAAAGCTTAATAAATGTAAAATGAAGAGTTACATACATGGTATACATGTATAATAACTAATAACTACAACCACAAATGACACTTCATACGTATTTATTTATAGTCTACAATCATACATACTAAAATACATACAAAAGTGGATTTTAAATGAAGTTTACAAAATTGATATTCCCATTCTTTTTTATTTAATTTCCATTTGGCTGCTGTTCGCAGGTGAGAGAGGCATCTCGCTGTACGCTAGTAGTTTCCATAACAGAGAATTATGCTTCCATTCATTTTTCTTGATCTCGTTAACATGCATTTTGATTAATGAGTTCCCCTTATTTAGTCGTTGAGACTGGAAGTGATGCACGTGACATGCGACAATTAAGCTTTTTAATGAGAAATGCGTTAATTGACTCAACTTCAAAGCATTAACGGATTGATTTAATTAACACATTTCATTTGAAAATCACTTGCTACTAAAGCTCTTGTTATTATACACCAAGTTCGATACAATAACACTGGATTTTGAAAATCCTGCCCATGGTGTCTTAGAAGTGGGATTACAATGCCTCCACATACGCAGGCCAGGAGAAGTACTGCGGGTGAATTATTTTTTGAATTATTTTTTTTTATATATTTTTTTACATGGGGTTGGATGAACAGATGGAAGAGTGACATGACCCTCAATAGCAGCTGAAAGCCGGAGGGGCTCCGTGGTGCCTCGCCTGTCTGGAGCATGGGCACCTCCCGGATGTGTGCCCCTGGGAAAACCCCCTCTTCATGAAGGCCTTCAATTCGGGTGAGGTGAAGTCGATGGAGGAATGGACCGGACAGATGGACCGGTACACCTTCCTCACCTGTCTCAAGGACCAAGGTTGGTGCCTCACTGACGCAGAGCCTGAGCAGTATACTGTGTGCTGCCCCAGTCAGGGTGGGGTGGAGTTGCCGCCTGTGCAGAGGAGGAAGAAGGGGAGGAGTGGCCGTCCCTGGAAGAAGCCTGAGCGTCCAGCACCCAAAAGGGGGGTGCCCAAGCGTCCAGCGCCCACAAGGGGGAGCACAAGCGTCCAGCACCCTTGAGGGAGATTTGGGACTGGCTGCTGGACCCTGAGGTGACCATCAAGGAGGCCATCACAGTGGCGATCGACATGCTGTGGGCCAGAGATGGGGAGCAATGGGAAGCCTGGGAGCAGAGACATTGCCCAGCATCCCTCCTAGACATCACTGCCATGGTATTCGACTACTTGGCTGCAGATATGGGAGAAGACCTGCTGCTCCCGCCTCCATCACCAGAGGGAGACTACCTGCAGCTCCTGCCTCCACCGCCAGAGGGAGACTACCTGTTACTCACACCTCCACCGCCAGAGGGAAGCTACCTGCAGCTCTCGTCTCCACCACCAGAGGGTCAGCTTCTGCCATCGCCTCCTGAGGAACCACTCCTGCCCTGTTCTACAACGCCTAGGGATGTCAAGCCTGCACCGTCTGGGACTGCCAAGCCTGCAACGCCTTGGGATGCCAAGCCTGCAACGCTTAGGGATTAAATACGTGCATCAGTGCTTCATCCTGCAGTACTGGTGTCTGTTTACTTCTTGGTCTGATGTCACCACCAAGCCATCCTGTTCACACCAACCTTAGAGGACCAGCCACACTGGTCTGATTCTCCACCAGTAAGGTTCTACAAGAGCCAGAGGGGACCCCTGGCCAAATCTATCCTAACTCTCTTTTGTTTTCCCGTTCTCTGCCCATTCTAGGTTCCCCTTGGTGTAAGTAACTCTTGCTTCCCAGCCTTGGAGGTCAATCGGTTCGGTCTCACTGCAAGTGGATACCCCCTGTGGCAGGGCAGAAGCCCTGCTTCTGTAAATTGTGGGAGTTGTGAATATAGGGTTGGCAGGGAGGAGGTTCAAATCCTCCCTGACAGAAAACATGCGAGAATGTGGCTGGAGCCTTAATTGAATGATTAATGGTTAATTAGGCTCCAGACACATGGTATTTAAGGAAGGGAAAATGCTTTGTTTGGGGGTGTAGGTGAGTTTCACTGTGTGCTCTGTATTTTGTGTTGGTCAGTGAAGGCGAATGCCCAGCCTGACATTAGTGTTTGTAGCAAGTATTGTTTTGTTTAAACCTTTTATTTTGGCCACTGAGCCTTATTTATTTGTTCCTGTTTGTTATGTTTATTAAATGTGCACTTTAGTGCTTAAACTGCAGCTTCTTTGTCTCTGAGTCTCTTTGTTGCCACTAACATCTGGGCCTGCAGCGCTCTCACAAACCACCTCTCCTATTTCAATTCTGGATTCTCTGACCACTCTAAGTTACCCTTGGAGGAAGTAACCCTTGCTTCCCAGTTTTGGAGGCTGATCAGTTCGGTCTCACCTTCGCGAGGGCGACTCTCCGCGAGCCAAGGGGGAACCCTGTCCTCTTTTCTAAGTCACAACACACTTCTCTCCTATTTCAATTCCCGAGGTTCATCCTCCACACAGCCCTTGCTCCTGTCCTGTAAACTGAAATGATGGAAATTCTAGCTCCGAACTCCCCATCTGTTCTCTGTTTTTTAAAAGGCAAGCTAAAGTTTGTTCTACTTCCCTGTGAAGAGTAGATGATCTACCTCTTTGTTGCTTTTAGTCATTGGTTTGTTTTCATCTAAAGCTATTTTAATTAACTTAGTCTACATGTGTATGTCATTGTAAATCCTGTGCAAGTGGCCTGTAAAATGATTTAATATAAAAACATAAGAACATAATAAAAGACCGCAAAGCCTGAGTAGGATCATTTCATACAAAAAACAAAAAACTCGGAAGCCCCTCTCTCGAGTGCCAGTGCAGTGCAGTGTTTGGCTGTTCCATGAATCCCTCAGATGTGGGAAATCAGTCTGCTTTCAATTCACAAATGTCAATTCATCTCGAAAATTTTACTATAAATGGCAATATAATGTTTATGGCAAATAAAAAAGCACAAAATATGTTACAATCAAACAGTCTTAGGAGGCAGTGTGGTCCAGTGGTTAAAGATCAGAGCTTGTAGCCAGAAGGTCACCGGTTCAAATCCCACCTCTGGATAGCCACTGACTGACTCAATGTGTGACCCTGAGCAAGTCACTTAACCTCCTTATGCTCCATCCTGCGGATTAGATTTTAAATCAATGTCCTATTGTAAGTGACTCTGCATATAATGCACAGTTCAAAGCCTACCTCTTTAAAGCGCTTTGTGATGGTGGTCCACTATGATAGGCGCTATATAAAAAAAAGAAAGTCTTCAGGGACCATTTTTTCTCAGTGGAAGGATACATAATATATTTCTTATTTTTTTCCTTAAAAAAGCTAGTTTGTGTAATTTTTTTTTTTTTTAAATGTAGCCATTTTATAAGCAAAATAACCCACTTCCTAGGTGATTGAAGGCACTCGGCCTGCGGCCTCATGCCTCACAACTCACCTCACCCCCCAACCCCAATGTTTAAACAAATTGTCTTACCGCACAACCAATCACAGAACACGTGCATGTAAACACAAACAGATCACGCAGTCCAGTAGCCACGCCTCCCTTCTCATGCTGCAGTTCTGACTGAGAGCTGTCAGCTGGCAATGTCGCAAGCAGCAACACAACACAGACGCTCACCATTAAAATATCTTGTCTTTAACGATTTGCATATCACAGGAGATAAAAGTGAGCAAACTCTGTATCCCTTAAGCCGAGGGGACACAAGTCTATATATACAGTCGTGGAAAAGTATAGAGCAGTTAGAAGCAGTTTGAAAGCTAAACTAAACTTCCAAAAAAAAAAAAAATTTACATGGTCTTCAAGCGAGTAATCTGTCACACTTGCATAATGTGGAAAATCCAAGAAAATCCAGCAGAGCTAAACTAAGTGTGTGTAAAGTGCTGCACGATCCAGGACTTGTTTAAACTAGTAAGTATGCTAGAAATGAAACAGCAACAGGAGCTTGAGGAGCTGGCACACCCACAATTTATGCATTTCATGGAAGTCAGCACCCCTAGCAGACTGAAAGCCACCAGGGAGATAGAAGAGGGTCAAAACAGCTGTGTCTCTTGACACAGGGGTTGTACCGACAGACTGGAGAATTGCAAACGTAATACCGATCCACAAAAACTGAGACAAAACTGAACCAGGTAACTACAGACCAATAAGCCTGACTTCTATTATATGTAAACTTAGGGAAACTACAATAAGATCCAAAATGGAAAATTACCAATATGGTAACAGTATCCTGGGAGACAGTCAGCATGGTTTTCGGAAAGGGAGATCGTGTCTAACTAACCTGCTTGATTTTTTTGAGGATGCAACATCGACAATGGATAATTGCAAAGCATATGACATGGTTTATTTAGATTTCCAGAAAGCTTTTGACAAAGTCCCGCATAAAAGATTAATCCTCAAACTGAACGCAGTAGGGATTCAAGAAATGCATGCACATGGATTAGGGAGTGGTTAACATGTAGAAAACAGAAAGTACTGATTAGAAGAGAAACCTCAAAATGGAGCGAGGTAACCAGTGGTGTACCACAGGGATCAGTGTTAGGTCCTCTGCTATTCCTAATCTATATTAATGATTTAGATTCTGGTATAGTATAGTAATTTGCAGACGACACAAAAATAGGAGGAGTGCCAAGCACTGTTGCAACGGCAAGGGTCATTCAAAATTATCTAAACAACATTCAGAACTGGGCAGACACATGGCAAATTACATTTAATAGAAAACAATGTAAGGTACTGCACGCAGGCAATAAAAATATTCATTATGAATATCATATGGGAGATACTGAAATTAAAGAAGGAATCTATGCAAAAGACCTAGGAGTTTATGTTGACTCAGAAATGTCTTCATCTAGACAATGTGGGGAAGCTATAAAAAAGGCCAACAAGATGTTTGGATATATTGTGAGAAGTGTTGAATTTAAATCAAGGGAAGTAATGTTAAAACTTTACAATGCATTAGTAAGACCTCATCTAGAATATTGTGCTCAGTTTTGGTCACCTCGTTACAAAAAGGATATTGCTGCTGTAGAAAGAGTGCAAAGAAGAGCAACCAGAATTATCCTGGATTTAAAAGGCATATCATATGCAGACAGGCTAAAAGAATTTAATCTATTCAGTCTTGAATAAAGAAGACTATGCAGTGATCTGATTCAAGCATTCAAAATTCTAAAAGGTATGGACAATGTCGACCCAGGGGACTTTTTCGACCTGCAAAAAGGACCAGTGGTCACAAATGGAGATTAGATAAAGGGGCATTCAGAACAGAAAATAGGAGGCACTTTTTGACACAGAGAATTGTGAGGGTCTGGAACCAACTCCCCAGTAATGTTGTTGAAGCTGACACCCTTGGATCCTTCAAGAAGCTGCTTGATGAGATTCTGGGATCAATAAGCTACTAACAACCAAACGAGCAAGATGGGCCGAATGGCCTCCTCTCGTTTGTAAACTTTCTTATGTTCTTATGTTGTAAGTGAGTGGTCTTCTGACATTTCTATTGTTTCAGTGAGCCTCCTGATAGTCCATCAATCAGCCTTGACAGGTCACGGTGCCCGGCTGTCTGTCTGCACTCTGGTTACTATATAAGTCACTCGTTTCTCTAAGAAATTCATTATTACCCCAATACACAATGAAAATGGATAATGAAAGACGCAGGACAGCAAAGCAGTGTTTGGAATTACTGCAAAGTTTACCAACCACTGACTCATTGTGTGACCCTGAGAAAGTCACTCAACCTCCTTGTGCTCCGTCTTTCGGGTGAGACGTAGTTGTAAGTGACTCTGCTGCTGATGCATAGTTCACACACCCTAGTCTCTGTAAGTCGCCTTGGATAAAGGCATCTTCTAAATAAACAAATTATATATATATATATATATATATATATATATATATATATATATATATATATATATAGTTGTGTGGCATTATAATATAATAATGTTCAATATAACAAAAACAAAAATGTTGTCTAAAATCCAAGAAAAAATGACATTTTAACCAAAATCCTAGATTCAGCATTCCTATATTAACAGCAGTTCTGGCTCCTCAGAGGAGGCAAGTCTTCGTTATAAGCTCCTATCTGCTATTAACCACAGTACCGGCAGTAGCAGATCACATGATCTGAGCGCAGGTTTTAATTGGAGGAGCCATCAGAGAAAGTAAGCCTCTGTTACAAACTCCTATGTGTTATAACCACACACAGTATAGTATAGTACTAGCAATGGCAGATGACGTAGTCTGATCCCTGGTTTTAATTGGAGGAGCAACTCAAACCTTCTCCCCCCCTGCTAAAGATAGATATGCTTTAAGAAAATTTAAAAAAAAACATCTGGGGCAGTGACAAAAAATAAACTGTGCCACTGCTCGATAGCGTGGAAAATTTCTTAACTGTTTATTCCTATTAAACCAAAGTTAAATGAGAAGCAAGCATTGCTGACTTATGTGGATTAGGGGCGTTGTAGTTTTCCTCTGCATTTCTGCTGATTGGAAACTCCTTTCAGCGAGTACCAGGTAACATTAGGTTATTACAAATGTAACTATGACAGGATAGCCGAGTGACCACATCCCCAGACCAGACAGCTGACAGAAACACACAGGTAATTGCGGGTGAAAAGGCACTGGTGCGCGGTTTTTACTGAAACAAAAATAAAATAAATATTCAAACAAAAAAGCACTGCTCACAGTGCCAAAATAAAAAGGTAAAACAAAACAAGTCCCGAACACAAAATCAAACAGAAAATCTGCCAAGTCCTGCACTGTCACGGTGAGTTTTTAAATATAATTACAGGAGCGTTTGTCTCTCTCCATGTAGCAGCAAAACCTCCCTGTTCCTAGATCCCTGGTAGTCTCTCTAATGGAGCTTTGGGCTCTCTTTTTATAGGATGTGGCTGTTCCCAATTAACACTGATTATTCCATTAGGATCAGCCACATTCTCACATGTTTTTGGCATGGACAGGAATTAACCTCATCCTTGCCAACCACCAAAACACAAACAAACACCCACACTACTTACAGGCAGGGCTCTTGCTCTGCCGCAGTAATCGTTACCTAATGGGTGTTTATCTCCTAAAGACCCTAAACCTGAATATTCTATACCAAAGCTGCTCGGCTGAGCCTGTGATGCAGTCATGCCTGCTCCCGAGGGTATAAAGGACTGCGCGCACAGATCTCAGCGTCCTTTTTCCTTCAAGCCTGCTAAAATTATGGACGCATGACCTTGAAATTAATGTTTACATTTCTGTTTCAGGGAACCAGGCTTATGATAATAACCTAACGTTCCCTTCAAGTGGGTGAGTATACCCAAACCGTCGCAAGGGCAATATTGCAGAATGACTGGAATGCTAACTTGTGTGTTTCCATTAGGGAAACCCATTAACAAGTAGCTAGGGCTAAAAATTGAGGGAGAAACTCACCTCTATGCCTGTGTTGAAAGGGTCAACTCAGAAGCCGCCCTTAACACTCAAGTTCCAAAGCCAGTAATTTGAGGATCCACGACATTTAGTCTGTAGAACCTAGTGAAGGTATGGCAAGTAGCCCACACCGCTGCACTGCATATGTCTTTGACAGAGCAAAAGCTTGCAGGCCACGCCATGGAGACTGGGAGACCTGAGGCCGCCCTGGTGGTTTATATATGCCGCCACTGTAGTGTTGTCCATACGGACAAGCAAAAGTCTCTCTCGAACCTCCTGCAAAAAGTTCTGCAAGGACAGGTAAACTGCCTGTAGTTCCAAAACATTGATGTGGAGACCCTGCTAAGGGGGGTTCCACACCCCTTGCACACCCTGGCCATTCCACACAGCGCCCTAGCCCAGGCTGCACGCGTCCGTGGTGACGACCTCCCTTCTGGTGATACAGTCCAGTGCTACACCGAGGTGTGGATGGGCAGGCTGTTTCCACCAAGAGCGTGCATTTAGATAGTGGCGACTGTCAATAGGCAGCCACAGTTCAACCAGGCCTGCAGAGAGCGCATGCGTAGGTAACCCAAAGGTAGGGTCTGAGAAGCTACTGCCATCAAGCCCAGAAGTTTCTGTAATGTCACTAGCTCTAAACAAGTGGCTATTCTCTGAACTTTGCCGTCTGACAGAGTGGACAGCATGGACCTGGCGTCCAAGCACACTCCTAGATAGAAGGCTGTCTGAGAAGGCGTGAGCTGGCTCTTCGCACGATTCAAAGGCCAAACCGTTGAAGGCGGCCAGTGACAATTTCCGTGTAATCATCTGCCTGTGTTGGTGACTGGGCACAAATGAGACAGTCGTCCAAATAATTAACTAGTCTGATGCCTCTGAGTCTCAATGGGGCCAGGATAGCTTCCACGCACTTCAAAAAGGCACGGGGAGCTAGAGAGAGGCCAAATGGCAAGACACAGAACTCGTACGCTGTTACCTGAAAGGCGAACCGCAGGAAACTCCTGTGCGCTGGTTTTATGGGGATGTGGAAATAGGCTTTGAACCAGTCGCCCGGCCTGAGTGACTGCAACAGCTGTTGCATTGTCAACATTTTAAACCTCCTTCGGCTCAGATACCGGTTGCCCTGTCTGAGGGCGAGGATCAGTCTGAGGCCAACATCCCGCTTGGGCACAAAGAAGTACATGGAGTAGAACCCTTCTGGAGGTGGTCTATCATGAGGATAACCCGTTTTTGCAGCAGAGCTGCTACCTCCTGAGACACCACTGCGGCATCCTGTGGGTCTGTGACTGTCGGAAAGGGACCTCTACAAATAGGACTGTAGGCAACCAGAATACTATTATAGTTGCCCAGCCGTGCGGCGAACACACTGGATGAATAGACATGCTTGAGGATCACCTCCGAGGCCTGGCACTGTTTTTTGGGGCAGGTAGCGTCCTTGGACAGGAGTGCTAAATTAGTACCAATGCGGAAATTGGGCCAGGCTCAGCTTCTCTGCATCATGCAACCTACATAGGGTGTTCATAGAGTATGCAGCCATACACGGTAATTGGTTTACACCTATCAAAAACTCAAGAGCAAAAAAAAATATACATGGTAACACATCTTGCCATTTCAGTCCAAACACCTTTCCATTTTTATTTGGTTTGCTTCAAAAGTACTCACATGCCCATTTGTTGGTGCATTTACATAGGTATGTGATTACCTTGTCAGGTAAAAAAAGCTTGAAAGCACTCTAGTGAAGAACTCCAACTTTCAAGTTTCATGGCGGGGTGTACATCATCATACATGGGTGCATATGGGTCAGTCCCCTGCTGCTCTTGGCTCCACATCTTCTTCATCATCATCGCTGCTTTACCAATAAAGGTAAACAAGCAAAACTGCAAAAATAATACAATGAAATACTATGTATATACTGTAGATTGTTTGCTGCGGTATCTCCAACTGTTCTCAATGTCTTCATAGATAGATAGTGATTTTTGCACAGAATGCAATTGGATAATACAGTCACATGATGATTTCGATCCCTCCTTCCCGACTTCAAAAAACATGTCACATTACTAACACTGCCTCAGGGCATGTACACAAAGAGATCAGATTGAAAAAAAAAATAGACGGCAAACTCTGACATGTGCAGGTACGGCATGTGCTCTTTCATTTGACTACTTGCGTACACCCTGGAGCTGAAGTGGTTAAAGTTATATCACTATTGATTTCAATATGAGAGTTTTTAACAGGCAGTTTCATTAAATTTACTAAAGGAAAAGGGTTCTAAAAACAGCCCACAGAGGGAAGATCCAACATCATGTACAGGAGAGGGAAATCAACTCTAATAAATGTAGACAGTTAAGTGAGTCAGACAAGGTTTGTAGGGCAAGAGAATAACCTTATAATGAATTCCTATTGGCAGCTAAAACAGGGTTTTCAACTAGTACTTCCTTTTTTCTATCACTTCAATTAACTTAACCCCTTAATAGGATTTAGATTAAATAACACTCATAGTGATAACATGTACTGTAATAAATGATAAATGCCCCTCCCTCCCTCCCTACCCACTACATCCTGTAGAATTCCATTATTATAGAAAATTGTTTTAAATTGAAAACATCTGTGTTTGTAATGCAAACATATATTTATATACCATATGGCTTGGGAGCCATGCAAACAGCAGGCCTACTATTTATAGTTTGCCAATCTGTATTATTCAAATATTTGGTATAAAGGAATGACACGGCAACCACTTTCTGGATCAAACACTGCATAGACCTTAAAGAAAACAAAAATATATACCTCTTGGTCCATTTTAAACACTGTACAAAAATGAACACCAGATATTGTGCAATTGAAATATTTCTCCTTGTATGTATTTATTTTACTGTTGCATACTACAGTTGACAGTGACATATTTTGCCTATTTAATGATAGATAAATAAATAACCAACTTTCAGGCAAATCTTCATTGGGATAGATACATTCAATATGGAAGGTTCCATAGTGGTCAACATGTATCATTAAACTCATTACCTTTTCCATTCCAATGTAGAATATACATTGTAACGTTATTTTTATTGGCTCTCAACTTTTCGTGCCACAACCTGAGACGTTCTCTCCCTGTACTACAGGTAATAGGACCCCACCTAAGCCTTCTATCGGATTAGTGGGGTGTCTAAGGGACTTATGAAAGCCTTGATTATTACATATTTAAAGGTTCAATCTATCAACACTGATTGAAATATTTGTCTGCATGACAGCTGTTTCATTCTACATGGATCAGATTTTTTTTTTAACTGGTTGTCTCAAATATTCTGGAGATGCCAGAGGTATACAGTTTGTCCACAAAAGATCATCATGAATAGTCTCAACACCACCCAGCTGTATACAAACAGAAGGCAGATAAAAAAAAAAAACTTGGATTCAAACAAACAGTCAGATCTAAATACTTTGCTCAACTTTGCTTTACTCCCTATGATCTTAAGCTGTACTGTATACAACATATCATGACCAGTGACCTGTGTATGGGTTGAGATCATATGATCTAGCAGTTCTTTAAAAATAAATTCAATTTTCTAATACAGTTCACGATCTTTAGATCACCCATGTTGTACAATGACTCACAATGATGTATAATGTAGGGTTATTTCATGTTTTAGTATGTTCTGTTTGATCTTGTATTCTTAGTGTAAAGCTATTGTTTCACTTACTAGGTTGATTGCAGTGGCGGCTGGTGACCAAAACAGTAGACAGTAGAATCTTGTTATTGTATTCTGACCCACATATTATTATTATTATTATTATTATTTATTTATTTATTTATTTATTTATTTGGAAGATGCCTTTATCCAAGGTGACTTACAGGTGTTACTGGGCCATACTGTACAGGGTTACAATGCAAGATTCATTTTTTAAATACAGTATAGTTTAATAATACTACTAAAATACAATATGAACTAGGATACAACAACTTATATCTACAATAAGTATAGTGCATCAGCTGAAGATCCAGTAACGTGGTGCTGAGGTCAGGGAAGTCCAGTGCATAGAAGGAGGGGTAGATCAAGAGATCTACAAGTGCAGTCTAAATAGGTTTTACCCCAATTTGGCTGTTAAACACATTTTCTCCACTAGCCGACAGAGAAAAGAAAACAGTAGCCCATCATAGTTTATTCTAATAAACTTAACTGTTACACACTGCTAGTGTATGTTACAAATGCACATATACAACATCAATATAGCATTTAGATTTCAAGACCACGTCACTAACATATTTTGCATAGCTCCGTGGAGTTGGCCCCCCTACAAACAGCACAAATGTTGAGTCATATATCATTAGTTTGTGATACGTTTGTGCTGGTTTGTGCCTCTATAGTTTTTAAGATATTAACGATTATTTTTTTTAAGGGCAGTGACGTCACTCAGCCCCCTACAATGCCAGAATTGAACCAAACTTGTCTCATTCGTTTGTGCTACGTTTGTGTCAGTTTGTGCCGTTAAAATGAACAATTTTGCTGCAAAATGAATGTTAGTGCTGTTTTCCTTCAAGATTTATTCACAATTCTTTTAGGGCGATTGACGTCACAGTCCCCCTATAATAACGGGTTTAAACCAAATATGGGTCATTCTTTTGTGCTGCGTTAGTGCTGCAAAATTAACGTTACTGCTGCTTTCCTTCAATATGTATTGACACTTCTTTGATAAGAATATGTGTGGCGGAGTGTCCCGCCCCTTTGTTTATTATTATATTTATATTATGATTTAGATTATATATGACGGCGAAAAGCCGTGTTTTTGATTTATTGTTTGGCAAGGACAAGCAAGATGCCATCCGCCATGCTATTGTTTTGTATTTATTATTATTTTAAATACCGCGTGAGAACGCGTGACTGTCAGCTACTGATTGTTTAACTAGCTGACAGTCACGCAGACTTGGTAGACCCGTACAGAATGTGACCTGAAAATTATAAAAAATTATATAGTTTCAGTTTTGCCCCATCAGTACCTGCTTGTGTGTGTTCCTTTCTGGTCTGACGTCACCACTGCAGCCATCCTGTTCACAGTTGGTGTCCAGAAGTGGGATATATCGCCTCCACGAGTCAGACCAGAGAGACTACTGCAGGCTTTTTTTATTATTTTTTTGTGTGAAAAAAAGTGCTTTTTGTTTGAAAAAATTATTTAAAAAAAGTATTATAAAAGGGAAGAAGTGGCAGGTGAAAGCAGCAGCAGGAGGCACAGCAACAGCAGCGCGGGGCCGGGGAAAAGCAACACTGCTCAATGTCCCTCCCAGACATTGCGGACATGGTAATCCGCTACCTGGCTGCAGATATGGCAGGGCTCCCGCTATCTCCAGCTCCATCGGGAGAAGCTCCGTCGCTGTTCTCTCCAGCGCCAGAGAGGATCCATCGCTGCCGTCTCTAGCGCCAGAGGGAGAGGAGCCATCGCTGTCGTCTCCAGCGCCAGAGGGAGAGGAGCCATCGCTGCCGTCTCCAGCGCCAGAGGGAGTGGAGTCATCGCTGCCGTCTCCAGCGCCAGAGGGAGAAGAGCCATCACTGCTGCCTCCAGCCCCAGAGGGAGAGGAGCCATCGCTGCCATCTCCAGTGCCAGAGGGAGAGGAGCCATCGGTGTCATCTCCAGCGCCACAGGGAGAGGAGCCATTGGTGTCGTCCCCAGCGCCAGAGGGAGAGGAGCCATCGCTGCCAAATCCAGCGCCAGGAGGAGAGTGGTTGCCGCTCCCACCACCGCCCAAAGATTACCTGCCACTCCCTCCTCAACCTCCATAGGTGGACTGCTTGCCGCTCCCACCTCCACCAGCAGAGGGAGAGTGCCTGCTGGTACCACCTCCATCGCCAGGAGCAGAGCAGCAGGAGCTGCCTGTGTCTCCACCGCCCGGAGCAAGCAGCAGGAGCTGCCTCTACCTCCACCGCCAGAAGCAGAGCAGCAGGAGCTGCCTCTGCCTCCACCACCACCAGGAGCAGAGCAGCAAGAGCTGCCTCTGCCGCTCCCACCTCCACCGCTAGAGGGAGAAGTGGAGCTCCCGTTGCCGCCTTCTTGGCCGGGGGTTCCCCTCCCAGCATCGCCTCCCGAAGGTCCGGTGCAGCAGTCGACTCCCGAGGGACCGCTGCTGCCATCGCCTCCCGAGGGTCCGCTGCTGCCATCGCCTCCCGAGGGTCCGCTGCCAGCTCCGCTTCGCCTGGGGTCGCTGCCAGCTCCGCTTCGCCTGGGGTCGCTGCCAGCTCTGCTTCGCCAGGGGTCGCTGCCAGCCCTGTTTTGCCAGGGGTCGCTGCCAGTCCTGTTTTGCCACAGGAAATACTGTTGCCAGAGCCCAACAAGGGGGAGCTGCCGTCTATGAAGAAGCGGGGAGAGGTCAGGAGACCACCTTCCTCCTCAGCACTTTCGCTGCCGGAGACACTGTGGCCAGAGCCCCTGAAGAGGGAGCTGCCGGCTACAAAGAAAGGGGGGGGGGTCAGGAGACCACCCTCCAAGCAGCCGTTCGGCTGCTGGGATTGCCTTGGCTGGAGGAGCTGGCCTGGTCAGCTTGGCTGCTACAGCTGTTGGGGTGGGAGGAGGACTTCCCACGTGGTGCCACCCTTGGCCCATTGCTGCCCGTGTTCCTGGGCGTGGACTAAAAACCTGGACTTTGGGGACTAAGGGGAGGTGGCCTTTGAGGCCATGTGTGCTGCTCACATTGCAGGGTGTGTGCATGGTGGTGTGTTTCACAAGAGAGATGGCCATGCTGGGCATGATGTGGCGGAGTGTCCCAGAATGTGACCGAGGGATAATATAATAATTGATAGTTAGTTAGTCCCTCGGTCAGGGGGTTCAGAGTGGAGGTAATATTAGTAAAAACAGAAAAATAACAACTGCTAAACGTGCTGATTTATTAACCAGCACAATACTTGTTATTGTTTATTGTTTTTTTGGCCAACGTGCCCTTTTCTTTTGTGTAGTTGTGTTTTGTTAAGTCTTTTGTTTATTATTTAAATAAAAGAACTGAACGCCATAGCGTTTCAGTTTCGCCCCGCCAGTGCCTGCTTGTAATAACATAAGAACTTAAGAAAGAGAGGAGGCCATTCAGCCCATCTTGCTCGTTTGGTTGTTAGTAGCTTATTGATCCCAGAATCTCATCAAGCAGCTTCTTGAAGGATCCCAGGGTGTCAGCTTCAACAACATTACTGGGGTGTTGGTTCCAGACCCTCACAATTCTCTGTGTAAAAAAGTGCCTCCTATTTTCTGTTCTGAATGCCCCTTTATCTAATCTCCATTTGTGACCGCTGGTCCTTGTTTCTTTTTTCAGGTCGAAAAAGTCCCCTGGGTCGACATTGTCTATACCTTTTAGGATTTTGAATGTTTGAATCAGATCGCTGCATAGTCTTCTTTGTTCAAGACTGAATAGATTCAATTCTTTTAGCCTGTCTGCATACGACATGCCTTTTAAACCTGGGATAATTCTGGTTGCTCTTCTTTGAACTCTTTCTAGAGCAGCAATATCCTTTTTGTAACGAGGTGACCAGAACCAAACACAATATTCTAGGTGAGGTCTTACTAATGCATTGTAAAGTTAACATTACTTCCCTTGATTTAAATTCAACACTTCTCACAATATATCCGAGCATCTTGTTGGCCATATTTATAGCTTCCCCACATTGTCTAGATGAAGACATTTCTGAGTCAACATAAACTCCTAGGTCTTTTTCATAGTTCCCTTCTTCAATTTCTGTATCTCCCTTATGATATTTATAATGCACATTTTTATTGCCTGCATGCAATACTTTACACTTTTTTCTATTAAATGTAATTTGCCATGTGTCTGCCCAGTTCTGAATGCTGTCTAGATCATTTTGAATGACCTTTGCTGCTACAACAGTGTTTGCCACTCCTCCTATTTTTGTGTCGTCTACAAATTTAACAAGTTTGCTTATTATACCAGAATCTAAATCATTAATGTAGATTAGAAATAGCAGAGGACCTAATACTGATCCCTGTGGTTACCTCGCTCCACTTTGAGGTTTCTCTTCTAATCAGTACTTTCTGTTTTCTACATGTTAACCACTCCCTAATCCATGTGCATGCATTTCCTTGAATCCCTACTGCGTTCAGTTTGAGAATTAATCTTTTTATGCGGGACTTTGTCAAAAGCTTTCTGGAAATCTAAATAAACCATGTTGTATGCTTTGCAATTATCCATTGTCAATGTTGCATCCTCAAAAAAGTCAAGCAGGTTAGTTAGACACGATCTCCCTTCCCTAAAACCATGCTGACTGTCTCCCAGAATATTGTTACCATATAGGTAATTTTCCATTTTGGATCTTATTATAGTTTCCATAAGTTTACATATAATAGAAGTCAGGCTTATTGGTCTGTAGTTACCTGGTTCGGTTTTGTCTCCCTTTTTGTGGATCGGTATTACGTTTGCAATTTTCTAGTCTGTCGGTACAACCCCTGTGTCAAGAGACTGTTGCGTGATCTTGGTTAGTGGTTTGTAAATAATTTCTTTCATTTCTTTGAGTACTATTGGGAGGATCTCATCCGGCCCAGGGGATTTGTTTATTTTAAGAGCTCCTAGTCCCTTTAACACTTCTGCCTCTGTTATGCTAACCAAATACTATAGATAACTAAAAGGAACGGGTGTGATAACCATTTCTGCATCCATCATCTTATCATTGTAACACAAAGAAGACTATTAAAGTTGAAATGTTTGTTTGCAGACTGTTTCTATTGTTTCCATGATTTTCTGACTGAGTGCTGTGCTTTATGTCCTGGATGTCTTAGACTGCTATGCCTCAGATGTCTAAATGCTTTAAATAACACTAAAGTGAAATGGAAACTATTTGAAAGACAATTAAAGACAGTAAGTTTACCTTTGGTATTATAGTAAATAAACAAGATACAAACAATGTCCCCAATATTTTCTTATCTTTGTTAAACTGATTAAAGGCATAAGAAAAAATGGGTACTAGCTCAAAAGTAAGATTTCAAATGATTTTTGACAGATTTGACAGATTCTATAGAAAACTAAAGTACTTTTGTGGTACTTGTTCTGTAGTACTTCTGTGCTACTGTAGTACTTTTTTTAGTATGGCTTTATAAACCTTTGTAATGCTGGTCCTACTGCAGGTACTGGTTCTGTGGCTGTTTTGTATTTCTTAAAATGAATCATATTCTATATAAAGTGTGTTTAATACTTGGCACTTTTCATCTGAATTACTGCAGTAACCAAGCAGCAGCACAACCACATGGCTCAAGGACATGAAGCTCAAAACTCAGTTTTACAATGTATGATTTATTCTGTAAGAAAATATACTATTTTTCAGTTACTTTTGTAACTGTTGAACACCTACAGACTATAATCGCAGTTTTTCACTATTGTTACCTCAAGAAGACACAAAACAAAATTTTAAAACAGAAGCCCTTTTTTATTAAGTGATAAAATGTAACTTATACATTATATTTAGGGCTTCTGTTTTTCAGGTTTTGTTAATTGTATTTTTCATTGCTTATTTTCTTTAGCTATTTTCGAGTTTTATATAAATCGTTTTTTTCTGGGCTTTAGTTTTTGATATACAGTATGAAATGAGTTACTTTCCAAAATGCTTCAGTGTTTTTTTTTTCTGTCAAAATATAGATAGTAGTAACTCGACATTACTTGTACACTTAAGTGGTACGTTCTTTCCTTTGCTGTCTTCCACAATGAAATCCGTATGGTCACGGGTACATTCTTCTGGGGTTTTGTGTGTAGGCAATTTTGTACATTTCGCCACATTTCAGTATGTTAACTGTAATACAGCTTTAAATCCTGCAACAAGCCTCCATCCTGATTGTAATCTTATTTTAAATCTCGCAAGTGGAGTCTCCAATAGAAATGTAGGAATCTGCTGTCACTCAGGGCGGGTTTAAAGTATTCAGAACGAATCAATACTAGATGCAAGTCAGGAAGCAGCACAGGGAAATGTATTTATTATTATTTTTGTAGTAGGTTTTATTTTTTAATGGAAAAAGGGTAAAGTCAACGTGAATTGATTAACCATTTCCACAGTTTTTCCGGTGTTTTCCAGTGTTTATTGGCTATCTACCAATTTCATTTTTTTTGTATCGGGGGTGTTTTATCTGGTTTTATCAGTTAAAACCGAAAATCAGAAGCCCTAATTATATTATAACTGCTAGTATTCACTAGTTAGATTAACTTTCAATATGTGCAGTCAATTGCCTCGGCTGCCTCTGCACCACGTTTGCACAGGTGTTTAAATGCTTACTCCAGGAATTCCTTCTTTATTGCAACTTTATTGCATTATTGCTTTAATAGTATAAAGGCAGCCGATTAATGGAACCATGTCACATTAAAAATGAAATGCCAATTGAAAATGCATATTATTGAACAGTGCGTAATAAAAAAAAGAATGTTTTCGGCCCTTTCAAGGTTTCATTGAATGTATGCATATAGCAAAAATAAATCGTATTTATTGAAAAGTATTTAGATTGGCAGAAATAAACAATTGTCTGTGGCTGAGAGTAATGTGCCAAACATTTTTATTCAAATACTTATGTTTTCTATAATAATAATAATAATAATAATAATAATAATAATAATAATTTATTTTTCCCCATGATGATGATCATGATATCAATTCTATGAAAAGAAAAAAATAAACGTTTGGCAACGAGACAGAGGTTTGACTTTTTTTTTCCTGCTGTAATTGTAGCCATTACCAATGACTTCATGTTTTATAAACTTTATGCACGTACAGTTGCGTGGTTTCCTGCAACTAAATAAATCATCACAGTGGTGGTGTTCTTTCAATTATTTGTCCATTATTATTTATTTATTTAGCAGACGCCTTTATCCAAGGCGACTTACAGAGACTAGGGTGTGTGAACTATGCATCAGCTGCAGAGTCACTAAAAATTACGTCTCACCCGAAAGACAGAGCACAAGGAGGTTAAATGACGTGCTCAGGGTCACACAATGAGTCAGTGGCTGAGGTGGGATTTGAACAGGGGCTCTCCAGGTTACAAGCCCTTTTCTTTAACCACTGGACCACACAGCCTCCCATAAAGTTTGTTATTAGCAGCAGCAGAGCAAAAGCAATAGTTGATTTGACTTTTTAACACAACTGCAAACTAAAAGGCAGATAAAACGAGAGGTAGGCTAGATGGGATGCGGTAGTGAAATACTTAAACTCTGCATATCACATTCTGACGTGTTTCTAAATTAGCGATTAATTTAAGACGCCACATCAAAGCTCGTTTTGTTGCATTTTGGGATAATTCTGTGTTACGAAATGCATCAAGTAGTCTATTTTGCGGTGGTATACCAACATCTGTACAAACAAACACATATACACTACCGTTCAAAAGTTTGGGGTCACTTAGAAATTTCCTTGTTTTCCATGAAAACATACATGAAATGTGTTTGAATAGGAAATATAGCAAAATGAATAGGAAATATAGTCATTGACAAGGTTAGAAATAATGATTTTTAATTGAAATAATAACTGTGTCCTTCAAACTTTGCTTTCGTCAAAGAATCCTCCATTTGCAGCAATTACAGCCTTGCAGACCTTTGGCATTCTAGTTGTCAATTTGTTGAGGTAATCTGAAAAGATTTCACCCCATGCTTCCTGAAGCACCTCCCACAAGTTGGATTGGCTTGATGGGCACTTCTTACGTACCATACGGTCAAGCTGCTCCCACAACAGCTCAATAGGGTTGAGATCCGGTGACTGTGCTGGCCACTCCATTATAGACAGAATACCAGCTGACTGCTTCTTCCCTAAATAGTTCTTGCATAGTTTGGAGCTGTGCTTTGGGTCATTGTCCTGTTGTAGGAGGAAATTGGCTCCAATCAAGCGCCGTCCACAGGGTATGGCATGGCGTTGCAAAATGGAGTGATAGCCTACCTTCTTCAAGATCCCTTTTACCCTGTACAAATCTCCCACTTTACCACCACCAAAGCACCCCCAGACCATCACATTGCCTCCACCATGCTTGACAGATGGCGTCAAGCACTCCTCCAGCATCTTTTCATTTAGTCTGTGTCTCACGAATGTTCTTCTTTGTGATCCGAACACCTCAAACTTAGATTTGTCTGTCCATAACACTTTTTTCCAATCTTCCTCTGTCCAGCGTCTGTGTTCTTTTGCCCATCTTAATCTTTTCTTTTTATTGGCCAGTCTGAGATATGGCTTTTTCTTTGCAACTCTGCCTCGAAGGCCAGCATCCCGGAGTCGCCTCTTCACTGTTGACGTTGAGACTGGTGTTTTGCGGGTACTATTTAATGAAGCTGCCAGTTGAGGACCTGTGAGGCATCTGTTTCTCAAACTAGACACTCTAATGTATTTGTCCTCTTGCTCAGTTGTGCACCGGGGCCTCCCACTCCTCTTTCTATTCTGGTTAGAGCCAGTTTTCGCTGTTCTGTGAAGGGAGTAGTACACAGCGTTGTACGAGATCTTCAGTTTCTTGGCAATTTCTCGCATGGAATAGCCTTCATTTCTCAGAACATGAACAGACTGATGAGTTTCAGAAGAAAGTTCTTTGTTTCTGGCCATTTTGAGCCTGTAATCGAACCCACAATTGCTGATGCTCCAGATACTCAACTAGTCTAAAGAAGGCCAGTTTTATTGCTTCTTTAATCAGCACAACAGTTTTCAGCTGTGCTAACATAATTGCAAAAGGGTTTTCTAATGATTAATTAGCCTTTTAAAATGATAAACTTGGATTAGCAAACACAACGTGCCATTGGAACACAGGACTGATGGTTGCTGATAATGGGCCTCTGTACGCCTATGTAGATATTCCATTACAAATCAGCCGTTTCCAGCTACAATAGTTATTTACAACATTAACAATGTCTACACTGTATTTCTGATCAATTTGATGTTATTTTAATGGACAAAAAATTTGCTTTTCTTTCGAAAACAAGGAAAGTGACCCCAAACTTTTGAACGGTAGTGTCTGTATTTCCTGTGTATTGTTGCTTATTCAGTTAAAAAAAAAATAATAATAAAAACACATGACAACATAACTCCCCTACAAAATAATCGTTAATATCTTAAAAACCATAGCTGCACAAACATTTAGTTCAACGGCACAAACAAATGAGACAAGTTTGGCTCATTTCCGTTATTGTAGGGGGCTGAGTGACATCACTGCCCTAAAAAAATATTGTTAATATCTCAGAAACAATAATAGCAAAAACGTTTGTTTCAACGGCACAAACGAATAAGACAAGTTTGGTTCAATTCCAGTATTGTAGGGGGGCTGAGTGACGTCATTCCCCTAAAAAAATAATCATTAATATCTTAAAAACTATAGCGGCAGAAACGTTTGTTTCAACAGCGCAAACCTGCACAAATGTAGCACAAGCGAATGATATATGACTCAACGTTTGTGCTGTTTGTAGGGGGTCCAACTTCACGGAGCTAAGTTGCATACAGTATTTTTTGAGAAAAGGCCACATTTACGAAAGGGCGCTAAACTTAATTCCAGTTACTGTGCATGTTAATGATTTCTGTGTTTATGTGGCAGAGTGTCCCGCCCATATACTGTATGTATGTGCACTATTTTATTATTATTTATCGTCTTATTGTTTGCGGCGCAGATGCAAAGCCGCCGCCATTATTTGTTATTGTTTTGTATTTTTGATTATTAAAACCTTGTGAGGATGCGTGACTGCTCAGCTACTGATTATTTAACTAGCTGACAGTCACACATCCTTATTAAACTTGTGCAGACTATGGCCGAGGGGTAATAAGATAATAATTAATTGATAGCTAGTTAACCCCTCGGCCAAAATATAAAAGCCTGCAGCTGTCTGCGCTCAGAGAGAGGTGTTTAGAGTTGGAGAACGAGAGTAGAGACAGGAGGTAAAGAACTGAAATTATAACACGCTAAGCGTGCTGGTTTATACACCAGCACGAGATTTATTTGTTATTTGTTTATTCGTTTGGCCATTGTTTTGTGTCTTTTGTGTTTGTTTAAATCTTTTATTTGTTTTATTATTTAATAAAATAACTCACATAAATATATGGGCGGGACACTCCGCCACAGTTTATTATTGCAATTCTATTAATTATTATTATTATTTGTTTATTTAGCAGATGCCTTTATCCAAGGCGACTTACAGAGACTAAGGTGTGCGAACTATACATCAGCTGCAGAGTCACTTACAATTACATCTCACCTGAAAGATGGAGCACAAGGAGGTTAAGTGACTTGCTCAGGGTCACACAATGAGTCAGTGGCTGAGAGGGGAATTGAACCGGGGAACTCCTGGTTACAAGCCCTTTTCTTTAACTACTGGACCACACAGCCTCCTATTTATTGCACCAGGGACCCTGACTTGCCACTAGTGATACGCTGGCTGGAAGCGTACCAGCAGCAAATCTGGGACGAGATCACTCTGCTGTAGTTGGCAGCAATGAAGGGGCAGTGGTTCCATCAGGGACGGCATCCTGCAGTGGTGGTGGCGACAGCCAGCAGATCGGGTGGTAAGGTGGCAGGTGGTGGTATTGAGCTTCTTCAAAACGGTAGTACTGCAGGCAAACGGCTACAAAAGGCGTTTTATTGGGGCGCTGCCGCGGGATGTGGAGGACTTTTGCAGGCGCCGCCGCACACCCGCTGCAACAATTTCTATCTGAGGGGTCCCATGGAGCTGCCCCCACGGGTTGCTGTTTTGGCTGGCTCTCCAGAGTATAACGGGCTGCCTCTTTGAGTGCTGTTAAGCCGGTTTTGTGTTTCTCTCTCTGCCAGAGTAATCCTGCACCATTTCGGCCATAACCTCAAGCAACCTGGGTGTGTAGCACAACATCTTTTTGTTTGGTTGGACGCTCCTCAGGGTCCACCCCTCAACCAATCAGTGATTCACGGTCAGCCAATACTGGCCGAGCCCACTGTTCAAGCAATTAACTGACAACGCAGCTCCCCTGGCTCCTGCAGAGAATGCGCCGAAAAGCAACCTGCCCCTGTCACAACATGATATAAATTACATTCGTTTTTGGAATATTATTGGAATATTCTACGTGGTGTTTTCTGAAAACCCACCGTGGCAGGCCTGCCCCTGTAAATAATATGTTTTTGTTTTGATCGTATATAAAATGTGTTTAATCTAGTGTGTGCTAGATATGACAGGGCTGGGAGGCTAGACTTCCCTCCCTGCCTAATTGAACCTTGATGTGCAGCAGGTGGCCATGTGTTAAGTGATTAATTGAGTATCAATTAACTCTGGCTACATGCCTTTAAAAAGAGGATGAAAAGACAATCTATATGTTTTCTTTTGTTTGGTCTTTCTTCTGCAAGCCTGGTGACTGGGAAGAATCCTCACGACTGCGTGTTGAACCAGAGTGAGCTACAAATTACCACAGTGTGTAGACCAGGCTAATTGATACTTCGGGAAAAGGGAATCATTTAGGGGATTTTAATCCCACACCAGTTTATTTAGTTTGTCTTTTATTTGGACTTTTTGTATGTATGTTTTTGTATTTATTATTATGTACATGTGTCTGTATGTTCTTCCACACTAGGGATACCATTGTTGGTACCCTAGTGGTGGTCACCAACCACTGAACTCCCCTGTTACACTCATTTTAAAAATTTTCTGGTACGTTTTAGGAAAACTGTGTTTACATGACTTTTGATATTGGAATCACTTTTTTGAAAACAATATATTCCGAAAAATATTGGAATTCTTATGTAAACGCAATGGGTGTGTTAAGTAACTGCGCAGCTCAGAGTGAGAATTTTTCCGCTCACTCAGATCACTGATGAAATTTGCTCTGCAGTGTTCTGATTTGCTCAGAGAGACCGGAACTGAACATGCCCTTAAGTGGGTTCTTTAACTGAGCGGCTCACTTACTCAACGCGCCCACTGATTGCCTTCACCTGCCTGCCCCACCCATTTCAATTAACCATGCTGCTGGCTGTTCTATACACTTCTTCACTTGTCTCATAATGTAAAATAGCTACATTTGTTTTAGTTTTGTTTAAGCGAACTTCAAGATAACATACTAATAATATGCTGTAAGTTAACCCTTCCCAATACACAGAGAAAAAGAAAACGGGTGAGCATAGTGACGACAATATTGCACTGTATATTTTATGAAGCCCAAATCATGTTTATCTAAAATCAAGAGAAACTGTTCTTGTGAACAAATCCATCTATCCCTGGGGGCATAATTTAAGAGGAATAACATTTATGTTATATTACTTTGTTGACATTTACTCAAATGGATATATGCAAAAAGAAAAAAAATCGGTAAAATCACAGAAAATAGAGGTGTATGAAATATTAAGAAGAAAATTGTGTCAGTTTTCAAAGCTTTTTATATATTGGATCATATGTCATTGTCCAGGCTACTGAAAAATGAAACTAGCATTATACAGCCCTGCAAATAAATGGTCTCTGAGATATGAGGCATTGACAGTGTGTCAGTAAACTTACTGACACATTGGTTTTTGACACCCACATTACAATTAGCAAATATCTCAAAGTGTTTGGTCTCTCACATATGGAAACCAAAAAGTCACATGGCCACAATACGGACGTCATATTAGGTCACATGTCTACATTTTGTCCTAGAAGTTTCAATAACACTGAAAATATAAAGTCAGCATTTCCTAATTGTAACCTAATAGACAAAGTATGATGAAAATACACAAGGATAATTAACCCTACATGACGATGTATGGGTTTTAAATGTCTTACAAACACCTGCTCAAGAACAGAACCACCATGATTGAGTAATAACAGTCTGGTGAACATAAGTTCAAAATGCACCTCCTATCTATGTTTTTCAACAGCTGCTAGCCTTGGTGGTCTCCCAGACACCTCAAAAGGGAGGTGTAAATTCATGACCGTATTTAAATTTGTGAAACAGGCTTAGACATGCAATGTTATTCTGTGTCATCACTAGAGAGCAGCTGGCCCCACAGGCCACTACCATTAATATGTTGCCTGCTATGACCTGTGGCAAAACTGCAGTGGTCAGAGTTCATTTTAATTAGCTTGATATAACAAAAGATGCTGAATTAAACAGCTTGATAAACCCTTAATGGTTCTTTATTAATTGTGGTTGTTTTGTGGTTCAGTTGGTCAGGGATTTTTGACATATCATTCTTCCTGCAATTTAAGAGCCCTTGGTCAACATTAAAATAATGCTTTAAAATAAATTAAAATAATGTATTTTGTAGATGCATACATATGCATCAATTATACTGTAGTATTTTGTGTACGCATGCAATTTGAGTTCTTCAATGCATACCTTCAGTCAAACATTAGGTTACGGATGTAACCCTGGTTACCTGAAAGAGAAGACGACGACTAACAATACTTTTGGGATATGCCTGCCACAGGTCAGGTATTCACTGAGCATTTTATGTCAGAGCTGCCGATAGGCCCCCCCAGGGAGTGACGTCCTCAGTCCCGCCTTCCAAGGGAACAAATAGTCACTCCATGGAGCTCACGTCCTCTTTTGCATCGAACCTGCAAAGGTGACCGATGCGACCTCGCAGGTTGGTGGTTGTCTTCTCTTTCAGGGAACCTTGGTTACATCCGTTAGCTAACGTTCCCTTTCAATTTGAAGATGACCAAAGCCGTCGTGAGGGAGCATGAGCAGAGACAGCAGACTAGTCCGCAAAACCTTGGTTAGCGGTGCGAGCATGCAGCCTCAAGGATCCTTGTGCCTAATGAAGGCATAGAGGGCTCTACCACATTAAGTAGATAGAACCTGATGAAAATATGTAAAGTAGCCCAGCTAGCCACAGTACATATATCAGACAATGAGGCTCCTCTAAAGAGGGCCCATGATGTAGCCACTCCTCTGGCAGAGTGCACCCGCCCAGGTGGGGGTAGGCCAGCATTAGTATATGCAGTCAAAACTGTGTCCACAATCCAATGAGACAGCCGCTGCTTTGAGAGGGCTTGACCCAGGGTCCTTACACCACAACAGATGAAGAGCTGGTCAGATTGACGCAGCGCTCTAGTCCTGGCAACATACATCTAAATGCCCGAACTGGGCAGAGGGAGTTTAGTCTCTGATCCTCCTCCAAAGAAAAGGGACGGGGGTGGAAAGCCTCTAGTTCCACTGACTGATTTAAGTGGAAAGCCTTAACTACCTTAGGGAGAAAAGTGGGGTTTGTGCATAACAATACCCTGTTTCTATCGACCCAGACGCTCATACAGGAGCTGTGCACTGACAGAGCCTGTAGCTCACTGACCCGCTTGGCGGAGGTGATGGCTAATAAAAAGGCTGTCTTCATAGAAAGGTGTTTCAACTCTATGGAATGAATGGGCTCAAACAGGGCCTTAGTGAGAACCCTTCTAGATGCACGTAACCGCCAAGCGTCCTTCAAAAAACAGGTCGCCAGGAAATGGGTGCCTGGGACAGCGGTCCCTGTAAAGTGAAGTGGAGATACTTCCTGTGCGCGGGACGAATAGGACGTGAAAATATCCATCTTTTTAGTCCACAGTGGTAAACCAGTCGCCCTGCCGAACAGACTGCAGAATGTGATAGTGTGTGACTATCTGGAACCTCCTCTCCCTCAAGAACCCGTTGAGGTGTCTCAGGTCTAGGATCCTTCTTCGGCACCAGAAAATACCTTGAGTAGAACCCCTCCTCTTGGGAGGTGGGTTCTACGAGGCGGATGGCTTGTTTGAGAAGTAATGTAGCTACTTCTTGTTTGAGGGCTGAGACCTGGAGTGGGTTGCTCATGGATGTAACCGGGACAGTCTGAGTCACCATGCGTGCCACGTGTGGACGCCAGCGTCTCATCCTATCCCGTGCCGAAGCACGGGAAGGCAGCATCGAGGCTGCCTGCCAAGACGCCTCACGTTCTCAGTGGGTGTTGTAGTATCTCCTCCACCACTGGCCCGAAGGTATGGCCGGGAGATATCGGCGTGTCCAGCAAGGCTGATTTGTCCAAGTCAGGGACCCTCGCTTGGGACAGCCAAAGCTGCCTTCTAGCTACTACCAGGCTTTCCAGGCTCTGGGCCAGGGCCTGTCCTTGGTTCAGGTAGGAGATACCCCTACTGGAGGGGCTCGCACCAGGGCCACGATGGTCGAGTCCACTGGTTGGAATTCCGCCAAGCCCAGCGCCCCCGCGCCTCTTTTTTTTTTTTAGCTGCAAGAAGCAGAAAAAATAACATATAACAGCAGAAGCTGTGGGTTAGAAAGCAGTCTGTAGGGCAAGCAATGCAGACTGGTGAAAAGAGAGAAAGACAACAAAGAGCAGTTGCGCAACGATTATAGCTCAGTTCAGAAGCTGTTACTGATTCCAAGGAAGTGGCAAGCTGATTTCCAGCAATATTTTTTTTTTAAATAAAGCAGAGGAACACCAGCAAAACTCAAGTGAGAGCTCTTTATATAGACTCAATCACAGCAACTGGTTTGGGTTAGTGCCTTACCTTACTGCGGTGAGAAGCAAAAGATGAAGTGAGTTCCATGGAGTGACTATTTGTTCCCTCGGAAGGTGGGACCAAGGACGTCACTCCCCGGAGGGGCTTATCGGCAGTTCTGATGTAAAATGCTCAGTGAATACCTGACACGTGGCAGGCATATCCCAAAAGTATTGTTGGTGGTCATCTTCGAATTGAAAGGGAACTATTTTAAACCTTGTTGTATCGCATCAAAAGGAGCTTAGGTTACTAAGAAGGAGCTGTTTATAAACCCGTCTGGATTTCTGAGTTATGCCTTGCAACAGGGTGACGTGTTACATGTGTGGGTAGTCACTGGAAAATACTGACAAACTCTCTCACTCAGCGCCCGTCTGTAGAGCAATGGCCTTGCAGCAGCCCCGAGCTGTAGCGCAGCAGCTTTTTGAGCTCTGCGCAGCATCCCCAGACACGCCCCCCAGCCAATCCAGACCTCCCGATCATCTTAGCCTGCTACTCAGCTGGTTGCTCGTCTCCGGCTGCGCGTCGAAGCTGATTTCTCACAGGCACACACACTTGCGCAGGAACCAGTGACGTGGCTCCCTGTCACATGCCTTTATTAAGCTTTGTACTTAAGCCAGTTAATACCGATTGTGCGCATGAAAGCTGTGCTCAGGGTTTCCATGTGTTCAAAGCAAATAACAGTTAGGTCTTTAGGGACTACCATAAGGCGAGTTGTTAGTTTTTCCGGTTTGACGGCATGTGGTGCTTACTGAAAATACATAAAGAGCCGTTCACATTAGCGGTTACAACTGAACTGTACTTTGGCTTTAAAAAAAGAAAAGACGGGGCTCCAGAGTGCCGCATCCAGTAAAGGCAGTCCACAGGATGCGTCCTATAGCCTGGATAAACTACGGGGGTTTTGGGATCCACGTCCCCTAAGCTGACCTACTTCTGTTCTGTTGCTTCTGAAGTCCTGGCCTCCCAGCGACTGGGCCATTCCGACAGTCCTGGCTGGGCAATTGCCTTCACAGGCCCCGTCTTGCAGTTAAAGGGCTCCATTGAAGTATAGAGAGGGTTTACCGTAAGGTTCCTGGAGCGGGATGTTCCACTGGTTCGAGTCCAGGCTATTCCACTGCCGACTATGCACAGGAGCTCCCAGGGGTCGGCGCACAATTGGCCGGGCGCCGCCCGGAGGGGGGGCTTAGGTCGGCCAGAGTGTCCTCGGCTCACCGCGCACCAGCAACCCCCGTAGTTTATCTGGGCACCTGCGGGTTTGCCTGTAAGCTGCACAGAGCTGCGTTGTTCTCCGACGCTGTAGCTCTGAGGTGGCTAAATGGTGGGTCTGTAGTGTGAGGACAGCGTGTGTTTGTCTTCACCGCTCCCGAGTCAGCACAGGGGTGGTTGCGGTGAGCTGAGCCTAAAAATAATTGGCTATTCTAAATTGGGAGAAAATGAAAAAAAAAAAACAGATTGGCAACTACTAAATAAAAAAATTAAAAAAGAGACCAGCAAAGTCTGTGCATAACAGAGAAAAGGTAATAAGACATGCTTGTTTATTTTTTCCCGGAAAGTAACTGTAATATTATTACTCCCATTAAAAATCAAACATGTTATAATACCTCATTATTGACAAAAGTAATATTATTACAGTAACGTGGAACAGGTTATAAGGCAGTATGGTCCTGGCTCTCATTTTCCCCATAAATGGGGAGCACTGTAATAAGATGTTTACTTGAAATAAGTAATATATTATTATGGGGAATAATATCAGAATATCCCATATGTAATCTTAATATTGAGCATAGGCTGTTCAATATAATTTGACTACACACATGAAGGTCTGTCCATCTCAAAGCAGTCAGAAGGGACTCCTGCTTTCCATTGTGTTTTGGATTGAAATGTAATCCACTGATAACTTCAAAACTATTGGGTGCTTTTGTGAATGCAGTAAAACACTGGGAAATTGACAAACATATTGCATTACAGGTAATCTAGAAAAATGTTAAATAGTATTACAGTAAAGTATAACTCAGGAGTTACATAGTTGGGATTTCAGAAATCAAAACTATTATAAAGCCTAATGTACTGTATCAGCATCAATCTAACTAACCTTACTGTACAATTTTGGTTACATGCATTAATACTAGAAAAAAAGGGATAAACTTGACAGATTTTTTTTCATGTGCTACCACATAATGGCCTGACAATGAACAAGAGATTGTACATCTCTCAGTAGTACAATAAATAAATAAAAGAATAATAATAAAAAAAATGCTCTGTGTGATTATGATCTCTTAGCACTATTTTGGAGTAAAATGAAGAAAGGGTCAAGGAAACTGTTGACACATTTTAATTAAAATTTTCTAAATGGCTGGAGGTAACCTATTGCAAAATGTTTTATATTCCAAGCCCTTTGTCATGTAGGAAGAACAGTACTGTGAAAGCAGAGTTTACTTATAATAACAGTAACACCACAGAGTGACTGATTGTTATGTGCTTCATGATCAGTGAACTGCTACCAGAACGAAACTGTTGAAAGTTCAAGCACCCCTTAAACATTCAAAGTAAACAAAGAGATTACACAGACTGTGCTAACAAGGATTATCCAAATAGAATGGCGCCACCTGTCCCCATAGCCCAATTAGTCGGAACAAAAACAGAGGTGCCAATTAACACCAAGTCCAAAGAAAGAAGGAGCATACACACACAAACACCATTCATAGCTAACTCAGTCATGAGGCCTCAACAACTGCTAAAGCATTCTGCTACAGGTTTAGATTTACGTTAGTTCTCTTGTAAAGTCTGAGTCTAGGGTTCCACCTAACATGTCCCCCATACAGTTCATTCACAAGCTAGCCACTGAAATAACTTTAAATAGACATTCTGAAGTATTGTATTATTAGCAGATGTTTTATTCTTTCCAGAATCTTTTTTTGTTCATGACGCTTAACCAAAAACAGTATACAGTTTGACAGATTAACTCCTGAGTAAGTAAAACAAAAACAGGTAAGAAGAATGTTTTGGGATTGCTCTTTTTAGATCATTTTAAAAGTTTCAAAATGCATAAAATAAATACACTACCACAGTGTTGCATCTGGTGAGCTGTGGCTCTATGTCCATGTTAAAACAAACAAGGCAAATCTAATTACATATTATGTCTCTCATTACAATCAACTCAAATTTAGCAACATAAACCAATTAGAAAGAACAGATACCTATCTGTAGTACAACAGATATTGGTAACAGATTTTTGGAAAGGAGACTTAATTCTGTAATAGTCAATCTGGCTGTTACATTTGTTGCATTTTAATATTGACAAAGTTTTTCTGTGTTCCTGTGGATGCTGATTATACATTTCCATAGACCCAGACTTCCACATTTACATCTGACCACATAAATTATAGATTTTTCATGATCAAAGATATTCATATTACATTTGTTTTGTTAAGCTCTGTGTGAAACACAAATACATTATCAGGCATGTCTCAGTACAATTTATATACCCATCAGAGTTATCTTGCACATGTGTGGAGCTACAGACTGGGGTTGTAGGTCCAGTTTCTTCTAAAACAGGAATAGTGTATTGACATGGTACAGGTCCCAACATCATTTTCTAACCATATAGGAGCAGAAATATGTAAAAGCAATAGTGGATTTGTTTAAAATTTCCTGCAGTGAAGTTGTACACCACAAAAAAACGTAACATGCAAAAAAAATCATGCATACATTTCCTTATATCCCCATATTCTGAATGATCCAATCAACTTTCATTAGAAAGGATAGGCTGGGATAAGATATAGTACCTCCCTATAGTCGTAGTCCCAGCTGCATTTCCAAGCCTTTAAATAACTTGAAGCTATGAGACTTAGAACAGAAAACCAATCAAGTCTCAGTGTGTGTTCTAAACTGAACATGGTTTGGAAGAGCCCTTTTAAATTACTAAAACCGCTTGCCAAGTATACAGGACAACCCCAGACAAAGTGTACACAATCATATCATTCCCAGACAGGAAAAATGTTCTAAATCTCTTCTAAACCACATTAAATCCCTTGGTTGCCATTATATGGCAACTCAAATCACCTTTTTGAATCTCTCCATCATTAACTCTAATGTAGCCATTCCCTAATTAGGTAACTGAATGCTAATTGTTGAATGGCCACATGTATTTAAAAGGAAGAAAAAAAAACCAAAACATTTGTTTGGTGGTGTTTAAGAGAGAAGCCTGTGAAGACTTTGCGCAGCCTAGCAGTTGTATTTGTATTGTCTATATAGTCCTTGGTGTGTCTTTATTTTGGTGTCCTATTTGTTTGGTTTTTGTTTGTTTCATTAATAAATGCATGCTCTAGGGCTTTCACTGCAGCTTCCCTGTTTCTGAGTCTTACTTTCTCGTTGGTAACACCTTGGGTTACAGCTCTATCCTGCTATAGTAGGAAACAACAGAGACCGGCCTCAAGGTTCTATCTAAAAAGATGGTTGTGAAGAGGCCATGAACAGGGTTTGAAATTAATCCACGTCGAAGCATAGTCTGTTGAAAATTAAAATAAAGAGCCGCCAGGTAAAATAATCCCTGGATTTTTTGATTTCATATAAAAATATACACATTTTATTGTTGTTTATTTTAAAAATATGCTTGTGGTATAAACAGAATATTGAATGATTGTTGGTGGAATAAATTTATTCGCCTTAGGAGGATGTCCTTACTGGGATACGAACAATCATTCAATATTCTGTTGGGACATCCTCCGGCAGTGAATAAGTATATAGCGATCCATCACCCAGGAAGTGTTGTAATTTTATAACTAGTGCACAGTGCACACCCTGGAGTGTGTTATTACGCTTATAAGCTGACACCCTGGGATCGTTCAAGAAGCTGCTTGATGAGATTCTGGGATCAATAAGCTACTAACAACCAAATGAGCTAGATGGGCCAAATGGCCTCCTCTAGTTTGCAAACTTTCTTATGTTCTTATATTCTTCTTATGGTCTTATGACTTCATGTTCATTTTATTAAAAAAAAAAAAAAAAAACAATAGATTTAAAAATGGAATGTATCCTTCCACCAGTGCAATATAGTCCCTATACGTTGTTTTTAGTTCTTTTTTTTTAATTTTTTTTTTTTTTATACACAACAATCTTCGTTAAGGCCCAATGCAACAACATACTCCGGTTATAGAAACCAAAGACTGGTTGCTGTCGGTAGTA
Source organism: Acipenser oxyrinchus oxyrinchus (assembly GCA_030684275.1). Lineage (NCBI taxonomy): Eukaryota > Metazoa > Chordata > Actinopteri > Acipenseriformes > Acipenseridae > Acipenser > Acipenser oxyrinchus. The sequence continues at coordinate 45,063,747 of CM060248.1, forward strand.
AAGACTGGGCCATTCAAAGTACTCATGCTGTAGTCGACCAGATTTCGATTTTGAAAAAAAAAAAACATCCAAGGAAATTGATTAATATTTTATATGTATACGATTCAGTGTTAGACTAATGTATTATTATGAAAATAGTTACCTAATACCTAAGTATTACATACAATTACCCATTTATACAGTTGGGTTTTTATTGGAGCAATCTAGGTAAATTACCTTGCTCAAGGGTACAGCAGCAGTGTCCTCCATCTGGGATTGAACCCACGACCCTCTGGTCAGGAGTCCAGAGCCCTTACGCACTACTCCATACTGCTGCCCCATGTGTAATGTTAATTCAAGTTTTAAGAATGTGATGAGGAAAAAAAGGTTCTGACCTGTGCAGTAGTGCAAAAATCCCTCCACTGTCTTGTGATCACAAACAACCAATCACAGCACTTAGTTTGCCCATGACATTTATTTTTTTATATATATATATATATATATATATATATATATATATATATATATATATATATATATATATATATATATATACACAGTATATATATAGATATATTTGTGACAAACCAGGGTTAGTTTGCCACTTGCAGGATCTTTTCACACTGTCTTCTTCACAAAACAAATTTCCAAAACAAAATGGAGTGTAAAACAGGGCAGTGCCTGTATATTTACCTAAACTTTAACTAAACTTTTCCCAAGTTTCTATGTATAAACTGGACGGCTAAGCCGTTTACCTGTTTCCAAACCTAACAGTATCTCAATACCTTTTATGGTTTCAGATGTGTCTAACCCCACCCCACCCCACCCCGACAGGCTTCCTTCAGGCCTTAGCCTTAACGCAGACACCAGACCAAACATTTTGACCTGCTTAAATACCTGCCTGCTAATTAAGGCAGGTGTACTTAATTAAATTATAGCCAGGTGATTCTGATCCTGGCTCACTAAAACAAAACAACAATTAAACCATTACATTGTGGCTGTGCAAAGCAGCCACAAAACCCACATTTTCACATGTATTTGACAGGGATAGGAATTAACCCCTTCCCTGCCAACCACCACCAACACCCTGTCTCTATATATATATATAGTGGACACCTCAGGAATTGTGCGAAGTCTGTATATTTGACATATATGGACACCCTGAAGGGCCTTATTGCATTTATAATCCAGGTCAAACAGTAGATTTGACAAAAAAGCAAATCAGAAGTAATTTTTAGGGCAATTTCTTTTGTTTTTTATTAAGTGTCCTTACGCCAATGAAGGGACCACAAAACTATTTATAGCTTCAACTATGAACTACACACTAAGTTAAGATGAGTAAATTGATTTAACACTAGCACCGCCGTAGCTGCTTTTAGAATGGCTTTTGCAATTCAAATTTAAATATCTCCGCGTATGTGAATATCTTGTGCATGTTCGTTCTTAAGTGTTACTAAATTTTTTAATTAAATACCCATACGGTGTTTCAGCTGCAGAATCGTAAAAATGAATAAGTTATAAGCACTTGCTTCTTCAACCGCCAGACCCACAGTTTATGCAGCACTGTTGCATTTTACAACGCAACGAAGTACGGTGTGGATATACTGGATCAAATGGCACGGCTGTATTCTGTCAAAGGTGGTACTCGCAGGTGGCCTGTGTCTGTTTTTTTATAATGTTTTGGACCTGGCTGCCATCAACGCTTTGGTTTTGTACAAGGAGTGCACCGGCAACACAATCACTCTGAAGGACATCATTTTGCAGCTAGCCCTGGAGCTACGGCAGAAACAATTCGATAAGAGATATGAAGGCCAGCTGGCAAATGCCCCTCAAACTTCAGCCAGTGCTGCACCCACTGACACACAGAATAAAAGACGATGCCAGGTTGCTAAATGCAGTAAAAACAGAACTTTTGATGTCTGCACCCGTTGTGAAAAGGCAAGTCTGTGGCAAATGCATTGGTACAGTTGAAAAGTGTGTTTTCTGTGTAGATTGTATTTATTTTTATAACTAGTCATTTATATTTTATAATTTTATATGTGCATACAGCTTTCTACACCTGTTTACACCTGCTGTGTAAAGTTTATTTTATTACAGTTTTTCATGTTTATGTATATGTGCTCTTTTTGAAAAAAAAAGAAAAAAGTTTAATTTTCAATGTAAATACGGTGTTTCTGCTCTGAAAATGTTATGTTTGATGTTGTGACAAAAATATAATGAGTTTTGTGTTGTAAATCTCCCTCCCGACCTGTGAGGGCGCTAAGCAGCGAAAGGGAAAGGCTTTGGACGGGCTGGCCTGACAGTTCTCTTCCTATAATAATTATGTCTCTGATTTTAGTAACTTTAGTGTCGGAGAGGGGTGGATAATGTCCAGAAGTGTCTGTGTGTTTTTCTGTAGCATTTACAAACCACAATGTAATGGTTTAATTGTTGTATTGATAATTTGAAGTGACAAAGTCGGGGTGAGTGAGTATAAAGACAGCATTGTATTTTTTTCTGCTTTGCTATCTTCCAGTTCATTTCATTGTTCTTCATCCAAATCGGCATGTCTACTTACTTACTACCTTTGGGATTTTTTTTGCTGGTAATTAGTCACTCAGTTTTCTAGTTACTGTACATCTGTAAACAAGATGGCTACCGTTACTTTAAATTCTGTGAGGTAGCGCAGTAATTTCGAATACGTGACAAGGCTGCAACTATCTATTTCAGAGAACCATGGTTATGATAATAACCTAACGTTCCTTTTCAAGTACGAAATGTAACCATTACTGAATGGGTCAGTATAACCAAGCCATCGTAAGGGCAAGATTGCCGAACAACTGGAATGCTACATGGCTAAGCCATGAGGCTGCCCTGTGCAATACCATTCAGAACCCCAGTAATTAGCTAGGGTGAAAACATGCAGGGAAAAACTCACCTCTATGCCTGTGTTGTAAGGGTTGACTGGGAAGCCGCCCTCAACACTAATTCCAAAATCAGGATTTTGAGGATCCACAACATTAAATCTGTAGAACCTAGTGAAGGTATGGGGAGTAGCTCACACCGTTGCTTTGCATATATCTTTGACAGATGCACCCTGGAACAAAGCCCATGAAGTTGCCATGCCCCTGGTGGAATGGGTAGTGAGCTTTTCTGGAGGGGGTAAGCTGGCTCGCTCATAGGCAGTCTTGACTGTGTCTGTAATCCATTTAGATAGCCTCTGCTTAAACAGGGCTTTACCATGGGACTTTGCCCCATAACAGACAAAAAAACTGTTCAGACTGCCTCCAACTCTGTCTTATATATTATATTATATGTCCACATATAAGCTAGTGCCCGCACAGGGCAGAGTGTATGGAGCTGTCACTCCCTGTCAGACTGGAAAGGAGGTGGATGGAAAGCCTCCAATTCCACAGACTGGTTTATGTGGAACTCCGAGCAAAAAAGCAGGATTGATACGAAGCGTGATCTTTGTCCTGGCTTCTGCAAAAATGAAGCAGGCTTTCACAATCGAAAATGCCTGCATCTCACTCACCCGCTTAGTGGACATGATTGCAAGCAAGAAAGCCGCTTTGAGCTTTGCATTAGGTCAGCTAAATGCAAAGGCTCAAATGGAGGCCAAATTAGTGCGTCAAGCACCATGTTAAGCCTCCAATGAGTAACAATATCCTCCTGGCGAAACTGAATCAACTTTGACATGGCAAGCTGAAATAGCTGCCTGATAGACCTTTTTTTCCCTCATCAAACAGGTTCTTCAATAATTGCAGTATAACTGCCATGGGACAGGTTGTGGGGTCATAACCCAGAGGCAAGCACCACGTCTGAAAGACCCCAAACTTGTATCCGTACTGGGAACGCGTGGTTGCTGGTCTGGCATTTTGCAGGGTGTCAATGACCCTATTAGAAAGCCCCAGACAGATCAAATGCAGCCGTTCAAGGGCCAGACCTAGAACTGCAGGATCGATGGATCGAAATGCCACAATATCTCCCGCACCTGGCTGAGCAGGTCGCAGCGTTTGGGCAGGTTCCACGACTGGCTGCTCAGGATCTGCATCAGAGCTGAAAACCAGAGCCTCTTGGGCCAGTAAGGAGCTACTAATAGCACCCTGGCCTGGTCCTCCCTGATTTTCTCCAGACACAGCGGGAGCATGGCGAGCGGTGGGAAGACATATAACAGTTGCCTCGGCCACTGGTGTGCCAAGGCATCTCTCACCAGCGGGTGCCTGGCTCCTGTTGTGGAGAACCAAAGGGGACAATGGGTTGATTCCTGGGAAGCAGAGATCTATCGCTGCTCTCCTGAAACCTCTGCCAAATGACGCTCACTACCTTCGGGTGAAATCCCATTCTGAGGTGGTGGGAACTCCCCTTAAGAGGAGCTCCACCGCCCAGTTTATCACGCCGGCTAGGCGTACCGCCCGCAGTGACAGGAGGTGTTCGTGTTCCATGGAGACCCTGCCAAGGGGGGTTCCATACCCCCCTTGCCCCCCTGCCATTCCACACAGCGCCCCAGCCAAGGCTGGACGCATCCGTGGGGATGACCTCCCTTGTGTTGACGCTGCCCAGTGCTACCCTTAGGAGTAGATGGGCAGATTGTGTCCACCAAGGGAGTGCCTTTAGACAGCGGCAAGACACTGTCACTAGGCAGCCCCAGTTCAACAGGGGCTGAAAAACCCTGTTGTTGAACCAGGCTTGGAGAGGGCGCATGCACAGGAGACGGAAGGGACCCCAAAGGAAGGGTGTGGGAAGCTGCCGCAATCAAGCCCAGAAGTCTCTACTGTAAGCACTCTGTTGAGCTAAAAAAAGCTTCAGACAGATGGCTATTCTCCACACTCTGTCATCCAATTGAGTTGACAGCATGGACCTGGAGTCCAATTGCACTCCCAGATAGGAGGCTGTCTGCGAAGGTGTGAGCTGGCTTTTTTTTGCACGATTCACCGACAGGCTCAACCGATGAAGGTGGCCAGTGACGAGTTCTGTGTGGGCCTCTGCCTGCGCTGGAGACAAATGAGCTAGTTGTCCAGGTAATTGAGCACTCTGATGCCTCTGAGTCTCAATGGGGCCAGAATAGCTTCCATGCACTTGAGAATCACCTTCTGAGACCCAACAGTGTTTGTTCGGGCAGGTAGCGTCCTTTGTAAAGAACGCTAGTTTAGGTGCCTACACCAGAGGAGCAATAGCAGCATCTACAGGAGGAAATTGAGCCAAGCCGAGTTTCTCTGTGTTATGCAGGCTGTACAGTCCCCATGGACCAGAGCTGTAGCTGGGTGACCCAAGGAGTGGACTTCAAAAAGAAAATCCAAGTGCAGTGGGGAGAACACCTGAGAGGGAGCAGGCTCATCCTGAAAAATGAACTGTTTCCGACAGGGAGAGATGAATTGCAGGTACTCCGACTCCGGATCGTCCACCTCTTCAGAGGCAGAGATGGACAGCATCCTCCTGCTGCCAGTCTGTGCTCACTGCTCCTTGTTGCCCCAAGGGAACAGAGGGGGCAGGTGGAGCAGTGCGCTCAAGCAGCAGCTCAGCCAGGACTGTGCCCTGATGGGAAACAGCTGCCCAGAGCTTTTCCAACTGATCAGTCCTCTGAGCTCTTGAACGGAGCAGGAGGAGGAGAAGGGGAGGGAGAGGATAATGAGGAAGACCGTGCAGATGGCTTCCTACATGGGCTCTTTTCCTGGGTGCTGCTCGCATCCAGTTCAAGACTCTTGTACTAGCCTACAGATGCCTTGACCAGACTGCACCCAGATACCTCCAGACCCTCATGTCTCCCTACACCCCCACTCGACCTCTCCGCTCCGCCTGCACTAGAAGACTGGCTCTACCTCCTCTACGCTCCCCTGCCTCCAGAGCCTGCTCCTTTTCCACCCTCGCCCCACAGTGGTGGAATGACCTTCCTACAGATGTCAGGACTGCCCAGTCCCTGACCACATTCCGGCGCCTCCTCAAGACTCACCTCTTCAGAAAGCACCTGTAGAACTCCTCTGTTCTTCCCCTGGGACACTTATCACCCTTCCTTAAATGCGCTTTACTTGCTCTTATCTGCCCCCTATTTTACTGCATTTAATCCTGTACTTCAGAGTACTGTAATCTGCCAAGTGTTTAATCTGTAGTATTTTGTATTTCATCATATCCTGATGTAACTATCACTGACACTTATCTGCTGTATTATTGAATTGTATTTTGTCACACTTGTACTTGCTTGAACCAAAGTCATTGTATTTATCTTGCTCTTAATTATACTGTGATACTTGAAATGTATTTGCTTACAATTGTAAGTTGCCCTGGATAAGGGCGTCTGCTAAGAAATAAATAATAATAATAATAATAATAATGAAAAGATACACCAGGTGGCGGAGTTGAGACGGCATTATTTCTTTTCCCCTGTTACTGGCAGTGCAGACGCACTGTTTGAGCAGAACCGATGGGAGGAATAAAAATAAACACAATGACGTCACAGATTTCAGTCATTTTTCAAGGTATTTGTCTGAGAGGGGTGGATAATGTGCAGTGTTTTTTTTGTGTTGTTCTGTAGCGTTTACAAACCGCTAAAAATACATTATTTTAAGTGACAAAGTCGGGGTGACTGAGTATAAAGACAGTGATTTATTTATTTTTTTACGATCTTCCAGTTTGTTTAATTGTTCTTCATCCAAATCGGCATGTCTACTTACTACTTTGGGATTTTTTACAGGTAATTGGTCACTCAGATTCATAGTTACAGCTGTACATCTGTAACTGTAAAAGCAAGACGGCTACCGTCCAACACTTCAAATTCTGTGAGGCAGTGCAGTGATTTAGAATATGTGACAAGGCTCCAACTGTCCGTATCCATCCATCAGAGGTGTATTTGAGTGCGAGGAAGAGAATTGGCAGGACACCGGAAGTCAAAGGATTTTTATTTATAATCAACAAAAATCTACTTCAAAAGAAGGTAAACCAAAATAATGATGTTTAAGTGCTTTCCAGACTAGACTTCAGCTTTCACAACAGTTCTTTATTGAATCAGACTTCCCAAGTAAGTATTGTTCATGGCTGAAGTAATTCAATTTAATCAGCGAAGTGCCCACTTCATTAACTTGTATTTACCTTTTCCTTTTTCAGGTTCTGTTCTAAGATGTCCAGCAGATGTCACTGTCCACCTGAATAGTGCAGAAAACCAGGTAAGCTGAGCCGTATATATAGAATTCGGACAACTGTTGGCACCAAACCGGTGTGGGCGTGCACTCTCCGCAATGTAAATCTATGAGGAAATCTGTGGTACTGAAATGTTTTATTTGTTGTAATGAGTTATTAAAATGGCATAGAGAAATTGTGCTTGGGTTAATTTTATTAAATAAAAACATTACTGATGATGAATATCTATAAATTGAGGGTTAAACCTTTGCTAACTTGATTTTATTCCTTACCCCTAGCCAGCATCACAATGTTTAAAGAATAAAAATTAAAAAATACCATCATCAATATTTATTTTATATTGTTTTTTTTAATCAATATTTTAAAGTTTCTTCTTATCTTGTCTTATGCTGATCGCTGTTATTATTTGATTGGGAGAGTCGGTACAAATAAATTCTAGTCAGTGCAGATTAGGACATGTTACTTTCAATTTAAGGGCAACTTCAAAATGCTGTCCTGTCTCAAAGTGTCCGGTAAGTAGTGGAACCAGTTGGAAAGTCTAGATGAGATGAGGCGACCTGGCAAGAAAATGGATTAACCCCATATTTTGTATTTAATATCTTTGCCTTATCTGATCGATTTTGTTCATACTGGTCTTCCTCAAAATATTTCCTGTAATTTTAAATACAATAAAAATTAAGACAAACAAATGTAATATAATCCTTAATATTAAAACCTTATTTTATTTAAAACCTAAGACAGCAAGTGCAAATCAGCATGTGTAGTAAACTGCTAAGAAATAATATTAATATATGATTAACTTGCCTCACATAGAAACGAATTGTTGGTCTGTGTCCAATTTTTCTCACTTTAGTCTCCCAAATCTTTCGTCACAGTTTTTGGCGAGGGAATCTATGTAAGCCGCACAGGAAGGCATAATAACTACCGGCATATATATATATATATATATATATATATATATATATATATATATATATATATATATATATATATATATATATAAATAACTATTTTGTTTGTTTTGTTAACTGTCAATGTAAATGAATGTACAGTACTGCAGATAGTGGTGACAACATGGCGCCTGTACCACCGATTTAGGTCACATGAAAGGGATTTACCAATCATCTGCGGCCGTTCGCCGATTTCGCCGTTTTTTCACCTGCTATAAAACCCAAGCAGGACTTTTAAAACACTGTTTCAGACTTTTGCGCTGGAATGCTCTACCACCTGTGGCATCCTGTGATAGGAGTGAGGGTCTAGGAATATATGGGGTTAAAAGATCATTTAAATAAGATGGGGCAAAGCCATTTAAAGCCTTATGTTAAAAGCAACACCTTCAAATTGATCCTAAACTGGACAGGAAGCCAATGCAACAGTGGCGACTCCAGGATTCTGGAAGAGGGGAGGCAAAGGGGTGGCAGGACAGATGGGCTTGGGGGGCGGAGGTTTTTTTTAACCCTAACCCAGCACAAACACAGGGAGAATGTCACTCACACACACACACAATATCATGAAAGAAACAAGTGGAAATTATTTGGGGAAAGAAAACACTAGCCTGGATGTTTACTTGACAAAAAAGTAGTTATATATGATACATAGCTCTTTTACTTACGGTAATGTGTACAATAAAATCTAATATCTGTGCAATAAAGTAAACTTATAAAATAGTTTCATCGTACAGATAACAGATAACCAGAACTTCTCTAAATGTACAGCTGTCTGAAGTAGAACATTATCCATCCATGCCTTTCTTTTAAATGCAATCAAGGGGCATTCCACGTTCTCAGGAATGGACAAACCACAGCTCTTTTTTAAGCTAAATCTATTTCTATGAACAATTGTTTTAAATATTATAAAGTGAATTAGCCTACATTTATTAATACAGTATTTAAGGGTTGTTAATTGTTTTTACTATTTAAACATACCCCCCGTTTCAAAACTTAGCCTGCCACTTGATGTGTATTCTAAAGTCTACACGCAAATATATTTCAGGGAGCTCAGCAAGACCAAATGACATATTTTACAAGATTGTACACTTCAACAAATCTGTTTCTACAGTGCCTTACAAAATAAGTAAAGGGGAAGGCTTGTTAAAAACTACAATATTATTTACTTGTTAATCACATTGACTGACATTAGCTATTCCATATGAAACATTAATAATTATCGTGATAATGTTACATATGAATGCTATGTAAATTTCTAAATAACAGGTCCCGTTTTATCGCCAGTACTCACTAGAAACCTGTCAGACATTAAACAAATAGTTTTCAAACTCTGCGGGCACATTCCAGCAGTTTTCCAGTTTTGAAATAGCATTCGTAAATCATATTCTTTTCATAATATTTCATAATATTTTTAACGCGTTTACTGGAATGGAAATAATAATAACCTTCATACTGGCTTAATGAAAGCATATGATTTTGAATGGAATATGTGAAGTACTGTTGTACACAAATATGAACGGAACCTACGAGTTCTAAATTCTACTCAATCCACATTACGCACCAAACTCTTCCTGTGTCATCAGCATTTTTATTATCAGAACCTTTTCCATGCATACATTCATAAGCATTAATACAAACACCACATACAGCAGCTGTTTTTTTTACAACCGTGTGTGTGTGTGCATGTGTGTGTTCTACACAAGGTTCTTTGTCAGCTCTGCGGCAAATCTTTTTTCACTGAGGTTTGACACCGACTCTGGAAATAATTACATATTTGGGTCTTGTATTTAACATGAAATTCTTCATCTCAGTTAACTTGTTAAAATGTATAACATCATGGAATAGTTTCCAACAGTGGTTCTCAATCCTGGTCCTGGGGACCACTGCCCTGCTGGTTTTTGTTCCAACCAAGCGCTCAATTACTTAATTACATTGATTCTTGAAATGTATTTTTGTTTATGAGTGTAAGTCGCCCTGGATAAGGGTGTCTGCTAAGAAATAAATAATAATAATAATAATAATAATAATAATAATAATAATAATAATAATTGAACCCTTAATTGAACTAATAATTTGCCTAATATGAGCTTTTTAATTATTTTAAACAGATGGAGATTTCAATTTAGGTATAATTGTATAAGGCACTTAAATTCTCCAACTTTTTATAAGCTACACTATTTAGAAAGTCAAATTAAGCTAATTATTAGTTCAATTAAGGGTCCAATTAAGTAATTGAGAGCTTGGTTAGAACAAAAAACAGCAGGGCAGTGGTCCCTCAGGACCAGGATTGAGAACCACTGGCTTACAAGCTCACAACACAGCGAAATAAAATAAGGAAATACATCAATTAGAAAATCCATATGTTATAAAACAGTTTTGTTTAATATTATATACACATTTCTTACTGCAGTTGGTACAAGTCGTGGGTCCAGTTTCGTTTGTTTCTCACGCAAGGCTTCACGCTTCAACCAATGCAGTCAGCACTGACAATGACTCTGAGTAGCTTTCAGATGTTCTTAGTTCTTACTCTAATTGACTGTAAAGGTAACAAGGCTAAGCATAGATTGGACAATGCTTTGTTGGGTGGGTTTTTGTCATGTACTATGCGCTTCTTTAGTGTGACATCACATCCGCGGTGATTGTTGCTAGGTGGTTCCAAACAAACAGGTGAGTCTATTGTAAAAGTAATTAGTGCGTTTTAAAACATCTGTAAAATTGTATAGTAAGACGTTGTATTTTAATATAAATCAAAGTATAGCTAGTAAACAGCATGGTGCAGTGTTTTGCAACAGACTGTGACCACCATTCAGAAAGAGAAAACTGAAAAATGTTGTCAGAACACCCTTGTCATCTGTAAGCCATATCTGTAAAACATTTAACAATTCAAGGATGGAAATAAGATGCCCATTTTATAGGAATTTGAGCCACTCCAGATTTTATGGTGACCTTTATCATTCAGATACAATTAAGCTTGTTACTAATTAATGTATCTATTCTTATTCAGGCTTCTTCTTCGCAATAGGCGCTTGTAAATCTGCTTTGCGATAACAATAACATCAATTTAACAGGTTTTCCGCTCAAGACACATTAATATTACTTTCACTCAGGGGCAACTAAAATACCTGTCCTAACCCAGTTTCCCAGGACTATTTTCAACATGAGCTTAAATGGTAACCACTTTATGGGGCACTACACCTTTAAATAAAAACACATTTAAACTTTCGCATGAAAAATGCTTTTGCTTTTTATTTAAACAAAATACATGCTAGTACAGTTACAATATTCTGAGGTAATGTGTCCATACAGAGAGCCACGAAGTGAAACTGTGTTAAAATGTATAGCAGAATAATAAATCGGTGTCAGCTATTCCACGTCTTTTTCATTAATATTATCTACAACTGTTATTATTATTATTTTTTCAATTGTTTTTTAAATCATTTTATATCAAACGATAAAGTCTGACAGTCAATTTAGCGGGAAACATTGTAAGTTTTAGCCTTCATACTGGCATTAACTTTTGCTTTCAAGACACCAAGTGTACCATCATATAAGAATGATTGAAAAAAAAAAGTGACCGCCGAAAGTGCCATGTTGTTTGGAACCAGGTAGCAACCATCTCTAAGGAAGTGAGTGTCAGTGACGAAGCACTAAAGAGCCGTATTGACTAGTAATTGAAGACATGGTATTCTGGGAGATGTACTTTTTAGAGGATATTTTAGGGGAGGCAGACAAATTTTAGGGGTGGCACCCGCCACCCCTCACCTCCCTGTGGCATCTCCACTGCAATGCAAAGATGCCAACACAGGGGTAATGTGTTATTGTCTCTTAATTCCTGTTAAAACTCAAGCAGCAGCAATGTGTACAAGTTGCAGGCGAGATATAACATGACTACGAGTACCAGAGAAAAAGACATTACAGTACAATACAGTCCTTGACAATAGACAATAGAAAGAATACTTCTCAATTTGGCAATATTTCTAAGATGAAAAAAATTAATTTTAGTAACGTTTCTAATGAGGGGCTCAAAAGAAAGACTTCTCATCTCTGCTTTACATTTAGGAGAGAAGTTGAAAGGCGAACCGCAGGTACTTCCTTGCGCTGGTTTTATAGGGATGTGGAAATTGGCGTTTTTGAAGTCCTCAGTGGTGAACCAGTCGCCTGGCCTGATTGACTGCAACAGCTGTTGCATCGTCAACATTTTGAACCGCCTTTGGCTCAGATACAGTTTGACCTGTCTGGAGTACCTGGAGAATAACCCTTCATCCAACTGGGTGGGGGGGTCTATCATGCGAATAGTCAGTTTTTGCAGCAGAGCTGCTATCTCCTGAGACACCACAGCGGCATCCTGTGGGTCTCTGACTGATGTCGCCGTGATGCCCTGAAAGGGATGGGGACCGTGCCCTGGGCCTGTGGCTGCTGCGTCGCCTGTGGCTTGGCCTGCGGCTTCCGCCCAGGGTGGCGGAACCTATTACAGCCTCCGCGGTGAGGCCCCGGGCCTGACCCGAACATCACCATTGGCAGCGGGTGCAGCCGGCTGTGCCGGTCTTTGAGGCTGCTGGGGCCTAAGGCACCAGTTTGCGTTATGTACTAGAGGTGGTTGCTTGTTAACCAGGCGAACCAGCTCTTTAATAGATTCCCGCACATGGTGTGAGAGCTGCAGCATCTATACCCTCGAATGATCGCGGTGTCCAACAGCGGTGCTTTATCCCCATCAGGCACACATGCCTGAAAGCCAAAGCTGCCTGCGGGTGGCTACCAGCGTAGCCAGGTTTCTGCCTACAGCCTGTCCATTGAGTTTGGACACACAGAGCAGGTTTTTGTTCACCTGGCGCAGCTCATCCAGCTGTTGTGGTGAGGGCCTGCATGGGACCTGATCGAGGTGTCTGTTCTTTACCCTCAGTGGGTGGAGAATGCTGGGTAGCTGTAAGACGGGGATCCAAGCTTAGGGTTTCCTCATCTGTTTCTCCTAAACTCACTCTCAGTAACAGATATGATGTTTTAGTGCTCACGGTTGGTGATTCTATTATCAGAAATGTCGGCACAGCTTTCAGGGATAGCACATCTGTTGAATGTTTTCCTGGGGATAGTGTTCTTGACATCTCTGCACAGATGGAAAATTTAGCTGGGAACCATAAACAGACATCCACTGTTATTGTTCATGTGGGTACGAATCATATGAGACTCAGAGAATCTGAGACACTTAAGAAACACTTTAAATCACTTGGTAGGAATACCGTAATTTCAGGCCCTCTACTTGTCATTAGGAGGGGGTGTGAACTTTTCAGCAGACTATATTCCTTAGTTGGCGGCAAAGTGGTGTGCCTCAGAGAATCTGGGTTTCATAGATAAGTGGTGTGCCTCAGAGAATCTGGGTTTCATAGATAAGTGGTGTGCCTCAGAGAATCTGGGTTTCATAGATAAGTGGTGTGCCTCAGAGAATCTGGGTTTCATAGATAAGTGGTGTGCCTCAGAGAATCTGGGTTTCATAGATAAGTGGGTCAGTTTCTGGGAAAGACCATTGTGTATTGGTTGTATTTGAGTCGTGACGTCGGGCAACCAAAGTATAATCAATGCACAACGTCTTTTTGACGACGTTGAGGCAGCATCTGTCTTAGACGTCATTTTTTTTTAAAAATTTAGTCGTTGCCAATTAGTTTTTATTATTTTCTCCCCAATTTGAAATGCCCAATTATTTTTAGGCTCAGCTCACCGCTACCACCCCTGCGCTGACTCGGGAGGGGCGAAGATGAACACATGCTGTTCTCCGAAGCGTGTGCCGTCAGCCGACCGCTTCTTTACACTCTGCAAACTCACCGTGCAGCCGCCTCAGAGCTACAGCGTCGGAGGACAACGCAGCTCTAGGCAGTTCACAGGCAAGCCCGCAGGCGCCCAGCCAGACTACAGGGGTCGCTGGTGCGTGGTGAGCCAAGGACACCCTGGCCGACCTAACCCTCCCTCCCCCCGGATGACGCTCAGCCAATTGAGCGCCGCCCCTGGTACCTCCCGTCCACGGTTGGCTGTGGAATAGCCTGATTAGATGTCATTTTAAGGTTATTTTAGGTTGTGGTATGGCTGGTTAAGAAAATGTCCTGTTAGGCCAGTTTTTTTTTAACCCTTTTTGTGTTAAAAATAATAATAAAAAAAAAAATAATAATAATAATAATAATAATAATTATAATAATAATAATAATCATCATCAATCCATGGTTGTATTTAACAGCACAGATTATATATGTATTTGATAATATAGAAGTGAATTAAATTAAATTATATATTTTTTTAAAAAAGGAAGCTTCCAATTATAAAGTACAAAATATGCATGAGAGCAAGAGTATAAGTCAACAAGATGCTCGAGCGAAATCGAAGGCGGCGGCGGCGACTTGGTGAGAGACAGCCATGTTACAACATCAATGTTAAATCGACAAACAACGAGAGTCACGCAGAAACATTTCAAGGTAAGGAAATTTCAAGGTAAAGAAATTTAATTGAGAAATATAGCCATAACTTATTTAAGTTTAGAGTGTTAAATGAGGACAATTAATTGCTGTTTATCAATTAATTGCAATTATCTTTTGTCAAGTGTGTAAGTATAAATGCACACATTTATCACCGTTCATTGCTGTATTCCCCCACCCCCTACGACAGAGGAAGCGGGTATTGCTACTATTTATCCAAAAGTCTTAGACCAGGGAACTGTTTGGTGAAAGGTGTTTCCACAGCAATTCTCTTTTTGATAAGGACAATTTTAAATGTTAAATATTTTCAAAATATTGTATATTTTATATATCTATTAATCCCTACTATTAAATTAAGCCCAAACCTGTCAGAAGCATGGAGGCCTATTTCTTATTGTTCATTATTATTATTATTATTAAGGCGTCTGTTTCAGAATATATATTACTGTTAGTGTCTGATCTTGCGCAGCTGTCTCGCTCAGAAGCCGCTCAAACTGTGTCTATACTCAAAGAGTTGAACACACACAGGTATACTTAACTTGGAAACTGCTTGTAAATGTTAGATTATTTAAGTTTACAGTGTTAAATGAGGACAGTTAGATTTAATGTTTTGCCACAATGCACAGTTTTAACCTATTAATTTATTGTTTTCTTTCTGATATTTGTCCTTGCAGATAGTGTGAAGAAAACCCAGAAAGGCACAGAACTGGACGAGCTCTGTCTAAAGTGGTGAGAGAGAGAGAGACGACAGCCCAATGATGAAATAATAATAATAATGATCATGTATTTTTTTATTCTTATTAAACTTCATTAGTCTACCACCAGTGTCCATTGTTTTATTTATTTATTTATTTATTCACTTATTCATTACATAAATCTTAAAAATCCTACACAAAGTGTGGGTAATATAATTTATGCTTAATACATATGAGCCAAATTTTAAAGATACATTCTTTCTAATTGTATTTTATGTGTCTGGTCAACATTATTATTATTATTTGTTTATTTAGCAGACACCTTTATCCAAGGCGACTTACAGGGACTAGGGTGGGTGAACTATGCATCAGCTGCAGAGTCACTTACAACTACGCCTCACCCAAAAGACAGAGCACAAGGAGGTTAAGTGACTTGCTTAGGGTCACACAATGTGTCAGTGGCTGAGGTGGGATTTGAACCGGAGACCTCCTGGTTACAAGCCCTTTTCTTTAACCACTGGACCACACAGCCTGGTGTACTTATTGTGATATAAAAAAATCAGTTTACAAACTGGTTATAGGTTAGGAATCTAAATTAATAATAATAATAATAATAATAATAATAATAATAATAATAATAATAATAATAATATTTCTTAGGTCATATTCTGAGATAATCACAACGTTATGATTCTGACATCATTATAACGTTCACATTGCAACGTTGATAAAACGTTGTGGTTCAGAGGTCTTGCTAGTATATTTCATAGACTATAACTGTAAACAAAAAATTGAGGAGGAGTACTCTTCATTTGAATCTTAATTTTTATTAGTAAATAGTCAACTTCCTGTTCTTATTGTAATTTTCTATCGCCCTCCCAAACCTAAGCAATCCTTTCTGTCTGAATTTGCAGCACTCCTGTCTATATTATCTGCTAATTATGACAGGATTTTACTGCTTGGGGATTTCAATCTGCATATTGATAATGAATCTGATACAACGCCTATGGAATTTTTAAGCTTTTGGATTCCCTTGATTTTATTCAGCATGTTTTAGATTTGGTCATCTCTCGAGGGCTAGATGTTCATATTTCTTCCATTATAGATCTTAGTAGATCATTTTTGCACTTTATTTGAGGCTATTTTTCCCTTACCGAGAAAGAGTGTGGTACGTACTGTTAAGAAACGCATTCTTAATTCCTCAACTGTTAAAAAGTTCTCAGAAATAGTAGGTTTATCACCAGTCATTTCATCTATTGATGAGTTAGTTGATAGATATAACTGCCACTTAGCAACTACTCTTGAGACTGTGGCTCCAGTTAGAACCAGAATGGCTTTTTTAGAGCGTATTGCCCCTTGGATTAACAATGCCATCTGCCATTTTCAATGCCATTTTCAAATGAAAAGAGACTGTCGCAAGGCAGAACATAAATTTAGAGCTACAAAATTACAAATCCATTATGATATTTTGAAACAATTTTTACTGAAATACAACAAAGCCTTGAGGTCAGCAAGATGCACTTTTTCTGATCATATTGAGGTAAACAAAATAACTCTACTAGTTAATCCCTCATATTCCCTTGTAATTGATACAGAGGCCTCAGTTACTAAGTGTGAAGAATTTATGAAGTATTTTCAAACAAAAACAGTGAATATTAGAGATCAAATTTCACGGCATGACTCTGATTCAAACATGCCAGTTAGACTGGTTGAATCAGTGATGGACTTGTTTTCTTTGATCAGCATACAACAGCTAAATACGATAGTAATGTAGATGAAATCTGCTACTTGCTCTTTGGATCCTATACCAACTAGATTTCTGAAGGACGTGTTTAGTGACTTGTGCAATGATGTTCTACCTATAATTAATAGTTTTCTGTCAACAGGGATATGTCCAGCTGCTTTTAAAACTGCCCGTTGAAATCTCTACTTAACAAAAAATCTAATTTAGATAGTTAAATTCTGAGTAATTATAGACCTATTTCAAACCTTCCTTTTTTAGATAAGGTTCTTGAAAAGGTAGTATTGAAAAAAACAATAAATAGCTTCCTCGATAGTAATACTATTTTGGAGAAGTTTCAGTCAGGGTTTCGTTCAAATCATAGCACAGAGCCTGCTCTGGTTAGGTTTACAAATGATCTACTTATGTGTGCAGATTCAAATGCTATATCTATTTTAGTCCTTTTAGACCTGAGTTCTGCATTCGATACTGTGGATCATGCAATTTTAATTAACCCTTTAGATATCAGAAAAAAATATTTCACTACAGATTCTGATTGCTGGTCTCAAAAGTAACAATTGACTTTTTTATTTTTTTACTGGACCTTGTAATTCTTTTTTTTTTTAAATAACAAAACTCTGATTGGAATTCTTTTTTTTTTTTTTAAACCAAATTCCAACTGTGACTGATAGCTAAATATTTAAGCGATGTATTGAAGACCTTGCTCAGTTGGCTATTATTTACACTACAACATGGAAGGATCACAATTATTTCTCCTGGTGGTACTCCACAAAGCACTGTTGCTTGTTATTCAAACACAGGAACAGCTTTCCATCACTACACTTGGAGCACCTCCAGCAGGACACACCCTTTGGGCACCAGTTACAACGACTGCGCTGGTCACCAAAGACTGACCACAGTTGTCATAGCGTACATCAGGTGTCGACGTGGGATTCATGATTCTGGTGGCGCTTCTTTTCTGGCTTTCCCAGCTTTGGTGAAGTCAACCCTGGCTGGAGCTTTATTGACCGATTTCAGTGTCTGGGCAACTGATAGTCGAAACATTTTAAGTGGTAGTGGCTTCTCCTTCAGAAGACCACAGTCTCTCTTGTAAAAACGGACTACATAAACTAGCAACTATTCTATTATATATATATATATATATATATATATATATATATATATATATATATATATATATATATACATACTGTGTATATATATACATACTGTGTATATATATATATATATATACATACTGTGTATATATATATATATATATATATACTGTATATATATAACAAAACTGACTACATAAAAATGTACTTGGAACAAGGTATGATGGTGTTATGGTATCAGTGTGGACGTACAATGGTATTGTATAATGTATGTATGTATCCTATACCATCAATGTACAATGACCTATTATGGTACTATAATGCAGTACAACCATAATAATACAATGGTATATAGATACCATGGTATAGCGTTGCAATTTGATATTGTAGCGGCCAGTGCGCTGGCGTAGTTCAAGCAGAGGCAACAGACAGGATTCTTAACAACGGTTGCTATTTATTAAGCTGCCCCTGCAGCACTTCTGCACATGCGCTGACAATAGCACTAAGTGCTAGAACCAGGCAGTGACAGAGACACACACACAGAAACGAGAGGGGAAGGCCACCCCTGAACGGAGACATCCAGCTGGGGGTGGCCACGGCAACACTGGGAAACACACGGTAGGGGGGACACGGGGATACTGTCTACAGAAGATATAAGTAAAACTGTAAAATGTGACATACACATACAACTA
This sequence comes from Acipenser oxyrinchus oxyrinchus, assembly GCA_030684275.1. NCBI lineage: Eukaryota > Metazoa > Chordata > Actinopteri > Acipenseriformes > Acipenseridae > Acipenser > Acipenser oxyrinchus. The sequence continues at coordinate 45,082,463 of CM060248.1, forward strand.
CCACCTTTTTACAGTATACAGTGTTGTTTTTCTATTTGATATGCTACTATGCTTTGTCTGTGTATTTTCTATAACTCAATGTAAAGGCAAGCTTGTAGAAAGTTACTGATAAGGAAACACATTCCTTATTTGGGTATGATCTATGGAGATTGTCAGTCTGGTAAACTTTTGTATCAATGTCTGTGTCTTTTGTAGCAATATATCTTATTAGCAATATGTGTGCTTCAAATGCATGAATTGTAAGTATGTGTATCTTAGAAACTTAGAAGTGACCAAGAGAGAGAAGGTATGGGAGGATACCAAATTCGACTGGAGAAAAGTTATAAAAAGAAAGAATTGCTGAAGAGTGATGTAACCACAGGTTAGGAATAAAAAGGCAGATTAGAGCTATTTATAAGATATGAAGAAGAATAGAAAAGACTGTGACTATCTCTGAAATTAGTAGCTATGTGCATTTATTACCTTTATCGCATTCCATGCTGTCAATGAAGTTTAATAAAACGTTACTATTAAACTGACTAATTGTTGTATTCTATGTTAATCCATCACAAAGACTCACACCAGTGAGCCACTTAACAAACTCCATTATATCCTGTTGCAGTGATATAAATCCCTATAGACAGGCATCTCAAAGCGCTTTCATGTTGTATAAGTTATGTTATATTTTAGTTTTATGCTATTTTTATAACTAGTTATTTATGTTTTATAATTTTATATTTGCATACAGATTTCTACACCTGTTTACACAGAAGTTTATTAACTAAAAATATATATAATATTTATAAATATATATATATGAAAAGGCGCTAGCAAGAATTTTAATATTGACTCACGAAGAGTCAATCTGCAAGGGAGAGATCGTGAACTTAGCCGCAACAAGGTACTGAATCCCGGGGAAAGGACGGGGAGAGCCGCCGGCTTCGTGCAGAACCTAAAGCTAAGAAGAATTATTGCTTAAAAAGCTAAATTATTTCCAAATATTAAATGAGAGAGAAAAAGTGAATTAAATCAAGTTATCGCCGTAGTTATGACTTAAAGTCAAGGCTCATTCCTTCATTGGGCAAAGGCTGAAAGAGAAAGTGGCGCTGAGCTTTATGTGTTACTTGTATTTATCTCCTGGGAGCGGAGACAACATCTGACAGATACAGGGCTCTTAAAGGAGCAGCTTTGATATAAGTGCCCAGGTAATTCGGGCTATCAGAGATTATATCCCATTTGGTAATGGTTACATTTCGTACTTGAAAGGGAATAGTTTTTAAGCCATACACTCAATCAGTGCAGTTTTCTTGTATCACATGGTTTTATTTCATTTAGGGAGTGTTTTTTTTTAAATAAAAAATGTACAACATATGGTAAGCCAGACACCAAGTTCAATGCCATTCCTTCATGCACTTGATGTGTTTAATGACAGTTTCTCGGTTCTCAGCTACGCTTGATTGGAAGTCAGTTTTTTTTTTGTGTGCCTGCTCCAGTGAGATGGCCTCGGTTATAAAACCAAATATGTCACAGATGTTTTTAACACTGAATATATAATGTGGTTTAAAGGTGTCATTGGCAGCCTACACTCTTGAGGCACAGTCTAGTCTGTTTCAGTAAAATTATTGTTTTTACAGCTGTAGAAGTGAAACAGATATCTGTCACTGCTCCAACATATATAGAAAATTCATTAAACGTGCTCAGCTGTTTAAGTGATAAAGCAATTGCACTTGTTGTAACAAAAGTACTTTAACATTATTAATTATGTGGTCTATTACTGTAATGTGTTTAGTTAACCAGTGCAAAACCTACACCTCCAAAAGAACTTTTTTTAGCAAAAGATTACAATTTGCCGCTTTCATTTAGGTGTTCTATGATAAGTTACCATGCTGTGATAGTAGCACTATTATGGCTGAAAATAAAATCACTTCACCCGGCCCTTTTTTATTTTCACATGAGTTTACAACAACGTCTAAGTGCCTTGCCAGTGGGAGTCATTTTATGGTAAGGACTATGCTAATATTTCAGATGTCTCACATCATAAGAACTGTATTATGAATTAAACATTGTGAACAGGTGGCTTTGCAGGGGCGACATTAGACCAGAAACACAGACTCAAAACACTTTATTAAACAAAACAAACAGTTTAAACAAAACAAAACACTCAGAAAACAAATGGCACGGGGGCCAAAGTAAAACAGAACATCTTCTAGAACGAGTACCTACAAGGTCTCACAGTTGGTAGCAATCGTCTTTCTTGTACTCACAGTATTATTTCACCTTCCTCCTCTTAGCTCTCTCCCCTGACAAAGGATCTCTCCTGGCTTTTATAGTTTGTGGCTGGAGCCCAATTAATCAATAATTAACAATTACTCAATTAAGGCTCCAGCCACATTCACATATAACTCATATTAATAAAAGGAACAAATACATATATACATAAAAAAAGGAAACTCATTTATTGATAGCATGGAAAACCACATTATTCAACCACAGGGCATAAAAGGGATGGTCCATATTGGATAAATAAACTCAACTTCGGTAAAAGAAACTGAAATGAGTTAACTACATTTGTAAACGTGAAACAAAGTGGCAGTATTGAAAGAGTTAAGCTCTTATATTGAAGAATGCAAAATAAGGGAGAAGAAATAACTGTTTTATTGAGAGTTTGCAATGATCTTCATATAGCTACAGATTTGGTATTCTTTAAAACCTTGTTTTAGATCCTTCTGCAGCATTTGATAGCGCTGATCATGAGATGTTGTTAAACCATCTGCAGTCTCATGTCGGCCTTTCTGTGGAGGTTCTAGATTGGTTTGTTTCCTATTGATCTCACCATTGCCAATTTATTTCACTGGGCAGCTACACCTCTGAAATAGATGCTGAACAGTTTGGTGTTACTCTGGGCCCTGCTGTGAGCCCTTTGTTGTTCAGTTTGTATATGCTACCTCTTGGGGACTGTGGAAGGGTGGTGGGCAATTCACTGACACACACACGAGACAGAGGTTTTATTTGAAAACACCGCACTGGTGCCCAGTTTTATTATTTTAGATGTTTTTTTTTTCTTTTAGCCCGCAGAGGGCGCTGTTGTCGTGGCCTGAGTACTGGCAACGGTACACAGGACCACAGGAATACCAATTCCTGTGAGTTAAAAGCTGGCGCACTCACAGGTGGTCAAAATAATAATGAAAACAAAAGGCGAAATGAAAAGGGAAAATAAAACACAGTAATAAAACTACAAAACAAAAGTGCTGCTTACGCGAGTGCCCCAGCCGGTCAGTACGGGCCTCCAACCTACACTCAGCTATTTATTTCTATACACTGGGGTGGCTACACACGTCCCATCGGGTACATAATTATTTCTTTTACTTTTTAGTTTCTTTTAAGGCAGGCTGTCTCACTCAGCCATGCTTGCCTGCTCTTTCTTTACACTGACGTCTTTCTCCAGCGTCACTGGGTATCCTCTCTCCGGCCACCCGAATGCACAACCAGGCACAGTTCTTATGGGCCGCTCAATCCCCCAAGGCCCGCCTCTCAGCCACTCAGAGAGAGGGAAAGCCAACACACCCTCTTCCCCACCACTATGTGTCATCACCATGACTGACAGGCGGATCTTACGAGGCTGCTGCCCTCTTCCTGCAGAACCACGCATACGCCAGATAGTCAGCACAGATCTCCCGTTACAAGGACACTATTAAGAAATACAATCTTGTTGTTTTTATTATTATTATTATTATTATTATTTGTTTATTTAGCAGACGCCTTTACCCAAGGCGACTTACAGAGACTAGGATGTGTGAGCTATGCATCAGCTGCACTCACTTACAACTACGCCTCACCCGAAAGACGGGGCACAAGGAGGTTAAGTGACTTGCTCAGGGTCACACAATGAGTCAGTGGCTGAGGTGGGATTTGAACCGGGGACCTCCTGGTTACAAGCCCTTTTCTTTAACCACTGGACCACACAGCCTCTTGCCTTTCATTTTTATGCTGAAGATACACAAATCTATGCATCATTTCCATGCCGTAAATAGGCCCTTCATGGATTAGGGGCATCCTATCTCCAAGAACTACTAACGCTGTATATTCATATTCGTTTCTTGAGATCAGAAAATGCAGAACTCTTATTTGTACCAAACAATTGTCTTAAATCAGCTTTTTTCTGTTGTGCACCTCGTTTGTGGAACTGTATTCAGGTTGACATTAGGGAGGTTGAAAAATTGGATTATTTTAAGTCTGAACTGAAAACATACTTTTTCATACCTTTTTAAATGTGCTTTTTTATAACTAGTTGTAGCTGGAGTGTATTGTACATATGAGCTGTCTTGTTTTGTTTTTAACATTGTACAGAACTCTGGAATGCCATGGCATGAAGGGCACTATATAAAAATACATTTTTACTGTATTGTACTAATTGGGATTCTTACGAACCATCTCCAACATCTGATTTGTAGACCCCGATTAGCACTAATCTTAAACCACCTTCGCTTGATCAGGGCCTGTGAAACCAGGCATTAAAATTATGATGAGGATTTGGAGTGATCACTAGACTCCCAAAATACACCAATGGTTGTTCCAGATAAAAAGAAAAACATTTGTAAAATACTGTTGAACACAAGATATGCTAGTAAGATACATATCCTCTCAACATATTATATTAACATTAATCATGATAAAAATAGGTTACCACAAACTACAGTCACAGCATGAACTGCAAATCATAACAAATGTCAATGTCTAATACAGAGAAGTGCTTCCAAAAGAAATTGCTATCCAATCATGTGTGAGTACCAGTCCATACAAAGCTCACATCAAGTTTCATCAAAATTTCTCAAATTAAAAATATAGGTGTGTAAGGTGCCTGTCTCAAATCCTGTCCAAAACATAATCATTATCACTGTAATCCCAAGATGCTTGACTGAGTTTATCAGCCTAATTAATAGGGCTGCACCGAATCCAGGATTCGGTTTCGGATTTGGCCCGAATACCTACTTTTTGAGCAGGGTGAACCGAATCCGAATTCTATATCCGCCCAGACACACATCCATTTTAATATATCCCTCCAATGTGTGCGGTTCTTCTTTAAATAAAAGACATGAGTCCAGTATTGAACGTAACTGTCGTATTTAATAACAAGAACACGTTTGATGAACTCTGTCACAGCTCTCAACTCACTATTACTGGTGGCGCACGCACTAAACACGTCATGCAACTGCTGAATGCAAACATCCCCATATGCAACAGCACAGTCACATCACACTTTTCATGGAATAAAGTTATGCAGTAAACCTGTAATATATAGTAACTGCAAACTGTTGTAGACTTTTGTGTTTTGTTGCTTTGTCTGAGATGTGTTCTAGAGATCATATTGAGAGAAAAAAAATAAATAATCGGTGCACAGAAATATATATTTTTTGTAACGTTACAACTGTCAGATGTGCAAGACGTTGTTGAACAATATGCTTTAGTAAATTAAATTACGTTATTGTAATGTGCCAATACAAGTTGATTTATTTGGGAACTGCTGCGTTTTATTAAAATGTTTTTTTAAAACTATTTCATAGCCTATTTGATATGTGTTGCACACACAGTGCATTTAAATCAACGTGGGTTTTATTTCGCAAGGAGATTCAGGTCACTCATCAAGGTATTTTTTTCCTCATAGCTCTCAGATAGGGTTGTCAACAGGCCCAGAACCTCGGGACACTTTAAGGCAGGTCAGGTTTTTTAACTGGCCGAATCCCAAAAAATTGGATTTGGTGCATCCCTAATTTAAATGAAGGAGAGCATTCTAGCACTGCTTCAGTCAACGAGATCTGTCAGAGCAGGATGAAATGACTGACAGTGAAACTATAGTAGCCACTGAGTTGACTGACAGCGACCGCTAGCCATTCAGAGCGGAACAGAGATGGGCCAGACAGCAAGTATTAAAACTACACAAACTAGAGATGATTTCTAAATTAGCTTTACCGAGTGGCTTTACTGACATTTATCATATATACATTTATTTCAGTCAAACTCATATTTTTTGGGAATTCGACATCTAACAAGCTTTACCAATTAAAATCGAAAAGTAGCAAGCCTATGTATAAGTCAATGATTTATAAATTTAAATAAATTTAACATTATAAATGTATGTGTGTGCAATTTTATTTTTTTAACCGGACACCACGTTATTTCGGACAACCTGTCTGTCTCCCGACATGTCCAGTTTAGCCAGGGATGACTGTAAATTATGTTGATACCTTTTCAATGCTTTTCTCATTGTTATTGTATTTATTTGTTTTCAATGCACCCTGCTTTACAAAGGACTAAAATGTTTTCTAGATAAATAAGAGTGACAAACAGTAACTTCTTTATACATTGCAACATAAAAACTCATTTAGCCAAAGTAACACATTCATGGTACTTTTAATATTTTAAACGGAAATGTCTTGACCATCATCTGCTGTGTTGCCAAAACATTCTTCTTCAACAGATGTTTATTGCCGATGACAGATGATAATTACCTATTTTTTTGGCTATTGACTTTATAATGCAGCTTAATTACTGTGTAATGGTTTCAATCAATTAATATATATATATATATATATATATATATATATATATATATATATATATATATATATATATATATATATATATATATTATTAAAATATATATATATATATATATATATATATATATATATATATATATATATATATATATATATATATATATATATATATACAGTGCCTTGCAAAAGTATTCAGACCCTGACCAATTCTCTCATATTACTGAATTACAAATGGTACATTGAAATTTCATTCTGTTTGATATTTTATTTTAAAACACTGAAACTCTAAATCAATTATTGTAAGGTGACATTGGTTTTATGTTGGGAAATATTTTTAAGAAAATAAAAAACTGAAATATCTTGCTTGCATAAGTATTCAACCCCACACATTAATATTTGGTAGAGCCACCTTTCGCTGCAATAACAGCTTTAAGTCTTTTGGGGTAAGTATGTACCAGCTTTGCACACAGTGTCAGAGTGATTTTGGCCCATTCTTCTTGGCAGATTTGCTCCAGGTTGTTCAGGTTGGTTGGACGACGCTTGTGGACAGCAATTTTCAAATAGTGCCACAGATTCTCAATGGGATTGAGATCAGGACTTTGACTGGGCCACTGTAGGACATTCACCTTTTTGTTCTTGAGCCACTCCAATGTTACTTTGGCCTTGTGCTTGGGATCATTGTCCTGCTGAAAGGTGAATTTCCTCCCAAGCTTCAGTTTTTTAGCGGAATGAAGCAGGTTCTCTTGCAGTATTTCCCTGTATTTTGCTCCATCCATTCTTCCTTCAATTTTAACAAGATGCCCAGTCCCTGCTGATGAGAAGCATCCCCACTGCATGATGCTGCCACCACCATACTTCACTGTAGGGATGGTGTGTCTTGAGGCATGGGCAGTGTTAGGTTTGCAGTGTAGCGCTTTGAGTTTTGGCCAAAAAGCTCTATCTTGGTCTCATCTGACCATAAAACCTTTTCCCACATCGCAGCTGGGTCACTCTCATGCTTTCTGGCAAACTCCAGACGTGCTTTCAGATGGTACTTTTTGAGTAACAGCTTCTTTCTTGCCACCCTCCCATAGAGGCCAGTGTTATGCAGAGCGCTTGATATGGTTGACTGGTGCACCATTACTCCATTCCCAGCCACTGAACTCTGTAGCTCCTTCAAAGTGATTGTTGGCCTCTCTGTGGCTTCTCTCACAAGTCTCCTTGTTTGAGTGCCGAGTTTTGAGGGACGGCCTTTTCTTGGCAGTGCCTGGGTGGTGTGATGCAGCTTCCACTTCCTGATTATTGATCCAACAGTGCTCACTGGGATATCCAAACACTTGGATATTATTTTGTACCTTCCCTAATCTATGCATTTGTATTACTTTATCTCTAACTTCTGTAGAATGCTCTTTGGTCTTCATTTTCCTTCAGATTCACAGCCTGACCAATGATCCTTCAACAGTGGGGTTTTTATCCAGAAAATGTGACAGCAACTTTAATGGTTCACAGGTGGAGGCCAATGGTAAGGTAATTGTGTCCTCGTTAGGGCAATTTCTTTCATGGGTGTAAACTAGGAGCTTCCTCAGCACAGGGGTTGAATACTTATGCAAGCAAGATATTTCAGTTTTTTAATTTTCTTAAAAATATTTCCCAACATAATACCAATGTCACCTTACAATAATTGATTTTGAGTTTCAGTGTTTTAAAATAAAATATCAAACAGAACGAAATTTCAATGTACCATTTGCAATTCAGTAATATGAGAGAATTGGTCAGGGGTCTGAATAGTTTTGCAAGGCACTGTATATATATATATATATATATATATATATATATATATATATATATATATATATATATATATATATATATATATATATAATTAGTTTTATTACATTTTTAGAGACTTTAAATGTAAATGTGCCAATACTTTTGTCATGAACAAATATTAGAAATGACTTACTGTATGTGCTTTTGTTTTTTCATAAAGATTGTTGCTAAACTACAAGAAATTGTGTTTTTTGGCCTTTGTCGTATTAATTTGTGGCTTATGTTCACTAAATACTTGTATTTAACATGTTTTCTTTGATTATCCTATATCAAGTATACTTTTATCTACGACTGTATTGCTTCTGTCACCACTACAATACAAACCATAAGGATGACCTCTTGTGACACTTAGTTGTGACGCCTACCAATGCAAACAGCTACAGTTTATAAGTCACTCTTCATGGAGGGAACGCAGTACAAAATTCAAGGAAGCAATTGATTTCAATATTTATTTTAAATGTACATTTGAAGAGGGGATGGTTAAGGATACCATGATACTATATTAGGAAAAGGGACAAAAAAATACCCAATACCTGCTGTAGAGAAGTGTATGTATAAGTGTGGCAGAGTGTTCTGTCTCTTTGTATATATTTGTTTATTATTATTATTATTGTTGTTATAATTTATGTATTATTTGTATCTGCCATGTTATTGTTTATTTTAAAATTCCTCGTGAGTATGTGTGACTGTCAGCTACTGATTATTTAACTGGCTGGCAGTCACGCATCCTTATTAAACTCGTGCAGACTATGGCCCCGGGGTAATAGGGTAATTAATATCTAGTTAACCCCTTTGCCTGAATATAAAAGATTTGCAGCTTTGCTGAACAAAGAGAGTAGAGAGAGGTAAAATAGAGGTAAAAATAACAATTGCTAAGCGTGCTGAAATCCTAAAAATCTTGAATAGCACAGCTGAAAAGCTCCCCAAGGGTGATTATTACTTACATCATTTAACATTGAAATTAACAGCACCGTCTCTGTTTCAGTATTTGTTCTTAATGGGAATGTCAACTGTGCAACATTAAGCATTGGTCCAGGCTATGACTTAAACAAGATTTCAGTATCTACTGTGAAAGGAACAGCAACATATTGCCCATCCATAGCAATAGCCACAGCATATTGTATACATCTGTAACTTCAACCAGACAAACATATACTTGCCAACACGTGGAAACTGTTCAGCGGGACGCCTGTCTCCGGGGCGGTCATACGCATCACACACATGGGAGGAGTCATAAGCAAAAAACACTCATTATCATATAATAGACATACCCTCCCCAACTCAACACGACACGACCATCATGACAGTAAAAACAGACATAATGAAACCGCTCGAAGAGCACAGTGTGAGGTTTTCACTAACTCTACTGTGCAGAATATATATATTTTTTTCTATGGGTAAATATTGGGACTTTCGTCCTATGCATTGGGATGCGGGACATTTGCTAGGAAATTTATTCAGAATCTAAACAACATGGTGCAAGAAGTAAACCTTAACACCTCAAAGGAACACATTTTGGCAAACCAGATAACGACTCAGGCTTCCTAGCCTCTCAAAGGTCCTAGATATAATTAAATGGAAAATATATGGAAATTAAAAGAGTTCAAAGAAAATAAATAATAAGGAAAGAAAGTCCACATAAATTAATAAAACATTGACACTAAATAAAGATCCTAAATCAAACAAATCAGTAATAAATAAGATAACATTAAGAATAACTAAATGTAACTAAATTAAAGCTCTGATCCATCTGCATTGAACACTGATGCATTTTATACCAAAAGAAAGGTACGTTTTATAGGAACAGATACATAAGACAAAATATAAACTAGGAGGAATGTGGCAATTTTTTTTCCTTAAAAAGCTATAAGCACTGATTTTAAGAAAATCATTCTGAAATTCATATTGACACAGAGGAGACAGTGATTATCACCCTTCACTTTAAGTGTCAACTCTGATATGACCAGCCAATCAAACTTCCTCTAGCCTTCTTTGTTCCAAAGTCCCATAAAACAAGAGTTTTAGCAACACAAATGTGTCTTCAAAAATGGCTGCAAAGCATGCTCTTATTGCACCACATCTTCAAAATGGCTTCTAAGCTGTTTAGTTTTACTATGGCCTTGAAACTGCTCCATGGTGGAAGAAGTCCATACTGCTTTACCTAAGAAGTTGCTAACTATACAAAGGAAACTTCATGCAAGCATTACAAAAGGTTAATGTTTATCATGGTTACCTAAAAAAGAGGTGAGCCAGGAAATGCGTGTAGGTAATTAGATAGCAAATATCTTACTGTGTAAATGTTAGTTTAAAGGCTGCTCATGAAATAATTAAGATACTTATTTTGTTAATCGGATTGCATCCAGTACATGTAATTTTGATAGCTTATGGTATTTATTGTGAAGTCACTTTTAAGATCATTTTAAGATCAAGTCTCATATGTTAAAAATGACTTCACAATAAATCCCATATATATATATATATATATATATATATATATATATATATATATATATATATATATCAGACTTCGAGTCCTCAAACCCTGACTCCGAGTCATCAGGGTCCAAGTCTGAGGCACTATAATTCGAGTCCAAGTCCGAGTCACGAGTCCTTAAAACAAACTCAAATCAATTTTCATTAAACTAGTGGTAGTAGTGGGGTTTACCTAACGGATGTTGTCTGATATCATCCCTTAGTTAAAACGCACAAATAAAACAAAATAACAATACAAAAAAAATGATTTTGATTCATTTTTTCTACCTAGATTATTCTATTTGCCTTTTTTAACTTGTCTGTCACTATCTTCTTTTCTTTTGGAATTAGAATTAGACTACTGTTTGATGCATTTACGAGATTGTGCTTCAGTTCATTTGATTTCAGATAATGTATTTTTTATCTTTTCTCTTTTATACAAAAACATATTATATTTATGTATTCACTTTTGTGTAAGTTCATAATGGAATAAAAAAAATGAAGTTCACACAGACAGATTTCTAGGTTGACGCTGCACAGCGTATTGTTAATGTGTTTTTTCTGCATCCATAATAAATTATTTTCATTTTGGTACATTAAGTGGTATTAACTTATTCCGTTGTTCTTTTTTTGCTATCAGTAGGTCCTTCTGTCATATCATAGATCAGATATATCTGCTTGTTTGACGGCAGACAATTTTCGATTTGAGAATTTAGTGCCTAGTTTTACACTGAATTTGCCAGGTAAATTCATTGATGTTGCTTGCAAACAGTGACAGCATGTGCTGTAAACGAGATTAGAAGCAGAGCACAGACTTTCTGATGTGAATTAAGAAGCTCTAAAAGCATGATTATAACTAATATGATTATTCTTTTTTCATTCATTTTTGTTTTCAGTAAACTCAAAATTATTAAGGTGAGCAATGTTCTATTGTTTTCAGTGCAAACAAATAAATTATATTGCAGAGATTCAAGGAGCTCAGCAAAATCAATTTTTTTTGTATTTTTCGTATTTTTCAATAATGCAGTTTTAGAAATGTATTTCTTCAGTGCTTAAAAAAACTTAGAACACAGTTTAATGTAGTAAAGTGAAAGGCTTGATAAAAGCAAAAAAAAACCCCAAAAGTAATGACTTAAGCTAAGGTTTACAATTTTAGAAAAGCAAACTATGAAGGTATGAAACAGAGACTAACATAAGTAGATTGGAGTAAAATAGAGAAAACATCCACAGAAAAAGGATGGCTGTTTTTTAAAAATGTAGTACTAGAGGCGCAAAACAATTACATCCCAAAAGTAGACAAATGTAAATCTAAAACAAAATGGCCAAAATGGTTTAATAGATCAATTAAAAAAAAATATTCCGCGAAAAAAGGCACTTTTCAGAGCGTTTAAAAGGGACCAAAAACAAAGTACACAGAAAGAGTACTTGGAACTGCAAACACAAGTCAAAAAGGAAGTTAGAAAGGCCAAGAGAGAGATAGAAATCAATATTGCTAAGGCAGCTAAAACCAATTCCAAAATGTTTTCCCAATATTATAACAGAAAGAGAACATTCAAAGAGGAGGTTAAATGTCTAAGAGACACAAATGGCAAAATCATAGATGAAGAAAAAACCGCTAACCAAGATCATGCAACAGTCTCTTGACAGACTGGAAAATTGCAAATGTAATACCGATCCACAAAAAGGGAGACAAAACCGAACCAGGTAACTACAGACCAATAAGCCTGACATCTATTATATGTAAACTTATGGAAACGATAATAAGATCTAAAATGGAAAATTAACTATATGGTAATATTATCCTGGGAGACTGTCAGCATGGTTTTAGGAAAGGGAGATCGTGTCTAACTAACCTGCTTGACTTTTTTGATGATGCGACATTGACAATGGATAATTGCAAAGCATACAACATGGTTTATTTAGATTTCCAGAAACCTTTTGACCAAGTCCCGCATAAAAGATTCATTCTCAAATTGAACACAGTAGGGATTCAAGGAAATGCATGCACATGGATTAGGGAGTGGTTAACATGTAGAAAACAGAAAGTACTGATTAGAGGAGAAACCTCAAAATGGAGCGAGGTAACCAGGCAAAAAGAAACAGGGAAAATAAAACACAGTAATGAAAACTACAAAATAAATGTGCTGCACTTCGCAGCGTGATCTTCCCCAGTCGCCGCTACTCGTACGACCCGGGCCTCCGTCCTACTCTATGCGGTTTCCTCCGCTAATTCAAAACAATATCGGGGTCTGCCCAAGGATTCCCCCCTTTCTCTATCTCTTTAGTTTCTTTCGGCTCTGTACTCCTGTCCATCTGTGGTCTTGCCGAGCAGCGAGACCGCTTGCTCGTTGTTCAGGTCTAAAAGGGCAGATCTGAGGAAACAGAAGAGTATTAACTTATAGGATCAGCAATCCCACTAAAACCCGCCCTCCAGCCACTCAGAGAGGAAAAGCGCACACCCTCTTCCCCACCTCTCTGTGTCACCGCCATGACTGGCAGGCAGATCCCACGGGACTGCCGCCCCCTTCCTGCAGCATCGTGCATGCGTCAGACGGCCAATCCAGATCTCTCCCTGTTACACCCACATAAAAGATTAATTCTCAAACTGAACACAGTAGGGATTCAAGGAAATGCATGCACATGGATTAGGGAGTGGTTAACATGTAGAAAACAGAAAGTACTGATTAGAGGAGAAACCTCAAAATGGAGCGAGGTAACCAGTGGTGTACCACAGGGATCAGTATTAGGTCCTCTGCTATTCCTAATCTACATTAATGATTTAGATTCTGGTATAGTAAGCAAACTTGTTAATTTGCAGATGACACAAAAATAGGAGGAGTGGCAAACTGTTGAGGCAGTTCATTCAAAATGATCTAGACAGCATTCAGAACTGGGCAGACACATGGCAAATGACATTTAATAGAGAAAAGTGTAAAGTATTGCATGCAGGCAAAAAAAATGTGCATTATAAATATCATAAGGGAGATACTGAAATTGAAGAAGGGAACTATGAAAAAGACCTAGGAGCTTATGTTGACTCAGAAATGTCTTCATCTAGACAATGCGGGGAAGCTATAAAAAAGGCCAACAAGATGCTCGGATATATTGTGAGAAGTGTTGAATTTAAATCAAGGGAAGTAATGTTAAAACTTTACAATGCATTAGTAAGACCTCACCTAGAATATTGTGTTCAGTTCTGGTCACCTCGTTACACAAAGGATATTGCTGCTCTAGAAAGAGTGCAAAGAAGAGCAACCAAAATTATCCCGGGTTCAAAAGGCATGTCGTATGCAGACAGGCTAAAATAATTGAATCTATTCAGTCTTGAACAAAGAAGACTACGCGGCGATCTGATTCAAACATTCAAAATCCTAAAAGGTATAGACAATGTCGACCCAGGGGACTTCTTTGACCTAAAAAAAGAAACAAGGACCAGGGGTCACAAATGGAGATTAGATAAAGGGGCATTCAGAACAGAAAATAGGAGGCACTTTTTTACACAGAGAATTGTGAGGGTCTGGAACCAGCTCCCCAGTAATGTTGTTGAAGCTGACACCCTTGGATCCTTCAAGAAGTAGCTTGATGAGATTCTGGGATCAATAAGCTACTAACAACCAAACGAGCAAGATGGGTCGAATGGCCTCCTCTCGTTTGTAAAGTTTCTTTTGTTATTAATTACTTACTTGTTTAGCATGCTGACATTGTTTATTCCTTATAAAACTTAATGCAAAAGAGGAAGAAAAACTTGGTCTGCGATGGTTGCAGTTGGATTTGTGTGGGCGTGTGTTTAAGCTACAATTTAACTCGCTTCCAATTTCTTATTCTTGCTGTGATTGGCTGCAAAGACAACAGGGCTAACCAGTGATTGGATAATGTTTTGTTGGGTGGGTTTTTATCGTGCACAGTTTCCTAGTGACTGTAATATTACTTGTGAATAAAAAATAAAAAAGAACTCGTCGTTAATATAAGTGAATGTTGAGACCGAGTCACACAAGGTCGAGTCGAATCCAATCTTTGCAGCCGTGACTCAAGTACGAGTCGAATCACGAAAAATGCGACTTCGAGTCCGAGTCCTACAAGTTTGATATATATATATATATATATATATATATATATATATATATATATATATATATATATATATATATATATATATGTATATATAACCTCAGGCCGGCACTTGAATCAAGGGGGAATTAATAGCCTTCTATTTTGTTACATCATGTCAATCTTATGTTATTTCCAGAGGATAACATCACAAAGTATTTATATATTGTAATGAATACTAATTGTTAAATTCCTTAATTTAAATATAATTAGAATATAGATATAATTAGAATATAAATTAGAATATATATATATATATATATATATATATATATATGTAGCTAAATACCTTATCCCTCTATACACCTTAATATAACTGTATGTGAATCATCGAGGCACTGAGAAAGACACCTTGTTTGTGCATTTGACTGAAGGTTCTTTAGGTTTATACGTAATGTAACTCAATAAGAGTCCAAGGAAAACCAGGGGAGTTTTTATTTCCAAAGACCCAGACTACAGAGAAGGAGACTTTTCAGTCTGGTTTACAGTGCATCACAGTGTGGAAAACTTGAATATATAGTCCTTATATATTGTAATACTAAAAGTTTTCACCAGCTTTCACTAGATCCCTCACAGACTTGTGCTTAAGAATGTCCTAACCAAACCTCCTCACAGCAGGCAACCTACAAATATAATCTGCATCCACGGTTTGCCACTGGGGAATCCATCTGGTGGATAATCAATATAAACAAACTAGCTTTAAATATCGACATTTTTAGGATTGAGAGATCTTTTTTTAAACTATATGAACATAATTTAAATCTTTTATTTAACATCATGTAATCAAAGAAACTACAAAATGATATCGCAAAAGTCTACCGGAAGCCATAACAGTAGTACAGTATTTCATGTTAGATTTTGAAATGTCATATGTTCAATTTTTTTCAGTTTTTTGTTAAGTACATGGAAAACTACAAGCGACATGTAATTCAATATGTTAACGTAACATTATTCCGCAGGTTTCATTCAACTTTATGCTGCAAAATGTGTTAATCCTATAGGGTGATGCAACACTTTGGCCATAGCAGTAGCTCAGCTACCTGCTTACTCTGGCCAAATTAACCTGAGGTTGAAGATGTTTAGGTAATACCAACACACAGTAAACAGAATGCAATTAGGCTGAACATAAATGTGACAGACACAGAGAAAATGATCTGTTCACGTACCTTTCAACAGGATAAAGCTTATTTTTTATCCTTTTTGTCCTTCTGTCATCACCATTCAGTCTTCTATAACTGAACTTCAAACCTGGTGGGGTAGGAAGAAAACAGAAATATGAAATCAGTTTGGCAGGAATCTCTCGCATTCACTGGAGGTGACACATGACTAGTGATCTATAAATATTGCCCATACCAACACCTGCTTAGTACTGCACTAAGCTGGGTTGGTCCCGTAATAATAACAGCCCCGTTCCTAAACACCCACACGTAACACAAAAACAAGTCCACAGTGAGTGCGATAGTGCTCATTGTGTAAATACAGTTATTATTCATGAAACAATAGTGAAGTGTTGTCCGGGTAAGTGCTGGCCTTTGGCAGCTCCGGATCGTGTTCAGCCATCTAATAACAACAACAAAGTGATTCCTTAGACATGAGAAAACAAACAAACAAACAAAACACTGACGATTACAATACAAGGTCTCCTTCCGGTTCAGCTTTAACCATACAAAGGAACAGATCACTTCACTACGCCCCCTTTTGTACCCTTGGTTAACTAGTGCAACCGCTCCTCCGGGTAGATGATTTAGTGTATCGTAGTTCCACCCCCTTTCTAGATGACTTCCTTTTAACCCTGGGAATGAATTGTCTGGCCATCCAGTCCAGGGCACTCTGTTCCCTTTACACAGCGCCCTCACAGGTCAGGAGGGTGATTTATCACCAAGAACCATTCTGTCTCTGTCACAGCATAATATTCAGACAACCCAAGTCTCTCGGAACTTCCGGGAGTCTCCTTGATCTGCATAACACCCTCCGTCCTCCCGAAAATGAAAAACCTCCCGCAAGTACGGCTAAATGCACTGTCCCTTTGCTGTGTTTGTATCAAACAGATTAGGTACGAAAGCCACACTGATAGCTTTGCTAAACAAAGTACATGTTGATTGGTTGGTTGGTGGGTAGGTACAAGGTAGTTCAAGTTGGTTGGTCAGTAACCTGTCCTTCAAACATATAAGGTAATCACGACAATAGCAACAGTTTTGAAGGCGGGACATTAATTGCAGTTGTACACAGTGGCATCAAAGGACACATCTACATTGTTTAAAAAATACAAAAAAAGAAAATATTTAACACAGTTCTCATCAGATTATACAAAGGCATTCCCCTGTATTATTTCTGTAAAAAACAAGACCTGTTATGCCAGGTGCACAGTGTGCAATTCAGATTTCTCTATCGCCCATGGCGGGATAAACAATTGTAGGAGACCATGTAGATGCAAGTATCTTGTAATACTAATAGTGTCCCACGTTTTTAATAGCGCAGTTGTTGGTTTCAACGAGTTTAACTCAAATATCGTATGGAAGGCCATCCAGGTAAAAACGCATTATTTAGTACATGTTTCAAATATTTAGTACACGTTCTCATTTTAGTAATTTAATAATAAACGAATCATGGTTGTAGCAACAGTTTCTAAGTATTCTGTAAATATTTCGTCTGATAGTTAAAAAGTACAATGCTTATGGGGCTGTCAGGGCTTGTTTTCAAAAGATATCAGCATGGACATTGTATACAAACCAATGGAATACCTTGTGTGTGTGTGTGTCTGATATATTTCTGCCAGCTTCAAATACTCCAATTACACTTATATATAACAAAATAACACAGAAATACCTTCCTTGAAGCAGACTTTTTTATAACTAGGCCAGATGTTTTACATACAGGGGTATCTTAGAAGTACACTAAAAATGTGAGCAAGGAATGAAAAAATGAAGCGCTGATTCACAAGGGTTCTTCAAGAAATGGCTTGATGAGGTTCTTGCTTGGATCACTAAACAACAAAATGAGCAAGATGGGCCAAATGGACCTCCTCTTGTTTGTTTCTTATGTTCTTAAAAAGTCACATACAACATAATACCTCCACGAATCTGTACTGTTCAAATCCTTTAGAAAGTAAAAAAATTAAACACAGAGTATAATGCTAAACTAGGCTAGCCTGATTGATTCATGTACACTGTAAAACTTTTTTTTTTAAATGGACACAGTAATGTGTTACATTAGGGAATACACACAAACATTATATTCCTCAATTTTTAACATTATGCCTTCATTTTACAAAATTATAGTGTTAGATATTTCAAAAATCACCACTTCCAAATAATATAATAAAATTAGTTCAGTGGATAAAAAAAAAATAAAAAATGTATTTCAGCACGGAGAATCCGCTATGAATGAATGGCAATGAATGAATGATGATGATTGCAATTGCAGATGATTTATAAACTGTGATGGGTGCTCAGGGCCCAAGTGAAAGATAAATTTGGCCAGAGGCCTCGTCCGTGGGTGCCCGACGGCTACCTGCGCGAGGCCGGCTGGAAAAACATGAACAGTTACATGTATCCCAGTGCTGCCAAACCATGAATGGAGAATAATAATAAATAATTAACACACTCCACGGTGGCGTCCTGCCACCTATCCCCCAAATACTGAATTTAATGAAAATCAGCAGCTGAGACACGGCCCGTCCCCCAGAGCATGACTGCCACAGAACTAAATAGGAACCGCTCAGCAGTCAGGTAAGGAAAAAATAACCTACTCACATATTTTTTATTTTTTAGGGAAACCTCAGGGAATCCGTGGCTGAGGCAGCCCTTCCTCCAGGCTCTAAGTGGTCAACTCCCGTTTCGGCCTCCCAGAGCTTGACTGAGCAGCCGAAACAAAAAGAAGTGACATGAAAGAATATTTGCTGATGATGTATTGGTTAGGGGCGGATTCTCCTTTGCAGAAAAGCAACCAAGTTTACAATTCTGGCAAAGAACTGCTTTACTAAAAATGCTGCTAACATACGCAATTCAATAATGAAATAATAATAAATTCTAAAGTTAAGCATTATATTTAATGCTACATTTCTAAAACAGATGGGCTACTAATGTAGATGCCTTCCTCTTACGTGCTATTAGAACAGAATTCTGTTTAAACGGATTCAAGCCAAATATCTCCAGCAAAACAACGCCCCAGTGCACCTTAAATAAGAACATAAGCCATTTTACTTGTAAGAGGAGGCCATTCGGCCCATCATGCTTGTTTGGTTGTGAAAAGTCTTGCAGGGAAAGTAAATTAGATGAAAGACAACCACTCTGGCTACTTTAATAAACTAAGTGCTTTTTATTGCTTTCATGCTGAACCTGTAGCTGTCTGCATTGGTAGCTTTATAGATCCCGTGCTTTCCTCTGCAGGTGAAGCGTCACATTGATCCTGTTATCTGAAGGGAAACTGATATGCTGGCAGTGAAATCTGTATTCATCCTGGTCTTTCCACCGCTCATGCATACAATTCAAAACACAGGAGTTTCACAGCTATCACATTACATGTACATAAAATACGGTTTATAACAAAATCCAAAGAATATAAAAACATCGCTAACATTTTTGACTTGCAGTAGAATTTTAATGACACATGTCAGCAAATTATATTTTTGACGAAATAAACAAGCATCAATGATCAGCTTCTAGCGCATTCCTGTTTTATTTGTTATCTTTGCTGTGCCTTTTTTATAAGTTACATGTACTGGGATTCATTTACTTAAAATAAAAGAATGGAAGAAACTACAGTAAAAGAAAAAAAGTAAACTTTGGCAAAGAGATCGGGATGACGATCTGAAAGATGTTTCAATAAATTGGTGGCATTTCCTCCTTTGTTTTTCAGTTCTTTAAAACACTTTCAACATTTTGGCTGTCCGCCTTCATCCAGATTGCCGTTGTCATCTGGCTGAAATCCAAAACAGTTCTTCTCTCTCCGGCATTCGCCATGACTGCTGAAGTAATTTAATTTTCCAAGAGCGCGCAGGGTAGTTGGTCACTTCCACTAAGCGGAAATGAGTAAGCTTTGTTCTATTGTTTTTAAAGTATACAAGTAGGTTTTGTTTTAAAAGCTCAAAAAAAAACAAAAAAAACACGGTATCGAAAAATCGCAATACTTTGATATTTTTATTTTAACCCGATATTAGGTATCGTAGGATTTTAGTATCATGATATACCATAGGTATCAATATACCATGGAACACTAGTCCAAGACTATACTAAAAAAGCTGAAACACCCAATGATAAAAATGTATACTTGTTTCTTAAATAGCATTACTCTGGAGGTTACCAGGAGGTTCCTGGTTCAAATCCCGGCTCAGCCACTGAATTACTGTGTGACCCTGACCAAATCACTTAACCTTGTGCTCCGTCCTTCGGATGAGACTTAAAACTGAAGTCCGATTGCAAGTGACTGTACGGCAATAGTTGCTGATGCCTAGTTCACTCTGTAGTCTCTGTAAGTCGCTTTGGATAAACGCGCCTGCTAAATGACAAATTAATAATAATATACCACAAAAGCTTATGAAATGGCACTGGCAACACCAGATTTTTGATAACAAAAATAAATAAATAAACATCCCAGGCAGTGTCCTAACAGCACAAACAAGTTAAACAACACCTTTAAAAAGATTATGTTTTTAATGCTGGTAGATTTGGATTAAGAAATGATAAGTCTTGAATTTCCAATGCAGCAAAACATTTACCTTTTTTAAAAAAAATAACCCAAATTACACAGCAAATGTTGGAGTACAAAAATTGCTCTGGAAGGGCCACAATAATTTCCTGTTTCACAAAAATAGATACTAATCTCCAAACAGGAACATTTGTCCCTAGAAAAAACATGCAGTTATTATGTAAATGCAAGATATTTTCTTGAAATCAATCAACCAAATCAATTTATTTTTATATGTCGCCTTTCATGGCAAGCCATCCCAAAGCGCTTTACAAAACAAGCAAAAAATGAAACTATAATATCAAACATTACCTCAATTAAAAATACTAACAACAAAAATATAAAATGTCTATTTTCCATACGCTTGGAAAAAAAACAGTAGGTCTTTAGGACTTAATTCCTCCAGAGTGTCAGAGTTTCTGACAACTGGAGGCATGGAATTCTAGCGGGAGGGAGCACAAGTAGAAAAACCAGCCTCCCAGAGTGACATACCTAAATAAAGGAATGGTCAGCAACTTAAAACTTGAAGAGCCTGGTTGACGTCTAGGAATATAGGGATGCAGCAATTTAGATGTAGGCCCTATTCCCCCGAACAGCCTCATAAGTCAAGAGTAAGATCTTAAATATAATACAAAACTGGATTGGCAGCCAGTGCAAATTTTCAAAAAAACAGGCGTAATATGCTCAGTCATTTTTTGTACCAGTCAATATTTGTGCAACTGCATTTTGGACCCGTTGTAACTGGTTCACCAGGTGAGAAGGCAGCCCAATCAACAATGCACTACAGTAATCAATACGTGATGTTACAAAAGCTTGGATCAAAATCTCAGCATCCTTCTGTAAAAAGTATGTGCAAATTCTAGCAATGTTTCATAGGTGGTAGAAAGAAGACTGACAAAAACATGAGCCTCAAAACTAAGACCAGAATCTAAGACTACTCCCAGATTCCTGGCTGAAGTGGACACAGCAATGACACAACCAAAAGCGAGACGTTTGGGAATTAAAATTGTGATGGAAGAGAAGAGACTGGAATGGGAGTCGAAAGATACCCTTGTTAAGCATCATTATAATATAGCTATAGCTGTTTATTACTTTTGGGGAACATATGACTTGTTTGCTTGTATATTTTGTATTAGTATGCTAATTCTTTGTTTTATTTCAATTGGTGCAAACTTTGCACTGGAGCAAATGCTGTTTTGGTTTTGAATGAATCTGCTTTGCTTAGTGTTTTAATCCTGAGAAAACTCAAACTTGTTTTGTATGCTGGAGCCCTGCTTCAGTGCAATGGGATTGAAATTCAATTACTGTTTTTTTGTTTTTTTGTTTTTTTTTAATGGGTAGATTCCTCTATGTGCAATTTATGACAGCCCCACAATAGTAGGACAGTGTATATATATATATATATATATATATATATATATATATATATATATATATATATATATATATATATATATATAAATATATTATTTTATTTTTAGCAGATGCCCTTAGCCAGGGCGACTTACAATTGTTACAAGATATCACATTATACACATTCTTTCACATTATACAAATATCACATTATTCTTATATATATATATATATATATATATATATATATATATATATATATATATATATATATATACAGTACCAGTCAAAAGTTTGAATACACTTGCTAGAAACTAGGTTTTTTTCATAATTGACAATGTTTTACGTCGTATACGTTTCTGTAAATACTTGAAAATGAAAACACATGTTACAATATACAAAACAAAACATAAGGAGTATCAAAGCAATGTTCAAGAAAATTGAAAATTGAAAATTGTCTCTAAATCTTGAAATCACCCGACATGTCTTCCCAGCTCTTCTGCAGCAATTCCCAGAGATGTAGGGCACTTGTGGGTAGCTTTGCGTTGACTCTTCTGTCCAGTTCGTCCCATACAAGTTCTATGGGATTGAGGTCTGGAGACTGGGCAGGCCAGGTCATTAGATTGAGTTGTCCTTCACTTTCCTTCTTCGCCAGATAGTTCTTGCACAACTTTGAGGTGTGTTTCGGGTCATTGTCTTGCTGAAGAATGAAGGACTGCCCAACTAGCCGTAATCCTGATGGAATGGCATGCCTCTGAAGTATGCTATGATAGCCATGCTGGTTGAGCTTGCCATGGACTTGGCAAAGATCACCAACTCTGTCACCAGCAAAGCAACCCCAGACCATGACACTGCCTCCTCCATGCTTGACAGTGGGAACCACACATGCAGAACTCACCCTCTCTGCGTCTTACAAATACTCGGCGGTTGGACCCAAATATTTCAAATTTTGACTCATCTGTCCATAAGACCGACTTCCACTCCTCAAACGCCCAGTTTCTCTGTTTTTTGGCCCAGGCAAGTCTCTTCCTCTTATTCTGCACTCTTAACAATGGTTTCTTTGCAGCAATCCTTCCAGTTAGGCCAGCTTCACGCAATCTCCTCTGAACAGTTGATGTTGAAACATCTGTACTTCTAGTAGCATTTAGCTGAGCTTGTATTTCAGGTGCAGTTAATCGCCGGTTTCGCAGACTTGAATGAACTTGTTCTCTGATTCTGAGGTCACCCTTGGCCTGCCTGACCTTGTTCGGTCCTCATGAGTGCCGGTTTCTTCAAGTCGTTTGATGGTCTTGGCCACAGCAGTTACAGACACTTGCAAAGTTCTTGCGATTTGTCTTAAAGATTGACCTTCATTTCTTAAAGTAATTACAGACTGTCTTTTTTTTTTTGCTTAACTGAGCGTATTTTGCCATTTTCTGCACCCTTACATTCAGGAATGACAAACCTGTGCCTATGCTACCTATATTTATAGTAATCATGGACCCTTATCTGTTAACAATAATTGGTGACAAAAGTTTAATTAGGTAACATGCTAGTTAACTCGGAGAACATCTAACAAAGACACTTTTATACTTAGGCCAGTGTTCTAACACCGTGTTATACACATTTCAGACTTTTAACTGACTTGATTTACATTTTCATTTAAAAATAAAATTTTTGAATGCAATTCACTTATGATTATCAGCTTATATAAGAACACGTATCATATAATGAAATATTAAGTGTTTATAGACAAGTTTATACAGTTAAAAGCATAGATAATCATGAAAAACCTGGTTTCAAGCAGGTGTACTCAAACTTTGACTGGTACTGTATATATATATATATATATATATATATATATATATATATATATATATATATATATATATATATATACATACAATTACTCGTTTATACAGTTGGGTTTTTTTTACTGGAGCAATCTAGGTAAAGTACCTTGCTCAAGGGTACAGCAGCAGTGTCCCCCACCTGGGATTGAACCCACAACCCTCCGGTCAAGGACTACGTTACTGTTACTGCCGCTAATGAGAAATTATGGTAACTAAATTATTTTTCTGTGCGAGGTCTGTTTGTTAAAATTATGTTTAAAAAATATCAGATAATGTTTAATAAAAATATGTAATTAGTTAAAGATGATGTATACTATACTTATTATTGATATCCATCTCTTTGAGTTGTTTTATTAATGTATATCTGTAATAAAATGACATTTGTGAAAAGTAAAACAAAATAAAATGACATTTGTGAAAAATAAAACAAAAAATTATAAAAAATAAAAATAAACAGGGCTTCTGATTATCTGTGTTTTACTCCGACCTTTCTACTCACCTTTAAAAATAAAATTGATATTTGTTAAGCCTAGGACACACATGAGCGGCGCGGCACCACTTGCGGGGAGCAAAGCAGGACGGAGCGCGGCCATACCGCTTTGCTTGGTGGACACACACCAACTTTGTGAAGCGGCGATAAAAAAAAAAAAGACAGCCCACCACCTCGCAGCACTGTACAACAACCCAAAAAATGTACATCATTCTTGAACATTTACTGCTTGAACCCAGAGTGAACGACCATGTCCATCTCCAGAAATTTTTATCACAATCTAACATTATAACTTCCCATATCAGAACACCACTCAGAAATATTTGCCATTTATTTACCTAAGGATATGTATGGAAAATATGATATTTATTTTGGGATACAAGCCTTTTTCTACAAAGAAACAGCTATTATATATCCAGCACTGCACTTAACAAGGCTGGACTGTGGTACTGTATCTGTAGTTATACGTTGTATAGGAGCTGCTATTATTAAGGAAAAAAGAGATACTGGTTAATTACTTGACGTGTATATCTGACAAATGATACAGAATGTCAAGTAACTGGATTAATGCGTGATGTAAGTGGTTAGTATTTGTTTTGGATCATTCAATAGACCCATAACCAACATCCTTGAAATTCTTATTTTTATAATGAAATAGCTTGGGATGCTGAGAAACTTCAGCTATCAGTAGCTCCTCCATGTTGATGGATATTCGAGTTCATCAAGACATGACGTATCCCACACCATGGACCTGATTGGCTAGACCCAGATTTGCCGCTGCGAGAAAATGTTTGAGCTAAAATTCTGCTGCTGCGACACTTTTCCGCAACGTAATTTTTTCGTCAATGTGTGTTCATTCTAATTGAAATAAAAGGTGAGCGATAAGTGCAGCATTTTGTCGCTCCCTGCGCCGCTCATGTGTATCCTAGGCTTTAAGCCATTTGTATATCTCAATCACAACTGAGAAACGTGTTAATAGTCAGATTGATTTATTTTATTTTATTATTATTTTTTTTCCTGTGAAACAACTAAATGGGCTTTTAAATCATAAGACTTATTTTTTCATTTAAAAGCAGAAGTGGCTCATCTTTATTAATGTAAATACAGTCGCAATCTCGTTTCTACATTATTAAAAATTAAGGCTTGGACGATTTTAAAATCCCATTCAGTTGTTTCACAGAAATAACCTATAAATTAAAACAATGTTACTATTAACACATTTCTCAGTTGGGATTGAGAAACACGTATGGTTTAACAGGTATCAACTGAATTCTTACAGGAGAGTAGAAAAGTTGGGGCAAAACACTGAAAAGCAGAAGCCCTAGGTATAAAACAAAATGTTTTTTACAGAAAATATGAAAATACAACAAAAATTAGAATGTTTAGGCTATATACCGGTATCAAATAACTAAAAAGATGTGTAATATACCTTTTAATTCTGGTTTTCAATGCTGACATCAGGAATGTGCTGAATTTTCATCTGGATTCTTTTTTTTTATTTTTTATATATATATATTAAGTATGCCCAATTATTTTACCCCTGATTTTCTCCTCAATTTGGAATGTCCAATCATTTTTCCCCTAATTGCAGCAATTCCCCACACAGCTCAGGAGAATGTATGACTCACCCTGCACACCACACGGCTGTGCTTTTGCCAGGTGTGCCACTCGGGGACCCCCCTATTTGTCTGCACGCAGTTAAAGTTAAAAGCAAAAGTCAGTTAGGTTGGTACACTGTGACTGCAGCGTTCTATTGGATGCTTTGTAGTGAATTGTGATGTATAGCTAACAGAATCAGTGAGTCATTAAAGAGATAATAATAATAATAATAATAATAATAATAATAATAATAATAATAATAATAATAATAATAATAATAATAATGTGAAATATGAATTATGCCAAACAGGTAAATAGCATATTTTTCTATACAGTGTGTCAATAGCATATTTTTCATGGACAGCCGGATGTCAATAGCAATTTTTTATAGTGAGTCGAGTGGCAGTATTTTTTTTCTTCTATTAACACTTACATTTCAATAGTCATTCCGATTAAGATATGCTTTAGCATGTCTTCAAATCCTTGCAGGCAAATACAGAGTACAGCAATCTTCGCATAAAGCTACACACTGTTTATACTGTCCATTTTGTTATCACATTTGAAACTGAGTACACTACCATCAATATTTATGGAAAGGGCTTATAAATTTCTATGATATGTTGATGTGTTGTATAATTTAAAATACAAGCTCATTGAATTTCACAATTAGAATACACATATGGGTTATAAGATCGTACTTTTTTATTTCACATAGCTGTTCTGAAATACTTTTTTTTCTAACACTGTTGGTAAAATAATTAAATAAAGCATTACAAAAAAATCCCTGCAAGGTCATCCAATGCATTAGATTTTATATTTAGATTGGTTATGTAACCAAAACACTATTATTTGTAATCATTTAATATTAACGAAACCATTATATTTAAATGTAGTGTATTAAACTGTTTAACTGTATTAAACTTTCTTCTTAAATACTTTAACAGGCCTGTCATGTGAACGTTTTTTTTAATTTATTCAGGTTTGCAAAACAATGTAATAACAATCAGTCACATCTACACAGTTGTATCTTGGTTCATAAGGATATAATCAAACTTTAAAGAAAGTTAAATAAACGTTGACTTAAATGTGAAATATAGCTGATGCATTGTTACCTTTTTTTAAAATATGCCTCACAATCATTTTTATAAATAGCAATTACTATGTAGCTTTTCACATTTGGAAACTTTAAGAATACATCAAGCTTTTAAAAATCATCGCAAACTGTGTTGCTACAGTAAACACACCTCAACAAAATGAAGAACTGTTATTAGTCTTCTCATGTCCCACAATCCACTGCATAAGAAAGGCTTAACTGATCCAAAGAAATGTCTTTGATAAACCAGAAAACAGGATAATCTGCTTTTAAACACCATCAATGGGCTCAACAATGTGCTTAAATTCAGTACGTTTTTTTTTTCTGCAGAGAAAATTCTCTATTGGCCAGTTTATTTCACTGCGAATTGTTTATTGACCTTTGCAATGCAAGTTTTTTTGTTTATAATGTATATTCACAAGTTGTTTTGCTACATAATGCATACAAATCCAGAAAGCATGTGCATGTGTAGCATTTCAACTCTATTAACTATAAACCTCCAGAAAAATATACTTAATATATATTTACTTTTGCTGCATATGCCCCAATACTGGATAGATGCATGAAACTGTACCAATCTGGTTTAGTTACCCAAAACATATTGTGATAATAAACAATAACGGATGGGTGTAAGGTTTATTAGTCTTGAAATGCTTCACCCTTCCTTACCTTTTGTTGGCTTTCACCTCCAGCAATATTAAACATTGACTCTAATCCCTGACAAGTTAGGCTTGACATAGTACAGTCCACCCAGAACACAACACTAGACTTACATGCCAAGCAGACCTTGATTTGTACAATGGGTATGTATTCTTACGAAAGGTAATTAAAGAATAATGTACATATCAGTCAAATTGAGGGATAATTTGGATGATTACAAAATGGGCTGGTGGAATTTCTTGTTCAACACCAGCTTTCTTTAAATTCTACCTTCAATTCTACCTTTTAATATTTTGGGATTTGTTTAATTGATATATTTCTTCAATAGTCATCTACTTTAGAACAACCCTACTGCAAAGCATTTCAAGTCCACTGTGAAACCATAGCATTCCATCAGAGTATCTTAAATCAGATCCATTTTGCGCAATTCAGATTCATATGGTTCTCTCATTCCTCCAGTGAATGCAGGTTGCTCATACAGTCTGCCAAATAAATGTAATATATGAGTCAGCAGAGGTACAGCACCAACAAACTATACAACAAAAAACCTTATACAGTGGAAACAATATGTTTATTTTATGATATTTATAAAATAATCCAGTTATTCGCTTCCTGGCAGAGAAATGGGTCAACATCTTGGGTGGAGTAACCTACACTGTACAGTTTGTTGCCAAAGGCTCACGGTTTATTTTTAAGCAGAAAAACATCTGCTCAGCTGAATGAAGTGTCCTACCAATTGGCAGAGCAACAAAGTGGTTATTCAGGCAGTCAGTAAGTTGGCAGGTTGACATATTTGTTGGCCGTATGGCTACACTATTTTTCAAGTGGACAGTAGGACCATGCAGGAGGCTGTGTGGTCCAGTGGTTAAAGAAAAGGGCTTGTAACCAGGAGGTCCCTGGTTCAAATCCCACCTCAGCCACTGACTCATGGTGTGACCCTAAGCAAGTCACTTAACCTCCTTGTGCTCCGTCTTTCAGGTGAGATGTAGTTGTAAGTGACTCTGCAGCTGATGCATAGTTCACACACCCTAGTCTCTGTAAGTTGCCTTGGATAAAGGCGTCTGCTAAATAAACAAATAATAATAATAATCATTTTGATCGTTTGCGTTTTTTTAATTGAATGTACTCCACCTGTCTGGCAGATATGGGGCTGTGCGTTCATAACTTTTCCTAAATATACTCAGCATCAAAAGAAACTTATCACTTATATTTGAGCATCAAAAGAAACGTATCACTTATATTTGGATAAAATTCACTAGATGTGATCAAAAAATGACAAACTCTGTTTTAGAGCAGGTGCGGTTAACAATTGACTTCACAAAGATGCTGCAAAATGATCTGTCGATCTTGGGCAGGTGTTGTGACTCTTGGTTTCCCAGTTCGTGGCCTGTCATTGACAGAGTGTATCTGGTTATACCGTCTCGCCAGGTTTGAAATTGCTGGCTGTGAGCACCCAAGACGGCAACCACAGTACGCTGCCCTAGTCCAGCCTCCAACATGCCAACTGCACAAAGGCGCTGCTCTCTTGACAGACGTAGCACATTGTTTTTTTCTGTGATTTTCTTTATTGCTTTTATTCAAGCTTGCAATTCAACAGCTGCAATCACTCAATATCCAGTGTCCAATCAACTATCTCACTAATTAGGTGATTAAGTGCATATGCTTCGGTCATAGTCACTCAAGTGTGTCATGGTCAAGGATGAATGATCGAGTGATTAAAAAGAAACCAAAAACATTTTGTCAATGTCCATCATTATTATAGAAATAAATAATAGTGGGATTGGTTTTTAATAGGGAACTTTACGCTCTGTGTGTAGCAGCCTGCCTGCTGTGTATAGTTGCGGGAACAAAGCAGCGTGTACTGCGAGCTCCTAATCAACAGGTGGGCATGGTGCAGCAGAGCACCAGGAATAAAAGGATCCTGATTATACAGATCGGGGCTGCTGTAAGCCAGAGGGGTCAGAGTGCTGCTCCTGCCGAAACATCGGTCTGTGCTGCTGAAATGACTGGGTTCAGGAAACGAAGCGACCCGCTCTAACGGAAAACAAGCTTATATCCAAGGTTAGAGCAACAGGGAGTTCGTTTCGGGATAGTAGATCCCACCCAGTATAGCAGACAGGTGTGGAAGCAGGGCCTCCATTTTGTTAGCGGAGTAGCACAATCCATTTTTCATGGCAACTTTATTTTGATAGTTGTTTGTACATTTTGTGTTTATTTTTGCTTTTTTTCTACACTGGCCGTATGTCCCCTGTAAGGTAGCATTGCTGGTAGTGTCACATGGAGGGAATCTGTGTGTGTGTAAATAAACCTGCGTGCCTGCGGGGTGTATCAATCCCAACCTTCTGTCTCCATCTCCTGTCAATCAAGCAGTGATATCAGAGATATCACCATGGAGCACAACCATATCACAACACAGCACTAGACACCTTCATTCATCCTGCAGTCACATCCTGACAAGAACCTAGTGAAGGTATGGGGAGTAGCCCACACCACTGCATTGCAAATGTCCTTGACAGATGCACCCTGGAATAAAGCCCACGAAGTTGCCATGCCTCTGGTGGAATGGGCAGTGAGCTTTTCTGGAGGGGGCAAGTTGGCCAACTCAAAGGCAGTCCTGACCATGCCTGCTATTCACTTGGACAGCCACTGCTTAGACAGGGCTTGACCATGGGACTTTGCCGCATAGCATCCCAGTTTTCGTCCTGTCAATGCAGTACGCCAGGGCCCACACTGGGCAATGCGTATGGAGCTGCCGCTCTCTGTCAGACTGGAAAGGATGCCTCCAATTCCACAGACTGGTTGACATAGAATGCTGAGATCATCTTCAGCAAAAAGGCAAGATTGGGACAGAGTGTAAGCTTCTGTCCTAGCTTCTGCAAAAATTAAGCAGGCTTTCGCAATTGAAAATGCGTGTATCTCACTCACCCGCTTAGTGGAGGTGATTGCAACCAAGAAAGCAGCTTTGAGCGATACAAATTTCAGCTCAGCTGAATGCAAGGGCTCAAATGGAGGCTTCATGACTGCATCAAGCACCACGTTAAGCCTCCAGCAATGAACAATGTCCTTCATAGGCAGCCAAAGCCACAGAGCCCCTTTTAAAAATGATCCTGCCAGGAAGTGAGCTCCTGGGGAGACAGAGTCAACTTTGACATGGCAAGCCAAAATGGTTGCCAGATAGACCTTTAAAGTGGAGGGGGATTTCCATTCATCATAAAGGTCCTGCAAAAATTGCAGTATAACTGCCATGGAACACGTCGTGGGTTCAAGCCCACGATGCAGACACCACGCCTGGAAAACACCCCACCGCTATGTCTGCTCTCCCGAACCTCTCCCAAATGAGGCTCACCACCTCGGGGTGAAGCCTCCACTGAGCTGCTGTGGACTCTCCTTGAGAGGAGGTCCTCCGCCCAGTTTGTCACCCCGGGCAGTACTGCCTGCAGTGAAAGGAGGTTCTCATGTGCCCAAAGCAAAAGCTTGCGGGCCACACGATGGAGACAGGGCTGTCCTGGCCCAGCCATTCCACACAGTGCCCCAGTCTATGCTTCTGTCTCTGCACAGTGCTTCTCAAGCATGCGCTTG
This sequence comes from Acipenser oxyrinchus oxyrinchus, assembly GCA_030684275.1. Classification (NCBI taxonomy): domain Eukaryota; kingdom Metazoa; phylum Chordata; class Actinopteri; order Acipenseriformes; family Acipenseridae; genus Acipenser; species Acipenser oxyrinchus. The sequence continues at coordinate 45,113,678 of CM060248.1, forward strand.
GAAAAAGGGGCACAAAACTTGCAGAAGCTGCAATTAGCTAGTGCCTCCTTGGCGTGCTCTGGCCCCAGGCAGGAAAAGGGGACTTGAGCACCGGTCGGTAGCGGATTAGAATTGTTCAGTACCGGTTTAACAGAGGGTCAGCACTGGTTCAGGACCAGTGCGGTACTGGTTCGGAACCTGGTTGACAGCAGTCCACCAGTTCGGTGGCTTTTGCACTGTGTAGCACCGAGTCGGTACCAGGTCAATACCAGTTCGGTGACTTTAGCACTTGGTCAGTACAATACGGTACTGGGTCGGAACTGGATCTGTTCAGTACCGGTTCGTTGACTTTAGCACTGGGTCGATACGGGTACAGTCCGGGAAGGCATTGGGACGGCGCTGGGACTGGTGCAGTAACTTAGGCCCCGGTCACGAGACTGAGGGAAGCCTGCTTGTTAGAATGGGCTAACAGCCTTCGTAATGGTGATGCTAAAAGCTGTCACCAAAACAGCATCAGGTTTCGGGTCTTTAGGAGGTAAATGCCTATAAGGTAATGGTTATATTTCGTACTTGACAGGGAAATGCATATTTATCACGTGAACCTCCTGAAGCCCTATCTGCAGAGGGAGGCGCTGTTAATTATGCCAGCCAATGCGGCCCAAGATCTGGGACCTGATCTCTCTGTACCGGTGGAAGCAGGTACTGTGCAGATTACAGATCGGCTGCCTTTTCTGATGTGTTCTCTCCTGTCCCAGGACACACTAACGTAACCCACCACCATATTGAAATGGAGCCTAGAGCGCATGTTCGCCAGAGGCCTTACCACATACATGAAGCAAAAAGGAAGGCTCACTTTATGATGACACTGGATTTAATGAAGGGTTACTGGCAGATCTTGCCGCTGTCTACATAGATGCCGTGGTCATCCACAGTGTGGACTGGTTGAGCCATCTGCGTAGAGAATCGGCATTGCAATTTTTGCGGGAGGCCAGACTCACTGCTAACCCAAAGAATTGTTCAATTGGGAAGAGTGAGTAGGAGTATTTGGGGTATCAATTGAGAGGCGGACAAATCAGGCCGCTAATTGCTAAGGTCCAGGCCGCAAGACAAAAATCTAGGTGCTCTGGCGAGCTATTAGCCAATAGCCACCCCCCTTGACAGATCTCAGCCAGAAGGCTGATTTAAGATTTAGACAATATTCAACTTCGATTCAATTCAAAGTTATCAGATGCAGATTGGATTAGATTGTAATAATTTGTTTTCAATGTATAATCAAGTATTATACTAAGTATGTTCAAGACAAATTAACCATATATTCAGTTGTAATTAAGATTCTAAATATATTAAATGTTCAACAATGCATTCATACTCTATCATGTAATTCAACATAAGTTAATATTACTTCATACTCAATTTGAACAGAATTAATCATACAATTGATTTATGCACCATGGAAATGTATAAGTTATTATAGTTACCAGTCCTTATATGTGAAGAAAGTTGAAACGGTCTCGCAATGAAGAATTACTGTATATAGCCTTCTCCTCATGGTTAAAGAGTTTCCATTTAGAAACTGTATCTTCATTTTGTAGTCTTCTTCACAGTTAAATGATTTTGAAAAAAAATACAAGATGGCTTTTTCTTCAGAACTCCATGTCCCAAGATGCAACAAAACCATACAACAAATGGTTTCCTCTTCCTGTGTGCTTCAATGTGGTTTGCAAGATTGAGCCACGCAAACAGATTTAAAAAGCACTCTGGGTTTAAGTATCTTCTGTATTCTTCTGTTTACTTCTTTGTGCATTTTAGCATACTTTTAGATTTAGTAGCAACAAATTATTTTCATTCATCATTTGAATTAAGATTTTTTTCTTCAAGAAGTCATTTTCTTGTTGTCCAGCAGCTGTGTTTGTTTTTGTTCCTTGAAGATAGAATGTTACAGCGATGCTGTTGAGTCTTCAACGATTCAATCCAATTGTACACACTTAGATGTTTCCGTGTTGTTGTTTCTTTGAGAGTAGTATTGTCTGTTGAGAAAGCAAGAGTTCTTTGAGACAGAAAGATCCCTCCCCATCTTCATTCAAACAAAGCATCGTAAATCACATCAAATGCATTAAGTTAAAAATACTCTTTTGTGAGATACTAAGTTATTAATTTTTACTTGACAATCACATTTCTATTTTCCTGATGTGTTTTCACACAATACAGTATTTAATTATCCCCCCCCCAGCGGCGATCAGCCAATTGTGCGCCGCCCCTTGGGAACTCCTATCCACGGTCAACAATGGAATAGCCTGGACTAGAACCAGCGACGTCCAGGCTATAGGGCGCATCCTGCACTCCACATGGAATTCCTTTACCGGATGCACCACTCGGGAGCCCCAAACTATGTTAATTTAGTTCCAAACTGAACCATCTCCATCGTCCAGGAGATGGCAGTATTATTTTTTTACCAGATTTCATATTGAAATTCGCAGACATCAAGTCTGGTAACAGGAATTTATTGTCACAAGTGTGAAAAACATTGTTTGAAGCTAAGTACTTAATCTGATAACAATCTGCATTTGTTAAAAATGGGTCCATCTGGCAGATCAACACAGCAGGGATTCTCTCTGTTTCTCTGGTATGAGATGAGTTTGTCTTAGGAATACATTCAATGGGCATATTCTCATTTAAGCAAATATAAATTCACAGCAGCAAGCCAGGGTTGCACAGTCCCAATTTCAGCAAGGGATTTATCCTGCAGATGGATGCGTCTGAGACAGGCCTGAGGTGCAGAGCCGCTAGTAGCAGCAGCAGCAGAGTCCTGCTAATAGCAGCACAGCATCAGCAGGGAGCTGCATTTTCTCCTAAGGCCTGCCAGCAGTAAGTAGAATCAGGGAGCTGCACTTGCACCAGGAGGATCAAGCTGACTAATTCCTCGGCTCTTACATTACAAAGAAACAAACATTTATATCCACCAACAAGCCACCTCTGAGGATAACATATTCCTGGACAATCTCTGGCTTGGACTAGGAAAAGGTGGACTACCATCAACAAAGATAGATTTTGCATGTTCCGACTGTCCTGGAGGGACTTTCTTTGATCACTGTATTACAATTACAAATTATGACTACCCACCACACTGAATCACAAGCCATGAAATGTTTATCATGTAACATGTTTATAGTAGTCAATTGCACTGAATCTGATAATCTGTCAAAAATATAAACTAGACCAAGAGTTGAAAGAAAAAATACTGTCACTCGAACAGTGCATCTCCCTCTAACCCCCCCAATGATGGTACAGAGGGGCTCTTTGTTCTAAGAAATACACTGTTGAATCTGAAGGTTCCATCCTCCAACCCAGCTGGCTCCCCTGTACCCAGGAGGCAGCTTGAACAAACGCTTGCTCATCGCAACCAGCGGATAGATGGGAGTCTGTTAAAAGGGGATCAAGGCTATCTAAATGGTATGCATCTGAGAAATTGGGTTTTGTAGACAATTGGGATAGTTTCTGGGAGAGACCCGGCTTCTTTAAAAGAGACGGTCTACACCCAAATAGGAGGGACTTATTCAGACTAATTGAACATATAGGGAATTATTTTAATAACCTCTGACTTGAAATGCTGCCCCGCAGATGCCAGCTATATATTCAAACTCAACATACTGTGCATCCTACTAAGCTAGTAGCTGTCCCCCACTATGAAAATTCAGACTGTATCAGGGGTTCATGTACTAAGAATTTAATTACAATTAAAACTTTAGCCAGAGTTAACTTACGCACCTTCCTTAGGATAGTACTACTAAACACAAGATCCTTAGTCAGCAAATCCCTGTTAATTAACAACCTTATTTCAGACTTAAAACTATATATTCTGATCTTAGTTGAGACTTGGCTAAAACCAGATGATGCAGTACCATTAGTGGAGGCTTCTCCTTGTGGTTTCTCTTTTCATCAGAAGGCGCTAGGTGCGTAGCTAGGAATGAAAATTTGGTTGGGCCCCAACTTCGGGTGGATGGGCAAGTACCAAAAGTCTGACGTCACAAGAAATAGTTTACATTACAAACATGATTTAAATCAATTAAAACTCTGAATACATCAAATATTCTGAGACACGGGGGAGGGGCGGAGCCCGCAGCACAAACAAGCAAAAGGCAGGCAGTCTTCCCAGCGACAGCGTGTGGAAGCGACATCGTGTGAGAAGTAGGAGTGGACAAGTACAACGCAGTTAGAAGCAGTTGAAAGCATGTTGACAGTTGCAGAAGCTAAACTAAACTTCCACAAAATAATGGTCTTCCAGCCAGTAATCTGTGACAACTGCATGATGTGGGAAATACGAGAAAACCCAACAGAGCTCAATCAAGTTTGTGTAAAGTGTTGCACGATCCAGGACTTGCTTCAGCGATTAAGCCTGCTAGAAAAGGAGCTGGAGGAAATGAGACAGCAACAGGAGCTTGAGGAGCTGACACACCCACAATTCATGGAAGTCTGCACCCCTAGCAGACTGAAAGCCACCAGGGAGATGGAAAAGAGTCGAAACAGCTGGGTTCAGATAGGCAGAAGCAGGGAAAAAAAGAAACTTCGTCAAACACAACCACCAGAAATCCAGACATCCAACAAATTTGAGCCACTTCAACATTTAGATGACCAAAACCAACATCAAAAGAATGAAAGAAATAACATCCAGGACCCTATAAACAGTGCTGGCCAGGCAGCAAAAAGAAGGGAGGTCATGATTGTTGGGGACTCCATATTGAGAAACACAGCAAGTTCAGTTTGCAGTTTGGACCCCTTACTACAACAGTGTGCTGCCTTCCAGGAGCCTCTGTCAAGCACATCACTGACAATGTGGACAGGCTCCTAGAACGAACTGGAGACGACCAGGTAGTAGTCATCCACATCGGTACAAACAACATTGGAAAAGACAGACCAAGATCCCAGCAAAACAAATTCAGAGGGCTAGGAAGGAAATTAAAAGACGACCAAAACTGTGGTATTTTCTGGGATACTGCCGGCACCTTGCAAAGGACCATATGGACAGCTGGAAATACAAAATCAAAATGCATGGCTGAAATCGTGGTGCACACAGGAAGGCTTCACCTTTCTTGAACATTGGAGCACATTCTACAACAAGGACTATCTATATAGGTGGGACGGACTGCACTTAAACAGAAAGGGAACCAATATACTCTGAGAAAGGATCCTTGAAGAGGTCCAGAAGCATTTAAACTGGAAAGGAAGTGGGAGAAAACAAAAAAACAGAAGGGAGACCACATCAAAACAAGGGCAACAACTCAGGTAAGACAACTATTAAATGTATTTATCTTAATGCTAGAAGTCTCAGAAACAAAATGTTAGAACTTGAAGCTACTGCACTAACAAGAAACTACGATGTGATAGGTGTTACAGAAACTTGGTTGTCTTAGAGAGAGATGGAGACGAATATAATATTAGTGGGTACACACTGTATAGGAAAGACAGGCAGGACAGAAGAGGTGGAGGGGTAGCGCTATACATCAGAAATAGTCTTAAAGCCCAGGTGTTAAATCAGGACAAAGAAAACAATGCAGAATCAATATGGGTCAGAATAATGGACACAAATTCAAAGTGCATAATAATAGGAGCATGCTATAGACCGCCAAATTCAGACGCTGAGCAAAATAATCTGTTATACAATGGCATTCGAAATGCGTGTAGAAAAGGAGAAGCCATACTAATGGGGGATTTCAACTTCCCCCATATAAAATGGGAAAACCCGATGGGGGGGCACGACGGACGAAATTGAAATGGTGGAAATGACAAATGACTGCTTCCTAACGCAATTCATCAAGGCACCGACTAGAGGGGAGGCATGCCTTGATTTAGTCTTTTCAAATAATGAAGACAGAATAACTAAAACAGAGGTCAGAGAGCCATTGGCAAACTCAGACCACAACATGGTCTCATTTGAAGTATTTTTTAAAACCCCAAAAGTAATGACTAAAGCTAAGGTTTACAATTTTAGAAAAGCAAACTTTGAAGGTATGAAACAGAGACTAACAGAAGTAGATTGGAGTAAAATAGAGAAAACATCCACAGAAAAAGGATGGCTGTTTTTTAAAAATGTAGTACTAGAGGCATAAAACAATTACATCCCAAAAGTAGACAAATCTAAATCTAAAACAAAATGGCCAAAATGGTTTTATAGATCAATTAAAAAAAATATTCAGCGAAAAAAGGCACTTTACAGAGCGTTTAAAAGGGACCAAAACAAATTACACAGAAATAGTACTTGGAACTGCAAGCATAAGTCAAAAGGAAGGCCAAGAGAGAGATAGAAATAAACATTGCTAAGGGGGCTAAAACCAATTCCAAAATGTTTTTCCAATATTATAACAGCAAGAGAACATTCAAAGAGGAGGTTAAATGTCTAAGAGACACAAATGGCAAAATCATAGACGAAGAAAAAAAAATAGCTAATATATTAAATGATCACTTTTCATAGGTTTTTACAAAGGAAGATATGGACAACATGCCCCACATGTTGACCTGTTCCTATCCAGTTTTAAATAACTGTAGCATAACAGAGGCAGAAGTGTTAAAGGGACTACGAGTTCTTAAAATAAACAAATCCTGTGGGCCGGATGAGATCCTCCCAATAGTACTCAAAGAAATGAAAGAACTTATTTACAAATCGCTAACCAAGATCATGCAACAGTCTCTTGACACAGGGGTTGTACCGATACACTGGAAAATTGCAAACGTAATACCAATCCACAAAAAGGGAGACAAAACCGAACCAGGTAACTACAGACCAATAAGCCTGACTTCTATTATATGTAAACTTATGGAAACTATAATACATCCAAAATGAAAATTACCTATATGGTAACAATATTCTGGGAGACAGTCAGATGGTTTTAGGAAAGGGAGATCATGTCTAACTAAACTGCTTGATTTTTTTGAGGATGCAACATCGACAATGGATAATTGTAAAGCATACAACATGGTTTATTTAGATTTCCAGAAAGCTTTTGACAAAGTCCCACTGTGGAAGGGTGCGGGTATTCACTGACACGGGAGACAGAAATTATCTTTGAAACACCACACAGGTGCTCGGTTTTATTTTTGGTTACTCTAGTGAGTTGCACTGATTTGTTTTAGCCCGCAGAGGGCGCTGTTGTCCGTGGTCAGGCTACCAACTATGGTATCCAGAACCTACGGGAATACCACGGCAGGGTACTCGGTACAGTTCAGGTGCACTCGCAGGTGCTCAAAATAATGAAAAACGAAAAGGCAAAAAAACAGGAAAATAAAACACAGTAATGAAAACTACAAAATAAATGTGCTGCACTTGGCGTGATCTTCCCAGTCGCCGCTACTCGTGCGACCGGGCCTCCGTCCTACTCTATGCGGTTTCCTCCGCTAATTCAAAACAATATCGGGGTCTGCCCAAGGATTCCCCCCTTTCTCTATCTCTTTAGTTTCTTTCGGCTCTGTACTCCTGTCCGTCTGTGGTCTTGCCGAGCAGCGAGACCGCTTGCTCGTTGTTCAGGTCTAAAAGGGCAGATCTGAGGAAACAGAAGAGTATTAACTTATAGGATCAGCAATCCCACTAAAACCCGCCCTCCAGCCACTCAGAGAGGGGAAAAGCGCACACACCCTCTTCCCCACCTCTCTGTGTCACCGCCATGACTGGCAGGCAGATCCCACGGGACTGCCGCCCCCCCTTCCTGCAGCATCGTGCATGCGTCAGACGGCCAATCCAGATCTCTCCCTGTTACACCCACATAAAAGATTAATTCTCAAACTGAACACAGTAGGGATTCAAGGAAATGCATGCACATGGATTAGGGAGTGGTTAACATGTAGAAAACAGAAAGTACTGATTAGAGGAGAAACCTCAAAATGGAGCGAGGTAACCAGTGGTGTACCACAGGGATCAGTATTAGGTCCTCTGCTATTCCTAATCTACATTAATGATTTAGATTCTGGTATAGTAAGCAAACTTGTTAAATTTGCAGACGACACAAAAATAGGAGGAGTGGCAAACACTGTTGCAGCAGCAAATGTCATTCAAAATGATCAGACAGCATTCAGAACTGGGCAGACACATGGCAAATGACATTTAATAGAGAAAAGTGTAAAGTATTGCATGCAGGCAATAAAAATGTGCATTATAAATATCATATGGGAGATACTGAAATTGAAGAAGGGAACTATGAAAAAGACCTAGGAGTTTATGTTGACTCAGGAATGTCTTCCTCTAGACAATGTGGGGAAGCTATAAAAAAGGCCAACAAGATGCTCGGATATATTGTGAGGAGTGTTGAATTTAAATCAAGGGAAGTAATGTTAAAACTATACAATGCATTTGTAAGACCTCACCTAGAATAGTGTGTTCAGTTCTGGTCACCTCGTTACAAAAAGGATATTGCTGCTCTAGAAAGAGTGCAAAGAAGAGCAACCAGAATTATCCCGGGTTTAAAAGGCATGTCATATGCAGACAGGCTAAAAGAATTGAATCCTTTCTGTAGCGGAAAAAGCAAACAAAAACTGAAATTGAACTTTAACACTTCAATAAAAACAAACGTGGAAATGTTTATTACATTCCATGTAACAGAAGTCGCAATATAAAAATAATTTAAAAAATAAAACACCTACCTACTGTTTTAAATAAACTGAATAACCCAAATTATCACATAGTAGGCCTATATTTAAATAAGAAAGTATTTATTGAAACCACCTTGTGCTCAACTAAGTTATGGAACTAATGCAATTCCTTGTCAAAATGTATTTTGTTTTATCCTTAAGTTCTACAAGAATGCAATCAGTATGGTTAACCAGGTTATGTTTCATCAGTGGAAATTAAGTGATAAGAAATCATCCTCTTGCCTTCAGTTGACTGAGATTTCTGTAAGTAACAAATCATACACCTATAAAGACAGCGAAAAAAAAAAAGTAACGTGTGCCACAATATTGTTGAATCCTGTAAAATATAAGGTTATAACCACAACCATGCTGTTTTGAAAATGAAAGCTAATTCCACCACGTTACCGTTAAAAGATTCATTCAACGTGTTACAATAATTGGCTTGTTCATAAATATGTAAGCTCGCATCCTTCACTGCATTTTTAAATGCTATACAATTTTAAGAACATAAGAAATTTTACAAACGAGAGGAGGCCATTCAGCCCATCTTGCTTGTTTGGTTGTTAGTAGCTTATTGATCCTAGAATTTCATCGAGCAGCTTCTTGAAGGATCCCAGGGTGTCAGCTTCAACAACATTACTGGGAAGTTGGTCCAGACCCTCACAATTCTCTGGGTAAAAAAGTGCCTCCTATTTTCTGTTCTGAATGTCCCTTTATCTTATCTCCATTTGTGACCCCTGGTCATTGTTTCTTTTTCAGGTCAAAAAAGTCCCCTGGGTTGACATTGTCTATACATTTTAGGATTTTGAATGCTTGAATCAGATCGCCGCATAGTCTTCTTTGTTCAAGACTGAATAGATTAAATTCTTTTAGCCTGTCTGCATACAACATGCCTTTTAAACCCAGGATAAATCTGGTTGCTCTTCTTTGCACTCTTTCTAGAGCAGCAATATCCTTTTTGTAATGAGGTGACCAGAACTGAACACAATATTCTGGTTGAGGTCTTACTGATGCATTGTAAAGTTTTAACATTACTTCCCTTGATTTAAATTCAACACTTTTCACTGTATATCCGAGCATCTTGTTGGCCTTTTTTTTTAGCTTCCCCACATTGTGTAGATGAAGACATTTCTGAGTCAACATAAACTCCTAGGTCTTTATCATAGATCCCTTCTTCAATTTCAATATCTCCCATATGATATTTACAGTGTCTCCCAGCTCAGCTGTGGAAGACTGTAACTCCTTTAGAGTTGCCATAGGCCTCTTGGTGGCCTCCCTGACTAGTGCCCTTCTCGTCCGGATACTCAGTTTTTGAGGTCGGCCTGTTCTAGACAGATTCACAGTTGTGCCATATTCTCTCCATGTCTTAATAATGGACTTTACTGTACTCTGGGGGATATGCAATGCCTTGGAAATGTTCTTATATCCTATCTGATTGGTGCTTTTGAAGAACCCTATTCTGGATTTGCTTTGAATGTTCCTTCATCTTCATGATGTAGTTTTTGTTAGGAAATTTACTAACCAACTGTGGGACCTCCCAGAGACAGGTGTATTTAAGCTGAAATCATGTGAAACACCTTAATTGCACACAGGTGGACTCCATTCAACCAATTATGTGACTTCTAAAGACAATTGGTTGCACCAGAGCTTATTTAGGTGTGTCATAGCAAATGGGGGTGAATACTTATGCAATCAATTATTTTCTGTTTTATATTTGTAATTAATTTAGAACAATTTGTAGATTTTATTATTCACTTTGACATTATGGACTTTTTTTTGTGTTGATCAGTGGCAAAAACTCCTAATTAAATCCATTTTGATTCCATGTTGTAACACAATAAAATGTGGAAAAGTCCAAGGGGGGTGAATACTTTTGAGAGCCACTGTATAAGAGTACTCTGGATTATTCTTCAGGAGTTGAAAATATAAAGCTGTCTGTAAGGATTGCAGCTCTGGCCATTGGAGATCAGTGTTGTGCATGTATCCATCCATCTCTGTGTGTACACCGCCTGCATAAAAATGTTCATTATTCATATTCCCCATTTGATGCATTTTTCCGTTACTGTAACAATATGACTGTCAATGATAAAAATAATAAATCAAAAGGATCATGTATGCAGACAATTAAATGTAGAAAGACCAACAGTACAGTTCTTGTTCTGTCTGTGTACTTGTAGGTTTAATGATTGCACGTCAAAGTCTAAAAGGTGAGTAGCTGCTATACTTCTTAGTACTACCGTAATATTATTTACTGTTAACTTTGGAGTTCTATAGGCACCACCCTCCAAGGAAAAGACTTAAGGAAAAAAGGTGTATATAACATTATGGATGTTACTTTGAAATTAGCCTACGAAAAATATATACAGTATTTGCATTTGGGATGAACGAGAATAATATAGTTAAATATATGTGTGTGTGTGTGTGTGTGTGTGTGTGTGTATACAATATTCATTGAAATTATCCCTTGACTTTGTTTATTGAGCTCGGCTTCATTATGACGTAAAATGATCTAGACAGCATTCAGAACTGGGCAGATACATGGCCAATTACATTTAATAGAGAAAAGTGTAAGGTACTACACGCAGGCAATAAAAATGTGCATTATAAATATCATATGGGAGATGCTGAAATTGAAGAAGGAATCTAAGACCAAGGAGTTTATGTTGACTCAGAAATGTCTTCCTCTAGACAATGTGGGGAAGCTATAAAAAAGGCCAACAAGATGCTCGGTTATACAGTGAAAAGTGTTGAATTTAAATTTAGGGAAGTAATGTTAAAACTTTACAATGCATTAGTAAGACCTCATCTTGAATATTGTGTTCTGTTCTGGTCACCTCACTACAAAAAGGATATTGCTGCTCTAGAAAGAGTGCAAAGAAGAGCGACCAGAATTATTCCGGGGTTAAAAGGCATGTCCTATGCAGACAGGCTTGAATAATTGAATCTATTCAGTCTTGAACAAAGAAGACTACGCGGTGATCTGATTTAGCATTCAAAATTCTAAAAGGTATTGACAATGTCGACCCAAGGGACTTTTTCGACCTGAAAAAAGAAACAAGGACCAGGGGTTACAAATGGAGATTAGATAAAGGGGCATTCAGAACAGAAAATAGGTGGCACTTTTTTACACAGAGAATTGTGAGGGTCTGGAACCAACTCCCCAGTAATGTTGTTGAAACTGACACCCTGGGATCCTTCAAGAAGCTGCTTGATGAGATTCTGGGATCAATAAGCTACTAACAACCAAACGAGCAAGATGGGCCGAATGGCCTCCTCTCGTTTGTAAACTTTCTTATATTCTTATACATCAGATTCGAGAATATTGTGTTCTGTGACAGTGGAAATGTTGAGATGCAGGCCCTAGACCAGATATCCTCTACAGAAGCAATTGCATCTGATTCAGTATCAACTCCTTCCACTGAGCAACCTGCAAATCCTGAAGGTGGAATATGGGTAGGATGACCATACATCCCGTTTTGGCCAGGACAGTCCTCTTTTTAAGACCTGTCCAGGACCTCACGACTTTTTTGGCAAAACTGGGCATTTGTCCTGTTTTCTCCTAATCTTGTATTGTCTATTCAGAATAAACTATTCTGAACAGACTATTCTACTTGTAATAAAACAGTTTTTATTATTCAGACCATCCATGATGCAGTAAAAAAGTACTAATATTAACTCAGTTAATTAACTCATAGCACAAATCTCCAGGGAAGTGATGAAAGACACACTAATCATCACATGTTGCGCATGTGATGCTTTTGTCTTTTGTTTGGAATGTGCGTACCTGTGTCGTTAGAAGCATCAGTAGTTTGTGGTCATTTATTGCTATAAAAAATGTCTCAGAAACATCTGTGTAATTTTAATGAAGACCTCCAAAAATAGTTCAAATTTAAAAAAAAAAAAATGACATTTCAACATCGGACAACAGCAAAGTTGTATGCGAGGCGTGGGGAACACATTTCTCCATTGCCCACAGCGGCCGAAATTACATTACCCAGCACCTTCAAAGCAAGAAACACAGAGATGCTTTGTCAAAACTTTGTCATTTGAATAGTAAACAAGAACATTAACCGCTTTGGATAAATTTTTTGTGTAAATGTTATTTGTGAACGTTTTTTTTGTTTGTTTGTTTTTTGCTTAAGCTCAATGCTCACGGGACGGCGAAGGAATAAAAAAAAAGCCTATCTACAGAAGGAAGACATGTAGTTTGCGTCGCTTGCGTTGTGCAGTAGTTCATTTAAACGAGGTTTATTTTTTTTTCCTCTCCGTACTTGTTTGTATGCATTGGACCCTAAGAGGTGAATTTCGTGGTGACCCCTCAATTTCACCATTTCCGCGAAATCGTGATTTATGTAGATCCCTAGTTATACTTCTTGTATTTCTGGGTTTGTTCATTACATTTTAAAGCAAAATATTACTGGCCATTTTCATAATGACACAGCACAAATGAGTCTACCTTTAAATCACGCAGATCCTTCCTCACAAGACCTACAACAGTGTGAGGTGACAGTGCTGTTTTTTTTTTTTTCTTTTCAAATCGCCCTTTGTTATCCAGGGTAGTGACAGGAGATACCCATACCATTGTGCTACCGATTCACAGTGGCGAGAAAGACCTTATTTGCATTATGGAATACCCACTTACTTATCAAACTGACTTAGCAGTTTATGGCTGGACAATGTGGAGTACTACTGGGCCAGTGTTAAGAAACCATTTAAAACAATGCAGGGCACTGCAGAAGAGATGATATCATTGTACCTGGACACATTTATGTGGAGAGAAAAATAAGGCAGGAATTGTCGAGATGCATTTATAAATATTCTGCATCAGATTACAAAGCTATGCAGGGGGTGGGAGCGGTGACAGCAGGCAGGGCAGGAGATGCAGAAGAAGAATGCACATAGACCAGGGCAGCAGCAACAAAACATCAATTTAACCACCAAAATATCTTTTTAGAGTGACCCAAATCTTTTTTAAAAAGCTGAAAGTTTAAGATATTTTTTAAAAACAATTTATTTTCAGAATATGATATGGAGACACAAGTTCATGGAGAAGGAGCAGAGAGCTATCAGAATAGTTTTTAATGGATTGGAATACTTTTGCTTTTTTCACAACTTTAATTAATCATTGGTGTCCGATTCCGACACCCCATGGCGATATGCTGTAAAATCAACACCCCCATGTGACCTGTTTTGACCAATCAAGATAGAGTACAGTTGAACCCCCATTATCCAAACCCCCATTATCGGGGTCTCTGTATTAACCACCACCTTGCCGCCAACAGTGCACACCCGCAAATGCAGTAAATGTTCCTGTGCACATCCTTGTAGGTTTCATTTTGCATTGTAATAACATTGTGCCTTTTCAGTGCCGCAGAATGGCTTCAACTGCCTCACGAAGCAAATGAAAACATCTTGTACTAACTTTATCAATTAAAGTAGAGATTTTAGATAAAATAAAAAAGGAGAGTCTGTGAAAGAGCACGGTATCTGACATTAAATACAATGCTGAGCAGATTATGAAATATAGTACGACTAACTTGGCTGATTCTGCTAGTGGGCCATCATCACAGAAGACCATGAAACAAGCCAAGGACGCTTATCTTGATGAAGCTGTCTATCGGTGTTTATACAGGCGAGAGGGGAAGGTATACCTATTAGCTGCCCTTTGCTCTGTGAGAAGGCTAAGAATTTAAATCAAGCTTTAGGAGGGGACGAAAGTTTCAGTGCTAGTCAGGGATGGCTTGACCGTTTTAAAAAACGTCACAACATTCGGCAGCTTACAATCACCGGGGAAAAGCTGTCTGCCGATTTGGGGGTTATTGCTGACTATAAAAAAATACATATTATAGATGAGCAACTTGTCACCAGAACAAATTTATAATTTTGATGAGACAGGTTTGTACTGGAAGATGTTGCAGTCTAAGACACTTGCTTTGAGAATGGAGAGGCCTGCACCTGGTTACAAACAGAACAAAGAACGTTTGACTGTCCTGGCATGTGCCAATGCCAGTGGCACGCACAAGCTCCCTTTAACAGTCACTGCCAAAGCAAAGAATCCACATGCATTTAAAAATATAAACATGAATGCTTTGCCTGTTAACTACATATCACAGGGCAAAGCATAGATGGACATTTTTTTTCATATGTTTGTACCAAGCGGAAGGAGTCATCCCAGCAAAAGCTATCTTATTGATGTACAACGCACCCGCTCACCCTGATGACAGATCACTTACCACACAGGATGGTACAATCTTCAGTTTATTTCATGTTGCAACGGTGGATGAAAGTTAATATCAAGGATGCTGTACATTGGATAGCAGACACATGGGAAGACACCCCCAGGTCAACTTTACAAAAATAGTGGCCAGAAATTATTGAAGCGTAAACTTGCAACTGCCACAACAGCATTGGCAGCCGAAGAAGAGGCAGGTTCATTTGTTGATCTCCTCCACAAGTTCCCTGGCCACACAGAGGTTGACGAAGACAATGTTGCAAATTGGCTAAAAAATGATACAGCTGACCTTGGACATCAGTTACTGGACGATTCAGCAATCATACAGTCTGTGCTTCATTGTGAAGGCTATGATAATGGCGATCCCACTGAAAAGCCGTGATGCTGCTACAGCGGTAAACCTCTTCCTACAGTACTTGGAGCAGCAGTCCAATACAGACCCCAACGAGCTGCTGCTGATAAAGCGGCTACGTGATCGTGCAATGGCAAAGAGAGCCTCTCATCCTAAACACGGCAAGGTGTCAGTTTTTTTCCAGCCATTTTAAACGTGAGTACAACTATAACATACAGTAATTTTATTACTAGTTTTAACCTGCATTATTAAAATCTGGTTCTGTTTCTGAAGCTATATTTTGCTGTAAATGTTTAGAAAATGGGCAATGTTTTACTACTTGTCTGGGATTGCCCTTTTAAAACAGCGTCACCATTTTCGACATTTTAAAATAACCCTGAGAAAGTTGTTTGCTTTAAGAAACATTATTTAAAAGATATTCTTCCCTGGTCCCATTTAGTTTGGATAATAGGGGTCCTACTGTATTTAAAATACCCATTTTATAAACAGTTTTATTCTTATATTTTTGTAGTTTTACTTTACAGAAAATTTAAAAAAAAAAACAATACATTCAAGCTGCATGTATTAAAAGCTAAAAATAAGTAAATAAACGTGCATATCTAGAAAAATAAATTAACAATTAATTCAGCATAAATAAGTTATTCAAGCCAATTTGTAGTCTCTACAGACAAAGCATAGATACTTTAAATTAACTTAAAGTTTTAAAAAATCTCTTGTTTTTTGTTTTCTTTTTATGAAGTTAACATAAAGTAATTTTATATGTGCAACACGACACTCAGAGTGTGTACTAGTTATAAAATTACCGCATTAGTTGTATAACTTCTGCATGCATATATGTTACAGAATGGGTATTTACCTCCTGAATAAATATATATAAATAGCCTGTGAAAAATGTGATGAAATCAAATATGTTGGAGAGACTGGAACTACTTTATATAAATGAATTCAGAACCACCTTTCATTAATTAGAAATAAAAAAATGAATGAACCAATAGTACAGCACTTCACCAGTCAAGGACATGACATAAATGATGTAAAGTTTGTAGTATTAGAACAGCTAAAATTAGACAATGCGACATATAGAAGAATAAAAGAAAGTAAATGGATAAATAGACTGAACACAATTATGCCAGTGGGACTCAACAGAAAAGAATGAACTAATTAACTTCAATAGATATATAACATTTAAATAAATAAACAAAGTTCGTTCAAAAGTTGTGCATGAGCCCAAATCTAGACTGATCCTCAGAGCCAGCATTGCATGATATAATAAAAATATAAATTTATATAAAGTAATGTTAATTAGAATTAATACAGATTCAAAGATAGAAGTAAAAATGATGTCACAATATATAGAACAGCATTACATCATGTAAGAATAAATCATAGATTTGAATGTAAACAATAACAAGTAGTTGTCATTATAATTACATTTTCCTTCTCGTCGTTGATATTTAAATGCTTTTATAGTTGTGCCTGAACACTCATCCTTTTTCTCTCAGAAATTAAACCAACAAGTAAAAAAAAAAAAACATTTAAAACTGTTCAATACAGCAAAGGAAAAGATGTAAATAGCAGGATTTCAAATAAACCGCTCATTTCAAATAGACTGCTCCCGACATCACTTATTGGCAGTAAATACTAAACAAAGACACAATTGGTCCAAATGTATTTTATTATCCACCAAAACCAGCCAATCAATACTTTGCATTGACAAAACCAACCAATACTGTACCTACAACTACTGAGTCAGCCAATCACAGCCTGTCAGCTCGACTGGAGCTCAGACACAGCATCTTTCAACAACAAAAAAACGAGACAAGGACAGTTCAGTAATATTGCTCCATTCAAATATCTTGCACTGTTTAGATAAACTATAAGCAGCTCTGACAAATAAAACAGTTATTTGTTAATATTTTTTTTCTCTTGTTATGTGTGTGATCCTTTATGAACATTTTTTCCTAAAACCTTTCTGAGCGGAAGGGTACCCGACAAATCATTACAAGTTTCAAAGTGTGTTTTAAAAGAAAATAACGTGAAAAAATCGATTTCTAATAGCGATAGTGCCCTCTCGATGAAGGCTCTACTGTGTGTTAGTTGACCTTGACTTTTGTTAGCGCCTTCAGCTTGGGACGCATAACTCCAGTCGCGGACAACTGTAATTCACGGTAAAGCCTTCATCAACGGGCACTATCTCTTAATTAGACACTGCTAGGATTGTCAGACAGATAACTTATTTTTACTGCTTTAAAAGTATTCATCAAATGCTGTATCGGTAACTTCCAGCACTGGAAGAGAAACACCTACAGTTCAGTAAGTTCAGTAATTTCTAGGGGTGGGCACCAATATCGATATTTTGATATGATATCGATATTGTTCGATATCGAGAATAATTTACATACACGATATCGTGGGATTAAAAAAAAAAAATCACGTACGCTTGCAGAGACATACTTTTTATTGCTAATAGTGCTAAAAATAAAAATGCAGTATAATCAAGTTTCTTTTATATTAAGATACAACAAACCCTATACATACCCATCATTGTTAGTCTTGTATAGTCGTAGGCAAACATCACACATAAAGTATTATTTAACCATTTTATTCCATTGATTAGCATTTTTCTTTTTCTAAGAACCCAATTAACAAATGTATTTAAAACATTCAATAGCTACAAATCAAGAAAAACAACAAATCCACAACCTGTGTACCCTCTCTTGTATGCTCTACTCCCGTTTCTTCACCTGTTTCCTCTCTTGCGGTAGCTGATGATGGCATGGAATAGTTAAACAATATAACAAGACCTTGTTTTTCTCCATGGATATTAAGATATTAAGTTAAAGTAAGTTATTGCTTTATTGCTGAAAATGTATGTTTCATATTGCAATTGTGTTATAATAGTTTTCTGTATGTTGGAAGACTTCGATATTATCGATATCGCTATCAAAATACGTGCATGACATCGATATACAATTTTCATATCGTTGCCCACCCCTGCAGTTCCGGGGTTTTCAGTTCTTACTAGAGCTGCATATGAAAGATGCTTTGCAAAAATATGTTCACCTGCACCATATTTAATTATGTAATTTCCTGGGAAAACACCAAGACCCTCCAAGTAACACTGAATCAATGCATTCTGTTTAGAGTCAGTTCACATATAACACACAGCTGTTCCAACAATCATTTTTATAATAAGCTTGGAACAGGAGATGAACAAGGAGTTTGTGTGGACTAGTGGTTACAGGGTGAATTCTCTTACCAAGTGCAGTGGTACTACAATATCTTTGTAATGGTTTTGTCCTGAGGGATAAAGCAAAGGACAGCTATACTGATGGTAGAATGTTCTTAGCTTGACGTATCAGTTAAGAGTTGTTTTTTGTTTTATACCATTAAAATTGTTTTATTCTTCTGAGAAATTGTGTCTTTGCCTTTGTGCTTGATTCTAAATAGTGTCCATTGAATTAGAGGGCAGTTTGCAGATAATAAAATAACTTTACTCAAAACAATAATGTAACTGCTGTTACTGCAACCATGTCATTTCTAACTAGTTTTCAGATATTTATAGTGCAAGTTTTGCACTTGCTTTGAATCAGGTTTATTATTTAATAAGGGCTGACAGTGCGCAGAATGACGAGGAGGGTAATGTAAGCAAAAAGACTGTAATTACCTTACGATTTCATGTAAAGTAACATGACACTGGCTGCGAAAGGACTGCAACCTTCTTGTCCTTTTTTATACACAAATAAACTTACATTATTTAAAAAACGTCTTAAGCTATACAACAAAATTTCTACAATGTATTTGGTTTGATTGAATGAGTAGTACATCAATATGAAAGCTGAACATTAATTTCAATGAACAACGCCAAGTTTTTAATGAAAAAAAAATATTGTAGCCTATTTCACTAAAGTAAAAACAGGCTTCTGTTATTTTCAGATACCACTGCTTCAGATTATTACTACTGCTAATAACCGAAACAACTTTTTATTTAAGGTTGGTGTTGAACTTAAACCTGTTCATGGCCCCGCAGGAATATAAACCTGCTAACTTCCTGTGACGGGCATGCCCAGTCGCTAGTTCCTTGGTGCATGCATGCCACAGCAGGAGTAGTTTGGACACACGGCAGAAGACACGCTGTTGATCGGTTGGTGGAACAAGGAGACTTGGCCAGGGCTTGGCTGATCAGGAGTCCTTGATTGGGTGGAGTGGCATGCCCCAGGGAGCGCCCAACCATTGAAGAAGAGGTTGTACTACAGATCGAAACTGATGCAAAGCCATGAGAATTCAGAGCGAGGCAGCTGAAAAGTCTTAAGTCATGGGCCAAAGGAATGGAGACTATCCACTCTACAAGGACAATGAGAAACCCATGAAACCAAAACTGCCAGTCTCTCTGTGTGTAACCGGGGACGGGGTTTTATTTTGCCTGTGAAGAGGAAGCCATAACCACCGACAATGTGTGTATATCCAAGATAGGGGTTGGGATTAATCGTTTGGGGATATTAGATCCCCTAAAGCAGTGGTTTTCAACCTTTTCATCTCAAGTACCAGTGTTTCCAGCAGGGACCACCAGGTGTACCAATAACTCTGTGCAATCTTAAACAGCTGTTGTAAACCGAGACCTACCCCATTACAACCAGGTTTGTTGTGTCTGTACTAATTTATTGCCTCAATCTGCTGAATGGTTAATCTATGCAGCTGATGACTACAATTTACTCAGCATGTTTATATTTTAAATATTTTACAAGTGTTGTGTATGGAATCGGTGACCCCACCTTTAATTGTGTCCAGTTGTAATATGGAAATAGCATGCTGCAGCTCCCATGCTCAGTGTTAGTGAAGTCCTGATCTGCCAACATGTAACAGACAGCTCTTCTGATTGCATGTTACCGTTTATTTTTCAGTAAAAACAAGTTTAAATTGCAGTGAGTTCGTTCTGCTATATTTATGATATTAAATCCACCACAGCAAGCACATTGTCATATATTTTAGATTTTTGAATTTGCACAATCTGAGCTAAATTTAGAGAATAGCTGTTTTTACTTCAATGATGTAAGCTGCAGTATATTTCATTTTTAATTCCCTTACTTTTTTTGGTTTTTGCTCAGCAGTACACTTCTTAATTACAGTCCCAAGTATTTCTGTGCGTTCTGCTTTCACATTTCTTAAAAATGGTCAGTTTGTGAAATAAACTTTATTTTTCCTGCAACAGTTGACCCTGCTTTGACCGTATCCGTACCATACCGTACCGTACCAACCTGGTGCTACAGGCACCAAATCAACCCACTACCAATCAGTGTTTACATCCCCAGTCTGGTACCAAGTAGGTCTTGTTGACAGCTTGTTGCTGTCTTTAGCATCTGAGGCAGCTACTGTACATTGCTTGCTGTTTGCATAATGCCTGGGTTTTATCCCTGTGACACATGCAAGGGCAACCTGCCTATGGAGGACAAGTATGGCTTATGCTCTTCCTGCCTAGGGCAGGAGCACACAAAGGAGGTACTGGTAAACCACAGTTTCTGCAAGTTTTGTGTGCAGCGTACAGTGGAGAAACTTCTTTCCCGCAGCTCTACAGAGTGCTCTGCATCCCTCACTCCTGCACAGCACTCTTCCCTCTGTTACAGAGGTGGCTGCGTCCTCCCCCCATGGTCCTTTGGGGTCCCAGGGAGCTACGAGTGCAGATTGGCAGCAGGATGATGCGCTCTCCATAGCCGCCTCTGAGGAGCTGGCGTTCCCATCTGAGGACATGGAGTCAGACAGCACAAACCCTACGGTTAAGCTCTCCTGTCGGCAGAGCTTATGCCATTGATCATGAGGGCCACTGCAGTCTTGCAGGTGCCTGGTCTACAGAAGGTGAGGCAAGGCAGTCAATCTTCGATCCTCTTCAGTGTACACAGATTTTCTCTTTGAGAACCAGTCGTCCTGGGGTCACCCGGCTACAGCGGCTGTTTTCCGGGCTATGGACACTCTATATAGCAGAGGTTTTCAAACTGTGGGGTTATTAGGGGGGTGCCAATACCTGACTGCAAAATACTTCTTTTAGACTTCCTGGCGATTGTAAAAGCTCTGCGGTAAATGGCAGACTCGGTGGGCCCGCTTCCAGGATGACTGACTGATCAATTACCTGGGCAGGGATCATGTTTAATCTGACCAACCCCCTGTTAAATCTGACCAATCCTCGTCTACAGAGCTTGTGTCATTTCAGACCTATCGTAGCACAGAGAGTCTATCGCCCAGCCTTCTTTCATTTGAAAGTTGTGGGCATTATCACAACAATAGTTCCTACAAAGTGCAGCGACGGCTGGTTTTAATATCAAATACATTTTGTTCACAAATAAAATCCCCCCACAAAAAAACTAGATTTAGATATACCTACAGTTTATAAATTTGGGGGCGGGGGGGGGGGGGGTGAAACATTTTATTAAATACATCTTTTGCATTAACATTAATAAAGACTAGTCACTTATTAAAATGTTGCACCCTCGTTTTCTCGTTCTTCTCGTTCTTTATTCTGCTTTTAAATACTAAAGTAAGGACTTGGAGGATTTAAAAGCCCATTTGTTGCTTCACAGCAAAACGCTGTCAATTAAACTGATTTTCTTAATATTATTGTAGGATTGTTAATACAGTATGCCTTTTACTCTACAAACATAAACAAATTGAAATGCGTTTCAATGACCGTAGATTAAGCACTAAGGACTTTACTACTAGTAAAACCAGACCGTGATATAAATAAAAGGTATACTGTAATAACAATACTACCACCAATAAAATCTGTTTAATTTACAGTTTTGGCTGTGAAACAACTAAATGGGCTTTAAATCCTCCACGTCCTTACATTTAAATGTGGAATGAAGAACAAGAATAAGTGACTATGTATTGATGTTAATACAATTACGAATAGTGATTGTAATAAAGTCTATCCATTTTAAAAATATATATTATAACTTTATTGTGGTCCGAATGTCATGACTCTGTTGGCATAGTGCTGGGCAGTGTCACCAGAAGGCAGTTTACCTAGCCTTGCAGCATTTGTTGCAGAAGGTTCGAGGGATGTATGTTCTTGTCCGTGCAGACAACACAACAGTGGTGGCTTACATCAACCACAAAGGCGGCCTCAGGTTGCCCAGTCTCCTGAGTCAGGCACGGGGGACCTTATGGTGTACCGACCCATCAAGCCTTTAGCTCTGGGTCTGGCCCCTGAACGGCTGCATTGAGCCATCTGGGTCTGTCCAATAGGGTTATTGACACCTTACAAAATGCCACAACAGCATCCATAGGTTCCCAGTACGGGCGCAAGTGGAGCGTCTTACAGATGTGATGTCTGCCTCACGGGTTCGACCCCATGACCTATGGCAGAAATACTGCAATTTTTGCAGGACCTGTTTGATGCCATTTAGCTTGCCATGTCAAAATTGACTCTGTATCCCCAGGAGCTTAGCTTCCTGGTGGGGCAATTTTTGAAAGGGGTTTGGTGGCTTCGGCCACCTATGAAGGACATTGTTTCTCAAGTGCTTGTAAATAACAATGTAAACCAAAGGCGAAAGACAAAGAGAAAATAAAACACAGTAATAAAACTACAAACAAAAGTGCTGCTTACGCAGTGCCCTCACTGCCGCTAAGCTAGCCAGAACGGGCCTCCGTCCTACGCGGAGTTTCCCGTATAACTAAACACGTCCCATCGAGTACGTGATTATTTCTTTTTATTTTTTTTTCTCTTTAAATTATTTTAAGGCAGGCTGTTTTCCCCAGCCAAGCTTGCCTCGCCCTTGTTTGAAAACTGACATCTTCTGTCACTGTGTTCCCAAACACGGCCACCAAGTGCAGCTCTTATTGGCCGAGCAATCTTCCAAGGCCCGCCTCTCAGCCACTCAGAGAAAGGGAAAGCACACACACCCTCTTCCCCACTTATCCGTGTCATCGCCATGACCGACATGCAGACCCTACGAGACTGCTGCCCTCTACTTGCAGTCTCACGCATGTGGAAGATAGTCAGTCCAGATCCCCCCGTTACACGCCCCAACAAGTAATAGCGAAACACGTGAGTAGCCCATACTCCTTCTCAATGACGGAGTAGTTAATCTTCCTAAGACCCATTTTTTTGCTCATGTAAATGATAGGGTGTCCAACCCCATCAACTTGTTGGGACAGGACTGCCCCCAGACCAATCTGGGAGGCACAGTCTGAAGGATGAACTCTTTGCTGAAATCTGGTGAAATCAGAGCTGGAGCTTGACACAGTTGCTTCTTAATCATATCAAATGCCCCCTGACACTGCCCTGTCCAGTTAACTATTTTTGGAGCAGCCTTTCAGGTGAGATCTACCAGGGGGTTGACTATGGTGGCATACTCGGGGATAAAACGGTGATAATAGCCGGCTAACCCCAATAGTGATCTCACCTGTGACTTAGTATTCGGGATCGCCGTCTCCACCAACACCTGGACTTTGGAGGCGATCGGCTTTACCCGGTGTGATAAATATGCAAGAGTAAGTAGTAATGCAACATAGGAAGGTGAGGTTCTATAGTTGCATTACTACAGAGCAAATTTATCACAAAGAATATGTTGATACGTCTTTAAATTACCCCACAGAGTAGCTGCCGTAGGGCTCCACTTGTGGGATGGCTAAAGGGGTTAATTAATAGCAGCTGGAAGGGGGGAGGGGAGCATTATATAAGGTGGCAAATAGCGAGGTACAAGACTGAACAGCAACAGGGCAGTCTGTGCAGGAGAGAGCGTTATTCTCTGTGTGTAGCAACAAGTGGTTGAAAAGTAAGCAACGTGACCAGGAGCGTGGGTTTTGTTTGCAATAAAGCATCAGTCCAGGAACAAACTGAATATTTTGGAGGATACCAGCGAAACAAACTATGGACACGGGAAGACAACTACGGTGCAGCAAGGTAGTTGAAATAAACTTCTAATATTCTAAACGGGAGTGTGGTTAGGATTTTAGAAGGAGTCATGTGTCGTATGTTTTTACGCTGGGAGCTGTGAGTGAAGACAGCAGCCAAAGACTGTTTTATTCCTGCGGTAACACGAGCGTGGAGTGTGTTGACATTGTTTTTAAAAGCATGTTCACTGAACTTGGAGTGCATGGTTCAGGAGATAAACCGCTTGTAAAATAACGGTGGCACCGGAGACTGTACCATTTTATAACAAGTAGCGCTTTGCTCAAACCGTGCTTGTTTTAAGGACTGTGTACTATTCAAAAGGATCACCAGGACACGCGGTGATGAAAAATCCCTGCAGTATATAACTGTGTGTTGGAACCACGAGTAATGGACTGTTTGATAGAGAGTCAACACAGTTAATTTCAAGACTTTTATTTTTAGTTGTTGGCTGGAACAAGTACGTGGTATTTTGAGTTGGCTCTGTTGGGGAAAAGCGAGCCTTGTTCTTTCTTCATTTGTACTTTATAAATGCTGGGATTACTTCATCCTCTTTGCCGGGACTTACCTGAAGGGGCACCCTTGTTCATCGGGGAACCTGGAAACAGAAAGAAAGTTTGTGCACAACCCTGAGCACGGATAATACAATTGCAAAGACTAGAAAGGAAAACTTACCTGGGAGTCCTCCTGGTGGCGAGTGGTGGAATTGCAGGCCAGGAGACTTACAAGTGACTGAACTCTTAACACCCCAGAGTGTGTGAGGCGGTGTTTTGTGTTTAAGTTGGGTGAGGGCTAGCCTTGCCCAACTGTTGAGACTAGGGACCTGAAGCAGTTAAGACTAGGGCCCGGTGAGTGGGCTAGGTTTTTATTTTCTGGCAACCCTTTTGGAAGTGTGTTTTTTTTCCACTGTAAATAAACCCTCACTTAGACTTCATTTCCTGCCTCTTGTCTGGTCTTTCGTTAGGTTACCACCCCAAAACAGAGCTCCAAGCTCACACCGGCTATTACCCATAATGTAGCCAAGATATTGGGACTCTTGCTTGCCAAATGCACACTTGCCCAGCTTTACAAAACTCAACACAGCACAGTACTTACAATGTGGCTGCTCGGACACAGAGTACTCCTTTCCATGTCCTTCTACTCAGCAGCCTCGCCTAGACTGACTGCTGCCTTTTTATTTCTGTCAGCTGGCTTCAATTTACAATAATTGCCAGCTGAAATTAATTAACAAATAATAAAACAATTAACACATACTGGTTTTTAAGCAGGGAGGATTTTTAACCCCCTCCCTGCTGTGTTACACATCCTCCCTCTTGTTTTATAAAAACACAGGCCATTCCAAGGCCATTTCCCTCCACCCTTAAAGAACCACTCGCCCTCAAGTCCCATCTTTTTAATCTTCACCCTCTTCCACGGGCGGGCTTGAGGGTCGGTTGGACCGCGAATCAACAAGAAGGGACCCGAGAGGTCCAGACATTCCGACAGGGTATCTGACTGGACGGGGCAAGGGACTGCCCTTGTCAGCGCCGGGCCGACTTGCAGGGCTGATGGGATCTGTAGTGGAGGTGAGCGTCTCACCTCCTCCCCCTTGTCTGGAGCCCATGGCTCCGGAGATGGCAACGACTCCTCCTCTGGCTCCGAGAACAGCGGTGCTTCTTCGCTTAGCTCTGGAGACAGTGGGGTCCTTTGTATGGGCTTCCAGTTCTGGAGTAGCAGGTCTAATTCTGTGGGCTCCGGTTCCGGAAGCCCCAACTCCTGCCTCCATCTGCCGGTCTTCTCGCTGCCGTACAACATTCCTGTCCAGTCTCTCTATCAGTTGCTTTAGGTTTTCCATTTCCATGTCTGTAGGGGCGCACGCTTCCGCTGCCACCATATGTGAACAAGCTGCTTCCACTCGAGTTCATTGCCCCTTAACAGATGTTGACCCAGACACAGAAATTGCAGTTTTAGCACGGTTGCGCACTTTTATTCAAACACAAATAAACCAAAGCAAAAATAAACACCTAGCTCTCACGAGCACTAACTAAAACATACAGGAACGCCTTTCCTAGCACGGGACGGATACCTTACCCGTAACAAACAAAACACACGCTTTACAAAACTCAACACAGCACAGTACTTACAATGTGACTGCTCGGACACAGAGTACTCCTTTCCATGTCCTTCTACTCAGCAGTCCCCAGTAGACTGACTGACTGCTGCCTTTTTATTTCTGTCAGCTTGCTTCAATTTACAATAATTGTCAGCTGAAATTAATTAACAAATAATAAAACAATTAACACATACTGGTTTTTAGCAGGGAGGATTTTTAACCCCCTCCCTGCTGTTTAACAATATATAATATATGTGTTTTTACAACATTTATAAATATCAAGAAATGAGTGGATACTATTTCATGAACTAAATGTATCAGGTATGTTTTTTTTCCTTATTAATGATAATAATGGAATGAATAACTATTATTTTATTTATAAATATTTATTTTGAGAAAATAAATCGAGAGTAGTGTCCATTATTGCTTAAAGGCCCTGAGAATAAACGTGTATTATGTCATTGCAATCACTCGGGTGAAATGATGTCTTGTAATTTGATGTCTTTAATAGATTTTTTATTGATTTTTTAGAGGAAGAGAGTCAACTACAGCCAAAAATTGCCTGGTCCTGGGGGAGTATCCCTCTGAAAAATTCTTGTTCCTTAAAGGGTTAAATACCCTGATGGCTTTGAAAGGTAGGATCACAAATATAAGGAAGTTATAATCCCGCTCACCTAGAACCGCCAAAACAGTCATTTTGACTGCCTTTTACAATGCATGTTTTTATTTTGAATATAACCTAGAATATTCTATTTTTTATATACAAGCCTGTTGTCATCTCTACTGGACCTGGCAGCCATCAGTTCCTTCATTTTGTACAAGGAATGCACTGGGGAAAATATCAGTAGGAGAGATTTCATCATGAAGTTAGCCACAGTGCTTCGGCAGAAACATGTTGATCAGAAAACTGCAAAGCTGGATTCAGTGCTGCACCAGTGACACACGCGAGAGAAAACATATGTTACTTTCGTTTTAAATTAAAAAATTATTTTGTTTTTCCAGTTTTGTATATACATATACCTGCTTACACACTAGTTTCTTTTGAAATGTTTATTTTGTTATAGTTTTTCATTTTTTGAAGTAGTGCTTTATATGTGATAAGTTAGAAAATAAACCCTTTTATGTTTAATTGTTCATTTAAATACGGCATTTCAGCGGTGTAGATGATTGATATGACGTGCTTGAATAAAACTTGTTTTTCATTTGACTATTGATGTTGTAACCGTCATGACTGCATGTGGCGGTTTTAGGTATGAGTATAACCACGGCGGTTCTAGTGTTAAAGAATGAAATGCGAACAGTGGATGTGTGTAATTTATACAGTTCCAAAATCTTGCTACATATAAAGTTTGTAGATTAGGGAAGATTAGGCAGTTAACCCCCAATCAATGTAAATCTAGCTAATGAACAGTAAGCCTAAGCTTCTTTGAGTTTCTGTGGTTGACAGTGAAACTTCTCTCTAATCCTCTTCACCACTAGCAGCAGCCTGGTGATGGAAAATATCCCATTTGGTACAATATATGGCCATCACAAATGGCCAAACAACCTTGATTTTCCATCTGCACGTCACCACATTCTTATCTCCTTGATCTCTCACTCAATCAACCTCAAGTTCTGCTATAAAGAGTTCTGAAAGAGGAATATGAAAAATACATATATGGAATTGTTTTTTAAGTTCAAGGTTACCCATCAAAACTCAACTTTAAAGTCTTCTTGTGATTTGTTAACGACAAACCCCCATTATACAGCTATCAAAATAAGGGTTTGTTGGTGATGTATGATTTCATAGGTTCTCAGTAAGAGGGCCAAGATGGGTGGAGATAGCAGCAAGTGTGTTGAAGCTTGATGGGTTAAAAAGCAGGTCTCGTATCGCTACTGTTGTGTTGCAACGTGCTGAAACTTCCAGTTGGTTATGCTAAAAGACTGCTTTGAATACACATCACCATGACACCTGGGTTTAACGACGTTTATTGCATGTATGCACAGAAAAAGAAACATAAGCTGCTGCTGGCCTGTCCCCATCGTTATCTCACTCAGTGATTACCATAGCGCGGGCACAGCAGAGCACTGAAGACACGCTCCTTCCTTAGCCAAATCAAAAATTAAAGGTACACACCCACATTTTTACAGACATACATATTGTAGTAGGGAGGGGGAAGATGATTTGGTGAAGCTTAATAAAATAGGCAGAACTGACTGCTACAATAACATATTTAATAGAAATTAAGAACTACACTGTAATAACCAAGTCAATGAAGTGTCAGTTATGCAAGAATTGCAATTCTAGTTTGTTGTGTTTTTAATTAATTGCTGATGAATGACTGACAACTCTGGAGACTGAAGGCCATTTTTTTCCATAGACTAGCTACATAATAGACCTGTGTGTATTTTGGTACAGTACCTTTTCTGTAGAGCACATGATCTGATTGCTGCTCAGCCACTGGAGTGAGAACATATGAAGTGATTAGGTACCAGGAAACTGCATTCACTTCCCATATATAGTATGTTTCCAATATCTGCATATTCAAAATTAAAAGTATAACAAACAACAAGCAACAACCAAAATATTTTCAAAACAAGGGGAAGCCATTGTTATCTCTCTATTTGGATAAAGTAAACCAACAATCTTTTTTTAACACCATGTAGAAATAACAAAACAGGCACCGTCTAAAAAAGGATTATGTTTTGATTATTTTAAAACAGCTGATTCCTACAACTGAAAACCTCAGCTTGATGAAGAAAAATTATCACCACTGAATGGTATCAGCTGTTGAGGTCTAGTTTGGTGGGCTTGACAATAACTCTGTAACACTGGTGCCGGGGAGTCTGTACACAGCCTCACACTGCTGTATGGTATGTCTCCCTAGGCTGTGCTCCTAGCCCCTCAAACCACCTTTTCCAGTGAGCCTCTTTATATGGATATGTTACAAATTAACACCTGGTTGGAATTTAAATGTTTTGTGTGAACAGTGCTGTATTTCAAGTATTGCTAATTTTAAGTCATAAAATGTGTCATTGTGTTGTATTCCATATGTTTTAATGTTTAGGAAAAAGAAGCCTGTGTAAATATTTTGGAGATTCTGGCATTTACATTTCAAAGCCCATGCTGGGGGATGGAATGTTAGCTTAGCAACACTCCTCCCAAAACTATGTGCCAATGCCAACTCCTGATCAGCAGCTGCAGTTTGGTCAGCAATGAATGGCCTTGTGATAAAGAGAGAAAGAATCAATGTTGTAAATCTCCCTCCCAATCGGAAAGGACGCTGTGTAAGGTTGGTGGTACGCTTCTCCATAAAACGGCCGACTTGATGGTGGGCGGAAACAGGAAGTTGGCCATCTTGGTGGGGGCACGTAGCTGTCAGTACATGAAACGACTCAAATGCGATCAGCTACAGGCCAAGCATCGATTGGTTACACCGGGGCGCCGAGCTATTAAATGTATTAAATTATTAAACACAGACTGTTTTGGGAGAGAAACCATTGTCTGGACAATGGATTTTGCACACCTTGGCACATCTTGTTCACAGTTGGTGATCAGAAGTCGGACTGAGATGGACCCCACTGCAATTGCGGCGATGTTGGAGGCGCAGGAGCGGAGACATCAGGAAGGGATGGCGGCAACGATGGAACGGATGCACGCCATGTTCCTGGAGGCCAATCAGAGGAGGGAACCAGCGGAAGAACCAACAATGCCCCTACCCAAGACACGGGTAGTAAAGATGTCACTGGAGGATGACCCCAAGGCCTACCTGGTGGCTTTTGAGAGGCAGGCAACGACAACCCAGTGGCCTCGGGAATAGTGGGCTACCCAGTTGGGCCTCAATTTGATCGGGGGGCCCAAGCAGCCTACCAAGCCTTGACTCACGGAAAAGCCTTGAATTATGATCAAGTGAAGTAAGCCATTCTCCAGCGGCTCGACATCACGGAGGAGACGCACTGTCGCCGGTTCCGGGAATACCAGTGACCCTCAGGACTGCGACCCCGGGTGGTTGCGCAACAGCTTGTGGATCATGTGACCCGGTGGCTCTGCCCTGGTACCAACAATGCGGAAAAAGTGGAGAAGATGATTGCCATTGAGCAATTTGTTAAGGTGCTGGGGGTGGACACTCAGAGCTGGGTCACCCGACATCGTCCCACCACGCTGGATGCAGCAGTCCGATTGGTTGAAGGATATGAGGAGGCGCTGCCACCCACCCCACCGGTCGCTACCCCCGCTCCTCTCTCCAACCGACCCAGACCGACAGGCCCGAGAACGGGACTCCCACTGCACTTCAACCCCTTTCCCCACGGATCAACACCTCATTGGTACCCCGTGGGTGGCCTGCCTCCACATCAATAGACAGCCAGGTCAACCCCCAGCGGAATAAGAGCAGAGCACCCCTCCCCGTTTCCAAACTGGCAACGGGACATGCAGGCTCCTTGGGCGCCCTTTTACCCCTGTGTTACCAGTGCCATGATGTTGGCCACCTCGCCCAAAATTGTCCAGCGGCGATGGAGTGTATCGGGGCCTCCCACTATGTATTAACAGCACCAGGTAAGTCCAGGGGTAATGATTGGGAGGGACCTTGCATTGTTGATGTATGGGTTGGTAATGTGAGCACCCATGCATTAGTGGACCCAGGATGTGGGCAAACTTTAATTGAAAAAGCTCTGTTGACGGGGTTGCCTCGGTGGTCACATGGGGTTGTGATCATTTACTGTATTCATGGGGATAACAAGGATTACCCCCTCACTAAATTAGATTTGGCTGTTGGATGTCATACCCGCCGCGTAATCATGGCAGTGGCTGCAAAGTTGCCATATCCAGTAATTTTAGGTCGAGACTGGCCACATTTTTAAACAATGATTAATAAAACAATAAAGCCAGTCTCCAGTAAGACCATCAGAGCAGCGGGGGAAGCTATTGGGAAAATCTTCCTGCTGCATGCTGATTTGTTCCATTCCCGATTTTGCCTGAAAAAAACAAAAAGAGAGCGAAGGGTTGAAAAACAGGAAGGAATGTCAATGAAACAAGGCTGGGGTTTGTTGGGGGAAGCTTCAAGGTAAGTTAAATGCAAGGGAAAGGGAAAGTGTGATCTGCAGGGGCGGGTTACTGAGGCCCCCAGTGCTGAAGCTACTTTAGCTCCTTTCGATATCCTGAAATCCTGGGACCTAAATGTGGACCTAGCATTGGAACAAAAAAATGATCATTCGCTGGCACATATCTGGGGGCAGGTTGGGTCTATCGAGGGGAAGGATGTAGAGATAAACTGGCTACTTACATATCCTCATCGCATTATTATTGGGCACTTACTGTATAGAGTATCCCAAGCCACGGGCACAAGTTAGATTGTAAAACAATTACTCGTTCCCCAGTCTTTTCAACGTGAGATCATGAGGTTGGCTCACGATGTCCCATGTTCGGGACATTTAGGTAGCGATAAGACTCGGGAATGAATATTGGCTCGTTTTTATTGGATGGGAGTTTTTAGTGAGGTGTCGAGATATGTAGCAGAGTGTCCGGAATGCCAGCAAGTAGTGCCGGGGCGGGTTCACCCGGCCCCGCTGGTCCCACTGCCCCTGATCTCAGTTCCCTTTGAACGCATTGCTATGGATGTAGTGGGTCCATTCAGCCAGTATGATCCTCGATCTTGTGAAAGAAGGGTGAGAGAAGCAAACAAAAACTTCCAAAAACATAGTTAAGTATGTAAACATGTTAAGAGACCACCTAAAATTGGTTGGTCATTTGGCACAAGAGAATCTAAAACTAGCTCAGCATCACCAGGAGCAGCAGTACAACAAACAAACACGGATTCAGACTTTTCGGCCAGGAGATAAGGTACTCCTACGTTGGAGTCTAAGTGGGGCCATACGAGGTTATATGGGGAATTGGTAATGTAAATTATGAAATTAGGCAACCCGATCGCCGAAATAAGACCGAAATTTATCATATTAACTTGTTAAAACCCTGGAATGAAAGGGAGGCCCTATTTGTAGCTTGTGACAGTTTAGAAGAGGATTTTGGTCCCACTGTCAGTCCACAAGCTACAACTAACATTCCGATGGGAGAACAGTTACTTCCAGATCAGAAATGCGAGCTCTACCAGTTAGTGGAAAGGTTTAATGTTTTTTTGCCCAGTAGAACTAATGTTATTTCACATGCTATTATTACTTCGCCAGGTGTCAAGGTCCGAGAGAGACCGTACCGGATCTCAGAGAGCCGCAGGGGTCCCGTTTACAAGGAGGTGGAGGATATGCTCAGGCTTGGAATCATTGAACCTTACCGGAGCGAGTGTTGCAGTCCTATCATGATGGTGGGCAAGAAGGATGGCTCCACTTGGTTCTGTGTGGATTTCCGAAAGGTTAATGCCATCTCCAAGTTCGATGCATATCCAATGCCCCGAGTGGATGAGCTCCTTGACCGACTGGGTAAGACGCAGTTAATCTCGACCTTGGATCTGACGAAAGGATACTGGCAGATTACACTCACTCAGCTCGAGAGAGAAAACTGCTTTCTCTACCCCAGATGTCTTGTTCCATTACCAGACTATGCCCATTGGTTTGCGTGGAACTTCCGCCACCTTTCAGACTGATGGACCAGGTCTTAGCTCCCCATCATCAGTATGCAGCCGCGTACATTGATAATGTG
Source organism: Acipenser oxyrinchus oxyrinchus (assembly GCA_030684275.1). Lineage (NCBI taxonomy): Eukaryota > Metazoa > Chordata > Actinopteri > Acipenseriformes > Acipenseridae > Acipenser > Acipenser oxyrinchus. The sequence continues at coordinate 45,146,458 of CM060248.1, forward strand.
GTGATTTTTAGCTCCTCCTGGAAGGTTCATATTATTAGACTTTCATATATATATATATATATATATATATATATATATATATATATATATATATATATAAACACATGAGACAGAATAAATGTTATAATATAATTATAAGTCAAATACATAATTTACAGTGTTTTTGTATTAGCTCCAAACAAGTTCCAGTGATGTTTTGTTTCTGCTTTTGTCTCTGCCTGGCTTCTGTAAACCTTTAGACACTAAATGCCCCTCTCAGTGATGTCAAGTACGGTGGTCCTGTAAGTCATCAAAACAAAGTGCTTTTTTATCGTGTTTACACGATTGCAGTCTTAGACGCCCCTTGAAGGGTTAATACATGTATTTAGGAAAATTCATAAATGGACAACTGCATAACTTTCAGACACGCAGAGTAATTTAAATTTGAAAACCACTAACTGTGCTTTTTTTCAAAATGGTCCCTCTAGTGCACTGTTAGTGTAAGGATTATTGGCCACATGGTCAAACAGGTAACACAGCAATAACAATCCATGATGTGGTACAGAATCGAAAGGAGGTTGTGTGGTCCAGTGGTTAAAGAAACAGGCGTGTAATCAGGAGGTCCCCGGTTCAAATCCCAGCTCAGTCACTGACTCACTGTGTGACCCTGAGCAAGTCACTTAACCTCCTTGTGCTCCGTCTTTCGGGAGAGATGTTGTTGTAAGTGACTCTGCAGCTGATGCACAGTTCACACACCCTAGTCTCGTATCTTGTAAAGCGCTTTGTGATGGTGGTCCACTATGAAAGGCGCTATATAAAGAAAGAAAAGCCAGAGCACTTTTTTTTAAATCGCTTCCAGCAGTGATTTAGGGACAGATATCAAACCCCAGTGCATTAGATTAGCCAGTTTGAAAAAAGCTTTCAAACAGACTTTAAAGTTATAAGTGTAAAAAGTTGTCAGGATGTTAACAATAAAAAGAAAAATGACAGGTACATCATTTAAACGGTTGTAACAACACGTGGGGAAGTGTAACGCTATATTTTACTCTTTAAATAAGTGTAGCTAACAAAACAATTACATACATACCTATCTTGAACTTTCAATAGTTACATACCTCAAATGTGCAGGTTTGCAAGAAATACATCACAGCAAAGATTCAAGATGTATACTATCCCAAGGTAAGATCAGTTTAAAACACTTTCTGAAAGAATCCTGTCAAAAGCTGCAAACAATCAATGCTCTATTAATTCTTGTTTGGTGTTTCAAATTCTGAATTATTATGATCACAGAATAGGGGAATTCCATAGGGGCCTTTTTTCTACCTTGCAGCCTAGTCACTTATGGTAACTATATCTCATGTTTTTCAGGCTACCCTCATTCTACAGAACCTTGGCTGCATGGCCTGGCACAGACTGCTACCTTCTTCCATATTTCATAAAGCTGATAAGCTGCCATGTTTTGTAACACAAGACTCTGAAAAGTTAGTCAGCTGTTTAGACTTTCTTCCAAGTCTGCCACAACAATGATATCATGGAACAAAGTTGGATTGCAATCAAAATCTGCTAGTAAACCACACGTTCAACCTTTTCCGAGTGCATCTATTAGCATAAACCATGCTCTTTATATTCCTTTTTCAACAGCAACTTCTTTAAACATTCTCATCCAGGTTGCTTTCCAGTTTCGTGGTGTATCAAATTCTCAGAAGTAAATACCGAATAACAGACACAAAAAATGTATAATGCATATATACTTTAATTCCTTTGAATTTAAGATGTACTTTTTTAACCATTTTTTGCTTCTCAAAAATAGCCTGCGTCTTAAATTCAAGTACAGTAGTGATGCGTGTATTAAAATTGGCAACAAAAGATGTGACTACTCGAGTACACAAGCAGCAATGTGACTTACTGCCGAGAAATTATAAACCAAAATGTTACTGCCTGATCTCGTATCATCCATGACATACAGGCAGCCATTTTAAAAGAAGCATCATTAGCTTCCTGAGAAATTCAAAAAGATGCTTTTACAAATTCAGTGTTTCTAACAAACAGTACCAGCTTGGACAGATCAGAAATTCTGATCAGGCCTCTGTATTTTTTGACATGACAAGCAATACCACAGTTCACAAATTGGGAGAAAAACAGGTTGAGTAATCACAACTGGAAATGAGAAGCAGCACACAACTGTAATGCTCTGTGTGACAGCAGACGGCCGCAAACTGGCTCCATATGTGTAATTGAGGTTCTATATTTGTAAATGTATATTTATTTGATGTTTAATTTTTCCTGAAGTTTTAGACTTAGACGATTACTTTCAAAATGTGATTAATAAAAAAAGTTAAGATTAAACCACCAATATAAAACAAGTTGCATACAAAATATACAATCCATTGCTTTAAGGTTTATAAGAAAAGGGAGATCACAGACAACTACTAACATAATAATAATTCTAGTGTTCTTTGAGACTACAGATTGTACATACTGTACTATTACTCATATAATAATAATAATAATAATAATAATAATAATAATAATAATAATAAACCACTATAGCTATATAGAAACACAGATCAATTAAACACCTATACACATGTATGTGGTATCACATTTAATTTAATTTCAATCATTACTTTTTCATTATTGAAGGAAACAAATATTTGGCTTTTTTTAAACTGGTGTTAATTAATCATCTATACAAATTGTCTAATTATAATCGTCTGTATTCTGACAATAGCAATAGTTACATTAAATAAAAGTATTGTCCTATTGACATTCTCATGTGGTTCAAAATGCTTATTTATTCTCCAGGGATGACAAGGTAAAATTTGGTCGCCATGGCAACAAGAAACTCACTTACAAAGTCAAACACCTTTTAAAAACATAATCTTACCCAATTTTTAAAGAGGCATGCCTTTCATTTTACAGTTGAGCCTATCCAAGACTATTTGAACAACTTGATTAGAGTCTCAAGCCCCAATTCACTGAATTGTCTTATAGTCTTATACTGCATATATTCCAATATCTCAGTTCTTACCTGCACAATACTGTTTCTCCGTAGATTTTCAAATGTAGTGGAGCTGCTTATTCTATGTTTATAATATAACCTTTTCCATTCACGGTGATTCCTGCAAAAACAATTAAAATGATCTAAATACAGTTAATAAGGAGCTCATATTACATTTTGACAAGAAAATTAACAGCCTGTGTGTAACTATTCTCACCCTGCAACCCACCCTTTTATGGTGTGTGCCAGTCTGCACATAGCATGCTGTCAGTGCTAGTAAAAGCCACACTAAAACTAGAAATGATTCAATTACCAATTAAACAACCAATCTGTACAATGCGCATTTTTTTCCAGTTCTGTGTTTTATAATGCCCAGCATGTTACTGGGCAAACATCCAGAGATTTATTTACACCCATCATTTTTTTTTAATTTAGTTAGATCAGAATGCAGTTCTGGAAGATGAATACATATGATACAAGGGATGGGGAAAAAAATTGACCTTGCAACATGTAGCCCACATATGTGGCTAATGTTTATATTTTCAGTCACATGTGCAAGACAACAGATATGGCAGACGTAAGCAACAAGGCACTTCAGGGTGTGGGATATACGCTAATATCCACACTCCCCGGGTGCGTTATAAGTCACGAGGCTTGCTTAAAATAATCGTAATGGCCATTTTGGTGTACCATGCTTTAAACATCACAATTGTAGATAAATAATTTCAGTTCTGGTTCCAAAAAGTCATGTAAACATTTGTGGTAAGCAAAACCCAACCACGTGTGAAACAACGGTCAGTGCTTAGGTTTGGGATTTTTAGATCCCAACAAACATTATAGTTGTGTCGGCGCGAACTCCTTTATTGTAGGAGCCAGCAGCGTCGGGTTTGTACAATTTTTGGTGGTGCCCAAGGGTCAGGGGCAGAATTCTCTTTATTTAGAGAGAAAATATATATATATATATATATATATATATATATATATATATATATATATATATATATATATATATATATATATATATATATTTTTTTTTTTTTTTTTAAAGCCTTGTTTTTAAACAGCAAAATGCAACATTTTCAGTAAACCCAGTATCTGGTGGATAAACATACTTTATGTACAATTATCGTTGCTGTATACTTACAATATCTTATTTTTGTGTGTATATATAGCTTGTCTATGGCACATTGTTTGTACTATACAATGGTGTATAGAGGATAAACGACAAAGCCCCATTGAATATGGAAAATATACAACAAAGTGGATAGATCCATAACCCACGAAAGTGAAAGCTCTGTGTTGCTGCTCTGGCCGCTGGCTGTGAACACAAACACAGTGCGTTTACATTAAACTAGTTTTAATTTCTGAAAGAGCCGAGAGATTCAAGTCACTCACGGTCTGATAGAGTATAAACTATAACTCAGATAGAGTCATTTTTGAAGTAGCAACATAGACAGAATAACTCAAAGTACAATAAGGTACACAGTAATGAATCTCAATTATCGCAACAATAAAATCAATAAATAATGAAAATTAGCATCAATTACATTATAATGATTGACTGCATATACACAGCATGACTTTCAGTCAAGTTTTGTAATTTGGATTATAAATTTAATCGCTTCCCAAACTATAAGGATATTTGAAAAAAACATTTTATAAACACTACCATTTCATACCCTATTTTTATTATGTATGTCATATGGACAGGACATAGTGCATACAGCTGAACTACACCAAAATAATTAAGCCAGCAAGCTAGGAGAAACAAAATGGGTGCATAATAAAGCATATACAGTGCCTTGCATAAGTATTCACCCCCCTTGGACTTTTCCACATTTTGTAGTGTTACAACCTGGAATTAAAATGGATTTAATTGGGATTTTTACCATTTGATTTACACAACATACTTAACACTTTGAAGGTGCAAAATATTTTTTATTGTGACAATTAAAAAAAGACAATTGTTGGTTGCATAAGTATTCACCCCCCTGAGTCAATACTTGGTAGAAGCACATTTGGCAGCAATTACAGCTGTGAGTCTTTTTGGGTAAGTCTCTACCAGCTTTGCACATCTGGATCCTGCAATCTTTGCCCATTCTTCTTGGCAAAATTGCTCAAGCTCTGTCAAGTTGGATGGGGACCGTTGGTGAACAGCAATTTTCAAGTCTTGCCACAGATTCTCAATCGGATTGAGGTCTGGGCATTGACTGGGCCATTCTATGACATTCAGGTTCTTGTTTTTAAATCACTCCAGTGTAGCTTTGGCTGTGTGTTTAGGGTCATTGTCCTGCCGGAAGGTGAACCTCCGCCCCAGTCCCAGGTCTCTTGCAGACTGAAACAGGTTTTCCTCTAGAATTTCCCTGTATTTGGCTCCATCCATCTTGCCCTCAATCCTGACCAGTTTACCAGTCCCTGCCACTTCGAAATTATGGACTATTTTGTGTAGATCAGTGACAAAAAATCCTAATTAAATCCATTTTAATTCCAGGTTGTAACACTACAAAATGTGGAAAAGTCCAAGGGGGGTGAATACTTATGCAAGGCACTGTATACTTGTCAACTTAATTATACATTTGTGTTTATACAAATATAGAAGTAATTATTGATTAGTGCGTAGACAACTTACCGCTTAAAGAGCAAAAACATTTTGTTGCTGTTCGGTAAGGTTATTTTGAAAGTGGAGAACTGACAAGTGATTCAGTCGTTCTTGGCTCACACAGTACATGCAGCGTGATTGTAACGTGATTCACGCAAGCTCACATCGCCACCACTTTGCTTTCCTGCAGCTTTTACTCAGTCTTCACGCTACTCTCCTGCACATTTCACCCTACTCTCACGCTGCCTTCACGCGACATTCTTATTGTGGTCAATGAGGGAACTGAAGCATTATAGACAGCAATTGTGTGGAATGGATTTGAACACAGAGCACAAGAACAGAGGGCCGTCCGATAAAGCGCAGAGGGAAGAGAGTTGTTTAACAATAAAGGTAACTTTGGTTTCATTCTGTACACAATACATTGGCTTTTTTCCCCATAGTTTTAAAAAAAATATCTGATTCTGTTTCAATATAGGCCTACAGTGTTACTGTTTTGTAATGGTTATATTTAATATCAATCTTGGTAGAAAAAACACAGGTATATATTACTTCCTGTTCTTTCTTAATTTGGCCATTTTTCAATATTATATATGGGTAGTTATGGAAGGGTGGTGGGCAATTCACTGACACACACGGGAGACAGAAGTTTTATTCGAAAACTCCGCACTGGTGCCCTGTTTTATTATTTTAGATACTTTCTTTTAGCCCGCAGAGGGCGCTGTTGTCCGTGGCCTGAGTACCGGCAACGGTAAAGAGGACCACAGAAATACCAATACTTGTAAACAGTTAAAAGCTGGTGCACTCACGGCTGCTCTGAAATAATAAATAACAAAAGGCGAAAGAAAAGGGAAAATGAAACACAGTAATAAAACTGCAAAATAAAGGTGATGCTTATGCAGTGCCCCCACTGCCGCTAAGCCGGTCAGCTCGGGTCTCTGTCCTACGCTGTTATGCACTATACTCTGGGGTGGCCAAGGTTAACCTTCTACTCAGACACATTTCCTCGGATACATAACAATTTATTTTCTATATTATTTTCTTTCTTTAGGCTGGCTGTCTTCCTCAGCCATGCTTGCCTATTTTGGTCGCTCGCTCCAACCACTGGCATTCCTGCCTGGTCTATGTTTACACTGGCCTTCTCAGCCAGCATCTCTGTGTAGTCCCAATCACGGCCACCCGAATGCATAACCAAGCGCAGTATTTATGGGCCGAGCAATCCCCCAAGGCCTGCCTCTCAGCCACTCAGAGAGAGGAAAAGCGAACACACCCTCTTCCCCACCTATCCGTGTCACTGCCATGACTGGCAGGTGGATCTACGAGGCTGCTGCCCCCTTCCTGCAGTACCACGCATGCGCCTGATAGTCAGCACAGATCTCCCCCCCCCCCCGTTACAGTAGTATTTCCTGCAGTCCCATTCGTCTTTAATATTGTGTTTTCTTTTATAACAACACATTTTTATTTACTAAGCCAAAGGCCACCTTGCACGCTACCATTAGGAACCCCAGTACAAGTAGCTAGGGCTAAAAAACTGAGGGAAAAACTCACCTCTATGTCTATTTGTAAGGGTTGACCCGGAAGCCACCCTTAATAATCTAGTTCCAAAACCATGGTTTGGTGGATCTACGACCTAAGTCTGTAGAACCTAGTAAAGGTATGGGGCCCACACCACTGCATTGCAAATGTCATTTACAGATTATTATTATTATTTATTTAGCAGATGCCCTTATTCAGGGTGACTTACAATTGTTACAAGATATCACATTATTTTTACATACAATTACATTATTTTTTTACACATTATTTTTACATACAATTCCCCATTTATACAGGGTTTTTACTAGAGTAATCTAGGTAAAGTACCTTGCTCAAGGATACAGCAGCAGTGTCCCCCACCAGTGATTGAACCCACAACCCTCCGGTCAAGAGTCCAGAGTCCTAACCACTACTCCACACTGCTGCCCACAAAGCCCACAAAGTTACCATACAGGTCTTCACAGCAAAATGTATGAGACACTGGAGTGTTTCAAGTAAATAGAAAACAGACAGTAGTACAGTACTAAACAGACAGTGGCACCTTTGATAGCCTTATCCCTGTATACATCTGAATTTAAAAACAGCTGCAACTGCACCTGTAGTATTTGTTACTGATATATAATTTTTGTATGAAAATTTCAGAAACTTCACCACCCATGGGAGATATTGCTTCCATTGATTTACTTGTGTTACTTTATAAGGCCCTTCTATTGGAAAAGTGCAGAACAACAGTCAAATGAATGAATGCAATCATGCAAGCAGATCTACTCCCAAAGTAAATAAGCACACGTAAGCCAACACAAAACATGAATGTCAATAATATTAAAGTCAATGACCAATGTCAACGAGTCAGTTGCTAACTTTGCAGCTAATCAAGACAAATGTCTTGAGTGTTTAAGTGAAATCAGTGCAAAATTTGATTATCTAAAAGACATACGAGATTCAATAAATGATTTAACCTCTGCTGTTAGACATTTAACAAGCATCATTCCCATTCAAAACTTCAAATGAGCTGCTGTTAAATTGTGATAAAGAATGTAATACAGAAACATTACAACGTAATAATGTATTAAGACAAACTGAATGTATGTGTTAAATGTAGGGCAAACAGACCCTGGGCACAGCGAGAACAAACCAAAACGTAGATCTTAAAGAAAGGGTCCTGTAACGGGGGAGGTCTGTGCTGACTGTCTGGCACATGCGTGGTACTGCAGGAAGGGGACAGCAGCCTTGTAGATCAGCCTGTCAGTCATGGCAGTGACACGGAGAGGTGGGGAAGAGGGTATGTTGGCTTTCCCTCTCTTTCCCTCTATCTGAGTGGCTGAGAGGCGGGTCTTGGGAGATTGCTGACCCTATAAGATAACGCTCTGTTATTCCCTCAGCCTGCCCCTCTAAGACAAAATGAACCAGCTGGCACAAGCTCTGCTGCTGGACCAAGCACGGCCGGAGAAGAACAAGCACACTAAATTAATTAAAAAGAAAAAAGAAAAGTAATTTTTAGGAGTGGGGAAAAACTTGGGCAGAACCCCGAATAGTACGAGCAGGTTGAGGGAACGGGTGAGCATAGGATGGAGACCCGGGCCGTACGGATAGCGACGGTCGCGGTAACGCTGTCGAGTGCAGCACCTTTATTTTGTAGTTTTATTACTGTGTTTCATTTTCTCTCTTTTTTTTCGCCTTTTGTTTTAATTATTATATTTGAGCACTTGTAGGTGCACTGGACTGTATCCCAGTATCGGTAACCTTGTGGTTCTGTTTACTGTTGCCAGTATTCAAGCCACGGACAACAGTGCCCTCTGCGGGTACAAATAAATCAGTGCGCCTGAGCGGCGTTACAAATAAAGTTTTGTCTCCCTTTCAGTGAATTGCCCACCATCCTTCCACAGGTCCCCAAAAAGCAGAAATAAAACTAAGCTTGTTTCTATATATGGACGTTTACCATGGTAAATTTGCACAGTAATTCTGCAGTTTACCATGTTTGTACTCGTCTGTACCCTAACCATGCTTCCCTCTGCTTTCATTGCTTTAATTTAATTTAAGAATATTGCAGAAACTTTTGTTTGAGTCTATGTATATTTTAGTTATGTAAAGGAAATAAGTACAGTACATACAGTAGGCTACACAAGTAAATACCTTTCAGCATAATTCAGTTGTCTATGCACTACATTAGTGTTCTGCGATACCTCATTTAGACTACCTCGATATGATACCCTGCATAAGATCACGATATTCGACATTATCACGATCCTTTGGATTTTATGTCCATTACATGTTAAACACCTCCTACATTTTGGATGTTCACCTTCAACTAGATTGCCGCTTCCATTTAATGGATAGCCAAAATAGTTCCACACTACACTTGTGGAATTGGCTTTAGAAACCAGCTGTTCTCCCGCGTCTGCCATGGTGTTACTTGGGCAGTACTGTAATTAAATTTTCTGAGAACGCACAGCGCAGGAAAGTTAGTTTCTTCCGGTATATGCAAAAAAAGTTCATATTGTTTTTCAAGCACACAATTAAAGTGTTGTTTTGAAATCTCAAAAAAAAAAAAGATCAAAAAACACGATATATCACCAAAAAAAAGACAGGATCGAAAAAAACGATGTATCGATTTATTTTTTTTACCCCGATATTAGGTATTGGATAATATTTGTATCATGATATTTCGATATACCGAAATACCGCAGAACACTACACATAATTACATAATTAATTACTGATAAGAAAATATTTCAGTTTGTGTTTCATTAAACAACTCTGCAATATTTGGTTCCGTGTTTCCCTTCCATTATTGATGTCAGCTTGTTTCCCAAGATCTTCATATTCATTTTCACCCTGTAGCACCTCCTCAATATCAAGGAATCCCTTTCTTACAGCAAGGTTGTGAAGCATGCAGCATACTACAAAAATGTGACATACTTTCAGAGGAGAGTATTGCAAAACTCCCGCAGATTTATCCAGACATCTGAATCTCTTTTTTAAAAATTCCAAAGTTGCGTATCACCGGCATGGTGGCGAGCACCCAGGAATCCGAGGTGCAATTGCAGCAGTATTGCAGATGATGTTGCGTAAACAGGTGGGCCTGAGGCCGCAAGCCTTCAGGGCCCCTGCTGGGGCTGCTGAGGCCGGGGCGAAGCACACTGAAGTGGCTGCCTAGGGCGACGTCTTTTGGAGCGCTGCTGCGTGGGAGCACCACGCCCTGTGTTCCATCTTCCTTGTAGAAGGGTCCGGTTGCCTGCTGTTGCAGTGGCCTGCAGGCGGTGCTTCAGGTCACCCAGCCGAGCCGTGGGAATCGGGACCGTTCGGGTTATTGTGCTTGCCTGTGGAGATTTCCAGCGGCTCAACCTGCCCCACACCGGAGCACGGGGAGGGAGCAGCGCAGCAACATGCCGAGACGCCTTGCATTCTCGGTGAGAGCGCTGCAGGATTTCCTCTACTGCTGGCTTAAAAGTATGCCCCGGGGATATCGGCGCATCCAACAACGCTGTTTTATCCGCGTTGGGGACCCTCACCTGTAACAGCCACAGCTGTCTGCGAGCCACCGCCAGGCTTGCCAGGCTCTGGCTCAGGGCTTGCCCTTGAAGGTCGGAGATCTGGAGCAGCGTGCCTGAAAAGAGGTGTAATTCGGAAGCCACCGGCTCAGGGAGTTGCCACCTGTAGTTTGCCATTGGTTCGGGCAGGCAGGGGGCCTATAGAGAGCACGCCCTCCTCCTCTGCCATCCGTTAAACCGTTCCACCTCATTCTGAACTCCCTTGGCAGAGACAGGGGCAGGTACTGGGACATCTGATCTGTGCCATCAGGTCCATAATGTCCCTCGCCTGTCTTGAGCGTTTGACCCACTTCACCAACTGTGGAGATGGGGAGCGGCTGCAAGAGTTGGCGCCTGAGCCTACGCACAGCTGAAGAGGGGCTCTGGGACAGTTGGAGGAGGGGGGAAACTTGGGCTCCTAGGGTCTCAGACGGCTCAGTCATAGGAGAAGAACCTTCAGTCCCCGCTTTCTGAGAAGCACCCTGGACTGGGAAGCCACACAGATGTCGCAGAACATCCCCTAGAGCTAAAGTGGCGTGCTGGACACCCAAGCACAGCACACATAATGTATGCCCATCCTCCTGGGGCATGTTCTAGGAGGCTGTGTGGTCGAGTGGTTAAAGAAAAGGGGCTTGTAACCAGGAGGTCCCCGGTTCAAATCCCACCTCAGCCACTGACTCATTGTGTGACCCTGAGCAAGTCACTTAACCTCCTTGTGCTCCGTCTTTTGGGTGAGACGTAGTTGTAAGTGACTCTGCAGCTGATGCATAGTTCACACACCCTAGTCACTGTAAGTCGCATTGGATAAAGGCGTCTGCTAAATAAACAAATAATAATGTTCGCCCTGCAGGACGTGCAAGCATGGAACCGAGACATTCCAGCTGGGGTATAACCCTGGCACTGCACACCGTCTTGCACTTAGTGTAAGCACGAGAGCACCTAAGCACTGTGTGTACCGAGATACCCAAGCACCGAGGGTATCGTGCTTATCAAGCACCATGGGTGCCGAGTGCACCGAGAACTGTGCGCACTGAGCATGCCGAATGTCTTGTGTACTGATTATTGTGTGCACCGAGTACCCTGCACAGTGCGTGCTCCAAACACCGCGTTCAGCGAGTGCACTGTGTATTCCAAGCACCGAGGCACCGAACGCCGTGCGCACAAAGTGCTATGAGCGGCGAGGCACCAAAGCGCCTCGTGTGCACCGAGGCACAGAAGTACCAAGGGCTGAACATGCACCGGGGTACCGAAGCACCGGGGGCAGCTAATGCAGCGGTGCCTACCCTAACCATGTGTAGTCAGCCACCTGGTCAGCATGCAGCATGCACCAGGGGAGACATACAGGCCGAAGCCACGGTGGGCAAGAGCTCAGTTTATTTGAAAAAGAACAGAGCAAAAAGGGAGAACACGAATTTTTTTTTTTTTTTTTTGAAGGCGCAAAGTACCGAGGTGGGTGGGCCGAGGCAGCCGACAAGGTCTACTCAATAGCGGGCAGGGTAAAGTACAGCCCAATGGAGCAACATACGGCTGATTATTTATTTATTTATTTTTTTGCCCAAGCTGCGCGAACGACAGCCGTCAGAGTGACTCAACGACGGGGCGGCAAGTCATGCCCTGGCGGAGGAACTGTGTTCTCCCTGGAGGTATAGGTTGAAAGACAACACACACACACACCAATACTGCACAGGCACACTCATACAACGGACAGCCAAGAAAAGATGGAGAAGGAAAAAGATCCGCTGATTCAACGACAGCGGCAAGCCGGCTATCAGCACGATTGCAAGGGAATTGCAGTCGACTAAGAAGAGCTCTTTACACTGTGGTTAGTGACACAGAAGCGTACCTTACCGGAGGTAAGAGGCAAATTGGCAGCTCTTACATAAAATGCTCAGTGAATACATACCTAAGGCAGGCATATCCCAAAAGTATTGGTTGGTGGTCCTCTTCGAATTGAAAGGGAACCTAATATTAACTTTTATATACAGTATATAACCTGTTGTGGTTTTAAACGTTTAGAATTCTTTATCATTTACATTCTGTGAGAAGTGTGAGATCTACACTCAATGAAAATATAAGAGCTATTGCTATTATAATACTGTAGCGCAAGCGTGTAGTAGGTTCTTAGCGGTGGAAATGAAGATGCTACCAGGATATTTCTTTGGCTGTAAAAAGTGCTGTATAATATTTGCTCTTTCAGAAAAATAGTTTTAACTCTTTTACGCTCCCAGCAACCACAACAACATGCAGCGCGCAGGCTGCGTTTAGTATAAGCTTATCCTCACTGCTCATTGGTCGGGCTATATTAGGTGTTTTGCATAACTTTTCACCACTCACACAGCACAGCGAGCCCGCAGGGGGCGGTGCACACACACAACAAGGGCAGGCAGAGACACACTCAAAAGAAAGCAACAGACAGCAGCTCATACACAGACAGCAATAAAATAACACTTCATGACATTTTCAGTGTATATACTGGGTTGTAGTGTGGCTTTTCTCTTCCCTCCGACACTTTTACACATTGCCAGATTAAAGGAGGTTGAGGACAGAACAGTATTGTATTCAATGCATTTTTAAGAAGTGGTCTGTGAATTTTATCATAGTGGATGAACAGATCAATTAATACAGCGGTAAAAGAAAGAAAGTGTTTGTTTGTGCTGCTGTGGTATTTTGAATGTGTGTATGAAACAGCAGCTACAATACCAGCCTTTTATGTCAGTAGGGTTATTCAAAATACAATTGGCCTCTATTAGTGTTACTGTAAGCTTGCACATATTATTATTATTATTTGTTTATTTAGCAGACACCTTTATCCAAGGCGACTCAACACCCAAAATACGGAGCACAAGGAGGTTAAGTGACTTGCTCAGGGTCACACAATGAGTCAGTAGCGGAGGTGGGATTTGAACCGGGGACCTCTTGGTTACAAGCCCTTTTCTTTAACCACTGGACCACACAGCCTCCTTAGATTAACTACATTGATGACTTTTATTCAGACAAACTGGGATTTATTTTTAAAAAGTTAAAAAAAGGAATATTTCACATAGAACACATCGCACCATAAACCCTTTAACCACGTATATTTGGAAGAGTGATATGTGTCTAACACTGGGTTAAATAGCTGATTGAAATCTCCTGCCAATATAACAGGGATATTCCCCAATGAAGCCAATGTATGCTTCATCTGTTCTAAAAACTGTGCATCAAAAATATTTGGTGCACAGAGAACGGCAATACAGACCTCTACGTTATTCAACAGCGTAGTCACATAGCAGAATCTCCCCTCCAAAGCATTACCTTGGAGATTAAGTTTAAGGTTTAGGTGTCTCTTTGCAAGAATAATGACTACCCTATAATTATTCTGAACAGAGGAACGTACAATTAATTACCTTGTAATGTTTATTTTGAAAACGAGCAATATCAGTTGAAAGCAAATGAGTTTCTTGCAGTCATGCAATATCAACCTTATTTCTTAAGAGATAATCTAAGCACTGTGCCCTCTTTACAGGATGATTGGCCCCTTGTAATTTTCAGGAATTAATGATAACACTAGCCATGATGAAAGATAGAAATAAAGATCAGGGAGACTGAACTAATAAAAGACGTAGCACTCAGAAAGCAAGGATATGCAACATAAAGAAAGACCATTGACTCAGCACTCATCAAATAGCAATACCCACATAAAAGGAGAGCTTTTGATCCTGTACGATGACTGGAGCGGATCGTTGTCGATCAGTATAACAAAGGCATTGAAATATCATGGTGCATAGTTTATTGGAGTCCCGAGGGGCATCTGCATATACACGATGTGATCTATTTAACTTCAGAAAAGGGTGGTTATTGGAGGATTTCATGGTCGGATACCAATGTGGAATTTTCTGCTGATGAAAGTGGATCGGATCATCGCCTTCAGCCCCATTCAGGAAGCCCCACCAGTTTAACGTTACAATGATGATTTCTGTCCTCAAGGTCTCCATTTTATCTTGCATAGCATTAATACAAGTGTTGCATTGATTAATCTCATCTTTCTGTCGGCGAACATCAGCTCTAGTAATATCCTGCCTGGCAGTTAGCTGTTTTATAGAGGAAGCAATATCAACAACCTCCTGTTTAAGAGCGCTGAGGATAGTAGCTGTTTTGGTTACATTTTGAATCACAGGTTACAAAGCCGCATCAATTGCTTCCTGAAAAGTGTGTGTAATCTCTGCCAAGCGGACGTCCCAATCATCAGTGCCCAGTGACTTCTTCATATGGTTTCCCTCCGGTGTGGATTGAGGGGAAGCAACGGGTCCCTTGCGTGTAGTAGCCATTCTAAATTGGTGAGTAGACAATTTGTATATATAAAATAATCAAAAAATAATATAAGGAGCTTAAATTGTTCAATTATAAATGAAAATTGTAGTAGCAGGAGCTCTAATGGAAAGCAGCCATGCCAGTGATAAGCTCACGTGATCTACCATTATTGGTATTCTTTTGAACATTTATTCTCATTAACAAACAAATCCCTGTTACAAACGTAATCATCATGACTATCAAAACACTTTTCTAATGGACCTTCATCATTCAACACTAGCCACAAGTTAGATCTCACACAAACAACAGGCACAGCACAGCTTCACCATACACCCTTCTTTAGAGATTGGCAGATTGGAATATTTTTAAATTTTTCTTGATGTTGGTTTCAAATCCATAAGTCATCAACAACCTCTTCTATTCTGAGGTATGAATTAGTGTGTATCAGGCTAATTCAACTAAATGTAGACAGGACTCACAGTATTGTTGCCCATAACATATTTGTTGAGGTGTATGATTCAGAACAATGCCATTTATTATTTTACAGTTTGATTTATTTTAGTCAGACAGGAAATGTGATGCAGCTGCTTTACAGAGCGAGTTAGAATCAAAATCAAATAGAATTTGCGGCTGACAAATGCCTATATACCCGGAGCCATACTAAAAATAGGAAACAATCAGATTGCTAAAAGGAAATCAGGAAGGAACAAGTTATTATGATTAGCTTTATCCTCCTCCTTATTGACTCCAAAGACATGCTGGTGTAAGTTACATTTCTTCTAATCAATTTTATTTTTATATAAATGCAAAATGGAAGATGACCAAATATTTTACATGTCCTCTTGTTGAAAGGAGAAACTGAGGTGAACAGGAAGAAGGCTAGATGAATTAAGTTCTAATACATGCATTACAAGTACATTAAATTTTCAACTAGAGCAACGAATAGGAAACAAAAACATTTCAGTTTGAAGAAAGATTGCACAATACTGTAATCTGTCTGGTATGCCAACTAGAAATGATCAATAATGAAGTTATCGATTCTTTTAAAAAATAAAGCTATACCACATATCTCTCTTCCACAATAAAGGGAAGGCTGAATTTTCCCTACCCAAAATAAATTATGTGGAACTTTATTTAACACCCTCCAGAATCTCATTGTGTATTTGGATTATTTACAGGGCAAGAGAGGAACAAAACATCTTTCTAACAGTAGTGCTTATTATTTATTTATTTTTTTAGATTTGGTTGACTGTTAGAAACATGAGCATCGACAGTAAAACGATTATTGCCAATCTCTCTTCTTTGGATTGCAATAATGAATGCTTTAGATACCTAATCATTTGGGGTTTGATAGACACATGGGAAAGTCCAGTTTATGTTTGCAGTATTACAAAATGCATAAGAAATATTACTGGTTGAGTGGAAGTCTCTCTCACAGTGTGCAAGAAAGGAGATTTGTTTTAATTTTGATTGATTATTTTTTAGTTAAAGCATAGTGATAGCACCAAAATAGACTTGATTTAGCTCCATTGGTTTATGAAAATATTGTTACCAGCATATTGTTTAGTGAATGCTTTCACCATCTTTTAAATTGTTAAACAGGTTATATTTGTTGCCTTCTTAGGTATACGCAATCCTGTTTCTTAATCTTTAATAGCAATACCCAGTCTTAGTCAATACTCAGTCAAAAAATAAAGAAACTGGACAAGGAGGAGCTTCCTTTGTCTGTGACATCCAGCCATTTTTCTAAGGTGCCACAGAAAAGCCTGTCCCTTGGGAAATGGATGAAAAGGTCCTTTGATACAGGGGTCATGGTCTTGCATGTCAAACACTCCAACAAGCAACATCATTTCAATTAACTGGACCCCGAAGAAGGATCTAAAGACATCTATCTGACAGACCTCCATGTAAACAATTACAAGGTATTACTAGTTATTGGGTTAGCCTCTGGTTCACATTCCACTGCTAATTAAAGTAAATTCTGTGAAGAATGCATACCCGGATCATAGACCCTGTCTCAGACTAGCTCTATAGCAAAAACAGTAAAGCGAATTCCTCAATTTATATTACAAATATAATAGAGTCTGTTTTGGAGTTCTGAAAACCATTAGTTCCCAGTACCTTAAATATTGTCTGCAAAACATATTGGAAATACTCACACGTGACACATGATTTTCACTGATGCAGCAAACACAAAAACTAGCTAAAGTTTTTTTTTTTTTTTTTTACTACGGCATAAATGGAGAAAATCGTAAAATACACCATTTAAGCCACCATTAACACTCTAGTTCCAAAGCCAGGGTTTTGAGGATCCACAACATTCAGCCTGTAGAACCAAGTAAAGGTATGGGGAGTAGCCAACAACGCTGCATTGCATATGTCCTTGACAGATGCACTCTGGAATAAAGCCCACGAAGTTGCCATGCCTCTGGTGGAATGGGCAGTGAGTTTTTCTGGAGAGGGCAAGTTGGCCAACTCATAGGTAGTCCTGACTGTGTCTGCTATCCACTTCGACAGCCGCTGCTTAGACAGGGCTTGACCATGGGATTTAGCCCCATAGCAGACACAAAATTGTTCCGACTGCCTCCAACTTTTCACCCTGTCAACATAGTACACCAGGGCCCGCACTAGCAGAGTGTATGGAGCTGTCACTCCCTGTTAGACTGGAAAGGAGGTGCATGGAAAGCCTCCAATTCCACAGATTGGTTGACATTAAATGCTGAGATCTTTGGCAAAAAGGCAGGATTGGTACGGAGAGTAACCGTTGTCCTGGCCTCTGTAGAAATTAGCAGGCTTTTGCAGAGGTGCTAGCCAGCAAGAAAGCCGCTTTGAGTAATAAATATTTCAGCTGAGCTGAATGCATGGGCTCAAATGGAGGCATTAAGCAACACATTTAACTTCCATCGAGGAACAATGTCCTTCATAGGCGGCCTAACGGTTGATTCCTGGGTTGATTCTCTGCTCTCCCGAACCTCTCCCAAATGAAGCTCACCACCTTGGGGTGAAGCCTCCACTGAGACTCTCCTTGAGAGGTCTGCCGCCAAGTTTGTCACCCCGGGCAGTACAGTACTGTCCGCAGTTAGAGGTTCTCGTATGCTCAGAGCAAAAGCTTGCGGGCCACGTAATGGAGACTGGGTGACCTGAGGCCGTCCTGATGGTTGATGTAAGCCACCACTGTTGTGTTGTCTGTACGGACAAGCACATGTCTCCTTCGAACCTCCTGCAAAAAATTCTGCAAGGCCAGGTAAACTGCCTGCAGCTCCAAAACATTGATGTGGAGACCCTGCCAAGAGGGTTTCCACACACTTTGTGCCTTATGCCATTCCACCCAGCGCCCCAGCCCAGACTGGCTCCCTTCTGGTGACACTGCCCAGCGCTACACCGAGGCGTAGATGGGCAGGCTGTTTCCACCAAGAGAGCACCTTTAGATGGGGATGAGACACTGTCAATAGGCAGATGCAGTTCAACACAGGCTGAAAAACGGTGCTGTTGAACCAGGCCTGCAGAGGGCACATGCGAAGGAGACCCAACGGAAGGGTCTGGGAAGCTGCTGCCATCAAGCCCAGAAGTCTCTGGAACGTCACTACCGTGAGTGCTCTGTTGAGCTGAAAGAGCTCTAAACAGGTGGCTATTCTATGAAGCTGTCTTATGACAGAGTGGACAGCATGGATTTGGAGTCCAAGCATACTCCTAGATAGGAGGCTGTCTGAGAAGGCGTGAGCTGGCTCTTCGCATGATTCACCCAATGCCCATCCATGTGAGCCTCTGCCTGTGCTGGACTGGGTGCAAATGAGCCAGTCGTCCTGGTAATTCAGCACTCTGATGCCTTTGTCTCAAAGGAACCGAGATAGCTTTCGTGGCAAATATATAAGGCCAAATGGCAAGACACGGAACTTGTACACTGTTCCCTGAAAGGCGAACCACAGGTACTTTCTGTGCGCTGGCCTTATGGGGATGTGGAAATAGGCGTCTTTGAGGTCCACCATGGTGAACCAGTCGCCTGGCCTGATTGACTGCAACAGCTGTTGCATCGTCAACATTTTGATCCTCCTTCGGCTCAGATACAGGTTGACCTGTCTGAGGTTGATGATCGGTCTGAGGCCAACATCCCGCTTGGGCACTAGGAAGTACCTGGAGAAGAACCCTTCTTCCAACACGAATAGCCTGTTTTTGCAGTAGAGCTGCTACCTCTTGAGACACCACATTGGCGTCTTGCGGGTCCATGACTGATGTTGTAGTCACGCCCCGAAAGGGAGAGGGACCGTGGTTGAACTGCAGAGAGTAGCCAGTTTGAATGGTAGCAAGCACCCAGATGTTTGTGGTGTACTGACACCAATACTCCAGATGGCCCCCTGAAAAGGGGCCCTGGGCCTGTGGTAGCAAACTCGTAGGGCTGCTGCATGGCTTGCGGTTTGGTGAGAGTGCTTGCAGCATCTCCAGGCCTAGCTTCTCTGCATCATGCACTCTATATAGGGTTTCCATCGACTGGGGAACAGCAGGAGCTGTAGCCGGATGACCCCAAGACGACTGGATCTCAAAAAGAAAATCCTGGTGAACTGGGGGGATACAGGAGAGGCAGTAGGCTCGTCCTCAAAAATCAGGGCACTTGCAAGATTGCAGTGGCCCTCTTGATCAGCGGTAGAAGCTCTGCCGACAGGGAGAGCTTAACTGCCTGGGAATGTACAATTAGATTACACATCATCCAACGGGAACTGTTCGCTCCCCTCCTCAGAGGTGGCAATATGTGCTCCTGTGGCCAATCTGCGCTCGTAGCCCCCTGGGTCCCCAAGGAGAAAGGCGGGGCAGGTGGTGCCGAATGTTCACACAGTAATTCTGTGAGAACCGTTCCTTGGTGGGAAAAAGCTGCCCAGAGCTTTTCCATCTGCTTTGAGTCCGCTGATTGCTTGGAACAGTGACTCTTCTTCTTCTTCCTCAGGGGAGGAGAAGGAGAAGCAGAGGAAGATGAGGAAGACCATGAAGACATGTGCATGAGCTACTTTCCCAGGTGCGTCGTCCGCTCTCCCTTGGCGCAGAGCCATGGGCTGAGGATGCTGCCACCTTTCTAACAGAGGGTGATGGGGAAGAGCGCTGTGCAGGACACAGATTAAGGGACACAGATTACTCTGGAGAGCTGTGGGAGAGATGTTTCTCAAGCTTGCCCTTAGAGAAAGATGCACAAAACTTGCAGAAACTGCAGTTAGCCAGTGCCTCCTTGACATGTTCTGGCCCCAGGCAGGAAGAGCATGTGCTGTGTCTGTCCTCAGTTAGCAAATTGGCCTTGCATGTCTCGCAGGGTTTAAACCCAGACGGCATGCCTCGCAGGGGTAAAACCCAGACATGACGCAAGAAGCAAGCAATACAGTGAACAGTATATAGATGTACAGGTGCTACCTTAATCTGTTTATATATAGCAAACGGCCGTTGAGATAACTTCGGCCTGTTTCGGTACTGGTATGATACCGGGTCATGAACGGAGCGGGTTTGGTGACCTCGGTACCGTGCAGTGCACGGGTCCACCGGTTCGCAATCACCGCAGGTAGCAATGTACAGGCATCCGGTAATGGTTACATTTCATACTTGAAAGGGAACTATACTGTAGCTTACTGTTTTTGAGCTTTCTCTTAATCCTGCAGGTTAGACAGTACATAATTTGTCTTTCTGGCTTTCTGTACAAATGTTATCGCAGGAGGCTGCGTGGTCCAGTGGTTAAAGCAAAGGGCTTGTAACCAGGAGGTCCCCGGTTCAAATCCCACCTCAGCCACTGACTCATTGTGTGACCCTGAGCAAGTCACTTAACCTCCTTGTGCTCCGTCTTTCGGGTGAGACGTAGTTGTAAGTGACTCTGCAGCTGATGCATAGTTCACACGCCCTAGTCTCTGTAAGTCGCCTTGGATAAAGGCGTCTGCTAAATAAACAAATAATAATAATAATAATAGTATCTCTGCTGTTCAGCCAACCTGCCCTACAAACAAAGAATTAAGGCCTAACCAATCCAGTTACCTTCTGCTGACCCACAAGCCTGATATCAAGGTTACAACTTTTTTTTCCATTCCTGATAGGTACAGTACTGAGACTGAGATCCAATGAACATTATTTTATTTATAGTGTTATTGTATTTAAAATAGGGGATGGCTATAAATACAAAGGGCCTAGGTGATTTAAGAACTACACAGAGTAAACAATTTGTGTTGTGTCCCCTTGGTTATGGCGAAATATTTTCCAAGCTTGTGATGCCTCTGATCACCCACATCACAACAGGCATACTGTAAATAAACCAGGGCTTACGTAAAGCTATCATACAGCCAATCATGCTCTTTGTTTATGGGCTGTCAAAACAATTCGAAAAAGTTATTCCCAGCTACTGAAACCAATCCAAGGTTTAATCTATTCCAGAGGGTCTGGCTATATTAGTTAAGAAAAACAAACAAAGTTAAAGTGCAGCTGCTGGCATTAGTGATTAAAAGAAACTGTGAAATAAACCCCAAATAATAATAACAATAATAATAATAATAATAATAATAATGTAAAAAGTGTCTCTGTGTGGCTTATGATGCTATGACAGCGATGCCAAGGTCAGAACATCCAAATAAATGAGATTTGAAAAACGCGAGTGAGATTAGGGAATACCACATTTACATGCATTGTCATTTCCTTTGTTTCAGGAATGAGACTGCTAAAATTGACTCCAAAAAAGTTCCTAAAATGACTGAGACGTGACATGTCTGCTATGAGGAGACAATGACATAGACAATTACTTCAGTGATGCCCACAGACTATCAGGGAAAAATTAACTGTCAGAGCCTAAATGGCAAATCTAGTTATATGACAGGCTCCAACATTATACAACAATCACAGCTTCTACGGGCAAATAACATTAATAGCATAGTTGTATTTTAAAAAAGAGTACAAAACCCTTATAACGCACAAAGGAAATGTGTTCCAACTGAGGTTATGTGGAGTAAAGCCAGCAGCTCCAGAGTTCATACCCTGACTGTGAACTGTAATCTTTGGAATATGCACCCTGTGTATGACCAGTATAACTATGCTGTCAGGTTACATCTCTTGTATAATGTGCACCTCTTGTAAAACACTTTCCTCTCATATACTAATCTATCAAAAATTTCCTGCTAAACAAAATAGAATATTATTACTATGTACCATGTTAATGACATACAACCTGTGAAACACTCCTCAAATTTAAGGATGCAGATTATATATAAAATAGTACAGTATACCCCAATTGACATCGATTTGTCCTTCCTGAAAATGAGTGTAATTTTTGATGGATGAAAAACATGATTTAGGACACTCAGCATTAGCTAAGCCTTGCCATTATCCAGAAGCATACAGTAACCATTAAGATCCCACAATTTTCCAAGTCTCACCTTTAGTCTTACTTTACTCCAGCCTTGTTATTAGAGATACTGTGGTATCTTAGGGGTCATATTGCAAGAAACTTTCCAATTAGCAATTGTGTTCACAAGCATTCTGTTCATCTGGAAGTGGTAATAAAGTACCTAAAAGCCTTTCAATGCAGTGTCTATTCTTAAACGTGTTATATTTTGTAGTTCTAGACACCTAGGTAAGTGAATACACGTCATAAACAGAGAATATTTCCATTTCTCAGACCTCCCACTGGACTGGCAGTCTGTAAAGTCGCACTGAAGGAAAGGGAAAACATACTTTCTCCCTTTAAGGTTGTGACTGTAAATACAGTTTAACCTATAAAATAAAATAAAAAAACGTTACAATCAACTCAATTCATAGCTGTGACCGCCGCAGTTACATTTTCCTACAGTAATTCTTTGAAAAGCTGAAGTGTGAAAATCCATGGTGCAGTGCACTGACGTCAATCGTCGTTTTGTTAAAAAGAAAGCACTCACTGAAGCAGGTCTCCAAGCCCCAGTCCACACACTGTCCTCCACACACTGTGGTGTCTTTCTAAATCTGGGGCAGGAGGCTCGTGATGGAATGTTATTCCTGGAGGGCTTACAGGTTTCCAAATTCAAAACTGTTTTCATTCCAGCTCTGTTTCCACAGAGGTTTTAAGGATTATAATTGGCAGGTTGTTTTCAGGAGTCTAGACCCCCTCCCCCTCCCTTCATCCCATGTTGAAAACCTTACAGCCTATTTTATTTTTCAGGGGCTCTCTGCAGTTGTTTAAATAAATTAATAATAATGAATAAATTAGTTTTAAATGTTAATATACAGCACACATGATTTCAGATGGTCAATACTGTGGTGTGTGAAAAAATGGTGTTTGCCAATCTCTGCGATTCACATTTTAACATGGAAACACTTTACAAAAAAAATGTATTAATAGCAAGTGTTAACAGTTAAAGCAAAAGTCTTCTGATTGCACAAAGTTTTGTTTTCAGAGTGGCATTATAAGAGAATGTCAACAGGCTTCTTAACCTAATGTATTGGACTACCTGTAACTAATTTATCCATAATTGTGTTCATACAGCATAAAAATAATTAATTGGAAAAAACAAACCCACAAAATGTTAGGTTATTATCATAACCCTGAAATAGAAATGTAACCATTACCATATGGGTTTTTACCTCCTGAAGACCCTGAACCTGAACAGATATAACAAAGCTGCACACAGTGCCTGTGATACAGTCATGCTCGCCCCTGAGGGCATATAAGGACTGCCTGCACAGATCACAGCATCATTTTTTCCTTCAAACCTGCTGCAATCATGGATGCAGCAACCTTGAAGGTTAATGGTTACATTTCAATTTAAGGGAACCAGGGTTATGATAATACCCTAACGTTCCCTATCAAGTACGAAATGTAACCATTACAATATGGGTGAGTGACCCAGAGCCGTCGCAACAGCAATATTGCAGAACGACCGGAATGCTACAAGGCTAAACCGAGCAGCTGCTCCTTCTTTATCACCATCAACACTACATTCATATCCAAGTGCAATCAAAAGTTAGACTTAAAGTTAGATTTCACATAGTGCAATACCAACATAATTTGTATAAGTCCCATAATTATCATTCTAACAAATTAATTTGATTTTAATCTATTTCCTGAATGATAACATACTTAATTTTTAGTGATTTAAGGCTTTTAATACCTTATATTTTAAAAGTTTGTACATTTACAAGTTCAAATGAATACTGTTTTTATAAAAGTTAACATATTTTACCAGCGAAGCCAATGCATTTCAATCACAAACTGAACCATCTCCATCGTCCACCAGATGGCAGTATTACTCTCTTTTTGACCAGATCTCTTATGGAATTCACATTCAGTCATGATGTCTGTTGCTAGGATTTTATTGTCACAAGTGTGAAACGTTTTGTTTGAAGCTCAGTACTGAGTCTGATAAAGATCTGAATTTGTTTAACAAAGTCACATCTGATTACTCTACACAGCAGGGGATCTTTTTCTATAGCAGCTCTCTCAATTTATAATCCACTTATGCCTGGCTGACCAACACAGTAGGGATTTAGCTTAACAAATGGCATTCTTAAGAACATAAGAACATAAGAAAGTTTACAAACGAGAGGAGGCCATTCAGCCCATCTTGCTCGTTTGGTTGTTAGTAGCCTATTGATCCCAGAATCTCATCAAGCAGCTTCTTGAAGGATCCCAGGGTGTCAGCTTCAACAACATTACTGGGGAGTTGGTTCCAGACCCTCACAATTCTCTGTGTAAAAAAGTGCCTCCTATTTTCTGTTCTGAATGCCCCTTTATCTACTCTCCATTTGTGACCCCTGGTCCTTGTTTCTTTTTTCAGGTCAAAAAAGTCCCCTGGGTCGACATTGTCTATACCTTTTAGGATTTTGAATGCTTGAATCAGATCACCGCGTAGTCTTCTTTGTTCAAGACTGAATAGATTCAATTCTTTTAGCCTGTCTGCATACGACATGCCTTTTAAACCCGGGATAATTCTGGTTGCTCTTCTTTGCACTTTCTGGAGCAGCAATATCCTTTTTGTAACGAGGTGACCAGAACTGAACACAATATTCTAGGTGAGGTCTTTGTCCTAGATGAGTTTATCCAGATCTCTTGTCAGAGTTGTCTTAGAAATAAAGATTCAGTTGGTATATATTTTCATTTAAGCAAATATAAATTGCACTTTCAACATCACAAAACAGAGGGAGAAACTCACCTCTATGTCTATGTTGTAAGGGTCGACTCTGGAGCTGCCCTTAATACTCTTGTTCCAAAACCGGGGTTTTGCGGATCCACAACATTCAGTCTGTAGAACCTCGTAAAGGTATGGGGAGTAGCCCACTCCGCTGCATTGCAAATGTCTGTGACAGATGCACCCTGGAATAAAGACAACAAAGTTGCCAAAGCTATCCATTTGGATAGCCTCTGTATAGACAGGGCTTGACCATGGGACTTCGCCCCATAACAGACAAAAAAACTTTTCGGACTGCCTTGTCCTGGCTTCTGCAACAATTAAGCAGGCTTTTGCAATTGAGAATGCCTAAATTAGCGGATGTGATTGCAAGCAAGAAAGACACTTTGAGCGATACAAATTTCAGCTCAGCTGAATGCAAGGGCTCGAATGGAGGCTTCATGAGTGTATCAAGCACCACGTTAAGCCTACAGTGAGGAACAATATCTTTCATAGGTGGCCAAAGCCGCCGAAATCCTTTTAAAAATTGTACCACCCGGAAGTGAGCTCCTGGGGAGACCAAGTAAATCTCGCCATGGCAAGCTGAAATAGCTGCCAGATAGACCTTTAACGTAGAGGGGCATTTCCCCTCGTCAAACAGGTCCTGCAAAACTTGTAGTATAACTGCCATGGGCCAGGTCGTGGGGTCAAAACCCCGAGGCACCACGTCTGAAAGACGCCTCACTTGTACCCGTACTGGGAAGACATGGAC
The DNA here is from genome assembly GCA_030684275.1 of Acipenser oxyrinchus oxyrinchus. NCBI lineage: Eukaryota > Metazoa > Chordata > Actinopteri > Acipenseriformes > Acipenseridae > Acipenser > Acipenser oxyrinchus. Next base: position 45,172,250 of record CM060248.1, read on the forward strand.
GCTGCTCTGGCATTTTGCAGGATGTCAATGACCCTATTAGACAGACTCATATGGCTAAAATGCATCCGTTCAGGGGACAAACCCAGAGCTGTATGCTCGATGGGTCGGGATGCCATAAGGTACCCCGTGCCTGACTGAGCAGGTTGTGGCGCTTAGGCAGTCTCCACGGTTGGCTGCTCAGGAGCTGTATCAGGGCTGAAAATAAGGGACTACTAATAGCACCCTGGCCTGGTCCTGTCTGATTTTCACCAAACACAGCAGGAGCATTAAGAACATAAGAACAGAAGAAAGTTTACAAACGAGAGGAGGCCATTCGGCCCATCTTGCTCGTTTGGTTGTTAGTAGCTTATTGATCCCAGAATCTCATCAAGCAGCTTCTTGAAGGATCCCAGGGTGTCAGCTTCAACAACATTACTGGGGAGTTGGTTCCAGACCCTCACAATTCTTTGTGTAAAAAGTGCCTCCTATTTTCTGTTCTGAATGCCCCTTTATCTAATCTCCATTTGTGACCCTGGTCCTTGTTTCTTTCAGGTCAAAAAGTCCCCTGGGTCGACATTGTATATACCTTTTAGGATTTTGAATGCTTGAATCAGATCACCAGCAGTAGTCTTATTTGTTCAAGACTGAATAGATTCAATTCTTTTAGCCTGTCTGCATATGACATGCCTTTTAAACCCGGGATAATTCTGGTTGCTCTTCTTTGCACTCTTTCTAGAGCAGCAATATCCTTTTGTAACGAGGTGACCAGAACTGAACACAATATTCTAGGTGAGGTCTTACTAATGCATTGTAGAGTTTTAACATTACTTCCCTTGATTAAATTCAACACTTCTCACAATATATCCAAGCATCTTGTTAGCCTTTTTTATAGCTTCCCACATTGTCTAGATGAAGACATTTCTGAGTCAACATAAACTCCTAGGTCTTTTCATAGTTCCTTCTTCAATTTCACTATCTCCCATGTGATATTTATAATGCACATTTTTATTGCCCGCATGCAATACTTTACACTTTTCTCTATTAAATTTCATTTGCCATGTGTCTGCCCAATTCTGAATTGCATCTAGATCATTTTGAATGACCTTTGCTGCTGCAACAGTGTTTGCCACTCCTCCTATTTTTGTGTCGTCTGCAAATTTAACAAGTTTGCATACTATAACAGAATCTAAATCATTAATGTAGATTAGGAATAGCAGAGGACCTAATACTGATCCCTGTGGTACACCACTGGTTACCTCACTTCATTTTGAGGTTTTCTCCTCTAATCAGTACTTTCTGTTTTCTACCTGTTAACCACTCCCTAATCCATGTGCATGCATTTCCTTGAATCCCTACTGTGTTCAGTTTGAGAATTAATCTTTTATGCGGGACTTTGTCAAAAGCTTTCTGGAAATCTAAATAAACCATGTCGTATGCTTTGCAGTTATCCATTTTCAATGTTGCATCCTCAAAAAAGTCAAGTAGGTTAGTTAGACACGATCTCCCTTTCCTAAAACCATGCTGGCTGTCTCCCAGGATATTGTTACCATATAGGTAATTTTCCATTTTGGATCTTATTATAGTTTCCATAAGTTTACATATAATAGAAGTCAGGCTTATTGGTCTGTAGTTACCTGGTTCGGTTTTGTCTCCCTTTTTGTCTCCCTTTTTGTGGATCGGGAGGATACTATTGGGAGGATCTCATCCGGCCCAGGGGATTTGTTTATTTTAAGAGCTCCTAGTCCCTTTAACACTTCTGCCTCTGTTATGCTAAAGTTATTTAAAACAGGATAGGAACAGGTCGACATGTGGGGCATGTTGTCCGTGTCCTCCTTTGTAAAAACCTGTGAAAAGTAATCATTTAATATATTTGCTATTTTTTTTTCTTCATCTATGATTTTGCCATTTGTGTCTCTTAGACATTTAACCTCCTCTTTGAATTTTCTCTTGCTGTTACAATATTGGAAAAACATTTTGGAATTGGTTTTAGCCCCCTTAGCAATATTGATTTCTATCTCTCTCTTGGCCTTTCTAACTTCCTTTTTGACTTGTATTTGCAGTTCCAAGTACTCTTTCTGTGTACTTTGTTTTTGGTCCCTTTTAAACGCTCTGTAAAGTGCCTTTTTTCACTGAATATTTTTTTAATTGATCTATTAAACCATTTTGGCCATTTTGTTTTAGATTTAGATTTGTCTACTTTTGGGATGTAATCGTTTTGTGCCTCTAGTACTACATTTTTAAAAAACAGCCATCCTTTTTCTGTGGATGTTTTCTCTATTTTACTCCAATCTACTTCTGTTAGTCTCTGTTTCATACCTTCATAGTTTGCTTTTATAAAATTGTAAACCTTAGCTTTAGTCATTACTTTTGGGGTTTTAAAAAATATTTCAAATGAGACCATGTTGTGGTCTGAGTTTGCCAATGGCTCTCTGACCTCTGTTTTACTTATTCTGTCTTCATTATTTGAAAAGATTAAATCAAGGTATGCCTCCCCTCTAGTCGGTGCCTTGGCAAATTGCGTTAGGAAGCAGTCATTTGTCATTTCTACCATTTCAATTTCGTCCGTCGTGCCCCCACCGGTTCTCCCATTTTATAAGGGGGAAGTTGAAATCCCCATTAGTATGGCTTCTCCTTTTCTACACGCATTTCGAATGTCATTGTACAACAGATTATTTTGCTCAGCGTCTGAGTTTGGCGGTCTATAGCATGCTCCTATTATTATGCCCTTTGAATTTGTGTCCATTATTCTGACCCATATTGATTCTGCATTGTTTTCTTTGTCCTGATTTAACACCTGGGCTTCAAGACTATTTTTTATGCATAGCGCTACCCCTCCGGCTCTTCTGTCCTGCCTGTCTTTCCTATATAGTGTGTACCCACTAATATTATATTCGTCTCCATCACTCTCAGACAAGTTTCTGTAACACCTATCACATCGTAGTTAGTGCAGTAGCTTCAAGTTCTAACATTTTGTTTCTGAGACTTCTAGCATTAAGATAGATACATTTAATAGTTGTCTTACCTGAGTTGTTGTCCTTGTTTTGATGTGGTCTCCCTTCTGTTTTTTTTGTTTTCTCCCCCCTTCCTTTCTAGTTTAAATGCTTCTGGACCTCCTGAAGGATCCTTTCTCCGAGTAGATTGGTTCCCTTTCTGTTTAAGTGCAGTCCGTCCCACCTGTATAGATAGTCCTTGTTGTAGAATGTGCTCCAATGTTCAAGAAAGGTGAAGCCTTCCTGGGTGCACCACGATTTCAGCCATGCATTTTGATTTTGTATTTCCAGCTGTCCATATGGTCCTTTGCAGGGCGCCGGCAGTATCCCAGAAAATACCACAGTTTTGGTCTTGCCTTTTAATTTCCTTTCTAGCTCTCTGAATTTGTTTTGCAGGGATCTTGGCCTGTCTCTTCCAATGTTGTTTGTACCGATGTGGATGACTACTACCGGGTCGTCTCCTGTTCGTTCTAGGAGCCTGTCCACATTCTCAGTGATGTGCTTGAATGAGGCTCCTGGAAGGCAGCATACTGTTGTAGTAAGGGGGTCCAAACTGCGAACTGAACTTGCTGTGTTTCTCAATATGGAGTCCCCAACGATCATGACCTCCCTTCTTTTTGCTGCCTGGCCAGCACTGTTTATAGGGTCCTGGATGTTGTTTCTTTCATTCTCTTGATGTTGGTTTTGGTCATCTAAATGTTGAAGTGGCTCAAATTTGTTGGATGTTTGGATTTCTGGTAGTTGTGTTGGACGAAGTTTCTTTTTTTCCCTGCTTCTGCCTATCTGAACCCAGCTGTTTCGACTTTCTTCCATCTCCGTGGTGGCTTTCAGTCTGCTAGGGGTGCAGACTTCCATGAATTGTGGGTGTGTCAGCTCCTCAAGCTCCTGTTGCTGTCTCATTTCCTCCAGCTCCTTTTCTAGCAGGCTTAATCGCTGGAGCAAGTCCTGGATCATGCAGCACTTTACACACACTTGGTTGAGCTCTGTTGGGTTTTCTCGGATTTCCCACATCATGCAGTTGTCACAGATTACTGGCTTGAAGACCATTTTTTTTAAAGCTTTGTTTAGCTTCTGCAGCTGTCAACCTGCTTTCAAACTGCTTTTAACTGCGCTGCACTTGTCCACGACTGTACTTCTCCCACGATGTCGCTTCCACACGCTGTCCATGTCGCTTCCACACACTGTGCGAGCGGTGGGAAGGCATATAACAGTTGCCACGGCCACTGGTGTGCCAAGTCATCTATCGACAGCAGGTCCCCAGCTCCTGTTATGGAGAACCAAGGGGACAGTGGGTTGATTCCTGGGAGGCAAAGAGATCTATCCCTGCTCTCCTGAACCTCTCCCCCCCTCAGGGTGAAGCCTGCACTCTGAGGCGCTGGGAACTCCCCTTTAGAACTGGGATCTCGCCGCCCAGTTTATCACCCCAGGCAGGTGTACTGCCCACAGTGAGAGAAGGTTCTCTCGTGCGCCCACAGTAAAAGCTTGCGGGCCACATGATGGAGACTGGGAGACCTGAGGCCACCCTGGTACTTTATATAAACCACCATGGTAGTGTTGTCCGTATGGATAAGCACATGTCTCCCTTGAACCTCCTGCAAAAAATTCTGCAAGGCCAGGTAAACTGCTTGCAGCTCGAAAATATTTACATGGAGACCCTGCCAAGGGGGGTTCCATACTCCCCTTGCCCCCCTGCCATTCCACACAGAGCCCCAGCCAAGGCTGGACACGTCCGTGGTGATGACCTCCCTTCTGGTGACGTTGCCCAGCGCTACACCTAGACATAGATGGGCAGGCTGTGTCCACAAAGAAAGTGCTTCAAACATGTGGCTATTCTCCGCACTGTCATCTGACAGAGTGGACACCATGGACCTGGAGTCCAAGCACTTCCAGATAGGAGGCTGTCTGCAAAGCTGTGAGCTGGCTCTTTGTGCAATTCACCGACAGGCCCAACTGATGAAGGTTGCCAGTGACAAGCTCTGTGTGGGCCTCTGCCTGTGCTGGAGACTGGGCACAAATGAGCCAGTTGTCCAGGTAACTGAGCACTATGATGCCTCTGAGTCTCAGTGGGGCCAGGATAGCTTCCATGCACTTTGAAAAGACACAGGGAGCTAGAGAGAGGCCAAATTGCAAGACCCGGAACTCGTAGGTTGTTCCTTGAAAAGCGATCCGCAGGTACCTCCTGTGCCCTGGTCTTATGGGGATGTGAAAATACATGTCCTTGAGGTCCACCATGGTGAACCATTCGTCTGCCCTGATTGACGGCAACAGCTGTTGCATGGTCACAATTTTGAACCTCCGTCGACTGAGATATAGGTTGACCTGTCTGTGGTCGAGGATTGGCCTGAGGCCACATCCCCGCTTGGGCACCAGGAAGTATCTGGAGTAGAACCCTTACTTCAAGTGGAGAGGGTGTACCGTACAAATAGCCTGTTTTTGCAGCAGTGCTCTGTCGTCTTGTGACAGGGATGGCTGAGTGGTGACGTCAGGCCAGATGCAGGAACAAGAACAAACATAGTACTGCAGGGCAAAAGATGTGCCATGCGCCGTTTATTTAAATAACAAACACAAATAAAATAAAAGGTTTTAACAGAAAACACTGCTCACAGAGCAAAATAAAAAAAAAAGTTTAAAAAAACAAATCACAAACACCAAAAACCATATAGGTCAGACTGGGCAATCGCCTTCACTGTTCCTATATTTTTATTTTTAAGTCTTACACTCCTCTCTCGCTCTCGTTCTCCACTTCCAAACACCCACACAGATTGCAGAGTGCTGCAGGCTTTTATGCAGGTGACCATCTCCCGATTAACAACAATTAAACAATTAATTAACTCTGGAGATGGTCAGCTTCACAAGGTTTTTTTAATGTGGATGGGGCTTCCCATCCACGCTGTAAAACAATAACAAAACATATGGCTTCTAGTCGTCATATATACAAATAAATCATAACAATGATAATAGCTGGGCTCCTGAGTGGCGCATCCAGTAAAAGCACTCGCTAGAGTGCAGGATGCGCTCTATAGCCTGGACGTCGCTGGTTTGAGTCCAGGCTATTCCACAGCCGACCATGGACGGGAGCTCTCAGGGGCGGCGCTCAATTGGCCGAGCGTCGTCCGGGGGGAGGGAGGGTTAGGTCGGCCAGGGTGTCCTCGGCTCACCGCGCACCAACGACCCCTGTAGTCTGGCCGGGTGCCTGCGGGCTTGCCTGTAAGCTGCCCAGAACTGCGTTGTCCACCGACGCTGTAGCTCTGAGGCAGCTGCACGGCGAGTCTGCAGAGTGTAAAGAAGCGGGCGGCTGACAGCACACACTTCGGAGGACAGCGTGTGTTCATCTTTGCCCCTCCCGAGTCAGCGCAGGGGTGGTAGCGGTGAGCTGAGCCTAAAAATAATTGGGCATTTCAAATTGGGGAGAAAATAATAAAAAGTAATAAAAACTAATTGGCAACGACTAAATTTAAAAAAAAAGAAAAAAAAAAAAAAAAAATAATAATAATAATAATAATAATAATAATTGAGAGGAATGGTAGTACCTCGTACAAGTTAGAAAAACTTGTTTGAAACTAGTGTCTCTATACAGCTCAAAGAGTTTTGCTGTTTTCACCATGTTGCAGCGGCAAAACTAAATCACTTAGAATTACCATCTGTACCAGTATCAAAAGTCTGAAACTTTCTTACCTCTTATACGCAATGAGATATAAGTCGTCAAATTAAGGTAAAATTCTTATTCTCCTTCTTCTTCCTCTTGCGTTTACTTTTTTAAGAGTGTGTAGCGACTTTTCAAACAGAAAAGCTAAATAACTGGACATCAACCAATCATGTGATTCCACATGTTGGTCAACGTCAAAATAAACCAGGGAACGCAAGCAGTTTGATATCCACATCATTTATATTAAATAATTTGTTTATGTTTTAAAACAGCACATATCGCAGGAAAAAAAAAATACTGTGGTTTAAAGAAGTTATCTAATTGAATTCAAAGACGCTTTCTCATTATTATTGTTTGGTACTGAAAAAATGCGTACATTTCAAACTTTGCATATGATTTGTATCAAATTAGCTTTATACAGGGCATATTTGTATCCGAATATCTCACAGGGTGCTCAAAGCAACCCACAAACACATATGAGTGAGTTGACGGGACTGATGGACCACCCTTTACTAGTGTATGAACTATCCTTAAGTGTGCAGAAAATAGAAACCATGTTCACAGCGCTGTATGGTGCATGACCGTAGAACTGTATGACCGCAGACAGATGGACGCACACAAACACACACACAGATGACATTTCTCACATTTTTAAATGGCACAAATGCAGCTCCACAATCGGGAATATATATATATATATATATATATATATATATATATATATCACTGATAATAGGTGCACAGGCGGTGTTTCCGTGGGTGCTCCAGGGCTCAAGCACCAATGGGAAAATAAGGTTCAGTGCAAATAAATCACCTGTTTTGTCAAATTATAGTGTGGATGCTTCAGAAGCAGAACTGTTATTGCAGCGTTTAAAAATATAAAATCCATTATAATTAATTAAAAAATATAAAATAAATCATAATTAATAAAGTGCCACATCAATCACATTGAATATAAAAGAAAAATAAAAGCTTTTTTTTAAAAAAAAATAAATGCAATTCTCAAGTCTGCAAAACATAAAAGTGCCTAATTGTGGTTTGAAACTGGAAAATGAGTGGTTACCATGCACAGGCATGATGGAAAATACTGCAAAGTGACTGCATCTGTATTTGTCACCTCTTTTTTATAACTCTTGTCCAAAATCCATGGCCAAACATATATTTAAGAAAAATAAAACCATGCTCTGTTCTTCTCAGTGCTGTAAAGGAGCGGGCTGCAAACGTCCGCTCAAGGATCATGGGTGCAAACCATGGCCAAGAAAGGCAAAGGACATGGATATGGCCTTTTATGCCTTACATTGGCCTAAGTTCATAACACCTCTATAACAAGGAGAATAATGTTTTTTTTCAGCTTTAAAATGTGTTAGTATACTACCCTTTAGCACTGACATGCATATGTACCTTTTTAACCATTCATAACATTGTAGTTTTGTACCTATGTAAATATCAATATATTAATACCTACCAAAATAAACATATTGTTTTCACCACTCATGGATGTACATTTGCAACTAAAAGAATACAATATTTACACTTTCAATACTGTCCAAAAGTCCCTTCTACCATTATTTTACTTTCAAATCTTTTCTCATTTCTCTTATATTGCTCTACTTATTACTCTCTTGTCTTGTCTGTCTGTCTATTTACCATACACATTCTCGAATCTTTCTGTCGCTCTATTCATTATTTGATGAAGTAAAAAAAGAAGTGATATCTATAACATAACTTCTAACTTGGCTTCTTTTTTTGATCGCTCCACTTTACATTGAAATGCTCTTTGTACAACTTCAAGGGCATTGTGACCATTCCCTTATCAACTCAAAAGTCACATCTGCAACAAAAACCATTGACAATGCACAACCAAAAAAAAAGGCTCCAACACCCCAGCCCCGGATCTGCAATGCCTGCCCCATCAACTGTTACTTCCCATACACTTACCTTGCATTCTCATTATCCCTTGCACTCATTGCCATTATTGGTCTTGTTCATCATCTTCATTGTTGGAAATATATTGCTTCATGCTCTTTGAAGTATTCTTGTATGTATGGGCTAAATGTCTGTCCATGTGTGCCCTCATCTACCTGTGCCTTACCTGCATGTTGTCCGTGTGTCTTCAAAAAGCATACTTGTCTGCGCCTGTGATGACGCCTCTCCCATTCCCTGTCTGTCTTTCTCTCTGTAGTAGTGCTTGTAAGGATAACCAACACTTCAGTCTGTGTTGAGCACTTTCCTTGGCACATGTGTCTTAGCATCATTAGTCTGGTTAAACCCAGCTGATAAGGGAATGAGCATTTCAATGTAAAGTGGAGCAATAAAGTGGAGCGATCAAAAAAAGAAGCCAAGCTAGAAGCAACAATTGTGTGAATGTTGGGCCCCAGCACCTTTCCAATTGTGCCTATTTGCTTGATGCTTGACCAGGTTGCCCCAATTGCTTCTCCTAACTTGGGCTTTTGTGTTTGATATCACCACTTTAAATGGCTGTTGCGTTTTTCTAACTAGTTTTTTTTACACTGACAATGTTTTTGCTATAGTTAATAATACTACAACAAAACAAATACAAAATAATAAATTGCACAGGGGCGGAGGGGTACCCCGTTCTAAAATAAATAAACTCAATAAAAACAAAACAATAACATGGCGGATGGCACCTCGCTCGTCCTCCGCATACAAACTAACATATTTTATGGTAGGGCTTTGCCTTGCCCCCTTTCCATGTACAGGGCTCGTGACCCTGTTACACACCTCCTCAGGCAATACTGCAGTGCCTCATGAGTCTGTGACTAACGTTGTAGTCACGCCCCATGAGGGAGGGGGACCGTGCCTGAATTGCAGAGAATAGCCGGTCTGAACAGTAGAAAGCACCCATATGTCTGTGGTGCACTGATATGGGATGGGAATTTTATATGTTTAAAACGTATAAACTCTAAAGAAGTGGTTAAACGTTAAATAATAACTGGCCACGTGACAAATTTCACCAAACGCATATTTTTTAATGTATTCATTTTATAATTTATCATCATATACAGTAGTTTTTGTTATTTTTCATTTTTTGTTTTAGTTTTGTTTTGTTCTTTGTAAAAAAAAAAAGGTTTAGTTCAGTTTAGTTTATTCACTTTGTGCCCACAGGGCCAGCACAGGAACATCTGAATTCACAAAGATAAAAATAATAATACAAATGCTATTAAAAAGACCAAATTCCCATTGGACTTATTATTATTATTTTTTTAGATTCTACCGGTTAATCAACTTGCCCATTAATTAACTGATCAAAAATTTGAATCGAGTGACAGCCCTAACTTCAATATATACTTTGGTGTGTACCTGTTTTCATCATCATCAAAGATATGTCTTGTCTCATCTATAGGCCAGGGTACTTGCAACACCGCAGTGGCCCTCTTAATCAATGGCAGAAGCTCTGCTGACAGGGAGAGCTTAATCGCAGGGGATGTGCTGTCTGACTCCACCTCCTCAGAGGGATATGCCAGCTCTTGTTTGCCCACCTCCTCAGAGGAGGCGATGGACAGTACATCATCCTGCTGCCAGTCTATGCTTGTAGCCCCTTGGTTCCTCAAAGTGACAGGGAGGGCAGCCGTTCCTGATCAGAAACAGCTGCCCAGAGTTTTTCCAGCTGTTCGGAGTCCGCCGATCTCTTGGATTGGTAACTCTTTCTCTTCCTCTTCCTTGGAGAAGGAGGAGAGGCAGAGGAGGATGAGGAAGACTGTGAAGATGGCTTCCTAAGTGGGCTTTTTCCCCGGGCACGTCACCTGCTCTCCCTTGGCTCAGAGCTGTGGAGAGGATGCAGCCATCTCTTTAACAGAGGGTGATGGGGAAGCGCGCTGCCCTGGTGTCATGCGTGCTGCCCTGGTGGTCATGCACACTGAGCGCTCTGTAGAGCTGCAAGACACACGTTTCTCCAGTGTGCGCTTAGAGAAACTGGCACAAAACTCACAGAATCTGCAGTCTCTGATCCCAGCCAATAAGAACACCTGTCGTGCTTATCCTCAACTGGCAGACTGGCCTTGCATAAATCGCAGGGATAAAACCCAGACATGATGCAAGCAGCAACGCAATGTACAGTACTGTATAACTGCTGCCTCAGTCTGCTCAAGCAGCAATGCCGCTGTAAAGTAGGGCTGCAAAGAAGGGTACACTTTGACCTTCGAAGGTTCGGAACACATTAATCGAAGGAAGGCTCAAACCTTCGATGGTACTAATTTGCATAATTTACTTGTGACGTCACCATAGCTACTTGTTTATATTTGATTGAAAATCATATTATTTTACAGGTAATCCATATAAATGGAATACAACATTCACATGTAGTTAAATACTTTATATAGAACAGTAATCATGTTTTAATATTTTAAATAAAAATAAAAATACACGTTTATTTACATGTAATTGATGCTGCTTGCGATATATACAGTAAGCTTGCTACAGCAGCACCAACTGCAGCGGACTCAGGCAAAACAAAGCTTTATTTAACAGTCATCGTTCCAAGCAGGTCACAGTCATATTTTACTACTACTAAAAATATTAATAATAATAATATGAACTTACTCTTGTCAAGTGACCCCAGAGATTGGTTGTGCCTATGTGATACATCAACAGTCGGGTTTTTCTGGGCTTTTAAAAAAATCCGAAACAGCAGACGGGTTTCAAGACATTTCTTACAATACAGCTTACGCTATACAACTCTTTGCTGTCATGATGGTGAATGAAGTAATTAAAGGTTTGCCTCTGGATAACACGAGCGGGAGCGGCGGACGGTGCTCAGTTTTCGAAATTAAAATTATTAGAGTTAGCATATATTTTGTATGTTTCAAACATATTCTACCATAGCACTTCTCTTACACTATTTTGTACACTAGGTATTGTGAAAGATTCTGCACCACTCACGTTTGTTGCCCCTTTAAAACACGACCCAACACACACAGGAATGGATTTTTAAAGCACAGTTGCGCTATTTTTAATGAAACACAAAAACAAAATAAACAAAACAAACACCTAGCTCTTTTATGAGCACCAACTAAACAAAACAGGAACCTAAACTAAAAGACAGGACAGCTAAGCTGTTTACATGTATCAAATTAAACAAAACAACACACACCAAAAGGCTTACACTACCTTTTCCTTTTTCTGTTTACGGCTGTACCCACACACCAGCACAGTCGGGCTTCTACACACATCAGCAGCCATGAGCAGACTAACTGCTCTCCTTATATACCCTGCACCTGGCTCTAATTTTCAATAATAGCCAGGTGTAGGTGATAATTAATTAACAATAAAACAATTAACAAAACAAACCCCAAAATGTGCCTACGCACATGTTTTTCTGCAGGGAGGATTTAACCCCCTCCCTGCTGTCTTACACACCGCCCCCCCTTGTCTTTTCAAGACACCGGCCATTCAACGGCCACCTCCCTCCACCCTTAAAAGACCACCCACCCTGAAGTCCACAAATGTCAATTTTCGCCCTCTTCCACGGGCGGGCTTGAGGGTGGGTTGGTCCCTCCGACGTTTCCAGGGAGGGACCCAGGACCGACGAGGTGGGACCCAGACGGCTTGTCCAGGGCGACCACAGCGCAGGCCGGTGACCGGGAGCCAGGACTGACAGGCAGAGGCGTGCGCCTGTGGACCTGTGCAGCGACCTCTGGAATTCCAGGTGGAGCGCAGCACTAGGCAAGGTGAGCAGAGCAATCAGCAGGGGGAACGCTAGTGACATCTGCCCCTTGCGTAGCGACGTCTGCCTCTTGCGCAGCGACATCTGAGATTCCAGGGGGAGTGGAGCGAGGGACCAGGCAAGCGACTGTGCCTGGCCGTACTGCGACCTGGGAGCCAGGTCAACGGAGGAAGGTCTGGGCATTCCGGCCCGGTGTCCACACTGCCGGGACAAGGGACCTCCCATGGCAACACCGGACTGGCTTGCAGGGGTGCCGGCACGTCCTCCTTGACTTCCACCGGTGGTTCTGGAAGTGGCGGCTCCACCCCCTCTGGCTCTCGGGACGGCAGCTCAACACCCTCTGGCACTCAGGACGGCAGCTCCACCCCCTCTGGCTCTCGGGACGGCAGCTCCACCCCCTCTGGCTCTCGGGACGGCCGCTCCTCCCCTGTCTGCTCTGGAAGCGGCGGCTCCTCCCCTCTGGGCTCTGGGAGCGGCTGCTCCCACTTTTGCAGCGGCAGCTCCAGTTCAGTTGGCTCCCGCTCCTGTATTAACAACGGGGCCAACCCCAGCTCCTGTCTCTGCCTCTCCATCTTCTTCGCCTGCTCCTCTTGAGCAGCGGCGTTTTTATTGAGCCTTTCAATTAGTTCTTTAAAATCCATTTTTGGGTCTCTAGGGGCACCCACTCTCGCTGCCACCATATGTGAAAGATTCTGCACCACTCACGTTCATTGCCCCTTTAAAACACGACCCAACACACACAGGAATGGATTTTTAAAGCGCGGTTGCACTATTTTTAATGAAACACAAAAACAAAACAAACAAAACAAACACCTAGCTCTTTTATGAGCACCAACTAAACAAAACAGGAACCTAAACTAAAAGACAGGACAGCTAAGCTGTTTACCTGTATCAAATTAAACAAAACAACACACACCAAAAGGCTTACACTACCTTTTCCTGTTTACGGCTGTACCCATACACCAGCACAGTCGGGCTTCTACACACATCAGCAGCCAGGAGCAGACTAACTGCTCTCCTTATATACCCTGCACCTGGCTCAAATTTTCAATAATAGCCAGGTGAAGCTGATAATTAACAATAAAACAATTAACAAATCAAACCCGAAAATGTGCCTACACACATGTTTTTCTGCAGGGAGGATTTAACCCCCTCCCCTTACAGTATTCAGAACATATTTTACTGAAACACTACAACCGCTATAGGTACCCCCCCCCAGTGCTTTGGCACACTATACCCTGCTCCATACATGGCAGCGGCGCCATATAGAGTTGCTACGTATAACAATTTGGTAGTGGATTTTAATACAACAACTTTTGTTTACGTACTATGCATTATACAAATCAAAAGATCAAAAGAATTTTGCATGTGCGTGACATTTAATGTGTGATTTATAGTATTCATGGTACGTGAATGCCACCTGATGAACCTTCGAAGGTTTAAAACCACCTTTTAATTCCTGGCAAGCAAATGAACCTGCGAACACAGCCCTACTAAATAATGTTTTCCCTGCACTCTGTCAGGCAAGCAGAGTGCACTTGCTGTTTTCTACACCGGATGTGTCTTGATGTAACTGAAAGCGTGCTGTTTCACTATTGTGAGTCTGATTAGCAACGCTTAGTATGGTCAACAAACAACACAGCATATAGTCCAAATTAGAAAATGCATTAGAGGTTTCCTTAAACCTGATTGGTCAATATGAGGGCTTAAATCTCTGATAAAGGACCTTGAATGTTATCTTTCAAACTATGTTTAATCACTGTTCAAAATCAACCGTTCGTAAATACAGTATTCATGTATTTTACCTTGTCAATATAGACTATTCTGCTTTCTCGATGTCCTATCTATCTATTTAAATTTAGTACTGTATGGCAAATAAAGTAAAAAAATAAAAATAAAATGTTTTAAATCGAGAATAGTGTTTACTGTCAGAGACAATACAGTAACCACAATAGCAACTAGTCCCCAGTTTGAATGACGAGTTGAAATAAAACAACTGTACGCAGTCTGTATACTTTCAGCAACGTTATTTCAGCATATCACAGTAACAACACAGCCAGGAGAAGGAGACTTTGACTTTATGAACATACACTGTGAACAAGTTACTGAACATACTGCAGATAACTATATATTTTTAATTACTAAAACTTTTTTTTATTTTACTTATTTTGCTAATAAATGTACGGCCTAACAGTAGCTTAATACTGAAACTTACACAAATACACAAGCATGCACTCAAATCCCCCCCAAAAAAAAGTTAGCTGTACTTTAATTCTTTACATGTTTTACACAGTTCACAAACCATGTTTGCTTTTGTGTGCGAGGTACCTGAACTGTAGAACAGCTCCATGTAAGAAGAATTTTTTTTTTTAAATTATTTGGCAATTGGAAATACCCAAGAAGCGTCCACTGCTGGGATAAAGCCCCAGCGAGTGATGGCTACGAGACCTGAGATGGAATTCTGAGAAAACTGCATTACTTACAGAATAATGAGGAAAACATTTGTATTCAATAGCAACAAAAATGAGTGCTGCATAAAATCACGAAAAAAAAGAAAAACTGTAAATGTTTTATTTTTTTAAACGTATCCATTTTCTAATCGCAATAGAACCCCCGTGAGTGGGCTTTATCGTCTTGTAAGGCCCTTCTCATTATGTCAAATGCCCTCGCCTTTGGCTCAGGACATTTAAGGCATGAGGCGGGCCTTACCAGATGATAAAGCCTTCCTCTTTGCGTTCTATTGCTTAAGTGAATTACAGTACAGGTATATCACAGCTGTATCTGAATCAATAAATATATTTACTTTGTCAATGCTTTAAAGACATACAACAATGTGAAATTAGAAAATGTTCAGAGTCCTCATCCCATAGTGCAACATTTGTCTGACATGATGTTAGTGCTGGTAATTTAATTGTAATTCATGTTCTTATTGTTGTACCCCTGAAAAGTGAGATATTACATTTAAATTGTTTGCTGCAGTTTATACTTTTCACATTATGCATACAAGCTTGCAAATAGCTCATAAAAATACAATTATAATGTATATAGCATTCCAGTTTCCAGTGTATATATACAAACCACATTAGTTGGATAGGTTCAAAAAACATTTAACAAAGACTTTGTAAACAAAACAAAAGTCATATATCTGTAAAATGGATTACACCAAAATGAGCATAGATTTTCACAATTAAATATATTGAAATAATCATTGCACAGCTTAGTAGTATTTTAAACACTTATTGGCACATATAATAATCAAACAAGATACCAGTATATCATGAAGCTCCAAAAGGTAAACAATTGTTTCTTTGTCAAACTGGAAGTGTTGTAAATACTTTTTGTTTTCTTCGTCGCTGCAGTCACATAATAAAGCCATGCTTTATTTAAACAAAGAAATCTGATTTTTAATAGTTGAAAATCACCTTTATATATTCTGTAATTATTTACACCTTTATATGAAATGGTGTTAATTTGCACGACTCAATTACATGTTAATAGTCTTCAGTGAGTTTTGAAAAATAATTGTGTAGTTACTTGAAAGAGTACAGCTACTTGAGAAATGTACTTGAACGTAAAAATACTTTACGTAACCACTTCTAACGTAGTATACATTTACACAGAAAACTATTATGTAACCTCACAACTTACTCTCCTTTGAAAAACACACTTACTCAATGATAAACACCATTAAGTTCCTTTGAAAAAAATCACCTATGTGTACAGTATATGATCTCTCGGTAACCCAACGCAAATCTCACTATCTAATTAAAAGGAGTTTTTAGAGCGGCAATGGTTGGTAGTTAGTCTCCTTTTAACAATCACGTACAGACTTTCTACTGCTTTAAAAATATATATTGGATAAGAGCGTCTGCTAATAAATTAATAATGGTAATAATGTATTGCCCCCCCAAAACCCCTATTTGTGAAGACTCAAGACCAGAAAGTTTGAAAGACTTAAGTTTAACAAGGCAATGCTCAACTGAGAAACCATGAAAGGAATTCTGAAAGGTATAAATTTAGGCCTCCATCCTATTTTTATTATTGTCACATATATATATATATATATATATATATATATATATATATATATATATATATATATATATATATACAGTACTGTGCAAAAAGTTTAAGGCAGGTGTGAAAAAAATGCTGCAAAGTAAGAATGCTTTCAAAAACAGACATGTTAATAGTTTATATTTATCAATTAACAAAATGCAAAGTGAGTGAACAGAAGAAAAATCTACATCAAATCAATATTTGGTGTGACCACCCTTGCCTTCAAAACAGCATCAATTCTTCTAGGTACACTTGCACACAGTTTTTGAAGGAACTCGGCAGGTAGGTTGGCCCAAACATCTTGGAGAACTAACCACAGTTCTTCTGTGGATTTAGGCAGCCTCAGTTGCTTCTCTCTCTTCATGTAATCACAGACAGACTCGATGATGTTGAGATCAGGGCTCTGTGGGGGCCATACCATCACTTCCAGGACTCCTTGTTCTTCTTTACGCTGAAGATAGTTCTTAATGACTTTCGCTGTATGTTTGGGGTCGTTGTCATGCTGCAGAATAAATTTGGGGCCAATCAGATGCCTCCCTGATGGTATTGCATGATGGATAAGTATCTGCCTGTACTCCTCAGCATTGAGGAGACCATTAATTCTGACCAAATCCCCAACTCCATTTGCAGAAATGCAGCCCCAAACTTGCAAGGAACCTCCACCATGCTTCACTGTTGCCTGCAGACACTCATTCATGTACGCTCTCCAGCCCTTCGGCGAACAAACTGCCTTCTGCTACAGCCAAATATTTCAAATTTTGACTCATCAGTCCAGAGCACCTGCTGCCATTTTTCTGCACCCCAGTTCCTGTGTTTTCGTGCATAGTTGAGTCGCTTGGCCTTGTTTCCATGTCGGAAGTATGGCTTTTGGCCGCAAGTCTTCCATGAAGGCCACTTCTGACCAGACTTCTCCGGACAGTAGATGGGTGTACCAGGGTCCCACTGTTTTCTGCCAGTTCTGAGCTGATGGCACTGCTGGACATCTTCCGATTGCGAAGGGAAGTAAGCATGATGTGTCTTTCATCTGCTGCAGTAAGTTTCCTTGGCTGACCACTGCGTCTCACGGTCCTCAACGTTGCCCGTTTCTTTGTGCTTCTTCAAAGAGCTTGGACAGCACATCTGAAACCCCTGTCTGCCTTGAAATTTCTGCCTGGGAGAGACCTTGCTGATGCAGTATAACTACCTTGTGTCTTGTTGCTGTGCTCAGTCTTGCCATTGTGTATGACTTTTGACAGTAAACTGTCTTCAGCAACCTCACCTTGTTAGCTGAGTTTGGCTGTTCCTCACCCAGTTTTATTCCTCCTACACAGCTGTTTCTGTTTCAGTTAATGATGTTTCAACCTACATATTGAATTGATGATCATTAGCACCTGTTTGGTATAATTGTTTAATCATACACCTGACTATATGCCTACAAAATCCCTGACTTTGTGCAAGTGTACCTAGAAAAATTGATGCTGTTTTGAAGGCAAAGGGTTGTCACACCAAATATGGATTTGATTTAGATTTTTTTTCTGTTCACTCACTTTGCATTTAGTTAATTGATAAATATAATCTATTAACATGTCTATTTTTGAAAGCATTCTTACTTTACAGCATTTTTTCACACCTGCCTAAAACTTTTGCACAGTACTGTATATATATATATATTTTTTAATGGGTTTATGTACATTATTTCCTTAAAACTATAGTTAATAGTTTAACTGCTTCTGCATCTTAATACTTCTATTTAATTTCGATGATGGGATTTTCATACTCATAAACTGTGGAGCATGAGTTAAAGAGTTAAGCTTTTTGCCTTCAGAGATCTATAACAGTTCTCTTGTGAGTCTTCTAATCTTGCTTCAACAAAATGATTAAGGATTCTATTACCATTATCCATTGTTATTGTTATAAACAGAAACAACCAGTGGTCTCCTAGCAGGGCTAACATAAAACACCTTAAATAGAAATACAAGAGAAGCAGCATCCATGATCAATGAAGCCTGAGCTAGAGCTTCTACCAACCCTGATCTTTTGGCTTGGGAGATTTTAATAAAGAAGTAAAAAAAAAAACTGCAATGAATTTGAATTATGTAATATACAGCAATATCAAAAAGCTCTTTTTACCTAATTTTGTCTAAATGTAAATTACAGTAGTCAGGGCAACTATCACCTTGTCTTTATTAACATTTATTCATTAAATCATCCATTAAAAATACATATTGGTATTCTGGTCTAACTAAATCTCTGGTTTACTTGAATTTAATAATTGGTTAATTTGTTGTCAGCTATGTAATCCTTAAATTGAACAATGATTTGAAAAGCCCACACAAAATATGAAAGCTACTAAAGCTACTAAAAAACGATTTAAGGGTGATTGCTCACTACATTATTCTATACGTTACCATTCTATGTAGTCTACTTTATAAGAAACCAGACCTTGTTAATTTTCCAATTTGTTTACATTACTTAAAGGTAGATTCAGCTGCTGGCACATAAGCGAACACGCTCATTTAAGAACATAAGAACATAAGAAAGTTTACAAACGAGAGGAGGCCATTCAGCCCATCTTGCTCGTTTGGTTGTTAGTAGCTTCTTAATCCCAGAATCTCATCAAGCAGCTTCTTGAAGGATCCCAGGTTGTCAGCTTCAACAACATTACTGGGGAGTTGGTTCCATACCCTCACAATTCTCTGTGTAAAAAAGTGCCTCCTATTTTCTGTTCTGAATGCCCCTTTATCTAATCTTCATTTGTGACCCCTGGTCCTTGTTTCTTTTTTCAGGTCAAAAAAGTCCCCTGGGTCGACATTGTCTATAACTTTTAGGATTTAGAATGCTTGAATCAGATCACCGCGTAGTCTTCTTTGTTCAAGACTGAATAGATTCAATTCTTTTAGCCTGTCTGCATACGACATGCCTTTTAAACCCGGGATGATTCTGGTTGCTCTTCTTTGCACTCTTTCTAGAGCAGCAATGTCCTTTTTGTAACGAGGTGACTAGAACTGAACACAATATTCTAGGTGAGGTCTTACTAATGCATTGTAAAGTTTTAACATTACTTCCCTTGATTTAAATTCAACACTTCTCACAATATATCCGAGCATCTTGTTGGCCTTTTTTATAGCTTCCCCACATTGTCTAGATGAAGACATTTCTGAGTCAACATAAACTCCTAGGTCTTTTTCATAGTTCCCTTCTTCAATTTCAGTATCTCCCATATGATATTTATAATGCACATTTTTTATTGCCTGCATGCAATACTTTACACTTTTCTCTATTAAATGTCATTTGCCATATGTCTGCCCAGTTCTGGATGCTATCTAGATCATTTTGAATGACCTTTGCTGCTGCAACAGTGTTTGCCACTCCTCCTATTTTTGTGTCGTCTGCAAATTTAACAAGTTTGCTTACTATAACAGAATCTAAATCATTAATGTAGATTAGGAATAGCAGAGGACCTAATACTGATCCTTGCCCCTGCTGAATCAAATCTTCCATGAATGCAACACCATCATCACGAGCCATCTCTTGTGATATGTCAGATATAAGAAAAAAATAAGAAATAAAACGGCAACAGTACTGTTCCTCAAACCCAAGTCATATTTTTTGTTTCAGTACAAAATGTGTGTGTGTGCGTGTGTGTAGGACAACAGGTTGTTTGGGTGGTAGGAGCAGGTTACAACATTCTCATCTTCACACACGTCAAATCAGATGAAATAATCAGAGATGTGTCACACTCATATAACCGTCACTGAAGTCAAAATTGTATATGGTTGGATATGTGAGTGCTGCCTGTATTTACTAAATGCTAAATTATCACCAGAAACATTTGGAATCTGTTTACTTACAAATGAGTGCTTTACAGGACAGTATCCTATTGTTAAAACAAATATTATAAAAACATGCTTTTTATAAATGTTTCAATTGTTTGTAAGCATTTTATTGGTTTAATCTTGTATATCCTCGTACGTCTTTGTTTGTTTGTTTGTTTGTTTTATTAGAAGATTAGAAGTTTTATTTAAAAAAAAAACTCCCCCATTGTCTACACCACAGGCCTCAGTTTACATAACTATAGTAATAGTGGTTTCATTTTTTATCTGATGTATGCCAAGAGCTGGTACAATTAAGAACAATCACTGACCACATGTGGCTGTGGGTTTGGCAGCAAAGGAAAGATCCTATTCATTATAGTAGCGAAGCAAACCACAGTTACTCATCACATAGAACAGCTCCTTTCAGAGTTCGGATAACCTACAAAAATGTAAGAGCCTTTCGCTTTCGGCTGGAAAAATGAATCCATCTGACTGTGATTAAACATGGCTCAGGAGTGCTCCAATCAATTTCACACTCCTTTTCCAGATACAGTCATGCATTCTGAAATGCTGATTAACTAGAACCTGGACAGAGGGTGTGGGGAGTGGAGAAGTGGGGGACAGAAACCAGGGGCATTTAAAACAGTAACCATCTGTTTCAGTCACAGGCGGGGAGGCTACTTCTCAGGTTTCCACAAGTTTTAAGAAACAGTCTCAGGAGAGCAAGCTAGAAGATGGGAAACATTTCTTGAGAGCAGTAGCAGACACATATGTTCACAGTCAGGGAGTAAAAACAGTCCTGTCTTTCTTTCTTTTTTTAAATGCTTTCTTTCTATCATACTAGTGGATGGTCCTGTGCATTCCAGTAGGCCCAACAAAAAATACACAACTAACCACAAGAGCCATTTTAGGGGAACTGTTTACACTTGCAAGTGTTTTTGGGCTGTACTGAATTAGTAAGGCTTTCAAGGGGAAAATAAGCCTCATCCAAACCTGATTAACCTGCTTAATAAAGCAACAAATTGTGCTGTGTTGAATTTTGATCAATGAATTGCAGTCTGCATATGGTATTTCTTAAAAACTTTTATCAAATACCTGGTAAAGATGAGGAGAAAAGTTAACATGTTTATTTATTTATTTTCACAGCAGGTCATTTTTCCATTTAGGAATCCAGAAAAACACTGTTGTTGAAGCAATGCTGGCAGTCAGTGCCCAGTGCCAGCAAACAATATGGTTTTCACTAGCTCAGACAGATAGTTTGCTCCATTTATCTTATATTTTGCAATGTGATACTTTGTATTGTGATATTTTGTAACAACTGTAAGTCACCCTGGAAAAGGGTGTTTGCTAAGAAAATAAATAATAATAATACCAAGGGGGGAAAGCATGATTCACAGAATTGCTTATTATGCAGCGTTTACAAGATCTGAAATCATACTTAAGGAATGATAATGGAAAAACATTAAAATTTTGCGACTAACCTATGCACATTTTAAAGACTACATGTGAACCTGGTAAAAAAAAAATGTTAATATGTAAATATATTACTGTTCAACAGAAACATTTACCAAGAAAGTACTGATAATACAGTGCATGTGGCTATAAAATAACCACTTTGTAATGTTGCTGTGGAAAACAAAACATTTGCAGCACAACAAATAAACCTAGCCAATGCAGGCACCAGACAATGGGCAACAACATTCAAGGACTACTTCCACTTATACTGTAGGGAGACATCACTCTATTGTATCTATTTAGCAACAAGTTCAAGGGCAAAAGCACATTCAAAACTAAACTGAATACAATTATTTTAATTGCTGGTGCTATACAATTTTTAAAAAAATCAATTTAGAACATTTGTTCTGTGTCCTTATTTTTGTTGATAAGTATGGGCCCATATGAAATCCTCTACCAGGTACACAGTACCCATTCTCCAAACATACAACAAATTTGTGAAAATGTTTTTTTTTTAAATGGATGTGAATAAAAATGTTAGCAGGGCTATACACCTGATGGTTATTTGCTTTGTGCCTGAACAAGACAGACAACTGGACTAAGAAGACTTGCCCAAATCTCAGTTGGTTTGATGAAATATGGATTTTTTCAACTGCCAATTTAAGTAAGTGTAGGCTATTTGATTGCTGTTACTACAAGGACTGGGGTAAGTCATTGCTGAAATGTTTTAAGAAAATTAAGGTTTTATAACATTGAAAAAAATATATAATAATAATAATAATAATAATAATAATAATAATAATAATAATATAGTCACCGCCAGAATTATTGGCACCCTTGATAAATGAGCAAAAAAGGCTGTATAAAATAAAATAAACACATGTGATGAGCTATATTTTATGCTCAAATATATGGGAAAACCATATTCTTATATTTTAATACAATCGCTCAGAGAAAAAGTTTTTTATTAACAAGTAATAAAATGTTTTCTCAAAAAGGTGTCAGAATTATTTGCACCCCTAAAGATTCTTATAAATAAAATCAAACAAAATTAAATCTGCATTAACATTCTACTTCTTTATGTTCATCTCAGTCTTAAGGAACTGTTTTATGGCCTTCCATGGCTTCCTGTTTCACTGGGGTATAAAAATGAGGTAACACGCATGTGAAATCCATTTGTCATCCATCACCATGGGGAAAGGCAAAGAACTCACAAATGAAAAGAGACAAATGGTTGTTGACCATAAATCAGGCAATGGGTACAAAACAATAGTTAAAAACTAAATATACCACTTACCACTATTAGGGCAATAATTAAGAAGTTCAAAACCACTGGAAGTGGTAAACTTGCCTGGTAGAGGACGCAATTGTATCTTACCCCCACGCATAGTGAGGCAGATGGTTCGGGAGGCAAAGGGAAATCCAAGGGCCACAGTCGGAGAATTACAGAACTTGGTTGCATCTTGGGGTCACCAAGTCTCAAATCTACAAGACGCCACCTCCATGCCAATAGGCTATTTGCAAGGGTTGCCAGAAAAAAGCCTTTATTGAGAGCAACCAACAAACGTAAGCGCCTGGAGTTTGCTAAACAGCATTGGCACTTCAATTGGAACCGGGTGCTATGGTCAGATGAGACGAAAATAGAGCTCTTTGGCCACGCACACCAGCGGTGGGTTTGGCTTTGAAAGAAGGAAAAGAACCTCATACCTACTGTAAAATATGTTGGTGGATCTTTGATGTTATGGGGCTGTTTTGCTTCCACTGGTCCTGGGGCCCTTGTTAAGGTCAACGGCATCATGAACTCTACCCAGTACCAGGACATTTTAGCCAAAAACCTGGTTGCCTCTGTCAGGAGGTTGAAACTTGCCCACAAGTGGATCTTCCAGCAAGACAATGACCCCAAGCACACATCAAAATCCACAAAGAAATGGTTAATTGACCACAAAATCAACATTTTGCAATGGCCATCTCAGTCTCCAGACTTGAACCCCATTGAAAACCTGTGGTTTCAATTGAAGCGGACAGTCCATAAACGCAGACCGAAGGATATCAAGGATCTGGAAAGATTCTGTATGGAGGAATGGTCTAAGATCCCTCCCAATGTGTTCTCCAATCTCATTAAACATTATAGAAAAAGACTCAGTGACATTATCCTTGCAAGGGGAGGGTGCACAAAGTACTGAAAACAAGGGTGCCAATAATTGTGACACTTCATTTTTTTTGGAAATAAATTTATAACTTGAGAAATGTGTAATTTTGGTGAAATGTGAGAAATGTGTAATTCATTAATAAAGTAAAATATATATAGAAAAAATAGCACTCACCCTGAGAAAGTACTGTAGTTAAGTGCCTTGGTGCACTTTTATTTACACAAAACAAACACTGGAACAAATTAAAGGTTTTAAACAAAAAACTATAAACTCTTCAAAACACACAAAACAAAACAGCACACAATACAACACATACAACACCAAAGCACAGCTATCCCGGTGTTCTACATTTACTCACTTTTTACTTTCTCTCTCAGCACACTCCTACACACACCACTCTCCACACTTTTCCATTCAAACAATCACACAGTTTATCACAATGTCCATCACAAACACACCCACACATATGTGCACCCATGTGCAGAGCCTCTGTTCTGCATACATCCTCCCCCTACTTTGTCACAATATTATACATATTTTTAAACTAAAGTCAGAGACAGGAAGCAAGTTCAAAATTTAATTCAAAAGTCATGTTTCTTTTTGGGTGCTTAATCCTACATTTTCAAATATACAGTACTGTGCAAAAGTTTTAGGCAGGTGTGAAAAAATGCTGTAAAGTAAGAATGCTTTCAAAAATTGACATGTTAATAGATTATATTTATCAATTAACTAAATGCAAAGTGAGTGAACAGAAGAAAAATCTAAATCAAATCCATATTTGGTGTGACCACCCTTTGCCTTCAAAACAGCATCAAGCATCAATTCTTCTAGGTACACTTGCACACAGTTTTTGAAGGAACTCGGCAGGTAGGTTGGCCCAAACATCTTGGAGAACTAACCACAGTTCTTCTGTGGATTTAGGCAGCCTCAGTTGCTTCTCTCTCTTCATGTAATCCCAGACAGACTCGATGATGTTGAGATCAGGGCTCTGTGGGAGCCATACCATCACTTCAGGACTCCTTGTTCTTCTTTACGCTGAAGATAGTTCTTAATGACTTTCGCTGTATGTTTGGGGTCATTGTCATGCTGCAGAATAAATTTGGGGCCAATCAGATGCCTCCCTGATGGTATTGCATGATGGATAAGTATCTGCCTATACTTCTCAGCATTGAGGAGACCATTAATTCTGACCAAATCCCCAACTCCATTTGCAGAAATGCAGCCCCAAACTTGCAAGGAACCTCCACCATGCTTCACTGTTGCCTGCAGACACTCATTCGGTATCGCTCTCCAGCCCTTCGCTGAACAAACTGCCTTCTGCTACAGCCAAATATTTCAAATTTTGACTCATCAGTCCAGAGCACCTGCTGCCATTTTTCTGCACCCCAGTTCCTGTGTTTTCGTGCATAGTTGAGTCGCTTGGCCTTGTTTCCATGTTGGAGGTATGGCTTTTGGCCGCAAGTCTTCCATGAAGGCCACTTCTGACCAGACTTCTCCGGACAGTAGATGGGTGTACCAGGGTCCCACTGTTTTCTGCCAGTTATGAGCTGATGGCACTGCTGGACATCTTCCGATTGCGAAGGGAAGTAAGCAGGATGTGTCTTTCATCTGCTGCGGTAAGTTTCCTTGGCCGACCACTGCGTCACGGTCCTCAACGTTGCCTGTTTCTTTGTGCTTCTTCAAAGAGCTTGGACAGCACAGCTGGAAAACCCTGTCTGCCTTGAAATTTCTGCCTGGGAGAGACCTTGCTGATGCAGTATAACTACCTTGTGTCTTGTTGCTGTGCTCAGTCTTGCCATGGTGTATGACTTTTGACAGTAAACTGTCTTCAGCAACCTCACCTTGTTAGCTGAGTTTGGCTGTTCCTCACCCAGTTTTATTCCTTCTACACAGCTGTTTCTGTTTCAGTTAATGATTGTGTTTCAACCTACATATTGAATTGATGATCATTAGCACCTGTTTGGTATAATTGTTTAATCATACACCTGACTATTTGCCTACAAAATCCCTGACTTTGTGCAAGTGTACCTAGAAGAATTGATGCTGTTTTGAAGGCAAAGGGTGGTCACACCAAATATGGATCTGATTTAGATTTTTCTTCTGTTCACTCACTTTGCATTTAGTTAATTGATAAATATAATCTATTAACATGTCTATTTTTGAAAGCATTCTTACTTTACAGCATTTTTTCACACCTGCCTAAAACTTTTGCACAGTACTGTATATTTAGAATTTGTCTGATATTAACAACCCTCATAAATAGACTGTAAAATATGGTTGAAGGACAATGCAACTAAAAGTGTTTGAAATGTGAAAATCACTAGAAATGTTATAATAAAGAACTTATCAGCCCAATTTAAATCTTGTCTTCACACTTTATAGCACTGCAGTAGGGGTTGTTTTAGGCATCAAGTCTAATTTACTCCACATTCATTATAATAAGTAGTCAACACCACCCTGAATTATAAGTTGTTAACTTCCCAAAATAGGACCTAAGCACTTTGTGCTTTCTTAAATCGACCCGAATTTGCAGAAAGTGCAAAATTTAAATCTTTTCTCCAGACACAGCGGGAGCACAGCGAGCGGTGGGAAGGCATATAACAGACGTCTTAGCCACTGGTGTGCCAAGGCATCTATTCCCAGCAGTTCCCAACCATCTATTATGGAGAACCAGAGGGGACAGTGAGTTGATTCCTGGGAGGCAAAGAGGTTTATCTTTGCTCTCCCAAACCTCTCCTAGGTGAAGCCTCCACTCTGAGCTGCCGGGGACTCCCCTTGAGAGGAAGTCTGCCACCCAGTTTGTCACCCCGGGCAGATGAACTGCCTGCAGTGAGAGGAGGTTCTTGCGCACCCACAGCAAGCCGCCCTTGTGGTGGATGTAGGCCACCACTGATGTGCTGTCTGTGCGTATAAGCATGTCTCCCTTGAACCTTGTGTAAAAAATTCTGCAAGACCAGGTAAAATGCCTGCAGCTGTAAAACACTGATGTGAAGACCCTTCCATGGGGGTTCCACACACCTTGCACACCCCGGTATTCCCACAGCGCTCCAGCCCAGGCTGGATGCGTCCATGATGACGACCTCCCTTGTGGTGACGCCTAGGCATAGATGGGCCGGCTGTTTCTACCAAGAGAGTGTCCTTAGACAGATGTGGGACACTGTCAATAGGCAGTCGCGGTTCAACGTGGGCTGGAAGACCCTGCTGTTGAGCCAGGCCTGCAGAGGGTGCATGTGCAGGAGATTCGATGGGAGGGTCTGGGAAGCTGCTGCCATCAGGGCCAGAAGTTTCTGGTGTGCCACTACCGTTAGTGCTCTGTTGAGCTGAAAGAGCTCCAAGCATGTGGCTATTCTCTGCACTGCCATCCGACAGAGTGCCCAGCATGGACTCGAAGTCCAAGCACAGTCCCAGATAGGCTGTCTGGGAAGGTGTCAACTGGTTTTTCACATGATTCACCATAACCCAACCATTGAAGGTGGCCGGTGACACATTCCATGTGGGCCTCTGTCTGTGCTGGAGGCTGGGTGCAAATCGTCCAGATAATTGAGCACTCTGATGCCTTTGTGTCTCAATGGGACCAGGATAGCTTCCAGGATAGCTTCCACGCTCCGAAAGGAAGGGGGCCCATGCTTGAACTACAGTGAGTAGCCAGTCTGAACGGTAGTAAGCACCCAGATGACTGTGGTGTATAGTCCAGATGGATACCTGAGAAGGGGCCCTGGGCCTCTGGCAGCAAATCCCTAGGGCTGCTGCTTAGCCTGTAGCTTGGCCTGCAGCATCTGTCTCTGCGCAGGGCGGCAGAACCCATTAAAGCCTTCACGGCAAGCAGCCATAGGCCGGTTTTGAACATCACTGCTGGCAGCGTGTGCAGCTTGCTGTGCCAGGCTTTGCGGCTGCTGGAGCCTAGGGCACCAGTTGCCGCTGGTTTACTCGCTGGAGGTGGTCGCTTGGGAAGCTGGCGAACCAGCTCCTTGGTGGATTCCTGTGTGCGGTGAGAGCGCTGCAGCATCTCGTCCAAACGTCCAAAGCGGGACCAAACATATGCCCTAGTGTAATCGGGCGTCTAACAGTCGTGCCTTGTCCCCGTCAGACACGCATGTCTGGGAAAGCCAAAGCTGCCTACGTGCAGCTACCAGCACAGCCAGGTTCCTACCCACAGCCTGCCCAGTGAGTATAGACACATGGAGCGTTCTTGTTAACCAGGCGCAGCTCATCCAACTGTGATTCTCAGAAAGGCACCTCAGCAAATAGCACTCGTAGGCTACCAGGATGCTATTATAATTGCCCTGCCTTGCGGTGAACTCACTGGCTGAATACAAAACAAAATGGCCAAAATGGTTTAATAGATCAATTTAAAAAAATATTCAGCGAAAAAAGGCACTTTTCAGAGCATTTAAAAGGGACCAAAAACAAAGTACACAGAAAGAGTACTTGGAACTGCAAACACAAGTCAAAAAGGAAGTTAGAAAGGCCAAGAGAGAAATAGAAATCAATATTGCTAAGGGGGCTAAAACCAATTCCAAATTGTTTTTCCAATATTATAACAGCAAGAGAACATTCAAAGAGGAGGTTAAATGTCTAAGAGACACAAATGGCAAAATCATAGACGAAGAAAAAAAAATAGCAAATATATTAAATGATTACTTTTCACAGGTTTTTACAAAGGAGGACACGGACAACATGCCCCACATGTCGACCTGTTCCTATCCAGTTTTAAATAACTTTAGCATAAGGAGCTCTTAAAATAAACAAATCCCCTCGGCCGGATGAGATCCTCCCAATAGTACTCAAAGAAATGAAAGAAGTTATTTACAAACCGCTAACCAAGATCATGCAACAGTCTCTTGACACAGGGGTTGTACCGACAGACTGGAAAATTGCAAACGTAATACCGATCCACAAAAAGGGAGACAAAACCGAACCAGGTAACTACAGACCAATAAGCCTGACTTATATTATTAGTAAACTTATGGAAACTATAATAAGACCTAAAATGGAAAATTACCTATATTGTAACACTATCCTGGGAGACAGTCAGCATGGTTTTAGGAAAGGGAGATCATGTCTAACTAACCTGCTTGACTTTTTTGAGGATGAAACATTGACAATGGATAATTGCAAAGCATACAACATGGTGTATTTAGATTTCCAGAAAGCTTTTGACAAAGTCCTGCATAAAAAGATTAATTCTCAAACTGAATGCAGTAGGGATTCAAGGAAATGCATGCACATGGATTAAGGAGTGGTTAACATGTAGAAAACAGAAAGTACTGATTAGAGGAAAAACCTCCAAATGGAGCGAGGTAACAGGTGGTGTACCACAGGGATCAGTATTAGGTCCTTTGCTATTCCTAATCTACATGAATGATTTAGATTCTGGTATAGTAAGCAAACTTGTTAAATTTGCAGACAACACAAAAATAGGAGGGGTGGCAAACACTGTTGCAGCAGCAAAGGTCATTCAAAATGATCTAGACAGCATTTAGAACTGGGAAGACACATGGCAAATGACATTTAATAGAGAAAAGTGTAAAGTATTGCATGCAGGCAATAAAAATGTGCATTATAAATATCATATGGGAGATACTGAAATTGAAGAAGGGATCTATGAAAAAGACCTAGGAGTTGTTGACTCAGAAATGTCTTCATCTAGAGAAGCTGTGGGGAAGCTATAAAAAAGGCCAACAAGATGCTCGGATATATTGTGAGAAGTGTTGAATTTAAATCAAGGGAAGTAATGTTAAAACTTTACAATGCATTAGTAAGACCTCACCTAGAATATTGTGTTCAGTTCTGGTCACCTCGTTACAAAAAGGATATTGCTGCTCTAGAAAGAGTGCAAAGAAGAGCAACCAGAATTATCCCGGGTTTAAAAGGCATGTCGTATGCAGACAGGCTAATATAATTGAATCTATTCAGTCTTGAACAAAGAAGACAACACGGTGATCTGATTCAAGCATTCAGAATCCTAAAAGGTATAGACAATGTCAACCCAGGGGACTTTTTTGACCTGAAAAAAGAAACAAGGACCAGGGGTCACAAATGGAGATTAGATAAAGGGGCATTCAGAACAGAAAATAGGAGGCACTTTTTTACACAGAGAATTGTTAGGGTATGGAACCAACTCCCCAGTAATGTTGTTGAAGCTGACACCCTGGAATCCTTCAAGAAGCTGCTTGATGAGATTCTGGGATCAATAAGCTAGTAACAACCAAACGAGCAAGATGGACTGAATGGCCTCCTCTCGTCTGTTCTAATTTAGCAAGTGTTATTATTAAGGATATAATTTTGTCACAAAGGTCACGGAAATCGTGAAAATCGTGAATTTGAACAAAAGTCAGTGAAATCTTGGAAATGGATGAAAAAACACATTTGGTTAGTGTGGCAAAGTGGTAAGTGGTGCGTGCAGGTGCAGGGGTGAGCAGTGCAGGTATAGCAGTGCAGTAATGAAACATGCAGAGATTTATAATCCGGTTTGGAACAGTTTTTATTTTTATCCAGGTCTGGTGACCAAATAATAATCCCCGGCAATACACAGCAATGTGTAGTGCACGGAGTATATAACAACAGGGTTGCAGTCCCAAATAATAAACTCATATATCCGTCCCACAATATACTAACACGGTCACCAGTCCTGGGTACGTGCTGTAGTGCTCGTGGTGGGTGATACAGTTTATTTTTCGTGACAGTGGTTAAGTGCTGTTCTGGCTTTGTGCTGGCCCAAGGCGACAGCTCTGGAATCGTGTTAGCTGTCTGGTGATTCACAAACAAGACAATTACTCACAGACAGAATAAACAAACAAACAAAAAAACACTCATGATTCTGTTACAGTCCTTTGGTGTCTCTCACCGTCCTTCTAGGTTTAAAAACCACAAACCAAGCAAAGGAACCGATTACGATTCTCCGTCCCCCTTATATCCTGTCACGCATGACCCCTTGGTAAACGAATGAAACTGCCTTTACAATCTGCAGCTGCTACATTGTTTTCCTTCCGGGTCAATATGTTCTTGCAACGAAGTCTCGCCTTCTTCCAGACTGACCGACTTCCCGACCCTGGGAAAGAACTGTCAGGACTGCCCATCCAAAGAACACGGTCCTCGCTGCTTAGCGTCCTCACAGGTCGGGAGGGAGATTTACAACCAAGATTCATGATATTTCTGTCACAGTTAGGTACTGCCTTTATTTAGTTTAAAAATGCAGTATGTCATGCACTGAAAATACAAATATGTGATTATCTGTAAATTGTTTGGTTATGTATGCACGCAGCATTTATGTGTAGCTATGTAGGTCAGCGAATGAGATTTGTATTTTGTAGCTGATCGAGCATGTAAATGAACACAGATCGTATGGTACTGTAAACTCACGATTGTGATCTTCACATACATACAGCGCTTGTTAATTTATTTTTTGAAACAAAACAGTGGGCTTGCATCTTCAAAAAATATTCATTAATACATACATTTTATTCCTTGAAACTTTTTTTTTTAATACAATGTAGTGTACCCTAGTAGTCTGCTGAAAATAAATACTCACTTTCTCTAAAACTAAACATTGCTAAACAAAATACTTCAGACTGCCGTTGAACATGTTTTTTTTTTTGTTTTTATTTCCTGCAGTGTAGATAAAACGAGAGGTTTGTCTGTTTTGTAGTCTTTTTTTCTTATTTATTTTTAAAGGGGCAGTGCTCTGTAGGCTACTCAGAAACAACCAATTTAAACGTCTTGTTCTTATTATTGAAAAAATATAAATACAGTATACTGTTTCATTTTGACCAAGGTAATAAAAACAATTATTTGACATGCTGATTTTGTATATATCTGCACATTTAAACCGAGCGCGCGCAGAGAAATAGTAACACAGTTTATTTCAGACACCGTCTGTTTCGCTACGTGGCCGGTGTGAAAGCCTGCACTATACAGTTCTGTATTCTAGAAAAACAAAAACATTTAAACTTGTCAGCAGTCAAAAGCAAAAGTCTTTCTATTATTGGGTTTGGTGTACTATTCAAAAGTTCTTTTGTATGTTGATGTAGCTAAAGCATAATTATTTGGTGGCCTTTCCATGGCCTTTCCGTGAATTCTTGTTTTTTTTCCGCAATTCGCCCATAAAATGTTCTAAAAATCACTGTGCCAAAATCGTATCCTTAGTTATTATTTAACCAACTTCAAGTCCAATTAATGATACAGCTATTAGTAATCACAGGCTTAATTGAGAACGTACAAGTGCTTGAAGTCATTTCAGAACACATAACTAATTACATGAGGAGCATGATTAAAAGAGTTTGTTATAACAGGGTCTTTTAAATTGATAGAGAAAAGCTTTCACGTTTGCAATTATTGATGAAGAATTGCAGTTTTCCGTATAACAGGAAATTTTGGCTGGGAATTTATTTTGGCTTTATTGGCGGTTTTGATTGGATCGCCAATAATTCGTCTAACAATCAGAGTGTGACATACAGTGAGTGATTCCGGCCTGACAGACTGGTATGCAGCACAGGTTAAAGAAGCGCTGGACAAGGGAAAGAATGTGTCGGATGTCAAAGTGAATATGAGAATATGAGAATGGCAGTGTGAAGAAGCCAATTTGCTTGAAAGAATTAAAAGCAAACCGGACATTTTTGTCAATGGATTTAGAAAATCTGGAATTTATGATGCGATCAGGAACTCCGAGGCAGTGTAAACTGCGTCTGCTACTGTGCTACCTGTACGACTGTTCTTTTTTATGTTAAGCAGTTTTGTGTTATTTTTTACAAGGGGTTAATGAAGTACTGTAACAGCCAAAACAGTTTATTCCAGACTTATTAGAAAGTCTGTAACAAAAGCAAATTTGCTTTGGATTGTTATTGTCAATAATTTGTAGACACTACTATTAAGACACCAACCGTCCTGTCGCGGACTATATAACGATAATGCTGTAACTCATTTTTAGAAGGCCTTCTTTGTTCTTATCCAAGTTGCTAACGAGTTACTGTAAATAATATACTGCATTAGAAGACACATTTCATTAAGTAAACATGTATTTGAATGTTTTTTAAAATTAAAGGTAGAAATACAAAACTGTGGCATTTTTCTTTGTGAACGTGCTAACAGTGAAAAACGCCAATTCAAAAACCGTCAAAATCTACCAAGCTAGCAAATCTGCCAAATTTAATACCAGCAAAAATTTCCTGTTACATCTTATATTTTGACAAATACATCTGAACAATCTATCAAACGAATTTGCATTTGTGAAGTCTCAGTTTCATTTGCATTTGTATTTAAATGAGACTGAGGTGCACACATTCGTATTTGCATTTGCATTTGCAAGATTTACAAGTGTTTTTTTCTATTTCATGTTTTTGTTCTTCTAAAACAAATCTTGCTAAATAAATTAGGTTTGTTGTTTATGCAAGGCTGAAGTAAAATATGTGCCCTGGCCAGACGTATCAAAAACATCAATTATGTGTACAGCGCGAATGCAAAATGGCTACTGGAAAGCGAAAGAGAGTTGTGCTTACGATTGAAAAAAAACTTAGAGATACTTTCACTGCTGGAAAAGGGGGTTACCAGGGAAAAATGAGCACAAGATTTCAGAATTGGAAAGAACACTGTGACAGATTGTGGCAAAGTGGCTTGCCATGCGCAGGTGTAGTTGGTGCAGTGCTCAGAAATAACACACACAAGACAATGGAAGTTCAATAAAACAGCTCCTTTATGTGGCTGGGTTGCGTGTCAACAACACTTAAATACAAAGCACGGGCGCTACACAGCAATGTGTATTGCTCCGTGCAAAACCGGGGTTTCAGTCCCGAAACAATAAGACACACAACACAGACAGATCACTTCTCCCGATAGTGAGTGCTCTTGTGCAGGTCTGGTGAAAGACAAACAGTTTGTGAAACAGTGGTGTAATGTAGTCCGGGTTTAGTGCTGGCTTGTAGTGACAGCTCCTGGCTAGTGCTTATGACAAATGACAAATAGTTAGCACATCAAACAAACAAAACACAAAACATTCACGGGGCGAATTATCCAATGATCAGGCCATACAAAATGGTTGATTCTGCAGACTTCAGAGGCTTGTTCTACATCCTGGACCCACAATACCAAGTACCCAGGAGGAAACAATTCTCTGAGGTTATAATAACACAGATGTACAACAAAGTCAAGGCTGAAGTGAAAGCTGAATTGCAGACTGCTAAACAAGTGTTAACTTATAATGGCTCTGGCATTTATTCACACATGTTGAGTTCAGAAAAAAAAATGAATATAAAATTAAAATAAAGAAACTATAATACAATATTACATTTAAAATCAATGTTTTTAGAGAATTTTAAACAGCTTATTCAGTATTTTTGAAACATGCAGAATTTCAATATGCATACAAATTTGATTAATAACTGCTCAGTTCTCATTTTGGTAGCAAATAAAGTCAACATCAGCATCATTCAGCATTGAATTCCAATATGTATCACAATACATATCACAATATTGTCTTCAGTATTGCACTACAGATCCTCAGTTCCAATACCCACCCCTATAAAGTAATATCATTTTAGGAGTCAAATTGCAATAATTTGAAAACTCTGAATAAATGGTGTCACATAAAAAGAAAAAAAGACAGAATGAATGAAGAGGTCTGAAACCCTCGTCTGAAACCCTCGTACTGTTTGCTTATTTTTCCTACTTGGTCAAAGAAGCTTGCCAAGGCTACTTCCAACAGTTAATAAATATGGCCTTTAGTTATAGTAGAAAGCGCACAAGATTACTTCACAAATGGGATGCTCATGCTGAAGTCTTGTGAACATACGGTACGACTTTCGGACATGTTTCCAAGCAAAAAAAGCTTTCAATTTGTGCATTTTTTTAGCGTGAGAAGGCAATTTACCAACCCTTTTTAGCCATACCATGCTTTAGCCGCACAATTCCTACAGCGTGAGGAATGTGTGTGATATGTGCTGCTACATCACATTCTTGCAACAATGCAGAGAGAATCTGGAGTTTCTAAACTGCATGGAAACCCGGCCTTTGACTATGTGCTGCTGGATCACAGTCTCACAACAATGGAGAGAGAATATGGAGTTTGTAAACTTCAAGGAAACCATGCCATTGTCTCTATACAGTTATTATACAAGAAATGTTCCTAAATATTTAAAATACTTAAAATATTGTAGAATATTTAGTTTTTAATGTCCACTTTTTAAAATAAAAACATAAATAAATGTAAAAATAACAGCCAACATGTGAAATGTTCTTACTGTAGTAAGAACATGAAAATTGTAGATTCAACAATGAGTGGACCAATAAATACTTATTTATTTTACCAACTGTACCGAATGCAAAGCCAATGTATTTATTGTGCAATGAATGTGTGTCACTAGTTAAGGAATACAATATGAAAAGGCATTTTGAAACCAAACAAGGAGCTTTTGGAAATACGTATCCAGAGGGCACAGTAGTTAGAAGCTCAAAAGTAGAAGCGCTGATCTGTTTGTAATGATACTCTGTTAAATTCTCACACTGTTCTATTATTAAGGTACTATTCATATGGTAAACTGTGTAAGTCTTGTTCAATATATGAACATTAAGTTATATAATATTTATTATTGCTTAAAAATGTGCAGAGTAAAATACTCTGGCCCGCCTACTCCTAACTTTTTCCAAATCTTGCTCCCTTCAATTTAAAAAACTAGTTGAAGAGCCCTGCTCTAACTAAGGAAACTCTGTCTGTCCAGGATATACGAGAAACACATGCAAGCAGTTTTACAGCAAGTACAGAATAAACCAGTCTGCGTTGTTGCAGATGAAACTACAGATGGGAGAGATAAGCGTGTCCTGAACATATTATTTAATTTGTAATTTTATGAAACTTGTATATTTTTGTAATAATGCCCCTCGTTTGAGACTAGTCTGTATATTGTAATGCCAGCAATAACCAGTTTTTTCAAAACACCTTTGTTTGTTGACTGACCTACAGTACATTGTTACTAGTGGATTGCTTTAAGAAAGATTTTTCCTGAAAACTACAGTATCTCAGGGACTTAAATAAAAAAAAAAAAAAAATTCAATAGATTTTTTTATATAAAAATGATAAAAATGTTCAAATGACATTGTTAATTCTTAATAAATTGGTAAAAACGGAATTGGTCATTTTGAAAACGGAAAAACGGAATTGGTCATTTTGAAAAACGGAATTTGCCAGTAAAAAAAGCATAATACATTAAATACAGTGGAAACTGCATAATACATGATACATGATAGTAGCATAAAACATGAAATAGGCTATGATGGCTAACTGAAACACTGCTGCAGCAGGGTGATCCTGGTTTCATACCCTGACTTTTTTTTGGGGGGAGGGCAACATTCTCTGCACTACTCTTACTGAAAAATAAATACATAAATGAATAAATACATAAACACATTGTCATGAGATTTACAGTCTGTATTTTATTTTAAAATAATAAGAAAATATTGTAGAGATAATCTCATATATAAGCATTTCATTTATATCACTATAAACATATTTGTTAATCTTCATGTTTTAATTGTTTCAGAAATCAATGGATTGTGCATGTCCAATAAATAACTAATATCGCTTCTGTTCAAATCTAGTTAAAAAAACTAAAGTGTTTAAATCTAAAAAAATTAGGTTAGCAACACTAAATTTAATTTATTAAACCATGGCCCAGTGTGAACCGCAAATACTTGGTTTTCATGTTTTTATGTCAGCCGTTAAACCCGCTTTCCTTATCAACGCCACTTCCGCCTCGGAAGTGGCGCTGATTTGAATTCCTCCGCAAGCAATGCATCACACTGCAAGTCAATAAGCTCAAGTTGGAAATCACTTGGAGCGTTGTCCACATCATATGTGAAAGGGGAGGAGATTAAAGCCATGTCATTTTCTATCATTCTAAAATCCTTGAAGTGGTGAGAAAATTCAGCATGCAAAGCGAGCAGTAACGACGTGTATCTTTGCAGGTTCTGGTCAGATATTGTAATCTGTTGCAAAGTGGGAAATGTGTGAACTGCTTGTTTCCAATCTGACGGGAGAAAAGGAGCAACTTTGTCATAAAAGACTTGACATGGGAATGCATGTCATGAGCAAAAAGCCCCCTTCCTTGCAGTTTCGAATTCAGTTCATTCATGTGACCCGTAACATCAATGGCAAATGTGAAATCAGAGAGCCAGTTCACATCGTTCAATTGAGGGAAATCCACATCTTTTTCTTTCATTTTCAAAAACAAATCAATCTCTGCTCTCAGATCCCACACTCTTTTCAGAACTTTCCCCAAACTAAGCCATCTAACATTTGTGTGGTACAGAACATCCTTGAGCTCCGACTCAGACTCCTCCAGCAGAGACAAATTGCCTGTGGTTTAATGCTGTTGCTCTAATAAAGTTGACCAGTTTTGTGACTGTATCCACAACATTGCTTAGTTTCAGAACACTTTTGCAGAGGACCTCTTGGTGAATAATGCAATGTAGAAAAATTATTCTCTGCTCTGGATTTGTTTCTGTCACTTGGTCTTGTATTATTTTCAACAATCCAACATGTTTTCCTGTCAGATTAGGGCTTCCATCAGTGGTCACACTCGCCAATTTATTCCACTCCAATCCCAATTTTGAGATGCTGTTATTTACTGTCTCCAGTATATCTTTTCCAGTCGTCATATTTTTCATTGATTGCATTGATGCCAGTTCTTCTGTGAACTCAAAAAAAAAAACAGGTCTAAACTGTGTGCAGGTTACATGGTCAACTATAAATAACGCTGAAACTACCAGGGAAGCAGGCAAAGAAAAGAGAGAGAGAAAAAAAGAGAAATAAAAGAAATATGGAGTGGCACTGGATTTCTACGTGGCCAGACAAAGAGAGAGGAGGAGGAGGAGACGTCCCCAAATATTTAGAAGTCATCTGTCTTTTCTGAGCCTGTCTGACACACAATGTATGCAGCAATTTTTCCTCAACAGACAAACAATCACTGGCTTCTGCCAACTGCTTCAGGCTGACCCAGAAGGAGACATGCAGAGAGCACATGCGAACGGAATCCGCTGCACTAACATTGTATGCCACTGGCTCTTTCCACTGTGGGTAATACTACAGGCATGAGCTAGTTGGCTCTATCATGTGCAGTGTGAGATGTAACTTCAGCTTTAGTAAAGCAGGCAGGAGAATTCATTCATTTCCCTGTCTCTCATGAGCTGCAACAAAATACAAAGCAGTGTTTTCTTGGGAGGTATGGATTTCCTGGTGTCCTGGGAGCCATCAATTGCACACATGTGCAGCTACATGCACCAACACAGAATAGGCACCTCTACATAAATCATAACGGGACCTATTCGGTCAACACTGTGTGATACCAACAAATGTGTATGCAAACTATCCTGGCTCCGCTCATGACTCGTTTATCCTCGCTAATTTACAGATGGCAGCTGCGTTTCAGCGGGATGATAGTCTGAGAGGCTGGTTGATAGGGGACCATGGTATCCACTTAAGAGGTGGCTATTAACACTGCTGCTGAACCCCATGACCCCTGCCGAACAGAGGTATAACTACCTTTAAATGTGCGAACATTTGGAATCCTCAAAATGCGATTCTGATGTTTGGATGTCTCTGGGGGAACACTACAGTACATTCCTCAGAAGGTTAGCAATATCATACTGGCATTTTGTGTTTTACATAACATAGCTCTCTGCAATGGATGTGATGTTGAACTTACAGAGGAAAGATTACAGGGTTTGAGGGAAGCAGATAGCCTTGCTTGAGGTGCTTGGTCACCCTCCTCACTTGGGCTGCTGGATATTTTTCATTTATTTTGTCTCAAAATGCCTTCCGTTCTCTATCGCAGATGCACTGGTGGTCTTAAAGAGAATGTTGAATCCTTATTGGTTGTAACCTTACTCCCCCTACTATGCTTTAATTGGCTGGATGCATGATTCACTATTTTATGTGAGTTAGCGGAAACGGCTGCGTGCATATTTGCTAAATAGGGCCCTGTATGTCTTGATTTCAATATGTTTGGTTACCCCGAATATCATGTTTCTCATTCTCCCCATCTGAAGGTCCCTTCACGGTTCCAAACCGCTCTTCAGTGCCCCCTTGCCCAAAATCTTACTGGCTTCGTTGGTGTTCCGAGAGTTCGGGTTCACAGGTCGATGTTGGGGAAGTGGTCTGTGTCCAGTGCCGTTAACTGCCTCTCAACTAATCCAATAAGTTTATTGGCAGTTTGAGGGTCACCCTGCGCCACCCACTTCTTCAAGTTATGAGGCAAGCCCCTCCAACACCATTAATTCCACTACTCGGGCAGCACTATTTACCTCAAGCTTCCACAAACCTCCAGGAATTAAAACGTTGAGCTCTCACTGCAGGCATGACCCCAGCTTGCCAAAAGTTTGACCGCCCTCCGGTGCTGGTTTTGGAGTCTTTACAGTGGTGCTCAGCTGGAACACTTCTCCACTCTTGCCGACCCTTGCCACTTGTTATGTAATAATTCTATTATTGTCTTGCAACACTACGGTGGCTTGTTGCTGCATCGCTGTAGCCTGCAACATGGTTTTTAGGATTTTCTCCATGGTTCTTTTCAAACTTCTGATACCAATTGCAACGAAGTAGCTTCTTCTATGGTTGTCTGCGGTTGCTACTTCGTTGAGGCTTTGTATTTTCTTTAACAAAAATGCAAAAGACCAGGAATTGCAAACCAAATGCCGTACTGTGTATTCAAAATAAAAAAAAAACATAAAAAAGTTAGTAAATGTATTATGTGCAGAATTATTTTGATTTTTTTTATTACTATAATTATTGTAATATTAGTTGAGAACCGCTGCTCTACAGCTACAGCATAAAGAAGTTTTCCAGCTCCAGCCCCATCTGACATCTGCTCCATTGAAAACCACTTGCCTACCCACAGCACCGAGATGGCTGCCCATGACTGGAGCAGGAATAAGTCTTTTGTCTGTTTATTATTCCCCAAGTATAATTATATACCAGTCTGTACATATGAAACATGTCTATTTTATAAAAAGGAAGTTCTGGAGCAAGGTACATTACTCAGCTGCATTAAATGTATTCTATCTGCTCTATAGACATTTGCTATGTTCCTTTCACTCTCATCAGTACTAGCATCCAAAGTCATCAATTTGGGAAGGAACACGTCTGGTGATTGGCTAAAACAGGCAAAAAAAGGAGGGGAGGCATGCAACCCTTGGCTATTTTTATCAGTGTTCAATGCAAGCCATCTGAAGAAGTGGAAGAATATGAATGGCTAATAGACGTGCTAATCATAACTACTGACAAGAGCGTAAGAGCAGACAAGAGCAGACAAGAGTGTATCAGCCTCC
Organism: Acipenser oxyrinchus oxyrinchus; assembly: GCA_030684275.1. Lineage (NCBI taxonomy): Eukaryota > Metazoa > Chordata > Actinopteri > Acipenseriformes > Acipenseridae > Acipenser > Acipenser oxyrinchus. The sequence continues at coordinate 45,212,314 of CM060248.1, forward strand.
TCCGAGTGTACAGCGGTGTTGGTGTGGAGAATTTAAATCGGACGGCTGCCTCTGCATAAAAGCTATATATATATATATATTGTTGCATATTACATATAATACTCTGCGCCGACAAGCCACCCCTGATCAACTTGTGTTTCACCTAATTCTGTTAATTTTTTAGTGTTTATGCATCAAGGGCATTCTGAAAAAAGTTATTACGGAATAAAATCACCTAGCTGCAAACTGCATTTACTTCACTTAACCGTGTGCCAACTGCTGTCTGTTTAAGAATGAACAGAGGCTTGTTTACCACTTCAAACTCTAATGATAACAATCTGATGCAGACTGCACCCTTTCTTTCCTTTTACTTTAAATTGTTGTTATAACGCTTATGTTAGATGAACTGCAGGCTCTTTGATTTATGTGTTAAAACTGTACAATAAACAGGAAAATGTTTGCACTTTTCACTCTCTTCTCTTTGTTTACTACATGGATTTATTTTCTAGGGGACCTGTAGAGGATAGTATTGTGATAATATCAAGTATTGTGATACCAGAATTGGTATTGTATTGTGATACAAATCTTTGGTGTCGCACTAGCAACAACAACTTTAACAATGACAAGAAAAGCAGTGAAAATAGTTTTGAAATCTTTAGCAACACAATGAAAAATTCAACTAAGCAATAATGGCCAGGTATCCCTGTCAAGGATGTAAATAACACATTGCAGGTATTGGTATAATTAATAAGTAGCTCATCATGACCTGCATCCAAACCATGTAGAATCTGTAATAATAAATGACTATGAAAAGTTTAATCAAATTCAGGCAAGCAGTTTCCAAGATATAGCCTTCAACAGCTCAGCCTATCAGGTGTCAAAACTGGGAAAAGGTTTATTACCGTGGGCTACATTCAAAGTATGTGGAATAAATTGTTGTAATAACAGTCACTCTAAGATTAATTAAATTGGGGCAAACAGTTCCCAAAATATAGCCTTCAATAACGGCAATCGGTGTCAGTCGAGTAAAAAAGTGTTGACATGAGCATATGGAACAACTTCTTGTAAAGTGTTCATGCAAAGGTTAATCAATGGTTGGGCAATGGTTCTGTAGCTTTCATTAGCCCAGCTAATCAGAGGCCAAAACCCATGCAAAAGTAGGTCACAATGACAAAGATTTTAATACCCCCAAGCACTTTTGCTATTGAATGCCCATACCAACTTTCATCACAACTGAATGAGCGATTCTCAAGATGTACTGTAGTTAAAACAAACCAACAGGCGTCTCTGATGTCTCACTGTTGCCAGGGAGAATCTAATGAGGTAGTAAAATTAATTTCACAACATTCAACACCAGTTGATCAGGGGAGCAGTGAAAATGTAACTGAAAATGGATTTGCACTACTCCCCTTATCATTGTTTAGTGGAACTTGTTAAAGGTGTTGTTGCTGAGGTTTTAACCCTTTGCAGTCCTATGTTGGACCAGGTCAGACATTACAATTTTCCCTTTCCGGTCCAATGTTGGACCCTGTCCGACATCATCAAAAAGATGTAAAGCACAGGTCTCTAGTCGTTTTTTCTCCGGAAAAAGCCGAGAAAACCATTCAATGGCCGATAGGAGCCGAGAGAAGCCGAAAAAAAAGGGGTGGATCTGAGCAAAGATTTGTAACTGCATACATGCATGTTTGTTTTGTTTACTGTACTGGTGATTAGGGGACATTTTGATTGTCAGGTTATTGTGTGGGAGTTTATACCGTCTATTGCTTACTGTGAGCGAATCATGTTAACACAAACGTTTTTTTTTTTTTCTAATAAACTAATTTAGTGTAAGGCGCTCCCTTCAGAGTCCCCAGTAAAGACCAGCCTACTTTGCAAACCTGTGCTGTATGACTCACCCTGCACCATGCAGCTGGGCTTCTACTGGGTGAGCCACTCGGGGACCCTCTGCTAGTTATATTTTGACCCTTTTGTAAATTTTCTAATTTTTTTAGCGTAATGACAATTTTCTTCCCATCACTGTAGGTTTATTATTAAAGATGCATGCTGCAAAGTTTAAACACAGATTTTGACTTCATCTCTGCTTTTAGAAATTGATCAATCTTTCTTTTCCTACAACAGAAAAAGAAGGTAATATGAAACCAAAACAGGCAGCTTAAGAATACTTTTTTTTTTTTTTTACTTAAAACTGATTCAATATTATTTATATGTCAAGATATGGTAACTAGCTTCTCATGTCTTTCATCTCAGGTTTGAATACTTCTCAGGTCCAAGTACAATCAGGTAGTTTAAGTGCCCCGGGCAGACATTAATCTAAACATCATGTCACAATTCTCGATGTCTGCTTGAAACAGAGCGAGGATTGCTGTGTGTGCTCACTTGCAGAGTTGTGAAGGGAAGCTCTCATGGCTCTTACCAGCACATTGCAGAGCACTACATTCACAAGTGTGTAAGTAAAAAACCCAGCAGGAATCACTTAAACCACATTTCAACCACATTACTAATTCTTGTTCACTGCTGTTGTTACTTTCCTAGTCTGATTAATGTGTAGTATTTTAGGGAGGAGTTTTTGTATTCAGGACAGGACAGAACAGAATTTCCTTTAGAGCAAGTTACCTCCATGTGCCTTCAAATATAATTCATTCCTTTTGTATAGCAGATGACTTTTATCCAACCATACTATATTTAGTATTTAATTGTTTTAATGAAGGAAATTGGCATTCTTGAGGCCACTGTTCTGATGAAAAGTACTATTGTTATGCTCTACTTCCAGGACCAAAGGAACAGGATTCCTCTAATAACAGGAAATGGGGCTTCTCCATCTTTCAGTGATTTAAAGACCTTCTGGGCTAATGCACACGAGGATCACAGCTTGAAATAGTAACAAAAGAGGAGAGCAAAGATCATTAAACAAATTACTAGAACTCAGCAGCAGTTAAACTACCTGGAAAATTAACAGCAACCAATAAATGGCATCTTCAGAGAGCACAAAATTACACAAAAGTGTTGCAAGGTGCCCTTTTCTTCTCATATCACCATTGAAAATGAGAACATTATTAACCTTCAGCACCTCTGGCTTCAGTGCCAACTTGCAGCTGATACACATACGTAGTGTTGATGGGTCAATTGCAATGAACCATATAATTTAGTCCTTAGTTCTGTAAGTACTAGTTATTACCAGGGATCCTTGGCATCCGTTTGCTGCAGAACAATGTGGAAAAACACAGATTTTCTATGTTGTCGGATAATTTTTTGTTTTACATTTGAGGCTTTTTTTTGTTTGTTCGATAACCAAATCAATACACTTATCATATATAATCATCAACAGGCAATTTTGCTTCTGATTTAAGTAAACATACTTGTTCAATAAAAAATCTTCTGGTTTACAGAGGTCAAGGTTGAACGCCTGCCACAGATAAACTAATAAGAATACTATTTACGGAATAACACAGATTATTTTTTTTCAGAGAATATAATTTTCTTATTGTGGAAAACTAGGATCCCTGGTACTATCTGTGGATCATCTCCAGCTCTGTACTATCTTAGTAACAATTGCAACAAAAAATACAGGGTACAAAGTTTGGGATCAGCTGATCCCAAACTTTAATACAGACCTCAGGGTTAAGCTGATTATTTCTACTTTGTGTATCAGAAATGGCAATGAATGGGTGAGGGGGCAGGTGAATAAGAGGAGTGCTGCATAGTTCTCTATACTTTTGTATTATTTTAGCTGTTTTCTTTCATTTTTCTTCATTCTATATTTTGTGTAACCATATCAATACACTTTGGGCCTCATTTACGAAAGGGTGCACGATAATTGCAATTAGTGTGTATGTTAATGATTTCCATATTTACTATTGCAATTGTATTCATTATCGCGTGCAACACTTGGCATATTATGGCGCTCACTAAATTTAGTGCTTCACACTATGGTAATCAGAATGAATATGTGATGGTAATGCATGCTGATGTATTTAAATGAGCATCCAGCTCAGAATAATGAGATGAGCTGTATTCACATGGTATTTACTAAAGGGTGTTAATTTTAGTGCGTGCATTAAAGTGATAATTTATTAGTGGGTATGGAAACCAGGCTTTAACCACTGATAGGAACACTATTTAAACCTCTATTTCTGGGCTTAAAACTAGTGATGTGCAGTTTGATTCTTTTTACTGACTCGATTTGTTTGACTCATTCAGTTTGTGAATCAATTAATCACTTGATTCATTAACACAAAATAAATACACCTTGCTGAATTACTTGGTTATGAAAATGTGTTTGAATGGAAAAAGTCCAGAAATGATAATTGATTGTCTAGGTCAGGGGTGTCAAACTCATCTGGCAGCAAGGGCCATTTAAGACTGTTCACCTGGTGGGCCGCACCGTAAAAAAAAAAAAACAAAGTTAGTCAATAAGTATGCAGGCACGGTTTCAATCAATAAATCAACATATTACACAATTCTTACCGTCTGCTATGAAATAAAATAATAATAATAATGTATTTTATAGTACAAAAAAGGCAGATATAACTAGAAGCAGCTTTCTAGAACACTGACAAAAAATTGAAATATCACAAATGTAATATTATTATTATTATTATTATTATTATTATTATTATTATTATTATTATTATTATTATTATTATTAATAATAATAATACTTTACTTTCAATGGAAATCTCAAACAGTAAAAAAAAATGTCAGTATATAATGCTAAGTCTCAATATTTAATTATATTCCAAAATGTAAAGTTTTTAACAGCACTGAAAAAAAGATACTGGCAAGCTGTGAAAAAGCAATTTAGTAACCAGTACCACTATGAATGCACCTTTTCATGACTTCTGTCCAGACACTTGGCACTTCTTTTCACACACTTGATAACAATGCTCATTACGTGTTCTAATTCTGCAGCTTTTCCATATAATGCCTGTTGATGCAGAATCCAGTGTAAGAAAATTGGTACTTATGCATCTCTTTGTTTAATGTTTTCCAGCACTCTGTTAGTCAAGCCACTCTTTTGCCCAATCATATATGATGCACCCTCTGTTCTAATCCCAGTTAGTTTCTTCCAAGGTATTTCTGCACTTCCCATGGATTATTGACGTTAAAAAAGTAATTTTCTGTGGTTGTGTTGTTTATGCTAAAACTGAAAAGCTCTTCAGTAACATTAAAGTTAATGTTGCCTACCATTTTAGCAATACGCTCAGCAACAGTGCTACAAACTGACATTGGAAACATTTTCTGTTTTTTCAGGGCATACTACATCAGCTGCTTTAACCATTTCATTTTTTCTTCTCATTTTCAGAAAACCCTTTCGTTGAGACTCCATAGCTTCTTTCATTTCCAGTAAACTCCAACTATGTTGCTCTGTGTAGCATGTCATAGTGGCGTTGTATGTTATAATCTTTCATAACACTAACCGTTGCACTGCAAATCTGACATATTGCCTTGCCGTCAAAATTGTTCAGTGAACCTAACGATTTTGGAATCTTCTGTGTTCCGCCTCCACCTTTCGTTTCTGTGACATTTATTTATTTATTTATTTATTTATTTATTTATTGTATTTGTATAGTGCCTTTCATCTCCAACTACTTTTTGGCTACTGATTTTAAATTTTACACAAAGTAAAATAAATAGTTTAATCAAGCCTTCGCTTCGCTGTCCTAATCAAAATTATGTGTACTGTGCTGTTACACGTGTGCATGAGGAAACAGATCCTGTGTGCCATTTGATTGGCTATTTTACTACCTCTGTGAGCTGTGATTGGCTTAATGGGAATGTCAGTCATACAATGCAGATTGCACATGTTGAATACACGTTACATTAAAGAGGCAGGTTGTTTTAAAGAAGAATTCCAAAACGATACAGTCAAAGCAAATTTTATAAACTACCGGACACCCCTGCTTTAAACTATGTCATTCAGCTTTAACTGCAACCTATTTAATAACCTGCAATTTACAACAACAAAAACAAGCCCTGCCAAAGCTCACAGGGAATTATATTAAATTTCCCACACAGAGGACAGGTTCACAGGATGTGAAAGTGGGCTTCTACCAGACTGAGGATACGTCATTACTTTTTTTTTCTTTTTTTTACATCAGACAAGGAATACATGTTAAAATTAAAAGGTAAGCAGTGCAGTTTCACTTTACGTTGCCTCTGCCTGTCCCCTGCTGAGTGCTGTGTCTGTTGATCGCTCATTTTCGGTCAATGTAAGCCACCTCCACCTTTCACAGTAAGCTACAGACCAAAAGATATGCCTGGACTGTTGGGCTCTTTATATGAGGGTGGTCACGTCTAGTCTCAGACATTATTGTGCGCGTTAAATTATTGTTCGCAGTAAATTTAGTGTGCACTATGGCATGTAAATGAGCCAAATACTGTGCACATAAATTAACGCATTCTCTGTTAGTAAATGGGGCAGTAAATTTTGATTTATCGCGCACATTAGGCTCACTATTTTACGTGCAAGTCAACTCTAAATTTAGTGCCCTTTAGTAAATGAGGCACTATGTTTACAACAAAAAAATATGGGTAACACGCTATGGTAGTAGCGATTTCTTCCTGAAAAAATCCACTTGACCCTGTCCTTTTTATTTTGATATGGGTTATAACAAACAAGTGCCACACCAGTGGGTGTCATTTTATGGTAATTAAGGAGGGCCTATGCTAATAAGTATTTTAGATATCACGCATAAAGAGAACCATACCATTAATTATACATGCATTGCATTAAAAAGGGTGTTTACAACAACTCAGTAAGACTTTAGAATGATATTACTGAAACATTCCAATTTTACTTGCCTAATCATGGCCATCCAGGTTTATAGCAGATGTAAATTGAGAGTTTACTTGTCATCTCTGCTTTTTACTTTCAGTTTCCTGTTCCATTCACATGCGGCACAATTCCCAGCTAAATATAACAAAAGTATAACAATTTGCAATTATTTTATATCATAAAATTATCTGAAAAATATCCCATAAGAATAGGTTGTGAAGGCTTTACTTTACCCTACTGAATTAACTGTAAAGCAAAGGATGTCACACAGTAGTGATGGGGTTTTTTGGGGTGTATTTCAGGCAGTACAAAAACTAGACATCATGTTTTTTTTGTTTTTTTTTAAATCCCTGCCATTTCTTCACAATAAACAAAGTGGCAACATACACTTTCATAAAGTAGTAATTACTGAGGTTTATTTATGCCTTTTTTTTTAGCTGTACACACAAGTGAAAACTGTCAAATCTAATTAAATAAAATAAATGTGGAACGGGGGTTGGGGGGGAGTTGTACAGAGAAAAAAAACCTCACTTTTTTGTTATTACCTTCCTCATAACATAAATTGGGACACACCAAAATGTTTATGACTATATGCAACATTTACCTTGCAAGTTGGGCCAGTGTTTGGAAAGCGTGAAGCATTTTTGAGTGACGTAACATCTGTATCCCCCAATCCTGTTTTTTTATACTGTATAGTTAATCACACACATCAGACAGAGCTGTTCTTTCACTTGCAGTTTTAAAAACTGTCACACAAATTCTGGCAAGGTGGTAAATCAGTGCAAGGCACAGTGTGATATGTATTTCTAATTTTATTAACCATGACACAGACATAATTCATATGGAGCAATGTTCAATCAAATATTAAGATATTTTTCCCAGCACTAAAGAAAATAATATTATTCCATAGCACTATTTTCACATCGCACTACTAAAGTATTTTCTTGTTGACCCAGCCAGTGAGCATTGACACAAAGCAAAATGGGCAGAGATCTGAGCTGAATGAAAAATCAATCAACATGCAGTGACTTTATTGACATGTATAACACTGGATAGCGCTAATTATACTACAGATGTAGACTGCCAAGGACACAATAATGAAAAAATGAAAATAAATCAAACATACAGCAACTCAATAGAAGCGTTGTATGAATGAAATATCCCATGGCCCAGCTGAGTTTATTTTTACTCGTTAGCCTGACCTCTTCTACCTTACTCGAGAAGAGGCCAAGGCTAACTTATGAAATAAATTACATAAATTAAATTCATTGGGGTAGATGTTTTAAAGTGTTGCGTCTGTCACAATCGTTGCAAATCACATACAAACCAGAAGGAAGTGTAGCGTGAAATGTATTAAGTAAACGCAACACTGTTAGCACCATTTTAATGAATGCTTTGCAGCCGCAGCTCTTGCTTGCGCTTTAGCCTTAAATGAGTATGTAATTCTGGGCGTTCCTGCAGAAATTCACAAAAACTGAGATAGTACAAATGAGGAATCAAAAATATTGTAATGAGATGTACTAAAGATGTACATATTTATATTTTTACATAATGTAATGTGTAGTGTTATTTCAGTGCAATGATTTATATTTTTAAATACATGAGAAATGTAAATGTACGTGTGTGCGATGTTATTGTATTGTTTTTAAACCCGACACCTCCTTATGTCGGACCAACATGTCCGGTTTAGCGAGGGGCTACTATATGATTATGAAAAGCTTTTTGGGGGTGAAGGTTGGGGCCCAACTACAGAATCTGATGGAATTAAACTGCCTTTAATTTTTTACATATATAACTGTTAAAATAGGTCAAATGAAGACAGAGCAGAATGCATTGTGCAGATGACGTTTACATTTAACAAAAACAATGTTATTTTCATTCTTGCACCCTTGTATGTATAGACATTATCCTTTGGGCTCCCACTGCTGCAGCAAACCACAACTCAACTGCTGCTATTTTATTTGAAAAAATATCACACAACTCTATCTAGAGCTCTCACTAAGATGACGCAAATTATATTTCACGGGGCGTGAGCTGGGGTGAAGGAAAAGGCAGAAGAAGCCGCAAGGAGCAGTTAGTAGGATAGAAAGATGGTCGCTGACTGAGGGCGGCGATGCCGACGCATCCCAGGGGCAGAGGACCCAGCAACCGAAAACACATACGAGGGTTATGACTCGGAGAGCCGAGAGGAAGTCGGTCCCGGAAGACTGAGACACGAAAGGAGATGGGAGGGTTACCTAGCGTCTGAGACTTCTGTAAGGGATGCTCGTTAAACCCCTGATTGGCTGAGACGTCACGCTGCCTGGGACCTGAAATAAGGACAAAGCATAGAGGTTAGTATGGGACTCGAGCGCGAGGGCCATGTCCCGAAAGAAAGGCAGTATTGAACAGAGTCTCAAGTGAGGCAAGATAATCGCAGGAGCTGCGACAGGACAGAGTATGGCCGGGGGTCCGCTCTGACTCTGAAGTTAAGGGAGGCGGATGTCTAACCCTGAGGTCGGGGAAGTGAGACTCACTTGCCCCCCAAAGGATGGACCCCCGGCACCTCACGAAATCTCCCACACCATGAGACAAACAAAGACAGCCATGCCAACGCATAACATAGACACAAGACCAGAAGGACAAACGAGACAAACAGAGGGAGGTTAGTGGATATATTAGTAGGATGTGATTATGTGTATACCTGCCGCTCAGTGGAGAGGAAAAAACCCCTTGAGGCCGATTAGGGGAAAACCTCTGGTGGCCCCGGCGGTCAGGTAGCCCCCACTCCGTGCATACTAGCGATTTTAAAATGGGCTACAACTATATCGGAGGGAGATGAATGAACATCACCCATGGTCTTGATCAGGCTGTGGTTGATGCTGGCCCTTGCGGCGGAGGAAGCTGCACCTGTACGAAATGAGTGGGGAGTATAAAGCTGAGGAGGGAGGCCTGTTCTGGAGAGGAGGGCTGATAAACAGTGATGAGTGATAATGGAGTGAGAAGAATCAATGAATAGAGGGTCCAGGGGAGGGTTTCCTGATGGAGAGATATCTTGACATTGCTGAGAAAGGGCAGATAGAAGATTCAATCATTGAGAGCTGAATGAACTGACCGCGCCGGAGTTGATCTGTCTTTGAGGTACGCAGCCGAATTATGAAGTAGGAGTTGGAAATACAAGAGAGGCCACATAAACGAATACCCGCTGCGGGGAAACTAGAAACTGAAGGAACTGTGAATTCTGAGACTCTGAGGAAACCGAAGAAGGCTGTTAGGCAGATGGTCTCCATGAGGAGATCTTTGTAGGGGGAGAAGCAACCTTTCCGAAGAGTAGAGATGAGTGAATGGCGAATGTCTGTTGATATGGGCAGGCGTGAAGGTGCAGCAGGGGGGAACTTTTGAAGATTCCGCGGAGAGTCAGACGAACTACTGGTATGGAGAGAATGGTGGGAGAAGGCACGGACATGATGCAGTAGTGATATTGGATTCCTGAAATGTAAGATTTAATGGATGCTGGGGAGAGATGGAGAGATTCCTTAGCATGGACAATGAAGGCCAGGATCCAGTCTTGATTGAAGGGAATAGGGTGGATATTATTATGAGCGTAGAAGTTTAAGAATGCTGACCAAGCTGTAGAATAAGAAGCTCTTGAAGAAGGGGCGAGGGCTGTAGACATGTAGTTTTGACAGCTGAATGAACTGACCATGCTGAAATTGATCCGTCTTGGAGGTACACAACTGAATGATGAAAGTAAATTAGCTGCGCTTTGGACCGCGCTGTTGCTGGGGTGGAGACTGGATGGAACAGGAAAGACTAACGTTGGCGCTCTTGAAGCCAAAAAGAGAAGCTGAATGAAAAGAAGGATCACCTGAGCAGGTAGGAAAATGAATGATAATATCTTGGCAGCGCTGTGCAGAGAAGTGACCTGCAGTGAGCGAGACAACGAAGTTTAGATATTAGCGATGGAGCACGAAACGACGGCGTCTGAGCGTTTGCTACAAAAACGAAACACTAGACAGAAAGGGTGCAGGTGATCAGGGCTTAAATAGAAAATAGATACTAATTAACAGGAAATTAGAAGATTAGAAGATTATGAGCCCCCGCTGCACTGTGGTATGTTTGCGCTGCGACTGGCCCATCTTAGTACAGCTACCCCATTATCTTTCTATCAATGTATCTTAAAAAACTACTGTTAGCAGTACTTGAATGCCCATTCCCATCTATTAGTGCCTAGACATGTTATATAAACAACAGCTGAAATTCACAAAGCCATTTGCTGTAATTAGTATATATTTTTTTCAGAAAAGAGAAAAATAGCCACTGAAGTTACAAAACTGACCATGTGTTGTTAAAGACTTTGTGAATTTCTCTCTCTCTTTTGGTTCTGTAAAGTTTATATACCCTGTGGCCAGCTGCCATTAAAACTCTGGTGTCTTAGATACAAGCTGGCCTTCTCCACATAGCATTATCAAAATGCACTTTTTGGATCAAGAGTTGCCCAATACAGAGTTCTTTAAAACAATTGTTCTCAAATATGACATTGCCAAACCAACATTCTGTGTTGTAAAAAACAGCTTGGCGAACAGCTTTTGAAACAACAAACTCTTGAATCATTTCCAGAACTGCCTATGCATGCCTTAGCTTCTTTGCACAAACAAAATCATTTTTGAAAATATCAGAGACATTACTGAAAATAATTAAAAGACAACAAAAAAATATACAGATAATAATAATAATAATAATAATAATAATGATAACTTTAATTTATTAGAGCCTTTCACACCAAAGTGTCTCAAGGCGCTGTACAAAACAATCAACAACAATTTCATTATAAATATATAAATGAATAAAATACAATAAAATAGGTAAATATAAAAATACAATCAATCATAAAAGTACAGTATATTATAAAAAATCATTGCAGACTGCAGTAAAGAAAGAGTTTAAGAAAAAACTGTGGAAAATAAGTGTGTCTTAAGGGATTTTTTAAATTTGGGTACTGTTGTGGATTCGCTAATAAAGGTTGGTAGTGAGTTCCAAAGAAAAGGAGCAACACAAACTACACCTTCCAAGCGTAACATGCTTTGGAACCATGCATTGAGTTAGAGGATCTAAGCTGCCTCCCAGGGATGTAAGGGCTAAGACGGTCCATTATATAACTAGGACCCTGACCGTACAAAGCCTTGTAGGTCAACAGCAATATTTTAAAGGAAACATGGTACTGGATAGGAAGCCAATGCAAACGCTTGAGGACTGGAGTAATGTGTTCTGTCCGCTTGGTACCGGTAAGAACCCTTGCTGCTGTATTTTGCACCATCTGTAAATCGATGAGAAGAGTGAGCAGGAAGATTAACAAAAATAGCATTACAATAATCCAACCGAGACGTAACAAACATCTCATGAATGAGAATCTCAGCATCCCTACAATTTAAAGAGAAAAAAAACCTACATGTTAACTTAAGTACTACTTTTCCAATATGTATTTGTGTATGAGTGTGTGTATATATATATATAGTAAAAGATCGAACCCTCTTTGCGGTTCGTTGCCCCTTTAAAAACACGGACCCAACACACAAATGGATTTTTTTGAAAGCGCGGTCGCGCTATTTTTAATCAAAACACACAAAACAAAATAAACAAACAAACACCTAGCTCTCTTTGAGCACTAACTAAAACAAAACAGGAACCTAAACTAAACACAGGACAGCTAAGCTGTTTACCTGTAACAAAAACAAACAAACAAACAAAATCACGTACACAAAAAAAAGGACTCGCTCTACCTTTTTTTTTCTTTTAAATACGGCTGTACCCACACACCAACACAGTCGGGCTTCTACCCTCTTCAGCAGCCGCCCTGAGCAGACTGACTGCTCTCCTTAAATACCGGGCACCTGGCTCCAATTTTCAATAGTAGCCAGGTGCCGGTAATGATCAACAATAAAACAATAAAACATTTAAACAAAACAATCAAACAATTAACAAAACAAAACCAAAATGTGCCTTACGCACATGTTTTCCTCTAGGGAGGAATTAACCCCCTCCCTGCTGTCTCACAATATATATATATATTGTAACACAGAAAGGACCCTGAATGTAAATAGTTGGGTGAGATTTGTGTTTTGGTGGTGGTTGGCAGGGACGGGGTTAATTCCTCTCCCTACCAAAAACATGTGAGAATGTGGCTGTTCCCAAACAAGGTAATTGGTGTTGATTGGGAACAGCCACAGTCTATAAAAGAGAGCTTCCAGCTCTATTAGAGAGAGATCACCAGGGAGCTGGTATAGAAGAGTTTGGCTGTGTATAAAAAAGGTAAACTGAGTGTTTTGTAGCGGTGGGAAAAGTGAAGCCTCTTGAACCTCTGAACCATTCGCTTCATAAAAGATTCACTGAGCCGAATCACTTGAAGCGCTTCGTGCTCTATAGTGACATCTATTGGTAGTGCCGTGTCATTGAACATACTTGAACTTGAACATACGAGTTACACACAGGCTGCTATTGCCTGGAACTTGGCATTTAGAAATAATGATCTGTAGCCTAATGTACACGAAAGACACCGTTAAGCACGCTTTTTACAGGCTCTGTCACTGCCATTTGTGACTTACAAAATGAAGTTGCATTTTATAATTTCTCTGTTATCTGGTTATCAACCACACATGTGATTGATTACCCAACAAAAAAAGCCAGTCACGCATACGCATTATCATACACGATAATGTTGCTTTAGAAAGGTAGGCAAATCTGACCTCAGATGTACTCGACTGGGAAATTAGTGTTGAAACAAGTAAGATATTTGATATTTCATTTGTTAGCCAGTTTCCCGGTGGCGCAACAAGTTAGTAAGTCGTGTAATTAGAAATGCTTGTCAAGCGCAGGATCGAATCTCTGCTTCTGTGAAACTAAAAAAGAATCATATTTGCTGATATTTTTTTTAAATAAACAAATTGAAAAAAAGGAGAAATAATTAATAAATGCTTCCTTCCAGGAGTAATCTAGGCTATATTTCAATGAAGCATTGTATTGATTCACGTGATGTGTTGCTTCATGCGGAACACTGTTTACTTCAGATGGTTCGAGGCGGATTACGTCATTTGTTTGCTTCACATGAAGCAGTGGTCATTTGAATCACCTGAAGTAGTGAATCACTGAATCATGTGACTGATCCGAAGCCACAATGAGCTCCTGTGAGCGATTTGAAGCCTCATGAGGCAATGAACCCCGTGTATGATTTGAAGCCTCAATGAAGCAATGAACCCTGTGTATGATTTGAAGCCTCAATGAAGCAATGAACCTTGTGAATGATTTGAAGCTCCGCACTAACGTAGTTGAATCACTTGAAGATCCTCCAAAACTCATAGGCATTCTAGTATTAGGCACAGCATTAATGGGTCATTAGTTCAGTGTCTCATCAGTGTCCCTCGGATGGCTAGGTTATTTTTAAGCATACAACATACTTGAAGCATAACCCCAAGTCAATTAAAGCCTACTGGACATTTAAAAAAAAAAGTGTTTTTAAAGTGCATAATATATAGAAACATAACATAATATTTATTGTATTACATTTCAGTAAAACATACTTGAATGCAAAGATTTCTACACATACATCCATATATATTTTTATTTTAAAAAAAAAATGCATATTACATATATGACTTGGCGGACGCGAACCCGGACCTCTGGATTGAGATTGATTACTTCCTCGCACTAAACCCATAGAGCCGCCACAGATCCCACATTAACAACATATGGTGCTTTAACCCTTTGCGGTCCATTGTCGGACTGGGTCCGACATTGCAATTATTCCCACCAGGTCCTTTGTCGGACCCTGTCCGACATCATTTTAAAAACGCAAAAAACGCAAAAAAGTCGGTTTTTCAGCGGAAAAAGCCGAGAAAACCATTCAATGGCCCAGTTTTATTCCTCCTACACAGCTGTTTCTGTTTCAGTTAATGATTGTGTTTCAACCTACATATTGAATTGATGATCATTAGCACCTGTTTGGTATAATTGTTTAATCATACACCTGACTATATGCCTACAAAATCCCTGACTTTGTGCAAGTGTACCTAGAAGAATTGATGCTGTTTTGAAGGCAAAGGGTGGTCACACCAAATATGGATTTGATTTAGATTTTTCTTCTGTTCACTCACTTTGCATTTAGTTAATTGATAAATATAATCTACTAACATGTCTATTTTTGAAAGCATTCTTACTTTACAGCATTTTTTCACACCTGCCTAAAACTTTTGCACAGTACTGTATATATATATATATATATATATATATATATATATATATATATATATATATATATATAAAGTAGTCTTCAAATTACATTTTCTGCACTTATTAACTGCTATAAAAGCAGACAAATTCTTAAGGGGAAAGAATTTTTTAGAGGGTTATGATCACTGATATATTTTTTATATTTCTAATTTGATCATCCAAGGATCAACAAAACACAAGACTCAATGAGATATGATGATTGTTTAATATTACATCCTAAACGCAATGGGAACAATACTGCGAATAAACTATCAAAATAAAAGTACATACTATAAATACACCTCGCAGATCGCAGATGGTTTGCAGCTGTATCTTCCACTCTTGTCAATACACTCATGTTTGCACAAAATGTGATTGAATAAAATTGTCATTGGACAAACCCCCAACACCCCCTACTGCAAAGCAAAAATTCCACAACTATGCGGTATGCACATTGACTGAAAGAAACCCCATAGCAAAAGGGATTGTAACCAGGAGGTCCCCGGTTCAAATCCCACCTCAGCCACTGACTCATTGTGTGACCCTGAGCAAGTCACTTCACCTCCTTGTGCTCCGTCTTTTGGGTGAGACGTAGTTGTAAGTGACTCTGCAGCTGATGCATAGCTCACACACCCTAGTCTCTGTAAGTCGCCTTGGATAAAGGCGTCTGCTAAATAAACAAATAATAATAATAGACGGCAAACCTTGACGTACGCAGGTACGCCGTGGTTCTGCAGGTGCTCTGTTTTTGACATACCTGCGTACGCCCTGGAGCTGAAGTGATTGATTAAGTAAATGTTATGTGATATTTGAAAAAATAATGATAAATTAAAACACTTCCCTATGTTCTTATACACAGTCTAGGTGTTAAATATGAGAGCATTGGTACGAGGGTTGGTTCAAGTGTCATAAACACTGCTGAAATCCCAGAGCTCAAGACCTTTTACCCTTTGCGGTCCATTTATTAATTCTGCGTCAGGCTCGCCAGGTCTAATTAATTTTTTCACGCGCAGTTAATTTTAGACGCACTGTTTAAAAGTATTTTTTTTCACAGTCAAACGGGTTTAAATGGCCCTGCATATCAACAAAGCACTCACTAGGGATCTCCAGCCCCGCCCCACCCTTTTGTTTGCTATCGCTTTCACATATGCTACCAAATAAAAAATAATAATAATAATAGTCGTACATACCGATCAATCGTCTCCTGATGACTCGTTTTATCACCAAACTCCTCAATAATGCAATCCAAGTTATTATTTTATTGCTATAACATCTCAAAAAAGCTCTGCAAATGTCCGTGATAGTCTCTGTGCGCTGATACTGTACTCCCAGCTTGTTTCCATACGCCCGCCCCATCTGATGCCAATGGGGTACTATGACTATTCATGAGATACGCCTTTTTTTTTTTTTTTTTATCGGCTTGTCTCGGCTCCTTCCGTTCCCACTCAGCCATTGAATGGTTTTCGGCTTTTTCGTTGAAAAACCGACTTTTGCGTTTTTGCGTTTTTAAAATGATGTCGGACAGGGTCCGACAAAAGGACCTGACGGGAATAATTGCAATGTCGGACCCAGTCCGACAAAGGACCGCAAAGGGTTAACACCGCCTCTTGGGTTTAGAAGCGATTTAGGTAGTGCTTTGATGCACGTATTATATCAAAAGCTTTAAAGACCCTCATGACAACCTTGCACACCAGGCGAAGTACGACAAGTTTAAAAAACAGAAAAATGCGTCCACCCAAGAGGTAGAAAACTGCTTAAAATTCTACCAGATTTTATACTACTAAAAATTCAGAGGAAAGCCCAAATTTTTTTTTTGATAATTAGGATACATTTTGCATTTAAATATCCTATCAAAATTTAACAGTATAAAAAATATCATGAAATGTAAAAGTCTGTGACATATCTCACTTCTTTAGGCAAAGAAGAACTATTCATAACTTTATGCCACGCGGATTCCTGGTGTATTTTTCTGCCTGTCACAGGTTCCATGTTGCTGGAATTCCACACATGGTGTCCACATCCCAACATGTGGTATTTTTCAAACACTAAGGGGTTTCTCAATAAATCAGGCACATTTATCAAGTGCAGTATGTGCTGTTCTTCTAGGCAAATGATTGCCTTTTATATTATTACCGAATTAACACTGCAGCGTTTATTTTAAATTGCTAAACACATCTATGGCGCTTATTCAAGGGTGGCGCTTATTTAAGGGACAAGTGAGAAATGGAAATTTAACACAGAGGAGGTAGCTTTATTTTCCCTTTCTTTTCTTACAGCAGTTTCTACGAGATACAGGGCTGAGCTCTTTAATATATGGTGTGTTTCTTTCTCTTCAACCAGCAAGACAACTAAACACACAGTCTCCTGATCCAGGCAGGGCTTCAGTGAGGAAGATGAGTTGATCCCGTGGATTTCCCCTAAACAGCAACGCCACAGCGAGAGCTACACTAGCTTCTGCTCCCCATTGACACTCCGAAACACCACACCCCCCACTCTACGAACATCATGTCTGGATCAGGATTCTGAAGTGTCTCTTATTAGCCAAAATACGTGCATACAACCAAAACAGAAATGTATTTAAGAAACTTAAATAATAATCATACAGCTCCTGCATTACAACCAGAATGTATTACTTTTCTTGTTAATTCATATATATATGCTGTGTACCTACGGTATTCTTTTTTTGTTTGGGTTCCGTTTACAGTATAATACCGGTATGCTCCAGTGTGTAATTGTATTCTTTTAAATACATTTTATTCAAGTTTATTTAATTCATTTTGTTTCTGTTTGTAATGTCTTGCCATATTGTGTTTTGTATGTGTGTCTTTATTAAGTGCTGCATTTATTTGAGCTGGGGTAGGGAAAAATGTACATATTTCATTATTGAGAGCGACGTTTATTCAAGGGTGGTGGTAATTCAAAGTAATACGGTACTTTAATAATTGCACATTAAGAGCAAGTTTGTTCTCAGAGAAGCAATAGTTTCTTGTTTGATATAAACTTTTCATTCTATCTTTTAAAAACAGAACTAAGTTACACACAGATCTGAAAATAGTGAATTAATCAGTTTAAGCCAAACATATATTATATTTTGTACATTTTTACATAGCAAATATGATTTATTTTGTATTTATTTCACACCACCCTCGAATATTGGAGATTGCAGATGAAAAAAATGTCTAGGGTGGGGCATTTGTTAACCATTTTATAACTTGCTCACTAAATATCTTGATATCCTTTAGTAGATACTCATCTAATCATGAAATCCATGCAAAATATTTTAATGAGCCATCTATTCTTTAAGAAGAGTGCAACCCAAATAGTAATTATTTACTTCCAATGGTAAATGACTGAGTGGGATTGCTAAGAACAGCAGGATAGTGTGTACTTTAAATCATAACTTAATTTACACAAAATCTATGAAGCCGAATTGGTTAGTATATTCACGGGATGTACATGTAAAAATGTAAGTTTGAAACAGAGACACACACACAGGGTGCATCCATATATGCTTGTAATCTGTTTTTTAGTGCCAATGTAGTAATTAAAAGTTATTTAAAAAATATTGGCTGTTAGGATGATACGTTTTGGCAGAGGTCTGAGGCTCGTTGCCACCACCCTGGCATCCACGTTTTAGAAATACGTTAACAAATTACACTAACAAATGTATTAAAAGGGAAACACTCTATAACACTCTAAAACAATGAACAAATAAGCTATCCCATTCTAAGGTTTAAAGCGTGAACAAACCACATCATAGAGGTTCTCTGGAGCTGCACATGAACAGCAGCAATTTCCACATGCCATGTGGAAGTATTTAAAACTGCACTGGCTCTATGGATGTCAATAAAGAAAGTGTTCCCCTGTGCTTTCACATGACCCAGCATCTTCCTCTGTGATCACTACAGTAGTGCGAGCAATGTTTCTGCTGGGCAGCTGTAAATATTTATGGCAGTTATGAAAACTTAGTTGGTTTAGATCTGTGCACATATGTTCCAAAACTGAAACTGGCAATATTGATCCTATTAATAGGGTTTTGACATAAAAAATTAAGAGCTGAAGTGAAGGCAAAAACGATGGTTCACAAACAACCAGGACATGCTATGTAATATAGTAGTTGTAGAACCATTTGGATCAAGTGATCAAAGCATGGTTACATTTGAAATGACCTGGGATTTCAGGCAAAGCTGCACAAACCAAAGTGTATCATTTCAGAGAGGCTAACTTTGAAGGGATGAGACAGGAACTGAGAAATAGACTGGGCAGGGGAATTAGAGGACATGACAGTTGAAGTTCAATGGAACAGATTTAAAGCATAATGCAAGACGAGCAGGACAATTATATACCTAAAATGAAAAAGACAAAGTTTAACAAGCAGTCACCAAGATGGTTAAACAGATCAATACAAACTAAATGTAGGAAAAAAGATGGCTGTATATGACTTACAGGAAAGATGGAAGAGCACAAAATTGGGAAGAATATAGGCGTATGCTTAAACAGGTAAAAATGGATATTAGGAACACCAAAAGAGATCAAGAAATATTGCCAGTGATGCTAAACATAATCCTACAAAATTCTTCCAGTATTACAAAAGTAAAAGAACAGTGAAAGAGGAGGCTATGGTATTAAGGGATGAATATGATAACTTGGTTTATGAGGACTGCAAAATACTGATTTATTAAACAAATATGTTTTGAATGTTTTCAGTGAAGTCGAGGTATTATATAAGCTACAGAGCTAAAAAAAATAACAAATCACCAGGCCCAGATGAGATTTATCCAAGGGTGCGTAAGGAAACAAGAGTAGAAATATGTAGACCACTGGCTAGTAGATTGGAAGATTGCAAATGTTGTGCCATTATTTATAAAAGGGGAATAAGACAAACCCAGGAAATTATAGATCTATTAGCTTAACCCGTAACATGTAAAATGATGGAATCAATATTAAGAGGTAAGCTTGAAGACTACTTATACAGCAACAATATTATAGAGGATAGCAAGCATGGGTTCAGAAGAGGGAGGTCATGCTTAACTGGCCTACTTACATATTTGAGGATGTTACAGCAAGTGATTCAAATTGTGGTTCACTTGCAAACAAACTCATTTTTTTCAGGTTTGCTTTGGTTTGTTTCACACCCGAAAAATTCAAGCGAACTTGAGTTTCTTTTAGAGTAAATTCAAATGTGTTTGGTTCACTTGCCGCTTCAAACTGTTCTATTGTTTTCACATTGCACTTTTCCAAATGCACTCAGCTCTTTTGCTGATTACTAGAGTGGAAGTTCTCTCTGGAAAAACATTTTTCATCATGACCAACATGATGTGCTGTTGTGTACATTTAATATTATGGTGTTCTTGTATTGTGTGTGTGTGTGTGTGTGTGTGTGTGTGTGTGTGTGTGTGTGTGTTTTTGACAAGCCCTGCATTGACACTTTCCTTGGTGCTTGCTGAAGTACATCAATTCCACAATTTGCTTAGCTGTTTGGAGCGGTTCGTTTCCACGAGAACCAGAATATGTTTGGTTTCACATTCCAAACAGATGGGTCAATGGGTCAAACAAACTTGGTGTGAAAGTGCCCTTACTGTTCCTCATTTATGTAAATGAGTTGGGCCAAGATACACATTGCAAGATTGTTAAATTTGCAGATGATACCAAACTTGGGGGAGTAGTGGACTCTGAAACCGCAGCCCAGCTAATTCAAAGGGATTTGGACTATCTCTATAACTGGGAAAACTTGTGGCAAATTAATTTTAATGTTAAGAAATGTAAAATATTGAATATTGGGCTTAATATACCATGTTATAAGTAATTATTGATGTTTCTTTAAGAGCCCATATATTTCATGTATAAATATTGATAACACATTTTCTAAAGTTAAAGTTCACTGTAGAATTGTAAAGGTAGCATTGTGAAATATTGGGTATAATCGATCAAGGCCCACAGTTATGTTTAAGCATTAATAGATTAAAACCCATATCAACAAACAAATACAAAACAGTCAGGCCTAGTTAATATGAATCTGTTTGGAATTTGATTTAACCAATCATTAAACAGTCTCACTGTACTGGAGAAAAACCTTCAAGAATCCAAACCTTGTATGGAACAAGTATTCTTCAAATAAAAAAATTAAAAGGCTATGATGCATTTTTAATGATCCTAACCTGGAGTTGACAATTATTTATTTAATGAATATAACTTGTATCAACTAGTACTCAGCACTTCTGATAACTGTCCCTATTGGCACACATTGTTCACAATTTACTAAACTGTCCCTTATAAATTCTACAGCAACACAACTGAGATTGAGATAGACAAAAGTCACAAAATGTTCAGTTCCGGCTATGGCAGTGTTGCATGCTGCTAATGAGTTTCTGGGTTTGAAGAAGAGAAATAACAGCCCACTCCACTTGCAGTGCAGGAGCCAGTTCATCAAGACTCTCACATGTCTCCTTAGTTTATCCAACAGATGCTCAATAGGAGACTGTGATATGGGTGTGGGTGCAACTGCTGAAAGATGGGAAGACACAGGAAGTAATGTTGAGACATCAGACACAGATCATTTATTTCTGGCAGCACACAGGAAAGGCCATGGGCTGCTACCAACAAATGTATTAGCCGGGCTGACAATAGACAACAATATATAAAAACAGAAATACAAAAAAGCAAAATAAACATGGTGAAAAATAAAATAAAAACAAAAGGTGTCATGAATTCAGCAATGTGCTGCTCCTACTATAAAGCAGGCCCTGCTGACACAACTCCCATACGTTAGTTGGGATCTAAAAATGCCGAAGCTAGTCCTTGTCCCTACAGAAAAATGATTAAACACTGACCCCGGTTCTATACACAGTGGTAAGACGTGAAGAATGTTTTTAGATTTAGATTTAACTTACAGCAAAACAAAGGTTTGTCCTGCTCCACAGCATGAACAAGCTTTTTTCTCTGGCTCTCAGCAGGCTGGGGTTGTATCAGCGGTCCCTTTCATAGTTTGGCATTCCACGCACACCTGCTGGTTAGGGATCCATCACTGGCCAATCTCCAGCTGTTTTTCTCAGCAACCAAACATAGCAGGTAGTAAGTTCCAGACAAGCGTCTGACTCGCTCCTGCAAACATGCACATGCGTCTGAGAAGCCAGTGACAAGATGCTGTCCCTTTCACGGATACATTTCAAGAGTACTACTGGAGGATATGCAAGGTGTGTGGCTGTGTGGGGACAGACAGGCATTATCCTGTAGGAACAGGAACCCAGGATTGCTGACCTATACATTTCAGCAACACAAGCTGCAGCACTTTTGCAGAGTAGCGGACTGCCTATAACTCAAAAATACTCTCTCCCTTTAAAAACATCAATAATTATGAATGCGCTATGACATTGGTCTGTAAATTTAAAAAGCCAGTGTATCACCTTGTGACAGGGTAGCGTCATGGCCCAGGCTGGTTACCAGCAGGAATTAGACCCTGAGACAGAAAGCTGCAGTTTTAAAGCACTGTTGCACACTTTATTAAACAAAAACAGGAACAAACATAACACTGCACGACGCCAAAAATAAAAGGTTCAATCAAAAGAACAACACACTTGTAGGCTGGGCATTGGCCTTCACTGTCAAGTTGCAAAACGGTACAAAATCACAGCACAAACACTCACCCCCAAACTCCTCCTTTTTATATAGATGGCCACTCCCCAATTAGCACTAAGTTACCTAATTGGGGAAAGACCACACCATTCCCATACACTATTCAAACAAGCCCTGCCACACACCGATTTCAAACTGGTGTGAGAAGGTCAAAAATAATGTGATAAAATAAAAATGTCTGAAGTCCAGTGATGCTGTCAACACAGCAGAATATGGTAACCCCAGTTTAATGCAATAGGAGTGATTGAGTGTAAGTACTGTTGTATAAAAAATGCTTAAAATTAACAGTTGCATACAAGAAACTTAAAACAAGAACAAAAAACAAAACAAAAATAAAAATGCACTATGGGTTGTGTGTCGCACAGGTGCCATTAACAAAATGCTCTGCAAACTTAAAATAAAGAAATAATTATAACGCAATGCAAAAAACAGTTTTGCCAGTCAAATTGTAGGGTGTCTAAATAAAGTTTTTTTCATCTGTAGCATCTTTAGCAGACACATCAATCCCAGATATAATAAATTCGGTTATTGTTTACCGTCAGGAGTTTGACAATGATTTATTTTGCGCAGCAGCTTCCCTACATAGATGATGAGCTGATATCTCTTCAGCCACAAATACAGGAATGACAATTCAAGATGATAATGATAAACAGTAATTTACTCCTAAAGTGGCACTCAACAATTGGATTTGGCAACCAATATTTTTTGGCCTAAGAGCTGGCTCCTGAGGCAAAAAAAAATTGTCTGGGGGCCCTGTAACGAATGTATATTTATAGAGCGAGTATAACAACTTTTTAGTTAAATAACAGATCCCGTTAAGGTTTACTAGATTCTGTTTGTCAATAACTAGGTTCTTCATTTTCTTTTTTTCTTTTTTTTCAGAATTTCCTGGGAATTGTTTGTGTTTATTTTTACAATTGAAAACCGTGAGAATCGGTGGGGAAAAATCATATCAGTGATATTTGGGGAAAAAAATCTGTGTTTACAATTCTCAACAATGTAATTGTTTTGGTACTGTACATTGTTAAAATGCAAATAAAAGGCAACATACTGTACTTGTTCACCGTGTTTAATGTTTAATTTATTAACTGACCAATATATCCTCTTATATTTAAAGCACCTTGTAACAGGGGAGATCTGTACTGACTGTCTGACGTATGTATGGTGCTGCAGGAAGAGGGCAGCAGTCTCGTAAGATCCGCCTGTCAGTCATGGCGATGACACGGGGAAGAGTGTGTGTTGGATTTCCCTCTCTCTGAGAGGCGGGCCTTGGGGGATTGCTGGACCTATAAATAACGCTCTGTTGTTCCCTCAGATCTGCCCCTCTAAGACGAGATACGAGCCAGCGGAAGCGCTGTTGCTGGACCAAGCACAGTCGGAGAGGACCAAAATAAAAATAAAAAAAAAGATTATTTTTAGTAGTGGGGAAAAGACTTGGGCAGAACCCCGGAAAGTATCCGCCTAGGTACTAAGGGAACCAGTGAGCGCAGGACGGGCCGTGCTGATAGCGACGGTCGGGGTGAAGCTGCAGAGTGCAGCACCTTTATTTTTTAGTTTTATTACTGTTTTATTTTCCCTTTTTCTTTCACCTTTTGTCATTCATTATTATTATTTTCACAGCACTTGTGAGTGCAACCGCATTTGTGAACTGTTTACCTGTGTTGGTATTCCCGTGGACCTGATTACCGTTGTCGGTATTCAGGCCATGGACAACAGAGCCCTCTGCGGGATAAAATAAAACAGTGCGCCTGAGCGGCGTTACAAATAAAATTCTGTCTCCTGTGTGCCAGTGAATTGTCCACCACCCTTCCACACACCTCAATAAAATTCAACATTTAAACACACTTTAAAGTAGTGTTATCTATCATTTTCACCACTGTGATTGTGCTAATACTCAAGCCTTTTCATACGTGGCATAATAATAGCCATTATAAAAATATCTGTCTCAAAATAATTGTACCTTAAGCAAAACACAGAATCATGCCACAAGCATACTGGAGTGATGAAGTGATCAGAAATATACATGTAAGGGTTTAAACAGAATTGTATTAGTTCACTTATGGAAATGTCCCATTGGATTTCATGGGAAAGTATAGTCTGGGAATGGGGTACTCTGGGGTTCCCATGGGATTTCATGAGAAGATACAGTCATGGAGTACTAAATATGGTCATGGGATTCCATGAGACTGATAATACTTGGAGCAAAGGTATATGGATATGTGCAAGAATCACCTATTAAATAAGTAATAAAACACCAAAACTTATCTGTCATTTTTGTTTGCATAGATTTGAGTAGAGACATGCTATTATGGATTATATATCAGCGTCAGTAGAATTTTGTGAGTGGTGGAGGTACAATTTGTAATGAAAAAGGACTGTTTACACCAGTGGTGGCCAATACGTGGATCACGATCCACGGGTGGATCGCAAAAGATTTTTGGTGGATCTCGGGACAAATCAGAACAAGCACTAACATATAAGCATACAACAGTTTTTGTTATGGCTGATGGGGAGAGCCTTCTGTGTCATCCAGTAGCACAGATGAAAATATCCCAACAATTTCTGCATATGAGAATGTACTCTGGGAACGTAGTTTATTGGTGGCCACTGCCCAGTGTTAATCACACATAAAAAACCACAAATCCCATAACCCACCAATTTCACTGATTTATCAGTGCGATGGCTACTCATTTCCAGACAGTTTGAAAACTTGTCAAACCAAGAATAAGAAAATAACTAATTATTTTCATGTGATTGGCGACGTTTCAAAAGAAAACCATGATGAACAAAATTCAGATATGTTGGGGTCTTTACAAGAAATGAGCAATGAAGGTATGTCAGAAGATGAAAGCGAATAGGGAACTTTGAGAAGGGCTATGTTAGTTACAGCATGTTCACAGTTGTGGCAACAAAATAACATATAGTTCAACCAACAGTGGCTAAAGATTTTCCCTGGCTTAAGTTTGACAATGTTAAAAAAAAACATCTTTTGCATTGTTTTATCAGGATGTGGGGGAACTGATGGCAGGCAAGGCTGCATTTTTAATAGGGAGCCAGAAGTTCAAACATGAAAATATTTGGTCCTCCAGCACGAGTAGCAATTGTTATTATAATTTATCTCCTCTTTCTACTCCCATACCACCTCACTGTACACCCAACCCCGAGTGAGTGATCCATGCATCAATATATACAGCTGTGCTGGGATTCAATTGCTAATTAATCACTCACTTGAATCCCAGCACGTGAACTAATTTGTGCACTCCCCGTGTTCACATCCTAATACACACTTTATCTGCACGTGAAGTGATTGTGCAATCCCTGTGCCTAAATACAACTAGATATTTTAAATCACTCATGCTACACAGACCAATTTATGCACCGTGCACCAATATATACACACCAACAATAACACACCACATACAACAAAAAACACAAAATATGCACAGGGGCGGGGCACCCCACCACAGGCATACATCTAGAAATGTCAGCCAGACCAATCCGCTACCATAAACAGGCAAGCAGCACATTCTGAGGGAGATGCTTCCAGGCAGTTAAAAATCATTTAAGTTGTTCATTATAATTTTGTCGATGCAAAAGTATTGAAATGCACAAGTGTTACGTAAGAAATGAAAGACGACAAGATTTGTAGATATTCAACAATAAATTTGAGCAAAATTGTATTTTTTTTTTGTGTTTCCCTAAATTTATCAGTGCGCGCCTACTTTTTTAACTTAGACACACATGCCTAAAAAAAAGTAAGCATAGAGCCCTGCCTAGACCAGGTTTCAAGACTCAGATGAAAAATGCTGGTTTCTGTTTTATAACTACCTATGTTTAATATTAAAAATGCTTTGATTGTGCGTTTGTTCGTTTTTGTTGTTGTGGTTGTTTTGTTTTATTATTGGACACTATTATATTAAATCCTGCTAATAATTGTTGGTCACAGCTTACTGGTGGATCGCAGAACCCGTTGATATCCATCAAAATGGATTGCAGTGTTTGGTGTATTGACCACTACTGGTTTACACCAATATAAAAAATGTATATTCCCATTGTGTAAAGCACAATAAAAACTAAGGTTTGCGTGTGAGAAAACTTTATTCTTCATTGGAGCGGCTTGTAAAATGGGTCTTTTAAATACTCTATCCTGATTGGTCAAAACAGGGAACATGGGGGTGTTGATATTATAGCATATCACTGTGGGTCGGCACTTTTCTAAAAGGGGCAAATCACTAGTAGATATCCATACGCCACTAGAATTTTGAAAAAAAAAAAACGCAGCCATTTTATCGCAATAAAAATAAGTAACCAGATTTATGTAAATGTTGACCGAACTGTACGTACGAGTCTGAATAGGACATTCAAGTAGTGAAAAAAAAGCAAAACTATTCAAATCAATTCAAAACTCGCCATTCTGATCACTCTGCCCATTCTCCCTGAACTCTGCCAGAACTACAGCGTTTCCCTATCCCATTCTGAAAATGCATAGTATAAAAAAAAAAATCTTAAACTTTCAGCTTTTTAAAAAAATTGGGTGGCTCTTAAAAGAGCCTTTTGTGGTTAAATGGATGTTATTTTGCTGCTGCCCCTGGTCTACTGTATGTCTGTACTCCTCCTTCGGTCGCTTGCATCTCCTGCCCCGCCTGCATCTCCTGCCACGCCTGCAAAGCTTTGTGATCTGTGATGCAGAGTATTTATAAAAGCATCTCAAGAATTCCTGCCGTGCCTTTCTCCCCACATAAATTTGTCCAGGTATGATGCTATCATCTCTTCTTCTGTGTTTTACATTGTTTTTTAACACGGGCCCAGTAGTTCTCCACACTGTCCAGCCATAAACTGCAAAGTCAATTTAAAAAGTGACTGGGTATTCCAAAATGTAAACGTCTTTCTCGCCACTGTGAAGTGGTAGCGCTAGTCTGGTATTGATACCGCCTGTCACTTCCCCAGATAACAAAGGATGATTTTAAAAAAAAGAAAAGAAAAAACAGCACTGTCATCTGATACTGTCGCAGATCTTGTGAAGAATGGTCTGCGTGATTAAAGGCAGACTCATTTGTGCTGTCATGATGAAAATGAGCAGTAATATTTTACTTTAAAATTTAATGAAGAAACCAACAATTACAAGAAGTATAACAAATCAAAAATAAAGAAAATCTACACTTTCAATGGAAATGTTCAATTCAACATCTATAAATTGCTTATTATTATTATTATTATTATTATTATTATTATTATTATTATTATTATTGCTAGTTATAGTCGTCGTTATTGTCCTCTGAGTCGTAGTAGATCTACTACATTTGTAACATCTTGTTAACAAACATAAACAGAATGAACCCGTTCAGCGGTTTTCAGTGGGATGCTCCCCAGGACCAGGCGTTTTTTGGCTGTAATTGACTATCTTCCTATGAAAATTCACTAAAAAATTTTTTTACAGTAGCATCTTGGAAATGGTGTCCTTTTTTTCAGGACACTCTGGTACTGCAGAAGTCATAAAAACTCCTCTCTCCAATCTTTAAACACTATGGGCCCTATTTATCAACGTTCGCAAAATCTAAGGCAATCGCAAAACACTTTTGCAGACAGTTAGCGCACCAAAATCAGGTGCACCTATGCGATTTAGCATGTTTTAATGCCCATTCGGTAAGTGAGTGTTAGCGCTGGACATGGGCTGAACTTTAGGGAAATGTCTTCATTTACATACAAATGAGCGATTTAGCAAACCATCAACAGTGTTAGCGTTTGCGTTTCAATTGACATGTGAAAACGAGGTCTAAACTGTGCGCAAATTACATAATCGACTATAAATACCACTGAAACGACCAGGGAAGCAGGCAAAGAAAAGAGAGAGGGAAAAAAGCAAAAAAAAGAAATATGGGGTGCACACTGGATTTCTAAGTGGCCAGACAAACAGAAAGGAGGAGTAGGAGACATCCCCAAAGATTTAGAAGTCATCTGCTTTTTTGAGCGTGTATGACACACAATGTACGCAGCAATTTTGCCTCTACAAACAATCGCTGACATCTACCAACTGCTTCAGGCTGACCTGGAAGGAGATGTGCGGAGATCACACTGAACTAACATTTTTGCCACTGGCTTGTTCCAACGTACTATGGGTTATACTAGAGACATGAGCCAGTCGGCTTATCATGTGTTCTTGGGAAGTATGGGTTTCCTGGTGTCCTGGGAGCCATCGATTGCACACATGTGCAGCTACGTGCACCAACACAGAATAGGTACCTCTACATAAATCGTAAGGGGACCTATTCTGTCAGCATACAAGTAGTGTGTGATCTGTGATGCCAACAACTACATCACAAATGTGTATACAAACTATCATTGCTCTGCTCATGACTTGTTTATCCTCGCTAATTCACAGGTGTCAGCTACGTTTCAGCGGGATGACAGTCTGAGAGGCTGGTTGATAGTGGAAAACAGGTATCCACAGAAGCGGTGGCTACTGACACCGCTGCTTAACCCCATGACCTGCTTAACATGAGGTAACGTACCTTTTACTGTAATTGAGCGAACATTTGGAATGCTCAAAATGCAATTCCGATGTTTGGATGTCTGTGGCGGAACACTACAGTACACTCCTCAGAAGGTGAGCAATATCATCCTGGCTGGTTGTGTTTTACACAACATAGCTCTCCGTAATGGATGTTGAACATACAGAGGAAAGATTACAGGGTTTGATGGAAGCAGATGAACTTGAAGCCTCAGTTGGAGGTTGCAGATGCTGCAAGTGCCAGGCAGGTCAGACAAAGCCTTAAGATTACTTTTTTATTTTGTAAGTATTCACTCCCCCTCCAGGCTGCTGAAAACATTTTTCATAGCCTTGCTTGAGAGGCTTGGCCATCCTCTTCACTTGGGCTGCTTTTAATTTTTTTGCACTTTTGTCTTCTTCCTTATTTTTTTTTGTTTTCAAAATACATGTTAACCTTAAGTGAGGTTCAGGGGGCGGGAGCTAGGGCTCTTATAATTTTCAGCTCTTGTCAATCATTACTTCATATTAAAAGCCTAGTCACGTCTGTCTCCCTTGTCAAGTGTTTTGCTTTTTTGCATACGCCAGACCCATTCTTTGCTCGAATTAAAAAAAAAAAGTATTTTCAGCATGAACCAACTCCCTGACAATTCCAATTCAGACCAGGAAACCTCCCTTCTGGATTCTCCCTGGCACTATGGAGATCAAAGCGCCCCTGCCAGAAGGTGCAGCTTCCGGAGCAGCTATTTTATAAGGATTGTCTGCTTGTCAAATTCTTAAAAATCCTGCATGACAACAATATCAACATCCCGGCCGGAAGCGATTGTATGGCGAGGTTCAATATTTACTGTACCTTCATATCTTCTCGCAGGAACGCTTCGGCAAACCCACCCTAACCCTGACCCTGAAGATGCAACCGTAACAAATCCCATCCTTCAGCTCCATAACAACATTTTCGAGGACATGAAGTCCCTCATTCACCCAAATCGCTGTTTCAATTGCTTCAATAAATACATGGCTCAATGATCTGGACAAACAGGTTGCTTCCAACTCTGCAGCAATCACCATTCATCCAGGCCCAGCATTCGCCATTTCTGCCCTGGCCGCTGTCTCTTCCGGTCCAGCTCCAATCCCCGCAGCTGACGTCCCCACCTACAACCTGGTATCAGTCGCCCTCAATGGGGGAATTTGTGCTGGCATTTTTCTGTGTACCACGACATATTATGCACTGCCTACCCTCATCACTGCTTGGAGCTGGATTACTATCTATTTTACATTACAGATCTAACAGTCAGATACAGAGACATGATGTTTAATGAATACCATAAAGCTTTTGCGGCAAAAGCAGCTTCCATATTAGCATCAGACAACATCATCATCAACTGGGCTGCCTCCGATCCCAATCTGTAGAGTCGTCGGGGGGGTTAAGGGCAAACGCATGAGCAGTCTGCTCTTCTACAGCGCATTCTACTTTCTAAGACTGCCTTAGCATCAGCCTCGCAAAGAGCAGCCCCTTCCACTCCGCCCCGCTTCAGGGACAGGATAGCGGCTCCATTTGCAGCTCTTCATGCAGGCCACGCATCAGCCACCTTCTTCTTCCAGAATACAGATAAATACAGTCGTAACATCAGATTTGCCAGTTCCAAGCAAATCTGTAACAATTTCAACTCCTCTGTCTGCTCATCCAAGTTCTGCAGGAATCTTCATAAATGCAACTACTGTGGCGATGCCCACTCTCAATCAATCTGCCCAGTCGTCCCTAAAAAATGACGTTCAAATCTGCTCACAGTTTCCACGCCAATAATCATCGTAGCTCTGATTGAAGCCATCGAACATCACCCAGACCAGCTTTTCACAACCTACAATGGTCTGCATCAATGGTCTGCAGCATGGACTTTCTACCGGCCTGTCAAGAATCCCAGTATCATCGCATATTTGCAATAACTTACACTCAGCAACCTCAGACCCTCAATCAGTCAGCACTATCTGTATAAATGGGTAATTGTATCTAAAATACATAATTGCATGTAAAAAATAATGTGATATCTTGTAACAATTGTAAGTCACCCTGGATAAGGGTGTCTGCTAAGAAATAAATAATAATAATAATAATAATAATAATAATAATAATAATAATAATAATAATAATAATAATAATAATACATAACTCAACTCACTTTTGGCTGCCGCAGCAGCCCTAAGATATTCAACTCCCTTTCCAAAGCCCTCTGCTGGTAACTCCCATTTTTGCTTCACCTGCTCGATGACTTTCTCCTGATCTCCCCTTCCTCGGACCCCCCAGCAGGAGCAATCACAAAGCTCAAAACACTATCCTCTACACTCGGTGTCCCCCTCTCAGAGGAGAAAGCCATCGGTCCAGTACACGCTCAGGTGTTCTTGGGCGTCACCCTGGACACAATTAACTTCGAAGCTTCGCCTCCCTCCTGCTAAACTCGGCCATATTCGATACCTCATCAATCAATTTCAAATCACAACCTCTATCAGAAAACGTGACCTGATGTCCTTGCTGGACCACTTAAATTATGCAATTCACATCACCCCCCAGGGTAGAACCTTCATTTCACGTCTCCTCGCTCTCTCTTCTACAGCATCAAGCCTGCAGGCTTGGATAAACACTTCCGCTGAATCCAGGAAAGACATAAAAATTTGGGAATTATTAATTCGAAACTGCAATGGGCTTTCACTATTCTACGAAAACTACATCTCAGTCCCCCACGATATTTCCCTTTTCACAAATGCCTCATTTCTAGGATTCGGGGGTTTCATGGGTATGGAGTGATTCTCCAGCAGCTGGCCTCCGGAAATTCAAAACCTATCCGTGCATCTCAAGACTACAGCAGTCCTGGAGTAATATCCCATCGTAGCAGCCACCTACCTCATCCCACACGCAAGGGAGTCTCTCCGTCTGGCTCCAGGCACAAATAAATCATCCATCAGTGGGATCCAGTATCACTATTGCTTATTGGCAGTTTCTTCCCCTATCTTGCTGTCTATTCCGGCAGTCCGTCTGACACTGCGAGGAATCATCAAAAGTATAGCCCCAGCTTCCCCATCACATCTACCTATATCTGTGGACATTTTATTCACTGTAATAGAAACCCTTCAAAGTAACTGCTTCAGTCCTATCAGCGACCTACGCATGTAGACAATTGTTTAACCACTTTCTTCAGATTCCTCAGATGCACAGAGTTCACAGTTCCATCAATTGCCAGTTTTCTCTCCATCGGCATCCGTTCCTGTGACCTCTCACTGGTTCCCAGACCCCACTTCATCCTCCTACTATGCTAAGACAGATCAGCTTTGTCAAGGCCAGTTCATTCAACTGTCAAAGATTAACCTCTCTGCCCTTACAGCTCCATGTCTAGATACCTCGCGCATAGAAACCCCCTCCTCCCATCAGACCCACTGTTCGTGGATTCTTCACATTCAGTCATATCAAGACATTGGTTCTCTTCCCACCTGGCCTCCCTCATCTCCACGGCAGGCCTCCCGTCCCAATTCTACACCCCTCACTCCCTTCAGGATCGGGGCAGCAACATCGGCAGCTAAGGCGAGAATCATCCAGCATCTCATTAAGAGTCTGGGGCTCTGGTCTTCTTCAGGCTTGTACATTTGCTCATCCATTTCTGACATTTCCACAGCTCAACAAAGTATTGCTAGCTCTTCACCAGGACCAGAGGTTTCCTCCCACGAGGGGGGTTTTCCTCTCCACGTGAGCAAGAGATATAGGGTATAGTTATACATACACATAATCCATACATCTATCTAACCCCTTTTTATAGTTGTCTTGTGTGTTTTTCCTATGCGATGGCACGTGGTCTTTTTCTTGTTTGTTGCACGGTTTTGGGGAACTTGTATGGAGCCGGGGGTCCTTCTTTTGGGAGTCAAGTGATCTCACTGCCTGACCTCGGGTCAGGCTATGCCACCTGTGCCTTCGGATAAGGGGGGTTCTCATCATAGCAGTCTCCAGCCCCACCCCACCCCTCGTTAGCTGTTTTTTCTCATACCTCTTCATAGTCGTGCATACCGATAAATCATCTCTTGATCACTCGTTTTATCACCAAGCTCCTCAAAAATGCGATCCAAGTCATTCTTTTATTACTATAACATCTCACAAAGCGCTGCAAATGTCTGTGATATTCTTTGAGCGCTGGATGTCCATGTTATCTATGTGGTGCCGGGGCTATGTGTAATGCTCAGTTCCGCCCCTTTTTTTTGGCTTCTCTTGGCTCCTATCGGTCTCACTTGGCCATTGAATGGTTTTCTCAGCTTTTTCCGGAGAAAAAACGACTAGAGACCTGTGTTTTATGTCTTTTTAATGATGTCGGACAGGGTCTGACATTGGACCAAAAAAGGAAAATTGTAATGTCGGACCTGGGCGACACAGGACCCAAAGGGTTTCATGTATTCATATTTTGAAATAATAATGAATTAAGCACTGAAATGTATAACTTGATGAACCGGGGGCATTCTTTTCTAACCAAACATTTGGTCACATTTAGAAATGTTCATCTGTATTAAAGCATTCCATGAAATTCCTGAAAGCAGGGTCCCATTTTTGCAGAGGTGTATGCTGCATGTAGAGCATCCAGAGCAATCTGGATGCATGCAACAGCCCTTCTTTCTACCTGCAAACTTGACAAGGCTGTGTCCTGACCTGCCTTCACTTTATTTTCTGAAGCACTAGGTGTCGATCGCTTCTTTCCACAATGGTCATCTGCTAACTTGTGTAGCAGGGCAAGTTTGAAAGCCTTCAAAGATCACCGACGTTGGTTCCTTGGCAGAGGTCTTCTCAGAAGAGCCCAGATGATGAAACTGATCGAGATGATCCACACTACCCATCTTTACATTATAATGAAGGACCATTGGGGGATCTGAAATCCTGTCATCTGGTCTGAACCTGGTTCAGGGTTTTTCAGCATCAGCTCCATCACTATTGGTGGCAATGAGATACACATTACCCTTGTCCCGCCATCTGCACACAGTGATGCCATCATCATTGCTCCACTTTATACTTTCCCCTTGATGCAGCTTCCCTTTCTGGATTTGTTTGGGAAAATGCTGTCTGTTGCAAATCTCTTGCAAGTGTGACAGAAGAGAAAAAGTTGTCTGCATAGACATGATGGTGTGACAAAATATATATTTTTAAAGCTGCATGACCACACTGTAAGCTTGGCCCAGACCTGCATTTTCACCTTCCTGCTGCCCACGACCTGTGTAGACTGTAAAAGTCAAGCATTAACCACTAAGAGAGTCACACAAGCACCACATTTTTATCCCCCACTCCACAGGTTGCTTTGGCATGTATTGCTTCCATTGTAACCTGCCATCAAATTTAATCATTGCCTCATCAGGACTTGGAGCAACAGGTGGACTTTGTAAGTTTCATCGTCATGATTAGGAGTGGTTGGATCACTGCAGTGCATATACTTGCATAGTTGCTTATTCTACTGGCAACATATGGCACCCAGAGGGCAGGGTCTGAGCTCCAGTAATCAGTGTAATCTGGTAAGCGGTGAATGCCCATCAAGATATTTATGCCAATAAATGCTCTTATTTCAGATTCACCTGTCTCACACCAGGAAGGATCTGATGTAGCAAAAGGTCAGTTGGATCTGGTATCTGTGGTGGCTTTTTGTATGCAGCATACAGATTTGTATTTTGTGCCAGATGAATGAAAAAACTACCCCCAACCATTTCTAAAAACAGCTCCAACTCTGTGACTACACTGGTCTTTGGACCTGACTGAGCATAATAAGGGTATACCATGGGTCTGGAAACATCAGCTTTCCATTGTGATGGTGGTTGGGCTTTTTCTCCTGCATGTTGCTTTCTACCTTTTACTGGTTGTCACATACAACTTTGCCTCACTCTTCGTGTACCTCTCCCTATCCCTGTACCTCTCCCTCTCCGTCAGACCTGAGGACCTAGTGATGATGTTAGCCCCTCATCTAAACTTTCACTGTCACTGTCCCAGTCACTCTCACTCTCACTTTCTGATTGACTGGGATATGATGCATCACAGTCTGACTCCAAAGGACAATCCTGTGAAACACAACACACAGAAACTGTGCACAACTCTGCAATCACCAGCAATATAAGCACTATTAAATACACACAAAATATCAAGGCTCAGACATAACATAACTACTATTCTTTATTTTGTAAAACAAAAAGCAGCTTATTATGTGTGTCTTTTTTATTGAAATTGAATTTACACCAAAATATACATACAAAACAGAGCTCACGCATAAAAACATTTTTCTATACAACAAAACATATATTTTGTTGTGTGTATATATATATATATATATATATATATATATATATATATATATATATATATATATATATATATATATATGTTATGCTTTTACCATATGATTCAATTACTTATAAACAGCGTATCGTTCAGTTTTCTTTTGGGATATAAGTTTCGTGTACCAGTGATAGAAAAACTTGTTTCAAACTACCGAGAGTATCTCACTACAGCTCAAAGAGTTTTGCTGTTTTCACCATTTTGCAGAGGCAAAAATAATTCACTTAGAATTTCAACTGTACCAATACAAAAAGCCTGAAACTTTCTTACATCAAATATGAAAAAAAACATAAAAACCTCTTATACACAATGCGATATAAGTCGTCAAACTAAGGTAAAATTGTTATTATTATTATTTGTTTATTTAGCAGACGCCTTTATCCAAGGCGACTTACAGAGACCAGGGTGTGTGAACTATGCATCAGCTGCAGAGTTACTTACAATTACATCTCACCCAAAAGACAGAGCACAAGGAGGTGAAGTGACTTACTCAGGGTCACACAATGAGTCAGTGGCTGAGGTGGGATTTGAAGCGGGGACCTCCTGGTTACAAGCCTGTTTCTTTAACCACTGGACCACACAGCCTCCTGTGTTTTTCTTCTTCTTCCGTTTACTTTTTAAGAGTGTGTAGCGACTTTTCAAACAAAAGCTAAATGTGGACATCTACCAATCATGTGATTCCACATGTTGGTCAACGTCAAAAAAAAAACAGGGAACGCAAGCAGTTTGATATCCACACCATTTATATTAAACAATGTATTTATGTTTTAAAACAGCACATATTGCACAAAAAAAATAAAATAAAATGGAAATTACCGTTGTTTGAACTTGCAACATGACCTCCTTGAAGAGCATACGGCCTTAGCCCACTGCGCTACTGGGCTGCTGTTGAAATGCGTTAATTTTTTAAGCTTACATCCATGCCTGACCAGCTTTCACTGAAAACCTGAAGGTTCTGCTCGATTCTAGAAATGTTCTATTTCCTGTTTGAAAATATCCAGTTTCCTGTTTGTTTGGTAGATACCATAGAATGGAATTGTACACAAGAGTGGCATGTAGCTTCCTTATCTAAATCTCTGATCTCTGATAAATTGTAGTTCCTTGTTTAATTAAAAATAAAGGAATAATTTATTTGGCAGAAATAAATAAATAATTTAAACAAATACATAGAGGAATAAATGCATTTAGAAATATTTTTAAATAAATAAATGTAGAAATGAGTACATGTTTATATTATAAATGTATAAATAAATTAATAAATAGCAAGCCAGAAACATCCACAGCAAGACATTTATATACCTATATAAAAAGTACAAGTTTCATGTAAATATATATAACGGTAGTTCCTCATACGTTAGAAAAACTTGTCAGAAACTGCTGAGATTTAGTTATACATCGAGACAGTAGCGATCCATCACTTGCAGCATCTGTGGAGTAGCGGTTAGAGTACTGCACGCCTGACTGGAGAGTTGTGAGTTCAATCACAGGTGGGGGGACACATTGTTGCTTTACCTAGATTGGTCCAGTAAAAAACTGGACTGTATAAATGGGTAATTGTATGTCACAATTGTAAGATGGCCTGGATAAGTGTGTCTGCTAAATAATATGTATGTCTGGTTGGTACTTGGATGGGAGACTGCCTGGTAATACCAGGTACTTTAAACTTTTTGAAGTTTTACTTCTTTAAAATAACAAATAGTAAATTAAACAGCAAAAATGAGCTAATTTACTTTTAATGTATTGATGCCAGATCGCTGCGCTCGTCTTAAATAATTCCCACCTCGCTGTGCTCGCCTTAAAAAAGATTCCCGGGTCGCTGGGCTCGCCAGCTACTCACTACTATTCTCTCCGAGCAGAACTTTTCATCTCTGATTCCATTACAGCACACCATGCCGGTGCGGCGTGCTGCTCTTTCACTTTTCTAGGCACATGAGACGCACTGTTATGACTGATTTTATTAATCGCTATTGAAATAATTGCATAAGAGAAGTTATAAATATATTTATTTCACGCCTCCACCCGCTGTTTTAATTGCATTTGGATCATTCCAGACACCACCTGATACGTGAGCGCAACAAACTCAGCAATGCATTGATCATTTATACATTTTAAAAACACAAAACATCAAAGTCACAGCATGCATTATATTCGGGCCGGGACATTTCAATTTGATGATAATAAGCAGAGTGTGACATTAACAGAAGTGACATTAAATTTGACTGTATTATGGCTACATCTGTCTTCTTTTCATACATTTACACTGTAAAACCACAGACGTGTGAAACGTCTGTATGTAAATGGCATGTGTGCATACTAAAAAAAAAAAAAATAGAAGTGCTCTATTCCTAAACAGCAGGGTTTATACGTCGTTAGGTGTAACACTGGTGTTTAGTCATATGGAACTCTAAATAATTGTTAAACGTTATGTGTTTAATCTGTGCCATTTTTGCTAAGTTTATTGTTTAGATTTTAAACACCAGCCCTGTTATAAACGCGTATGAATGTTTAAAAAGTGTTACAAATCATAAACACGTCCAAGAGTTTATAAAATAAACACCATATCAGTTTATCAGTTTCCCCTACAAAATGTCTCCAAAACCATTACTTTGGTTTAAATCGACACATTACTTTGTATCCGGACTTGGGGCCAGCAGTGTGAAGTAGTGGTTAGGGCTCTGGACTCTTGCCCAGAGGCTTGTGGGTTCAATCCCAGGTGAGGGACACTGCTGTTGTACCCTTGAGCAAGGAATTTTACTTAGATTCAGTATAAACAACTTAATAAATGGGTAATTCTGTGTAAACATAATGTGATATAATTATGACAATTGTAAGTTGCCCTGGATAAGGGCGTCTGCTAAAAAATAAATAATAATAATTTAAGTGCAATATGCTGAACTAATTGCATTTGACTTGGTATTTGTATATTCTGAAATATAAGAATTTGCATTTGAATTTAAAATCATGGGAAAGCTTCAAAAATGTTTCAATTTCAAATGCATTTAAATACTTTTCAATAATAATGCTCATAAAAAAGCAGAGAGACTTTTCAGTATTGCTGGTAAAGTTGATCAACCTGAAAGATGCAAACTAAAGGACATTTTTGAGAACTTCATGTTTATTGAACATAACAATCAAAACAAGTAAAAAGAATAATTGTGCAATGCACATATATATATAATCATAATTGATGTCCGTTTTTCACAAACCTGGTCCTGCGGACCCACTGTGTCTGCTGTTTGTGTACCAACTGAGTTCTCAATTATTAAATTGATCCCCCAATTGAACTAACAATTAGTGACTTAATGCAATGTTAGAAATAACTTAATGACTTGAAATATCCAACTCTTTTGGCTGCTTTTACAAACCCTGATCAGCACTATTCTTGGACTACTTTACCTGAGTTAACATTAGGTAGTCCTAGATTAGTGCTAATTGAGTGCCAGCCATTTAAGAGCTACAAATAATTCAAATGCTCCGATTAGACAAATGATTCATTCAATTGAGGGTTCAATTCAGTAATTTAAAGCTCAGTTGGAACAAAAATCAGCAAACACTGGATCCTCAGGACCAAGATTGGGAAACTTTGTTTTATGTAACATGCTTCATATATTGGTACATACCTGTTAATTATTATGAACTACGTGATTACTGTGTTTATGTTGTTATTATATAAACGGTTTTCCTTGTATGTCACTTTGGATAAAGGCCTCTGCCAAATTCATGTTAATAAATTAACATTTGTTGTATGGGAAAGTATTTGAAGTCCATTTAGCATTTGTCACATATTTGCATTTGTATTTAGTTTGGTAGTAAATGTATCACATTTGCATTTGTATTAAGCAAATTCGCAAGAACATTGACATTGCCACTGGTTTCATCAATGGGGCAATAGGGAAGCTTCAAGCTGTTTCCTACTATCTGGAAATCACATGTATGTTCAAAACCATAACCATCAAACTTAATAATGGAGTCACCCATACCTTTCAACGTTTACGCTCAAAGTTTGAAATCATGGGTAGAGTCTACATTGTTCTAGAGCAGTTCCCAGTCATTGGTGCTCATGCAATCACCATTCACAAATGCCAGGGTATGACTCTAAAAACAGTTATGATAGATCTTCGTAACTCCATTTTCTACTATGGACAAAGTTTTGTTGCACTTTCCAGAGTTACTTCCTTAAGTGGTATCCACCTTATCAACTTTGATCCCACCTGCATTTACGCATGTCAAACTGCAGTTGAAGAGAACCATCGGCCAAGTTAGAAGCAACAAATGTGTGAATGTTGGGCCCCAGCACCTTTCCAATTGTGCCTATTTGCTTGATGCTTGGCAATGTTGCCCCAATTGCTTCTCCTAACTTGGGCTTTTGTGTTTGATATCACAACTTTAAATGGCTGTTGCGTTTTTCTAACTTGTTTTTTTTACATTGACAATGTTTTTGTTATAGATATTTACTTACTTGAATACTTACTACTTCATCTAAATCCATGTCTGAAGCAGACAAGAATGATTTGGGATCGCTTTCTTCATCAGAATGAATTTCTGAAACCACCTCAGCGGCAGTCTACACAGAAAAAAAAAACTTTGTCTCTTAGGCGCATCCATCTTTGTTTTGGTAAACACAGATAGCTTCAAAAGTTCAAATGTGAACATACGTCATTTCCACTTCCAGTCACAAGTGAATCCCTTCTGTGCATAGGGAAGAGTGATTTAAGTATACTGATGCAACAATTATTATTGCACCGCCTGAAATAGAAAAACAGGCGCTTGCGGGCATTCCAGTAATTTACAGGTGCTGATGGGCGTGCTGGGGTTCAGAGGGTTAAATATACTGTATATATATATATATATATATATATATATATATATATATATATATATATATATATATATATATATATAAATGAGGGAAACTAATTACCTGCATATGGAAGACCCACTTGTCCTCCACAACCAATTATACTCTCCGTTGAAGACGGTGGACATCAATAGCTGGGTTGTGGAGGGACCCCATTTGTAGACACTGCAGCCCGGTGAGCAGATAATTTGTGTTTCTGCTTCTCGTTACCATTCGTTTTATATACCACACAATAACAGAAAATGTATATGTATACACATATACATGTATTGAGGGATATAAATAGGCTGACATCTCAAAAACATAGCTGTCCTTTTCACTACTCTATCTGAAGGCATTTAAACAGAATAAATTACAAGCATAGTCACTTAAAGAGAAACATTCGGTTACTGATGTAACTCTGGTTCCCTGAAAGAGAAGACAACCACGAACAATACTTTTTGGATATACCTGCCACAGGTCAGGTATTCACTGAGCATTTTATGTCAGAGCTGCCGATAGGCCCCTCCAGGGAGTGACGTCCTCGGTCCCGCCTCCCGAGGGAACAAATAGTCACTCCACAGAGCTCAATTCCTCTTTTGCATCGAACCCACGAAGGCGACCGATGCGACTTCGCAGGTTGGTGGTCGTCTTCTTTTTCAGGGAACCAGGGTTATATCCGTTACCTAACATTCCCTTTCAATTCAAAGACGAACACCGGCAATACTTTTGGGAAAAGTATACCAAAGCCGTCACGAGGGAGCAGACGAGGGATGCCTCGAGACCGCAAAACCATGGTTAGCGATGCGAGCGTGCAACCTCAAAGACCATTGTGCCTAATGATGGCATAAAGGGATCTACCACGTTAAGTCGGTAGAATCTGGTGAAAGTATGCAGGGTAGCCCAGCTAGCCGCAGTACATATGTCGGATAGTGGTAGATTGCGCGGCCACCCGCCCAGGTGGGTGTAGGCCAGCATTAGTATATGCAGTCGAAACTGTGTCCACAATCCAGTGAGACAGCCGCTGCTTTGAGAGAGCCTAAACCAGGGTCCTTACACCATGACAGATGAAGAGCTGGTCAGACTGATGCAGAGCTCTCATCCTGTCAACATAACATCTCAATGTCTGAACCAGGCAGAGGGAGTTTAATCTTTGATCCTCCTCTGAAGAAAAAGGAGGTGGATGGAAAGCCTCTAGTTCCACTGAGTGATTTAAGTGGAAAGCCGTAACTACCTTCAGGAGGAATGCAGGGTTGGTATGTAACAATACCGTTTCCGTCGTACCAGACACGCATACAAGAGCTGTGTACAGACAGGGCCTGTAGCTCACTGACCCGCTTTGCGGAGGTGATGGCAAATAAAAAGGCTGCCTTCATAGAGAGGTATTTCAACTCTATGGAATGTATAGGCTTAGTGAGAGCCTCCAGTAAAACATCTAGACTCCACTCGGGGAGGACATCCCTTCTAGGTGGACATAACCGCCGAGCGCCCTTCAGAAAACGGGTCGCCAGGAAATGGGCGCCTGGGGACACCGAGTCAACAGGGACATGACATGCAGATATGGCTGCCAGGTACACTTTCAGCGAAGAGGGGGATACCCGCTTCCAGCAATTCTTGCAGGAATTGTAGAATAGTTGCTACAGGGCAAGAGATAGGGCCATGACCCCGGGTCAGACACCAATCTTGAAAATACCTAAATTTGTAGGTGTACAACCTTGTAGAGGAGGCCATAGTGTTTTGCAGTGTACCTACGACCGTGTCTGAGAGCCCTAAGGTGGACAGGCGGTCCTGCAGGGGCCAGACCCATAATTGGAGTGTCTCTCGCCTTACTGAGGAGATCCAGGTGTAGCAGGATCTCCCAGGGCTGGCTTTGTAATAGCTGGCAGAGAGTCAAAAAACAGATTCTCCTGAGCCATCACAGTGGAGGGAGAATCACGGGGTGCAGTGAGTCGTTTCCGTCGTAGCGGAGTTCGACTCAGGCCTTGCCAAAATGCTCCCAAATGCTTTCCACCACGGGAGGGTGGAGCTGCCATTCTGACGGGTGAGGACCCTCCCTCGAGAGGAGGTCCGCCGCTCAACTCACAACTCCGGGAATATGAATAGCCCGGAGGGTTTGCAGGTTCCATTGGACCCAAGTCAATAGTCAGAAGGCTATGCGATGTAACCCCAGGGACCTAAGTCCTCCCTGGCGGTTGACATACGCCACTGCCAACATTTTGTCTGTCCTGACCAGGACATGTCTCCCTTGGAGCGCCAGGAGAAAATGCTGGACAGCAAGGTCAACCGTTCGCAGTTCCAGCGCATTTATATGCAGGGATGTCCAACTGCCCGACCAGAACCCGCAGACTCCTCTGCCGGCCCAACTGCTCCCCAACCTAAGTTGGACGCGTCTGTCATCACCACCTGACGGATGTGGATCACCCCCATCCTTACACCTTTGCACAGGCGAGAGGCTTGCCTCCACCAGTGCAGGGCTTCCCAACAGGCGCGACTGCCTCCGGGAGCACTGTTGCGTTAGGTCCCCACGTCCGGCGCTCCCCCGTCCTTGCGGGTAGGCCCAGCTGTTAGATGCTGTTGAAATGTAATGTGAGGAAATGGCTAATGACTATTCACTTGAGCTATTTTGTGTTTTAACATTTTTATACGTTGTTGGAAAGTGCAGCCAGCGGCTGGTGTTATTTATGCAGGGGAAACACTCAGGAACAGGTGAAGTTTGGTGCAAAACCAAATTATATTTATTTAAGAACACAAGAGAAAAAAAAATGTACAAAAAACAAACTTTTTTTAGAAAAGTACAAGGCGCAAACAAACAAACAAACAAAAAATATTTACATTCAAATAAAATTCACCTAAAGCAGGTGCTACACTCAACTCTAACACCAGGGTTATTACTGGGCTCCAAACTATCCCCAGGTCTAAACAAAAGGAAAGCAGTCCCAGACTGATCCAAACTGCCAGTATATATCTGTGCAGGCAGGCAAACCCCTCCCCTAGACTGAACCAACTACATAGGTGGTTATGGAAAAATAACATTTTTAAATCATAACTAAATACAAACGTATTAAGAAAATCAAACATAATCATAGAATACCTAAATAAACATTAACAAGCATGTGCATTAAAAACTACAGCTTTAAACAGAGGGATACTTACTTAAAATCAACTACCCCCTCTTTACGTTCTCAATGGCACTGCCCTGACTAGAGGAAGTCAGTAACCAGGGAAGTTATTAAAAGATTCCCTCCAACAAGATGGTGGTTTCCCCACTTCCTGTAACAAAATGGAAGACCTCACCACCACACCCCACTCCAGGTAGGCCAAACCATGCATACAAACAAATGAATACTAAAATCATTTTGGTTTCTTTTTTTAAAAAAGGTTATATTACCAATAGTTACTGCAATGCATTGTCTTGGAAGTGTGCACCCTTCCAGTACAACTACATGTACAGAGCATTTACTTCAAATTTGTTTTGATTTTCAGGACCCTCCCAACTGCATGCCTATGGACCCTACAGAACAGGTAAGTGATTTTTTTTTCTCTCTTGTTAGACAGATAATACAGTATATAAATAATTAAAGGCAAAGACAAACAAGGCACATCAGAAGCGTAAAAATTACTACACACCTTAAACACCTCTGTGATTTTAAAGCTAAAAAGACAACTGTATATGGAGCGGGGGAGTAGAGCACGGTAGTTGCTGGAGTGGACATTTCTAGCCGGCTCTTTGACAGCACTGAGAAGAACTGAGCCATGTTATGTTATATGTACATGTTCAGCCATGGAGTTTGCACAAAAAAATGTAAAGAAGAAAGTGACAAATACAGATGCAGTCACTGTACAGTATTTTCCATCATGCCTGTGCATGGTAGCCACTCATTTTCCAGTTTCAAACCAAAATTAGTTTTATGTTTTGCAGACTTGAGAAATGCATTTTTTGAAAAAGCTTTTATATTCAATGTGATTGGCGTTGCACTTTATAATTCATTAGGAGGGAAAAATATATATTCTCCCGATTGTGGAGCTGCCATATAAAAATGCGAGATGTCATCAGAGTGTCCACCTGTCTGCAGTTATTACATAGCCTATGTTGTTCTTATACAGTTCTACGGTTATGTACCAATACAGCGCTGTGAACACGGTTCTTATTTTTGCACTCTTAAGGATAGTTCATACACTACAGGGTGGTCTGTCAGCCCGGTTGAGACTCACTCACAGGGCTAGAAACTCAAGGCCTGCTCGCCTGAGGCGAATTAAATCTGATGAGGACAAGTTGATGTCTGTGTCTCAGTAGTCCTCTGGGCGGGTACTTAAAACAAATGTACACATATACTCACGTTTAGTCTTGCGTTAAAAAAATGCAGGGAAGTCAATTTTGTAACGGGGTGTAGCAGTGGTGAATAAGCATTCACAAATAATGTTTAGAAAACAGTCACTCAGAACATCTCCCCTGCAATGCCAACCACACTTAATGGTGGTTTTACGTTTGTGTTCTCCCTCTGCGCGGGGTGCGAAATTTATCGTTTGAATTTACTGAAATGCGTTGTATCTTTTGAAGTAAGTGTAAAGTC
Source organism: Acipenser oxyrinchus oxyrinchus (assembly GCA_030684275.1). Classification (NCBI taxonomy): domain Eukaryota; kingdom Metazoa; phylum Chordata; class Actinopteri; order Acipenseriformes; family Acipenseridae; genus Acipenser; species Acipenser oxyrinchus. The sequence goes on from CM060248.1 coordinate 45,257,173, forward strand.
TCCACAAAAATGTGGAGATATATACTGGGTTACGACCCTGACTGAAGATGTCATTAGCAAAGGGAGCCGGTTGTACTAATGAGGTCAAACAATAGGCCACGCTTTACTAAACATTTTAAAACTAATAAACAAACAATTACCATGATGAACATTATCGTAGTATGTTGCTTAAAACATAATAACACAATATATTCATAATAAAGTTGAGTTCTTATCTGTAAACAGTAACACAGTATTGTTTACATTATCGTCAGCATATTTTAAGTGATTGGAAGCTGAAATTACTTTTTAAAACACACTTTTCTTATACCAATACAGTATTGATGAGTGATAATCAGTTTGTTTGAAAACCAGGCTTTAATCACTGATAATAGGTGCACAGGCGGTGATTCCGTGAGTGCTCCGGGGCTCAAGCACCAATGGAAAATAAGGTCCTGCACAATGCAAATAAATCACCTGTTATGTCAAATTATAGTGTGGATGCTTCACAAACAGAACTGTTATTACAGCGTTTAAAAAATATAAAATCAATTATACAAAGTCTCCCAGCTTTCTTAAGAACATAAGAACATAATGTTTACAAACGAGAGGAGGCCATTCAGCCCATCTTGCTTGTTTGGTTGTTAGTAGCTTATTGTTCCCAGAATCTCATCAAGCAGCTTCTTGAAGGATCCCAGGGTGTCAGCTTCAACAACATTACTGGGGAGTTGGTTCCATACCCTTACAATTCTCTGTGTAAAAAAGTGCCTCCTATTTTTTGTTCTGAATGCCCCTTTATCTAATCTCCATTTGTGACCCCTGGTCCTTGTTTCTTTTTTCAGGTCAAAAAAGTCCCCTGGGTCGACATTGTCAATACCTTTTAGGATTTTGAATGCTTGAATCAGATCACCGTGTTGTCTTCTTTGTTCATTGAATAGATTCAATTCTTTTAAAAGATCTGCATTTCCCTCATTTTGTATTTGTTATGCTCTCATTACTATCTAAACCTAGTAGACACAGCGTCCGTCAGTTCTGGCAGTTCTGACTACATTCTACTGTACTTGTTGAAGTGTTTTTCTCCCACTGCTAATTAAAAAAAAAAATAGCCACCTAGCTAACAATTTCATCCCGAGGGCTACAGTGAAACCGTACTGTCTTTAAGGGAGGCTGTGTGGTCCAGTGGTTAAAAAAAAAGGGCTTGTAACCAGGAGGTCCCCGGTTCAAATCCCACCTCAGCCACTGACTCATTGTGTGACCCTGAGCAAATCACTTTAAATTGGGACTTTAGTGAAGACTGCATGTGTACGTGAGTACATTAATTAGTGGAGATAGTAATTCATAGCCAGCCAGCATTCAGCATTTTTGTAAATAGCAGCACATGTAATGTACAACAAAATAAACATTTTATTTGTGTCATCGGTGTCAATTTCAGGCGGAGCTTCATGGTCGGCAAGGTAACACAGCTGAGAGAATTTTTTCCTCTGTCATCCCGTCTGGTGCTCTCAGCACACAGTACAGTAGTCGCTCAGTAACGAGGTGCAAACAAGTGATTGATCGATGTGTATGAGTGTTTACGAAGGTGCTTTGTTAAAAAAAAAAAATGGAAATCTAAATTTATAACCGTGTTTATTTTTTTAGCAAAGTAAAATTTAAACCTATTTTTTATGGACCCCAACTGTTGTTGCGGATTCCAACTTAGGCACTTCACATAAGGACTAGTAAGTTTACTTCAGGACTAGCAAGTTTCAAAAGGTACAATATTGTTAGTTTCTAACCCTGCACTCATATGTGTTCATGGGCTGTTTTGAGCTCCCTATGAGAGATTCAGATACAAACATGCCCAGCATAAAGCTAATTTGATACGAATTATATGCAAAATTTGTAATAAGTGAGTACACGGTAGAGGACATCGTAGGAACCTGTTTCAGTATCAATCAATAATACAGTACAATCTCACTATACACCCTCTTGTGTTATGAACCTCCAGCTATAACAAACCTGGTCCATGGATCCCAATTACAATACTGTACTGTATTTAAAAAAAAAAGGATGTTGCAAATGTGTGCGCAATGTTACGTTCGTGCTGAGATTCCAAATGTGCCTCTAAAATGAAAGTAGCACAAAAGTGTGCCATGCCTCCTAAGCGAAAATCTATTTCTGTTACAACAAAGCTAGAAATGATTGATCGAGGGACATTTTTAAACAGTGTTCTTTTGAGGAATTTGTCCCCAGTGTTAAGAAACATCAACATCAAGCGTATCAAGATGGAAAAGCCCTGTTACTCCTGGACAGTTACTGACATCTGATGGAAAAATTTTTCTATTTACTGTGAGAGATCGAATGATTCTTGGTGTTAGATCTCCCACTCGACCTGTGAGGGCACTGTGTAAAAGGAACAGAGTACCCTTAAATAAATGGCACGAAGCTACGGTATCCAAACTCAGTGACCCAGACGGTAAACGGTGTGGCATTTGAGGATTGGAGGAGCGGATGCGCTCGTTAACCTAGGGGTCATGAGCGAGGATATAAATAGGGTCATAGCTGACGTGATCTGTTCCTTTTGTGAATGGTTAGGAAAGAACCTAAAAGAAGTCCCTGCATGTAATAACCGTGAGTGTTCTGTTAGTCTGTCTTGAAAACGTTGTTTGTTTGTCTAAAAGATTACTAACACAATCCGGAGCTGCAGCCGCAGGCCAGCATTAAACCCGGACACCAGCACTTAACTTTCCACTGAGAACTGCCTTTTCACCACCAGCAATTAAATAACACACCGTAGGAACTGTGCCTGTGTCTCTGTGTTTTGTGTGGGTGATAAAACTGGACTTTTTGGTTGCAGGTCAAACCCGTGGGATTTTAAAACCGAAGTGATACACGCCGCTGTAATCACTTCCAGCATTATTATTTACAGGTGTTTTGCCTTAAGGCTCTGAACATTGTCTGTGTGATTTGTACCTGCACTGCACTCACCTGTATCCACTCACCACTTCGCCACATTACCTAAAAACACAACATCGAAAATCCAGCCAATCTATGCTGTAACTGAGAAAGAAATGCATAACAGTCATAAAAGAACAAAATTAACCAAAAGCATGCTTCTGTGTGCCTCTCTTCCTGTGTGTGTGGGACCATCCGCCAGCATGCAGTTTTTGTAAAATGTCCCAAACGGCGACCTCATGGGGGCCCCAATTCTGCTGGGGGCCCTACGCTGAGAGGAATTTATGTATAGGTTAATCCGGCCCTGATGAGCATTAATGTTTATTGTATCTGATTTTTTTAAATACAATAAAAAAATCTAAAATTTATAAGTATATTTTTTAGGAAAATAAAATGTAAGCCTAATATTTTAAGGACCCCAACAGCAGCTGTTGTTCCCCACTCAGGAACTTCACATAAGGACTAGTAAGTTTACATAAAGACTAGCAAGTTCCAAAAAGTACTAGCCCTTAGGACTAGTGCCACAATGTTGTTAGTTTCTAGCCATGCTGTATGCATTATTTGGTTAACATATTACACATGAAACCCAATGCATAATCCAACTTGAAAACCCTACTGTAGTGTAATTAAAAATGAAAAAATATTCATACATGAGTTTGTGATTTGTGTAAAATCTTTGCGTTTCTTCAAGTGACAATACAACTTATTTTGCTGACATTTCAAAAGCAAAACTTTAACAATGCCTAAAATTCCTTACTGGGGTAGAAATCCCCATTATCACTAAACTGCCATGAATTAAGGGTGTGATTCATCATACAGTTTGTCAGGAGGTTCAGCAGTTAGGCTTTTGAACTGTAATCTATATCTACAAAGTATACCTAGCTAAAGAAACAACCATTGTTCACAGTAAATAAATAAATCATAAAAAGGTCACACATTCTTTATACCCTACAAACACACTTATTTACTTAATACCACTTCAAGTTGAAGCCATACTGTACCAATTATAACCATTATCTTCCTTCCTGTAACACTTGAAATGTATTTGCTTACAATTGTAAGTCGCCCTGGATAAGGGCGTCTGCTAAGAAATAAATAATAATAATAATAATTAAACAAACCAATTTGAAGGCTTGCTGACATATTTTTATAACCACCAAACTTCTACAGTCCTAAGCAAGTGGACAACTTATTATTTGACTCACTCTGCATCAGTCTGAATGGTTTTATCAAGGATAAGTTGCTGTATGGTTTGAAAAAAAAAAACGCCTTTGTGTATTTATGGTTGTTCTGTATAACAAAAGCAAACGTTGAAGATGTATTAGAGACCAAGCCATTATGGTATACTACTAGCAAAGTAAAGGTGATTTGATTATGGCAATCAGGTTTCAAGGAGCAGATAGCTTGCTTCCCTACAGCTATGACTTCTATACTTTGGGGAATGCTAACAAGCCAAATAATCCACCAGGTCTACAGTCTGATAAACGGCAGTACAGATACCAAGGAATTATATCTGAGTGTAAAATTGAACATGGCTGTGTGACACTGCATCTTTAATGTCACTGGTAGTGTTTTGTATCTAGATGTGGTTTTACAATGTATTTGTTGTTACTTAATACAGTAATTAAATAAATAAATAAATAAATAAATAAGAAAATGTATATTATGATTTTATTGTAAAACATACTATTTGGGATAACCCTCTAATGTGACTTTGGCAATATATAAAAGAGTAACATAGTTACAACGCTTATTTCAATACACAGAATTGCACCTTTGATTGTTAGCAACTGTTCAGAAACGTGAACGACAAGGTTTGTGCACACCTAAAACGTTATAAAGAAAAATAACACTTAACAAATGCCCTGCATGTTTTTACTTTTGAAATATACACTTGTATTGAGCCTTTCAACTTTCTGCTTCAAAATCAGTATGTGTGTAGTTTGTCAGAGCTCGGTGGATGCATTTTTAGGAATAGTGTGATTATTATTATTATTATTATTATTATTATTATTATTATTATTATTATTATTATTATTAAATTGTGTTAAGGGAACTCAAAATTCCTTACGCAAAAAAAAACAACATAGATCTAATTCAATTTAAACAGAACACTAAGGGCAAGGTCCTTAACAACATTTGTATTTCGCTTAGTTAAATACGGTTTGTTTTTGCAGTCCAACACAGGTATGTTCTTTTAGTGCTTTTATTGCCAGTTTTTAAGTGTGTTTAAGAGGGAAATACATCCCGATGCATATTGCTTACCATAATGAATAATCAAGTACTGTGCATTTCTACAGTATGTACCGGTACTACATCGGTACATTATTATCTTCATATTTAATAGCACTGTATCTTACAAAAAACATGTTTACAGTCTAGTTAGAAAAAAGTCCTGGTTAGCAATGCAGCACTTCTCGACTCTGAAGCATAGCTCCCCTGAATCAAATTCCTACCAACCAGCTCACACTCTTCCCCAAAACATTTAGGCTTCTAAGATACTTTTGTGGCTACCTACCTTCACCAAAGAGTGTTATGGTCCTTACGGGTTTTCTTTTTGCGATAGTTGTTTGTGCCTCTGGATGCTGGTTTTTGCAACCCTGTTAAGATCTTGAAGTAGTTCCACATCTGACTTGCCTCTCGCTTTCTCTCTTCGCCTCTGACTTACTTCTCTCACTCTGCAGCTCCCACTAGTGACTTCACTGGTGCAATGATTTTACATCTCAGATTATGTGGCCATTAGATACGGTCGTACGATAATTTTATTGTAATTCCCGTGGGTAAATAGTTGCGTCAAAACGTTCTTCAGAATGTAGTAGCGTCTGTATCAAAGTTTTACATTTAAGTAACGCTAAACGATGCAGGAGCGCCCCCAGAAATGTGTCGGTTCGCAAAACTCTGCATCAACATTCAGTAAAATGTTCCAGCCTATAGTATCAGAGTGCTGCATTTTTGTTCTTTCCTGAGTTTCACAGCACCTCCACACACATTAGAAAACTGCAATCAAATTACATCACCGTTTCCCTTTCTAAAAATGAGCGCACTGACATCAAGACAGAACAGCAACTACAGTGACTGCCAAATAGTCCACAACAACAATAAAAGGTATTTAGAAACCTGTTTGAAATAGACTTAAACTAGTGGAAAAACTAGCTCACAAATCTGTTATAATGGTTCCATTTGTAATAAGTACTCTCACAATCACTACAACTAATGTAATACTTACCCCCTAAGCATGGCTTATAAACATTTATCTTACACGGTGTGCCAAAACAGGAAGATGATATTATTATTATTATTATTATTATTATTATTATTATTATTATTATTATTATTATTATTATTATTAATAGTCAATTATGTGTTCATGATTAGGTAACGTATTATTCATTTTAATATAAGATATATAAGATACAAATTAAACTTGTATAAATGTGCACTTAACGCGGTCAATACTGGAACAGCAGCAGAATTCCGATAATGCAGTTAACATGTATTTGTAATGCCGCCAACGTATTGTAACGGCTGGGCATTTGAGCCTGAAGAATATGGGGCTGTGGACTTTATGTTGAACTGTGGGGAAGGGTGAGAGTACTCATGTAAATTATAAATGTTACCTTCCCAGCTGACAATTTTACGTTGTAGCAACGAAAAAGTTGCGTTTTGGTTACGGCAACGTTTGAATTCAAAATTACAGCAACGTTATTTTGTATGGCTTGAATACGGTAGAATAAACCTGTCACACTGTAAAAACGTTGATACTACGTTATAGAATAACGTTGTGGATACCTTGTCAGAACCTTGTGAAAACGTTGTACCAACGTTGTGTCTAAGTTGCATTATGGTTATGGCAACGTTGGAATTCAACATTGCAGCAACGTTATTTTGTATGGTTTGAGTAACATAGCCACTACGTTGTAAACGTTGCCACTAAGTTGTAGAATTAAGTTGTGGACACCTTATCAGAATATGAAAATATTACAGCAAATTCAAATTAATGTAGTGTAGCATTAATGTTAGCTGCTATACATTTATTTTCTTTTAACAATAACAAATAAAAAAAAGGAAACCAAAATGTTATGATAAATGAAGTGCAGTAGGGTGCATAAACTAAATATTCCAGTCTTGTGAATTTTAGCAAGGAATGACACTGAGACAAAGTGTCAAATGAAATGTTAGTTTATTGTGTGTCGCAACCCTTGTAAACACAGGCTTCCACATGATACATCGTGTATAGGGCCCTGGTTTCATTGTGAGTACTAGGGTTCTTTTGCGAAGCGTTTCATAAAACTGGTAGCAAGTGCTATAGCTGTTTTGCAATCTACGATGGGAAAATCATTAATTCTTCGGCAAGTGAGTTTTAATGACAGGTAGCCTACAAGTAGCCATTATAAAATTTGTAGGCAAGAAGGCCTCCTTGAACTTTGACTGACGAGTAAAAAAAAAAAAAAAAAAATGAAGTGAATGATTTTTGTGTTGAAGCGGTAGGCCCACAGTCGTGGACGTAAGAAAGAAATGGATAATATTTAGAGTAGACAATATTAAAAAAAAAAAAAAAAAAAAGGAGAATGGAAAAAATGCTGTTAATTTTACTGAGGGCAGATTGGACATGAGCCAAATGAAAGGGAAGCGTAATGACCACTGGTACATTTGACTTACCTTTCTGTTTGTATCTATCTAAGATAGCAATTATGACACCATATTCATATACACTAAGGTTGCAGTTATTACTACTACTGGTGTTGTTGCTGTTATTCTTATTATTAATTGATTGTATTTATGCAGCAGAACGCCTCAAGGCGAAGTTAACAAACAGTAAAATTAATTATTAGACTACAGAACTCATTAACAATCATCCCGTTGTGTTACTTTAATCATCTCAAACATTATATTACTGATATTTAGCCTATCTAAGCATGCATCTCAGTTTTACTTAATAATATTTTGGAGAATGTATAACTAAATTAGGCTAATTAACTGCTTTCATTTACTAAATCTCTTTTTAAAAACATATTTTTACCATGGCTTTTTAACTGTTTTTGATTTGTGTGCAATTTTATTTTATTCTTGTAGTGCTGTTTATTGCCGATTGTATTTTTTTGTGACGTGCTTTTGTGATTTCCAAAAGGTTCTTTATAAAATCACTACATTATTAATAGGAAGACATATATAATTTGTCATCAGAACAGTTTTTTAACTTTTTTACTGTGCTGTTTGAATAAATGGATGAAACTTAAAATGAAACTGTAATAAGATCCAAAATGGAAAATGACCTATATGGTAACAGTATCCTGGGAGACAGTCAGCATGGTTTTAGGAAAGGGAGATCATGTCTAACTAACTTGGAAAGGGACTAGGAGGGACTAGGAGCTCTTAAAATAAACAAATCCCCTGGGCCGGATGAGATCCTCCCAATAGTACTCAAAGAAATGAAAGAAGTTATTTACAAACCGCTAACCAAGATCATGCAACAGTCTCTTGACACAGGGGTTGTACCGACAGACTGGAAAATAGCAAACATAATACCAATCCACAAAAAGGGAGACAAACCTTAACCAGGTAACTACAGACCAATAAGCCTGACTTCTATTATATGTAAACTTATGGAAACTATAATAAGATCTAAAATGGAAAATTACCTATATGGTAACAATATCCTGGGAGACAATCAGCATGGTTTTAGGAAAGGGAGATCGTGTCTAACTAACCTGCTTGACTTTTTTGAGGATGCAACATCGACAATGGATAATTGCAAAGCGTACGACATGGTTTATTTAGATTTTCAGAAAGCTTTTGACAAAGTCCAGCATAAAAGATTAATTCTCAAACTGAACACAGTAGGGATTCAAGGAAATGCATGCACATGGATTAGGGAGTGGTTAACATGTAGAAAACAGAAAGTACTGATTAGAGGAGAAACCTCAAAATGGAGCGAGGTAACCAGTGGTGTACCACAGGGATCAGTATTAGGTCCTCTGTTATTCCTAATCTACATTAATGATTTAGATTCTGGTATAGTATTTATTGTTATTTATTTCTTAGCAGACGCCCTTATCCAGGGCGACTTACAATTGTTACAAGATATCACATTATTTTTACATACAATTACTCATTTATACAGTTGGGTTTTTACTGGCGCAATCTAGGTAAAGTACCTTGCTCAAGGGTACAGCAGCAGGGTCCCCCACCTGGGATTGAACCCACGACCCTCCGGTCAAGAGTCCAGAGCCCTAACCACTACTCCACACTGCTGCCCAAGTAGTAAGCAAACTTGTTAAATTTGCAGACGACACAAAAATAGGAGGAGTGGCAAACGCAGCAGCAAAGGTCATTCAAAATGATCTAGACAGCATTCAGAACTGGTCAGACACATGGCAAATGACATTTAATAGAGAAAAGTGTAAAGTACTGCACGCAGGCAATAAAAATGTGCATTATAAATATCATATGGGAGTGTGGCAAAGTGGTGAGTGGATACAGGTGAGTGCAGTGCAGAGCAGATACAAAACAGACAGACAATGATTTCCAGGTGCAAGGGTGTTTATTGATTTAATTAACAATGTCTAGAGCCTTATGGCAAACACCTGTAAATAATAATGTTGGAGTGATACAGCGGCGTGTATTTGTAATTCCCCGGGTTTGACCCGTAACCAAAGTCCAGTTTTATACACCAACACAAAACACAAACACAGTTCTTAGTGATAGTGAATACGTGCAAGTGGTGTAATACAGTTCCCCGTGAAATGCAGGGGTGAAAGTGATGTCCGGGTTTATGCTGGCTCGCTACAGCTCGATCGTGCAACTGGTGGTCTATTAAAAACAGACAACAGTTAACAAAACACTAACAAACAGAAGACAAAACTCACAGTTCACGAATCAGCACACAGACTCCTTGTAGATTTTCAACACTAACCATTTACCAAGGATCAGATCACGTACGCCAAGTCCCCTATTTATATCCTCGCTCATGACCTCTAGGTTAACAAGCGCATCTGCGCCTCCAATCCTTGGATGCCACACCGTTTACCATCTGGGTCATTGAGTTTGGATACCGTAGCTGCGCCCCTTTCCTAAATGACCAACTTCCACCTACCCTACGGAATAAATTGTTGTGCCATTTAGTTAAGAGTACTCTGTTCCCGTTACACAGTGCCCTCACAGGTCGAGCGGGAGATCTAACACCAAGCACCATTCGATCTCTGTCACAGGGAGATACTGAAATTGGAAAAGGAATCTATGAAAGAGACCTAGGAGTTTATGTTGACTCGGAAATATCTTCATCTATACAATGTGGGGAGGCTATAAAAAAGGCCAACAAGATGCTTGGATATATTGTGAAAAGTGTACTGGGGCTCCGGCCACAGTACTTCCGGCAGCGAAAGTGCTGCAGTGGGAGCAGGTCTCCTGACCTCCCCCACGATCTCCGGCAGCAAAACTGCTGCTGGGGTTGGTGGTCTCCGGACCTCCTCCCCCTTCTTCGTGGTTGGCATCTCCTCTTGGTGGGGTTTCGGCCACAGTACTTCCTGCTGCCATGGAGGGTTGGCAGCGACCCCAAGCAATGCGGAGCAGCAGGCAGTCCCAGGCGATGCGAGGCAGGCATCCTTGGGCGGTGCGAGGCAGGCATCCCCGGGCGGTTGCCAACTCAGCTTTAGCTCCTCTTGTGGTGGAGGTGGGAGTGGCAAGCAGTCCTCCCACATTGGGGGAGATGGCACCAGCACCCTCTGCTGGTGGAGGTGGCGGAGACAGAGGCAGCTCCTGCTGCTCTCCTCCTGGTGGTGGTGGAGGCAGAGGCAGCTCCTGCTGCTCTGCTCCTGGTGGTGAAGATGGTGGAGGCAGAGGAAGCTCCTGCTGCTCTTCTCCTAGTGGTGGAAGCGCTGGATGTGGGAGCAGCGTGTAGTCTCCTGGCGACGGAGGTGGGAGCAGCGTGTAGTCTCCTGGCGACGGAGGTGGGAGCAGCGTGTAGTCTCCTGGTGACGGAGGTGGGAACAGCGTGTAGTCTCCTGGTGACGGAGGTGGGAGCAGCGTGTAGTCTCCTGGTGACGGAGGTGGGAGCAGCGTGTAGTCTCCTGGTGACGGAGGTGGGAGCAGCGTGTAGTCTCCCCCTGTTGGAGGGGACTGGTGCGGGTCTCCCTCACTTGCAGGGGACTGGTGCGTCTCACCCTCTCGCTCTGGAGACAGCGGTGGGACCTCTCCCTCTGGCGCTGGAGACGGCAGTGATGGCTCCTCTCCCTCTGGCTCTGCAGGCGAAACCAGCAGGCATTCTTCCCCTGCCGGTGGAGATGGGAGCTCCAAGTAGTCTCCCTTCAGCCCAGTGAGGGTGCAGTTAGGCGTGGCTCCTCCTACTTGGAATGCAACCTGCTGGGGCAATCCCATATCGGCAGCCGTGGCAATCAACACTACTACCTATTGCCCTTTGTTCACAAAGGGCACTGGGTAGTAGTGTTGTTCCCAGCGTTGCCAATGTTCCCCATCTCTGGCCCACAGCAGGTCAACAACCTTCGGGAGGTCCTTCCAGTTCCACTCTGGGTCCGACACCCAGTCCAGCATCTCCTCAGAGGATGGGAAGGGTTCTCTCTCCTCCCTCCTGGGCTGTGGATGCTCTGGGACCTCTCTCCATTCCTGCTCCTCATTATGGCGGAAAGGACAGTCTGCAAACCGATGCTTCTGTTCACAGAGGGGGCACACCGGCGATGGCTGGTCATATCGCCCTGGGTTCCTGGCCTTCAGGCGGACTTCCTCTCTGTCCTTCATCACCTCCTCCTGCTGTTGCTGAGGTTGCTGCTGCAGCTTCTTGTGGCCCTTTCTTACCATTTTCTTTTTTTTTTTTTTCAAAAGAATGGGAAAGAAAAAAAAAAACTTCCCTTTTTTTTTTTTTTACACAAAAACACACTTCTCCTGGTCTGACGCTTGGAGGCGCTGTTATCCCACACAGGACACCATATGTCACAAGGCTGGCTGAGTGGTGACGTCAGAACCAGGAAATTAACAACACAGACAGGATGGATGAAATGGTAAATGCGCTTGCTTGCGCTGGTTTATTGAAATAAAAGGTTTGAACAAAACACAACGCAGGACACGGCACTTGCGGCCAAAATAAACAGACAAACAAAACGAATAGACACTAACAAACAGGGTGGACGAACGCTAAACACAAAACAAGTACCAAGTTGTTGCAATTATTTTCTAGTTTCATTTAAATAGTTTTTACCTCCTCTCCACACCCATTCTCCACTCACGAACACACAACCCCTAGTGAGTGCTTTGTGCATCTATATATACTGTTGTGCCGGGATTCAATTACTAATTAATTATTCATTTGAATCCCAGCACGTGAACTAATTCTGTGCAACCCCGTGCTCACATATTACATACTTTAAATGCAAGTGAAGTGAAGTGCAATCCCTGTGCCTAAATACAATTATACATTTTAAACACTCACGCTCATTACCCACATTATATCCCATGTACCAACTACAATACACCAACATTAACACACGCAACATACAAATGACCAAATCAAAAATGTATAATTAAGGTGTTTACTGTATTGGTTGAAATAACAGATAACAAACCATATTATAATATATAAAATAATAAATAAAATACCATTTGTTTTTTAAACTTGTCATCAGATTTCATTTTCTGACAAAGGTCTTCAAATTCCTCTGTCAATGTGAGTGGGGTAGGGAGAACATCCACTAATTCCTCGTCTACTGCATTTCTGTTAACTAGTGTGCGCAGAAGGTGCAACAACTCCATCCAGTTTAAGGACTAATCGGCTCTGGACATCTGTTACACAGGAATTTTGTTAATTACTCTTTATACTGTTAATCATGATTTCTGCTTTTAAAGATATAGTATACATATGTTTCTGCATTGAAATGCATACATAATCATTTAAAAACTGCTTCCTGATATTAACTCTGATAAAGTAACACAGATATAAAAGACAAATAACAAACTTACTGGAGTCAGGCCTCTGTGGCGTATGAGCTGGCTCTGTTGAAGTTCGAGCTGTGTTTAAAGAAAGTAACAAAATAAGTCCACAGCAAATCCATATTCATAATGCATGATTAAGGCCAACTTAAGAATTTTTTTTTTAATTCTGCTTTAAGTCCTACAGCAGTATACTGAATCAATGATTTTGTAGACAGAAAAAAGTTCTATGTGGTTTTCACCTGCTACTAAGTAGTTGCCTGGTCTTAAACTTCCTCTTTCTGTTTTTTTCTTAATGGTGACGGACTATTAATTAACCTTTTTTTGGACAATGAGACTGTGTAAAAAGATAGCCCATGAAACAATTTAAAGGAATAATAACATTACCACATCCTGACCAAGGCTATTTTGCTTACTTTGCATTGTTAGGGGTACAACTGAGGAGCATTGAACAGATGAAATATACGGCTCCTCGTCTTCATCTAAATTACTTGTGGAAATACAGAATGCGTATTTTATTTAATTTTACAAAAAAAAAGATTTTATTCTAAAAAAAAAAGGTAACAATTGTGATGTGGTGCAGCATTATTAACAGCAGGAATGAAAATGATATATGCTCACCATCACCATTCTCGACGCTCTCTGATGAGATCTGGTACCGGCGTGGCTTCTTGCTGGGTCTCTGCATTTGTTCACAGTGACTCTCTTGGATGTCATTTCTGCCCTCCGGACAAGCTGCAGTGCCTTTGTGTAGCTCCCTTAAAAAAAACAAAAAAACAATACTTAAACATCTTAAATCTCCTGTAACCTCCTCATTTACACAAATACCACCGATCCATACATCTAAAATTGACTTATCACAATGCCCATAAAATGAACATTTTTTAATTAAAATTAGTTTGATATATTTATTGCAATTCAAAAAAAAAATCTACAAAACTCCAATGATGTTTAAGATTTAGTAGATTGTTGTAACTGTAATCCTACCTGTAAATGAATGGGAAAACATCCTGACTTTATATGTCATCCACCTTTCTTTGTCAGGCAACTCCCCTTTTTTCACCTGTTTAGAGGCACCTCCCTTAGGCAGCCAGTAGCAGTAGAAACCCTGAAAGTTAAGATTGCATTGAAAGGTTTATATAATACACCTATGTGTCATGCATAAGCAGGATGGTATCACACATAAGAACATGTCAATTCAGTAATTAACGTAAAACTTACATCATCTTTTTCTTCTAGCCACAATTTAAGAACAACTTCTACAGCCCCTTCCTTAATGAATTCTAGAAATGCTGATACAGGTCATGTCTCAAGACACCATTTAGCACAAGTTTTCCAGTGGACAACAGCAACTGCCTGTACTCTGTTGCCTTCCATCTATCTATGGCTCCCAAACCTCTTGGTTTCCGTGCAAAGGTGTTTGGGACACATCTTTGTAGCTGAAGAAGCCGGATGTTTATTACTGATACTATTGACCTATTGATCCTATTGACATTCTTGTTTCTCTTTTGCCTCTCATCCATGTTAAGATTATTTTCTTCATGACTCCGAGACAGGCTTGATGCATGTAGTCAATTGCAAATGTCTTTACCGTGTCGATTTGGAGGTCACAAAATGGAGAAGATTGAAGGTGGTGTTCTTCCTGGGCCTGAGTTCTAAATGACCAATCATTGCAGAGCACAATGTTGTCAACACTTTGATAGGTCATCCTACTCAACCATACACCCTTCTGAGTACATTTCTCGCAGCCAGAGTACTGCATTGTTCCTTTTACCATTGCTCTAGCTGGAGCATCACAAATAATGCAATTTAATTTCACTTCAGTGGTCCTTCCATGGTACTGTAACCCATTTTGTAGCATAATTCCAATATCTCTGACTGTGTCTTGCAGAAAATTTAAATTTGTAGGTTTTGAAGTACCACATGTTAATGCTACAGGAAAAACAATAACTGGCTGTAACTGAACAGCATACAACACTGCCCAAAGAGCCGTTTTGGAACTCTTGAAAAGTGGAATTCCATCAATATTTAAAGAGATTGACACCCTTTCTATATTTTATTTTGTTTCTGAAGGATATTTATCCAAATTCTTAATTAACAATTCCCCCACTCCTAAATAAACATACTCCAGGCCAGATTTCATCTCCACTTGCACATTTTTTTGAGTTTTTAGTAATGTCTGTGCACTGGAGGGCAAGTCTGTTGATCCATGCTTGATCAACAGTTTCAAAAGATCATCTGCTGCATTATGCTTTATTTGATGTGTGGTCATCCATGATGCTATATCTTCAGCCAGAGATTTCTCTTATTTTTCTGTATCATCTTCTGAAGATATGACAACATGGTTGTCGATGTTGTCCAATATTTGTGCCTCACTAAAATTACCAATGTCGTGACTTTCATCTTCAACATTTTGCTTGATGCTGGAGGTATTATCCAGTTCTATATCATCTGATAAGATGTTATCATTGACACTGTCATCACTCTGTACTGTTTGGACCTCCTGCTGCATGGCTGATAATGATCGCCTTGCAGACAACCATTTTCTATTGTATGCTAAGAGCCTCTTCTTCACTTCCTCCATTGTGATTATGCTGAAAATATATTGGAAATGCAAGCTCACTAGAGAACATGGAAAATCCATTTTTGCACACACTTTTTTTTATCATTACTGTAGTTCTCTCTTATGTTCCCTGCATTAACTAATGTTTAACTGTAGAGCATCTACTTTGGAGTCCTGAAAAACTAGTATTGTGTAATTAGTATTATGTGCGTTAATTGTTGGAAAAACAAACAACAAAAGAATACAGTACGTGTTGAGTTCTATAAAATCAAAATTATTTAAGGTTAAAAACTAAACGTTAATGTCTTTAAAAGTAGTCAAGACTTTCATGTCATTTTTATTATAGCATTCCTTTTTGTTTACGTTTGGTATACTTGAACATTAAGTTGTAATGGAACAGTGTCTAAGAAATGAGTGATTTGAACGTAAGGTGAAAGGTCACAGGAGAAAAGTAGAGCGAAGAGCAAAAAAAAGAAAAAACAGAGCGAAGTGAAAGACGTGTACACATTAGCTGACTGCAAATTGAGAAAGAAAATAAATTATATATATTAAAAAAAATATGGGATAAAGTGTTACATGAGTGGGAATGACATATGTAGAATAAAATGCTTACCGGTGTACGGGAAAATAAGTAGCTTGGAGACGCTTGTATTTTCAAGCCTTTCTGTACATACCATTCTGAATTTCAGATTTCTTTCCAGTGGCACTTCTCTTTTTATTATTTTAGTTATGTACAATTCTTACAAAATATCACATAACAGTTAATTAACACCAAATTCAAATGAGAGCAAGTAATTAAAACTTTAAAAAAGAGTTTTGCAAAATTCTGTAGATACATTTACATTTCAGGTCAAATTCATTTCCCAAATACAGATAAAATAGTTACATTAACAAAGAGGAATGGTAGAATCCAGCAAAGTGTGGAAGAGTTTAAGAGCAAATAAGTTTATGTGAATAGATCCCCTGGAAGTTGTGAAGTTTACAGAAGATCCCCTGGAAGTTGTGAAGTTTACAGAAGATGTCTGAACACGTGTGCCTTGAGGGGGAGTCTGAAGATGTGATTAATGATAAGTTTTCTATAATTAAAAACACTGCACATACATACTGTACATACTGCATATATGAACAATAACAAGTAGTTATAATTAAAAAGTAGTTATAATTAAAAACACTGCACATATATACTGCACATATAAACAATAACAAGTAGTTGTCATGCCGTCAAAAACCTATAAATACCTCCAATGTTTTGATTCAAACACAGGCTCCCTTGAGAAAGATATGTACAACATATCGAAACGTTAGGGCAGCTGGATCTTTGAGCTAATATATATATATATATATATATATATATATATATATATATATATATATATATATATATATATATATTATTATTAATCTAGAAATTAAGAAGAAATCACGTCCTGTGAAAAATGTGTAATGTTTAGAATGTTAAGGTTAATACACTTAGCCTACATTTATTTAGAAGATATAAAAATAATGTTTCATAATAAAAGTTGAGACAATCATATGCAATAAAAAAGAAAAATAATAATGCTATTATAAAAATCACAACATAAAGCTTAATGTTACGACTTAATTTAAAAAAAAAAAAAAAAAACACCTTATACTGGTAACCCAAATAGTAATAGTTAATAGACAATTTCCCCAATTGATTGCTATATTTGTAAATTTACGAACTCTGTACATTATTAATAAACGCAACTGAAGGGGGTAGTGTAGAGTAGTGGTCAGGGCTCTGGAGGGGACACTGCTGCTGTACCCTTGAGCAAGGTACTTTACCTAGATTGCTCCAGTTAAAAAAAACAAATGTATAAATGGGTAATTGTATGTAAAAAATAATGTGATACAATTGTAAGTTGCCCTAGATAAGGCCATCTGCTAAGAAATAAATAATAATAATAATTACGCTCCAAGACTAGATTCTGTATTGCTGATAGACATATGCTACAAAGTGGTACGTCAGGTTCCCATGACAACAGGGCCTCGATTTCTAATATCCATATCCATTGACCTTCGCTTAAATTACATTTAGCTATAATATTTATTAATTAGATTGGAAATTCATGATGGTGTTCCCGAGTGCAACAACCTCAGAGTGAGAAACTTGTAAAATGTTTTCATTTCCCAAAGGATGAGATTATGTTTATTTGCGTTTTTTCACATATAAAACATATTATGTAGGCATACATTTATTGACACATTTTATGTATACAAACCTTGTATATCAGTTAACAAATTTTAAAGCAGAGCCATTATTGGGTATTATGACAGCAACATGTATGTTGTAACTTTTACTGTTGTAACTGATTTTCTCCCGATTTCATACCGGTTAATGTTCAAGAAATAATCGGTATGAAATCAGGGAAAAGAAAAATCAATAGGCCCTAAAGAAAAAAAAAGAAAGTTATAAAATACACATTAGTGAATGCTGTCATAATACCCAAAATGTATATATCAAGTTTGAACTCTAAAAATAAAATCAGTAAATGTACTGTGAAATGTACACAATTAACGTTATATCATCATAATATCATAATCCTTCGGGAAACAGAAACGTTTCCAAGTTTCTCCGTAAAACACTACCATCATGAATTTTCAATCTAATTAATAGCGAAATGTAATTTTAAGCGCAGGTTACATCAGGCTTTGTTTAGAAATCGAGGCCCTGTTGTCATGGGAACGTGACGTACCACTTTGTAGCATTTGTCTGTCAGCAGTACAGAATCTAGTCTTGGAACTTTGAAGTACCTGAGGTGATCCAAAGGCGAGCGTCCTGGTTTTGGGGTAGAATGTTTAGCCTCACATGTAAGTCTAAAAAGTGAGCGTATATTATATTAAAGGTTCAAATTGTTCTTAAATTCATTTACTAAATGTATTTATACATTTATTTATATCCTTATATTAATATCCTTAAACCTTAAGTGTCATTCGTTTTGAATGAAGAGGATAAAAAAAAAAACCTACTCATCTGTGTACCTCTAGTGGTCAAAAATTCGGCAGAATTTTGTGTTTACATACACAACCAATCAGAGGACACAAACTGGGCTGTTGTCTGGAATCTGATTGTCATTGTATGTACAGTAGTATTATGTTGATTAGAGAAAAAAAACCCGGAATACAGTGTATTAAAATGAGGAAAGATAGGCCTATTGCGCTTTACCTTGAGTGCACATTACATGCCACTATGGATCTTGGGTGTTTGTAAAATCTCTCTAATTATTAATGGGAAAGTATTCCATAAAAGTGACACACAATCCATATTTTACAGTAGTATGTTTCGTCTTGGTAAATATTTGACACTTTTTTTGGATCCACATAGTTAAATGATGAATGTGGTCGAAAATTTTGTTTTGAGAGCGAGTTGCCGTACTCTTCCTATATATATATATTTTTTTAATAACACAAATACCCCCCCACCCCCTCCAATGAAATTATAAAAAAAAAAACTTACCTTGAAAAATGTCTTAATAATAAATCTATATACTAATACATAAATAATACCAAAATACTGTATCTGTCTGTATCCATCTTCTGTGTGTAACTGTAGCCAACTTTTGTGACTTCGCTCAAGCACTTTTTTGATTTAAACACTGGAGTCTTGTGCATGTGGATCTTTTTTTTTTTTAGATCGAATACTTTGTAATTAATTACATTTACTAATGTATTTCACTATAGATAAAATATTATTGTATACAGTTATAATTATTATTATTTGTTTATTTAGCAGACCCCTTTATCCACGGCGACTTAGAGACTAGGGTGTGTGAACTATGCATCAGCTGCAGAGTCACTTACAATTACGTCTCACCCGAAAGACGAAGCACAAGGAGGTTAAGTGACTTGCTCAGGGTCACACAATGAGTCAGTGGCTGAGGTGGGATTTGAATTGGGGACCTCCTGGTTACAAGCTCTTTTCTTTAACCACTGGACCTCCTACAGCTCCTCACAAGCCCCATATATAATAATAACAGCACATACATAATTCTTGTATATAACAAAAATAAACAATCTAAAATTAAATAATTTTTCAGATGCTGTTTGTACATAATTCCTACTTGCGACAGCTGTCTTTTAAAAACACCACCACACCAGACTTCTCCATAAAATAAATACACCTTCTAGTTGCTGAAAAGTTATATCTGACATAAACAAACCACAGTCTGTCAGCAACGTTGTCTAAATTGCTAACAAGTTGCGAGTGACCAACCAAATACACCTTCCAGCAACATTGCTATAACGTTGCTCCAGTTAAGTTTAACCCAAATAATTCACACCTTCTAGGGTGTAAATATCTGACATAAACAAACCACAAACTATCAGCAACGTTGTGAAACATTGTAGCAAAGTTGTGTGCTAGCTGGGTTTGTTAATGTGTGTTGATTGGCCTGCATGAATGGAGTGTACTGTGTTATAGCGGGGAAAGCTAAGCTCTCTCTCTCTCTCTCTCTCTCGAATTGTGGGATTGTGGGTGGGGCTTGTGAGGAGCTGTAGGGTAGGATTTAAAGTTGCGTTTTTTCATAGTTATAATAATAATAATAATAATAATAATACTAATAATAATAATAATAATAATTGTTTGTGTGTGTTCGTGGGCCTGTATGGCAAAGTGGTTGATAGTGTGCAGGTGATCAATGAACAGACAATTATAATCCAGGTGCAAAGTTTGTTAAATGATATTTTTGTGTCCAGTGCCTGACGGCAAAACAAACAGTAAACAATAACTTGTTAAGTATACAGCAGCATGTATTACTTAATTTGTATCCCCGGGTCCAGAAATAATAGTCCCATTTTTTTATACACCCGCACAAAACACAAAACACATACACAAGTCTGTTAATGCGTGAATTAGTGCTAGTGGTGCAAATACAATTATTGGTGACACAAATGCAGTGCTGTTCTGGGTTTGTGCTGGCCTCTGGTGACAGCTCCGGAACGTGTTATCTGCCTAGTGATAGCCAACAACAAATAGACAGAACAAACAAACACTCACGATACAGATACATGAAACACAGGTCCTTCCAGGTCACTTTTCATAAACCAAAATGAAGGAACAGATTACGATTCTCCGTCCCCTTTTATGCTGTCACACATGACCCCTTGGTAAACGAGTGCAACCGCCTCTCCAATCTCTGGCTGCCACGTCGTTTACCTTCCGGATCAATGCGTTCTTGCAACAGAACATAAGAACATAAGAAAGTTTACAAACAAGAGGAGGCCATTCAGCCCATCTTGCTCGTTTGGTTGTTAGTAGCTTATTGATCCCAGAATCTCATCAAGCAGCTTTTTGAAGGATCCCAGGGTGTCAGCTTCAACAACATTACTGGGGAGTTGGTTCCAGACCCTCACAATTCTCTGTAAAAAAGTGCCTCCTATTTTCTGTTCTGAATGCCCCTTTATCTAATCTCCATTTGTGACCCCTGGTCCTTGCTTCTTTTTTCAGGTCAAAAAAGTCCCCTGGCTCGACACTGTCTATACCTTTTAGGATTTTGAATGTTTGAATCAGATCGCCGCATAGTCTTCTTTGTTCAAGACTAAATAGATTCAATTCTTTTAGCCTGTCTGCATACAACATGGCTTTTAAACCCGGGATAATTCTGGTTGCTCTTCTTTGCAATCTTTCTAGAGCAGCAATATCCTTTTTGTAACGAGGTGACCAGAACTGAACACAATATTCCAGGTGAGGTCTTACTAATGCATTGTAAAGTTTTAACATTACTTCCCTTCATTTAAATTCAACACTTCTCACTATATATCCGAGCATCTTGTTGGCCTTTTTTATAGCTTCCACACATTGTCTAGATGAAGACATTCCTGAGTCAACAAAAACTCCTAGGTCTTTTTCATAGTTCCCTTCTTCAATTTCAGTATCTCCCATATGATATTTATAATGCACATTTTTATTGTCTGCATGCAATACACTTTTCTCTATTAAATGTCATTTGCCATGTGTCTGCCCAGTTCTAAATGCTGTCTAGATCATTTTGAATGACCTTTGCTGCTGCAACAGTGTTTGCCACTCCTCCTATTTTTGTGTCGTCTGCAAATTTAACAAGTTTGCTTACTATACCAGAATCATTAATAAATCATTAATGTAGATTAGGAATAGCAGAGGACCTAATACTGATCCCTGTGGACACCACTGGTTACCTCGCTCCATTTTGAGGTTTCTCCTCTAATCAGTACTTTCTGTTTTCTACATGTTAACCACTCCCTAATCCATGTGCATGCATTTCCTTGAATCCCTACTGTGTTCAGTTTGAGAATTAATCTTTTATGCGGGACTTTGTCAAAAGCTTTCTGGAAATCTAAATAAACCATGTCGTGTGCTTTGCAATTATCCATTCTCAATGTTGCATCCTCAAAAAAGTCAAGCAGGTTAGTTAGACACGATCTCCCTTTCCTAAAACCATGCTGATTGTCTCCCAGGATATTGTTACCATATAGGTAATTTTACATTTTAGATCTTATTATAGTTTCCATAAGTTTACATATAATAGAAGTCAGGCTTATTGGTCTGTAGTTACCTGGTTAAGTTTTGTCTCCCTTTTTGTGGATTGGTATTATGTTTGCTATTTTCCAGTCTGTCGGTACAACCCCTGTGTCAAGAGACTGTTGCATGATCTTGGTTAGCGGTTTGTAAATAACTTCTTTCATTTCTTTGAGTACTATTGGGAGGATCTCATCCGGCCCAGGGGATTTGTTTATTTTAAGAGCTCCTAGTCCCTTTAACACTTCTGTCTCTGTTTTGCTAAAGTTATTTAAAATTGGATAGGAACAGGTTGACATGTGGGGCATGTTGTCCGTGTCCTCCTTTGTAAAAACCTGTGAAAAGTAAACATTTAATATATTTGCTATTTTTTTCTTCATCAATGATTTTGCCATTTGTGTCTCTTAGACATTTAACCTCCTCTTTGAATGTTCTCTTGCTGTTATAATATTGGAAAAACATTTTGGAATTGGTTTTAGCCCCCTTAGCAATATTGATTTCTATCTCTCTCTTGGCCTTTCTAATTTCCTTTTTGACTTGTGTTTGCAGTTCCAAGTACTCTTTCTGTGTACTTTATTTTTGGTCCCTTTTAAACGCTCTGTAAAGTGCTTTTTTTGCTGAATATTTTTTTTAATTGATCTATTAAACCATTTTGGCCATTTTGTTTTAGATTTAGATTTGTCTACTTTTGGGATGTAATTGTTTTGTGCCTCTAGTACTACATTTTTAAAAAACAGCCATCCTTTTTCTGTGGATGTTTTCTTTATTTTGCTCCAATCTACATCTGTTAGTCTCTGTTTCATACCTTCATAGTTTGCTTTTCTAAAATTGTAAACCTTAGCTTTAGTCATTACTTTTGGGGTTTCAAATGAAACCATGTTGTGGTCTGAGTTTGCCAATGGCTCTCTGACCTCTGTTTTAGATATTCTGTCTTCGTTATTTGAAAAGACTAAATCAAGGCATGATTCGTCTCCATCACTCTCAGACAACCAAGTTTCTGTAACACCTATCACATCATAGTTACTTGTTAGTGCAGTAGCTTCAAGTTCTAAAATTTTGTTTCTGAGACTTCTAGCATTAAGATAAATACATTTGATAGTTGTCTTACCTGAGTTGTTGCCCTTGTTTTGATGTGGTCTCCCTTCTGTTTTTTTGTTTTCTCCCCCCTTCCGCTCTAGTTTAAATGCTTCCGGACCTCCTCAAGGATCCTTTCTCCAAGTAGATTGGTTCCCTTTCTGTTTAAGTACAGTCCGTTCCACCTATATAGATAGTCCTTGTTGTAGAATGTGCTCCAATGTTCAAGAAAGATGAAGTCTTCCTGTGTGCACCACGATTTCAGCCATGCATTTTGATTTTGTATTTCCAGTTGACCATATGGTCCTTTGCAAGGTGCCGGCAGTATCCCAGAAAATACCACAGTTTTGGTCTTGTCTTTTAATTTCCTTCCTAGCGCGCTGAATTTGTTTTGCAGGGATCTTGGCCTGTCTCTTCCAATGTTGTTTGTACCAATGTGGACAACTACTACCGGGTCATCTCCTGTTCGTTCTAGGAGCCTGTCCACGTTCTCAGTGATGTGCGTGACAGAGGCTCCTGGAAGGCAGCACACTGTTTGTAGTAAGGGGGTCCAAACTGCGAACTGAACTTGCTGTGTTTCTCAATATGGAGTCCCCAACAATCATGACGTCCCTTCTTTTTGCGGCCTGGTCAGCACTGTTTATAGGGTCCTGGATGTTGTTCCTTTCATTCTCTTGATGTTGGTTTTGGTCATCTAAATGTTGAAGTGGCTCAAATTTGTTGGATGTTTGGATTTCTGGTGGTTGTGTTTGACGAAGTTTCTTTTTTTCCCTGCTTCTGCCTATCTGAACCCAGCTGTTTCGACTCTCTTCCATCTCCCTGGTGGCTTTCAGTCTTTCAGTCAGTCTTTCAGAATTGTGGGTGTGTCAGCTCCTCAAGCTCCTGTTGCTGTCTCATTTCCTCTAGAAAACCGATACTATATATATGTTGAGTCATCTCAATTTACTTTTTCTAAGATGACACATTGAAATGAATGTATTTTCTGTATGTATACATGCATACTTTAAGTACATGGTTTTGTTTTTCATCCATTCTAGGAACATACTTCAATTGGCTTCTGTTTTTTGTACAATAAAAAAAAAAAAACTGGTATTCTGTGTCCTTATTCATATAGTATGACCTATTAGTACATGGAGATGTATGAATTTATGTTCTGACTGTATACTTAAAAAAATTGTATAGGTTTGGCACATCCTTTGCTACACTATTTATTCACAAAGAAACCCATATAGTTCTGTCTTGGTTATATGAAGACAGGTGGCAATATGTTACAATATCGTTAGAAAGATAATATTGCTTGCAATATAAATACTAAGAACAAATTGTTACAAAAGTTTACAAATATAGGCATGAGACAGGGTAAATGAAATGTCTGCACTGAAAAGCTCACTTGCCACCAGCAGAGGGAATAGGAGGAACTTGTTCATCCATCAGGCTTAATACTCCATAGGCACCGGCTTGCTAGGAAGCAGGTGGAGAGGAATGATGCACACCTGGTTCCAATCCCAGGTAATCGGATAGGGGCCGGAGCGAAGGTGTACAAAAGGGGCAGCCTTTCCACTAGTCAGGGCAGTGTTCCTGGGAACAGGAGAGAGGAAGCTACACGCGTTGTGCAGACTAAACAGCTGCGCGGTGCTCCAGACCATCACAAGCTTACCTACGCTCCAGACAACTGAAGAGCATTACCTGCCCTGCAGCAACCTTACCGGGACTGAACCACCAGCTGAGCTGCTTTGAGATTTACTGCTGCCAGCGCTGTGTGTGCCTGCCTGCCCGGGAGTCAGTGTGAGTGGACCATTGTTGTAAATAACTGAGTTTTATTTTGTTTTGGATTTTCTTTTGTTTGTGTTGATCATTGTAAATAATTGTAAAAGTAGGGGGGCACAAACCCTATACTGCACCCCCCATGAAAACCGGGGTGCTCAATCACACTGGGCCATGGCCCACTTGGCCTCTGTGGTGGCAGCGCCCCGAGTACAACTATGTTTGGTATTAAAAATACAAGTTTTACCAGTAAACGCATTGTATTTAATTTTATTGCATTGATCTGCTAACTGAAGTTGAAATAAACGTCTACAACCCCACAATGGGGGGAAGAAACTAACTACTACTCAATAAAACCAGACATATAAACATCTAAAGCCGCTTTCACATTCTGTTTGTGAATTCACCTCCTCGTCAGCCCGTAAAGTTAACAATTCCTTAACTTATTCCAAACTCCAATTACTACCTCATTCTTGATCAGCCATTGTATTTGAAAAGAATGAAAGCATGTAACACCAACGACAAAAATACCCAACACATCCGATATACATGCAGTCACATGGGATGTTGACTTTCAATCCACGCCCACTATAGTGCTTCAGTGGCGGTATAGCCTTTCACACAGGAGTTAAGATGGTTCAGTGTCGTCTCTGAACCACCTCGCGAGGTGCTTCAGAGACGCCATCAAATACGATAGCTCTGTGACGGTATAGGCAATTCACACAGACCAAAATGCCACATCAGTGCCGGTTCTGAGCCATCATAAAGGGGTATAAGATATTCTAATTGTCAGAATTTATTTTAAAAAATGGTCAAACCAATATCACAATAATAATAATAAAAACATTTATAATATCAGTAAATAAAGACTTTTTTTTATGAAAGCTGGGGCTAAATATATATCTAACAATCAATTTCTTGAATAGGTAAAAACAGTTGAAAACAATTGTCCAAACTTGCAAGGTAAGGTATTACAATGTATTATAATCTTGGGGCCTTGCTAAGGATCTCTTTTACACAAGTTATGTAATGTACCATAATCTCTGGGTATACTGTCTATCTGTGTTTAGAGTTTTTAATATATTGAGAGCCGTTTGGCCAATTGTGATGAAACTTGCCAAGGAACTTATTTAGCACTAGCTATTGAGTGTGTCATTATCTAGGGGTATAGGAGGCACCCTAATTGTCAGTCTTTGGTATATGTAAATACAGTGGAACTGGTGGATATGCAGTAGGTCATGCAATCAGCTGTTCATGTTACTGATTACTCTCATTGTGGAATTGCAGCTGTGGATGATTATTACTTTTTTAATGTAGATTTTTTCCTGCTTTTGTAGCCTTTCTATTTGAAAAAGATATATATATATATATATATATATATATATATATATATATATATATATATATATATATACAGTACTGTGCAAAAGTTTTAGGCAGGTGTGAAAAAATGCTGTAAAGTAAGAATGCTTTCAAAAATAGACATGTTAATAGTTTATATTTATCAATTAACAAAATGCAAAGTGAGTGAACAGAAGAAAAATCTACATCAAATCAATATTTGGTGTGAACACCCTTTGCCTTCAGCATCAATTCTTCTAGGTTCACTTGCACACAGTTTTTGAAGGAACTCGGCAGGTAGGTTGGCCCAAACATCTTGGAGAACTAACCACAGTTCTTCTGTGGATTTAGGCAGCCTCAGTTGCTTCTCTCTCTTCATGTAATCCTAGACAGACTCGATGATGTTGAGATCAGGGCTCTGTGGGGGCCATACCATCACTTCCAGGACTCCTTGTTCTTCTTTACGCTGAAGATAGTTCTTAATGACTTTCGCTGTATGTTTGGGGTCGTTGTCATGCTGCAGAATAAATTTGAGCCAATCAGATGCAACCCTGATGGTATTGCATGATGGATAAGTATCTGCCTGTACTTCTCAGCATTGAGGAGACCATTAATTCTGACCAAATCCCCAACTCCATTTGCAGAAATGCAGCCCCAAACTTGCAAGGAACCTCCACCATGCTTCACTGTTGCCTGCAGACACTCATTCGTGTACGCCTCCAGCCCTTCGGCGAACAAACTGCCTTCTGCTACAGCCAAATATTTCAAATTTTGACTCATCAGTCCAGAGCACCTGCTGCCATTTTTCTGCACCCCAGTTCCTGTGTTTTCGTGCATAGTTGAGTCACTTGGCCTTGTTTCCACATCGGAGGTATGGCTTTTGGCCACAAGTCTTCCATGAAGGCCACTTCTGACCAGACTTCTCCGGACAGTAGATGGGTGTACCAGGGTCCCACTGTTTTCTGCCAGTTCTGAGCTGATGGCACTGCTGGACATCTTCCGATTGCGAAGGGAAGTAAGCATGATGTGTCTTTCATCTGCTGCAGTAAGTTTCCTTGGCCGACCACTGCGCTTCACGGTCCTCAACGTTGCCCGTTTCTTTGTGCTTCTTCAAAAGAGCTTGGACAGCACATCTGGAAACCCCTGTCTGCCTTGAAATTTCTGCCTGGGAGAGACCTTGCTGATGCAGTATAACTACCTTGTGTCTTGTTGCTGTGCTCAGTCTTGCCATGGTGTATGACTTTTGACAGTAAACTGTCTTCAGCAGCCTCACCTTGTTAGTTGAGTTTGGCTGTTCCTCACCTTGTTAGCTGAGTTTGGCTGTTCCTAACCCAGTTTTATTCCTCCTACACAGCTGTTTCTGTTTCAGTTAATGATTGTGTTTCAACCTACATATTGAATTGATGATCATTAGCACCTGTTTGGTATAATTGTTTAATCATACACCTGACTATATGCCTACAAAATCCCTGACTTTGTGCAAGTGTACCTAGAAGATGCTGTTTTGAAGGCAAAGGGTGGTCACACCAAATATGGATTTGATTTAGATTTTTCTTCTGTTCACTCACTTTGCATTTAGTTAATTGATAAATATAATCTATTAACGTGTCTATTTTTGAAAGCATTCTTACTTTACAGCATTTTTTCACACCTGCCTAAAACTTTTGCACAGTATATATATATATATATATATATATATATATATATATATATATATATATATATATATATATATATATTATTTCTCATTGACAACACCTGAAGCTGATACTATGGGAATCACATGGACTGTAAAGGAGAAAATGACATAATCTTTCTACAGGTTATTTCATTGCTTTGCGGGAAAGCATTATAAGAATCAGTAATTGTGGGTGTTTAATTTCCCTGCCATTATGAAGGTCTATACACATTCTTAAATCAATGCAACGGAGTTATGATTCACAGGCTTTCAGAGAAACAAATATCTATACAAGAAAACATACAAAAACAGTAAATTTGCTCCAATCTCACACATGCAAAAATGAAACAGCTATATAACAAAAGAACAAAAGGTCTTTTATCTTTCAAAAACATAATATTGATTTTAAAATCCTCTCCAACACCTGTACATTTTTTTGTGGTTGCTGTTTTAAGTTAATTTGAATCCTGTTACAGCAAGCTCAAGATAATTTGGCTTCTCCAAGGCACCAGACAGCGAGAGCAAAGGCAGGAAGCCCTGCATAGAATCAATAAGCACTTTATTCTGCCTGAAGTAGACCGAGCAATAAGAACTTACAGGAAACCGAGAATGTAAAATGCTCCTTCATACTGCCAGCACAGAATGTACATCCATCGGTGTTACAAATGCTGGTGGTGACCATCATAATTCAAGTTTTAAGTCCAAAATAAATGTAAAAAACCCAAACTCTATTATAACCCTGCATTCATTAATATAACTTCATGGACTCCAATAAGACAATTCACAAACATTTCATATTGTACAAAATCCTTACAAAGATGTAACATCTACAAAAAAGGTCCTCTGTTTAATACATGAACCCAAACTTGCTCTTGAAACGTTGTAATGAAGCATTTCATAACTGGCATCAGGGGATAAAGTTAGCCCCCAGTAGTGACAAGAACAACATCATTTGTCCTACCTTTTGTCTGCCTATTTCTTTTAATCTATTCTTATCATAATTAGCATTCTGATGTGAACAATGGCATTCTAGATTTGCCACAAAGGTTTACCTCCTGGTATTATAGCGTTAGGTTACGGATGAAACCTGGTTCCCTGAAAGAGAAGACGACCACAGACGATACTTTTTCACTCCGCAGATGGGTCTGTCGGCAGCTTTGATATAAAATGCTCAGAAATACCTACCCAAAGGCAGGCAATATCCCAAAAGTATCGTCGGTGGTCGCTTCGAATTAAAAGGGAACTTATAACTCAAGTCCTACTCAGTCAATCAAAATATCAGATTCACTTTGCTGTAAGTTTCATATGCATGGAGAACAGTGAACTGACAAAAATATTCTACAACAGACATCATTTATATAAATTAAAACTAACTAGAAGGGTGTTTGCCTAAGACATCAAATCACAACAACGTGTGCTTGCAAATAATTAAAGCGCAAAGATTTTTTTTTATGTTCACAGAATGGTTTGTTATAAAAATCTGTGACTGCGTGTTCTGTGCGTTCTAAGCCTCACAAGTTCATACAAACAAGAAAACGTATAAAAACAGCATGTGTGATACTCTGCAATTAATACATTTCCTTTTATGATAGAACAAGAGTCTTCTCGTAATTGTCTCCGTTGATCAGCCGTGCATTTTAACTGGCACGCTGTACTGATGATTAGGGTTTGCAAGACATCTAATGTAAAACATCAGTCAGTTCAAGTCAGGTCATTTCAAGTCCTTTGCTCCTCCAGTAACTACAAAAGACCCGTGTAGTTACTGGAGTAGCAACGGTATTTAACAACAAGCCATTCCACATTGAAAAGTACAAAGAACTGATGGGAGCGATGGAGGCCTGTGATCAAGATTTAGAGTCATATGCAGGAAAACTCTTGCCTGGTTCAAAACACTGACATCCACTTAATTTCACGAATGACGTTGAACAGTCGAGTGCTGGACCAGCTTTGTGTGGGGAGTAAGATGTTACAGTGCTGTGACAAAATAAGTACAGCACATGAGGCTGTGAAGTAAAGTTCTAAGGCAAGCAGATCACTGCAATGCCTGCGCCAAATAGTGCTGTACACTGCTTTGTTCCAATCCCTCTGACACAAGGTAAGCGGGGGCCACAGAAAAGGTGCAGGGTCTGCTATGAAAACAAAATCCAAAAAGATAATCCCGGGTTCTGCTGCCTCGATCACGTCAATGAATCGCTAACCATACAAAAAATATTTCTCAATAACTCAGGTGTTTTTTTGTTAATAAAAATTACATATCTGTTTTACTGTTTACATATATATTGTGTGAGTAAATTTGTACATACTTTACATAAACTTTAATATTTCTGTTATGTATATAAAACATTTATTTTACTGTGTGTACATTTTGTATAGTTTGTTTTTGTTGTTCATACAAAAATAAAATGTAAAAAAAATATAAAATGTTTGTGCTTGTTTTTCTTTATTGAATATGACTATATAGTACACAGGAGACTAAAGGGTTAATAAAAATGTTATAAATGTATTGACTTTTTTCCAAATATTATTTTATACCAATTTCAGGGGTAAAAATACCAATTAAAATAATTTTAAAAATCTGGTACCTGGAGTGCACATTCATTTTTGCATCTGGAGGTTAAGTTTATTCAGTATAAAAATACAGTACATGTTATTTTTTAAAACTTTAAAGCAAATTTCCACTTGCACTAATGTATCAATAGTTAATAGTAATTGTGCGGCCATTCTACCGATGCACATTGATGAAATAATAATTACATAAATAAGAACAATATTAACATTCTCATATGTTCATCTTAAATTTGAATTATAGAATTCACTCAAATTAAATCACTACAATAATTCCAATCAATCAATTGTTACATTTATTTGTACAGTATTTAAAGGAAAGTGAAATGTTAAACCAGTAAAACATTTACTGTAAGAAATAACAGGCTATATTGGGGGGGATTTTCAAAAACCAGTGTTACTGTGTCAAGCGCACGGTATAGTAATGACAGCTTTAGTAGCAAGTGATTTTCAGACAAAATTTGTTAATAAAATCAATCCATTAATGCTTTGAAATTGAGTCGATGAGATTGTTAATGAATGCATTTCTCGTTAAAAAGTTGAATTGCTGCAGGTCACATACATCGCTTCCTGTCTCAAATAAATAAGGGGAACTTGTTAATCAAAATGCATGTTAACCAGATCAAGAAAAATAAATTTAAGCATAATTCGCTGTTATGGAAACTACAAATGTTAAATACATCATTTAAAATATGAGTCAATGTTTTTTTTTGTTTTTTTTTTATTCCAAAACAAAATGAATCTCACCTGCAATTAGGGATGCATTGAATCCAAGTTTTTGGGATTCGGCCGAATACCGAATCCATCTCAAAAGATTCGGCCAAATACCGAATCGAATTCCGAATCCTACAAAAAGCCACCTATGTAGGTTCGGTTGGAATTTATTTTCTTATGTTGTCTACTTTTGCATGTATTTTAGTATGCATGATTGAAGGCTATAAATAAATATGTTTGAAGTGCCATTTGTGTTGGTAGTTGTTAGTTATTATACGTGTATACCATGTATGTCACACTTCGTTATATATTTATTAAGCTTTTAAAATTACGATAGAACTCCCAAACCCAATACACAAATTGTTTTATAATGAATTGTCAGGTGAATTCCTCTAATCATGCATTTTCTCTAGTACTCTTTGCTCGCCTCTGCGATAAATAAACTCAACATGAAAGCGTACATTGTACATAAAGTCTGACAACATTACAAATCCATGTCAATGATCTGTTGCCTGACAGCCCTGGCACTGGCGGCTTCTCCGGGAGGAATATTCTGAGGAGGCTCCAATGACCTCCAATCAAGATGAGGCGTGTCTTCCTCCTGCATTGAACCACACCACTTGAGCTATCGAGGCACCTAAACCTACTTTTAGTAAACCAAAGGTCTGCCCGATCACATTCCTAGTAGATCTGTGTGTCCTTGTACACCTGTTCTTCGTTCTTGTGTGGATAAGACACAGGTGTTAAAAAGACGTGTTGCAAATCCACAATCACCTAAGAAAACTTTACTGTAATATCTAGTGTGCCGTTTTCTAGACCAAGATTTCATTATTTTAATTATTTAATCTTAGGTTTTTATTTGTGTAGCTCAAATAAAATCTACGGTAGAGGTCAGCTGTCATAAAAATGTATGTATCCAGAGTTCAGATAATATGATAATTTCTTGGTAGTAGCATTACACTGGGTGCAAATAATGGTATAATTTTAGCAATGCAACAAACTTTCCATAAGGTTACAAATGGTTAAAACAAGTGAATAAATCTCATTCATAACCACACGAATAGAAAAGGCTAACAAATTTTCATAACTACAAATACTGAATTATCTAGTTAGTCTTACAATACTGACCTACTAATATGCCATCTGGTGTATTGGTGTAACAGGGCGAGCAGCCCTGTACATTGTTTTGTTTATTTTATTTTAGAGCGGGGTCCCCCTCCGCCCGTGTTTATTTTGTATTGTTTATTTATTGTATTGTATTGTATTTATGACGGCGAAGCGCCGGTTGTTTTGTTTATATGACGGCGAGCCATACGTTTTGTTATTGTTTGGTAACGTGGATGGGCAGCCCCATCCACGTAGTGATTAATAAACTTCGTGCAGATTGTGGCCGAGGGTAATGGAATAATTACTTGCAAGCTAGTTAAACCCCTCGGCCACGATATAAAAGGCTGCAGCTCTCTAGCTCGGTGGTGGTGTGTTGTGGGAGTTCAGAGCGAGAGCGAGACTTGATTTAAAAGAACATAGGAACAGTGAAGGCAATCTGCCCAGCCTGACCTTTGTTTGTATTTTTGTGTTCGAGATTTGTTTTGTTAAAACCTTTTTATTTTGCTCTGTGAGCAGTGTTTTCTTTTTGTTTAAACTTTTGATTTATTTGTGTTATTAAATAATAACAACGGCAACGCCGCGTGAACTGCAGTACTTGCCTGGTGTCAGTGTTTGTCCGTCCCTGCTTCTGCCGTGACGTCACCGCTCAGTCACTCTGTCACACGTGGTGTCAGAAGAGGGATAACAGCGCCTCCAGGACTCAGGCCAGAGCGGGTACCGCAGTTTTTTCTTTCCAGTTTTGCCATTAGGGTTTTTTTTTGTTGTTGTTTTGTTGCTGCAGTAAAGCGAGGATGGGGAGAAAGAGCTGCAGGAAGCAGCAGCAGCAGCAGCAACAACAGCGGCAGCACTCGTCCTGCATGCCGGGCTGGGAGGAGGACAGCCACAACGGGGCAGGGTGCCCGTATACGTGGGCTCATGGAAAGGAGCAGCTGTCACCCCAAGCATCAGTAGCCACCCCTCTAACCCCACTGCCACCGGGTTCCCCACCGTCCCGGGAAATATGGGACTGGCTGGTGCACCCCGAGGGGAACTTTGCTAGTGACCTCCCCTGGGTTATTAACACGCTGCGGATGCGAGATGGGGAACGATGGGAGGACTGGGAGCAACAGCACAACCCGGCATCAGTTCGTGACCTTGCCGCGGTGGTGCTGGGGTACCTAGCTGCAGACATGGGAGGGGTGCCTTCCAGTGAGCAAGAGGGAGAGGAGCAGTCGCTGCCCTCTCCAGTACCTGAGTGGGAGGAGCCCGAACGTCCTACGCCTGAGTGGGAGGAGCCCGAACGTCCTACGCCTGAGTGGGAGGAGCCCGAACGTCCTACGCCTGAGTGGGAGGAGCCCGAACGCCCCACGCCTGAGTGGGAGGAGCCCGAACGTCCCTACGCCTGAGTGGGAGGAGCCCGAACGTCCCACGCCTGAGTGGGAGGAGCCCGAACGCCCCACGCCTGAGTGGGAGGAGTCGGTGCGCCCACAGCCCAAGAGGGAGGAGTCGGTGCGCCCACAGCCCAAGAGGGAGGAGTCGGTGCGCCCACAGCCCAAGAGGGAGGAGTCGGTGCGCCCACAGCCCAAGAGGGAGGAGTCGGTGCGCCCACGGCCCAAAAGGGGAAGGTAGAGCGCCCACAGCCCCAGTCTCCACTAGCAGAGGGTGAATTCCTGCTGGTTCCACCTCCACTGCCATGGGAGGACTGCTTGCAGCTCCCACCTCCACCAGCAGAGGGTGAATTCCTGCTGGTCCCGCCGCCACCTCCATCGGCAGGAGCAGAGCAGCAGGAGCTGTCTCTGCCTCCGCCACCTCCACCGCCAGGAGCAGAGCAGCAGGAGCTGCCTCTGCCTCCTCCACCAGCAGAGGGTGAATGTCTGCTGGGTTCCTGTCCACCAGCAGAGGGTGAATGCCTGCTGGGTCCCTGTCCACCAGCAGAGGGTGAATGCCTGCTGGGTCCCTGTCCACCAGCAGAGGGTGAATGCCTGCTGGGTCCCTGTCCACCAGCAGAGGGTGAATGCCTGCTGGGTCCCTGTCCACCAGCAGAGGGAGAATGCCTGCTGGGTCCCTGTCCACCAGCAGAGGGAAAATGCCTGCTGGTCTCCCTTCCGAGGCGGAGCCGCACCAGTCCCCTACAAGAGAGGGAGGGCCGCACCAGTCCCCTGAAACAAGGGTAGACTACACGCTGCTCCCACCTCCGCCGCCAGGAGACTACACGCTCCCACCTCCACTGGCAGGAGCAGAGCAGCAGGAGCTGCCTCTGCCTCCGCCACCTCCATCGGCAGGAGCAGAGCAGCAGGAGCTGCCTCTGCCTCCGCCAACCCCACCAGCAGAGGAGGAATGTCTGCTGGTATCACTTCCCCACCAGCAGAGGATGAATGCCTGCTGGTATCACTTCCCCACCAGCAGAGGATGAATGCCTGCTGGTATCACTTTCCCCACCGTCACAAGGAGAGGAGCAGGAGCTGCCTCTCCCGCCACCAGAAGGACCAGGACTAGATGCTGGCGGTCCTCAGCAGCCCTTGCATAGGCTGTTGAGGGAAGCACGGGAAGAACCGCCCGGCCGCAGAGGCCGAGAAGAGGGCCAACACCCGCACCCCAGCTTGTCCTGACTCCCTGCCTCGCCGCCCAAGGATGCCTGCCTCGCCGCCCAAGGATGCCTGCCTCGCCGCCCAAGGATGCCTGCCTTGCATCGCTTGGGGTTGCCAGCCGCCCGCATCGCTTGGGTTGCCAGCCGCCCGCATCGCCTGGGGTTGCCAGCCGCTCCGCGACGCCTGGGGCTGCCTGTCGCCCGCGACGCCTGGGGCTGCCTTTGCTCCACACAGGGTGCAGGGTGCGAGGGAGAAGTGGAGCTCCCGCTGCCGCCTCTATGGCCAGGGGCTCCCCTCCCGAGTTCGCCTCCCGAGGGTCCGCTGCTGCTGCCGTCGCCTCCCGAGGGTCCGCTGCTGCTGCCGTCGCCTGGGGTCGCCAGGGATCCTGCTTCGCCTGGGGTCGTCGAGGGTCCTGCTTCGCCTGGGGTCGCCGGGGCTTCTGCTTTGCCTCGGGTCACTACACTGTGGCCGGAGCTCCATGAAGGGGAGCTGCCGGCCATGAAGAAAGGGGGAGGTCAGGAGACCAGCTCCCCAGCCGCATTTCCGTGGCAGGAAACACGGTGGCCGGAGCCCCACGGAGGGGAACTGGCGGCCACAAAGAAGGGGGAGGTCAGGAGACCAGCTTCCCCGCAGCAGTTTCGCTGCCAGAAATTGGGTGGCCGGAGCCCCACGGAGGGGAGCTGCCGCCATGAAGAAGGGGGAGGTCAGGAGACCAGCTCCCCAGCCGCACTTTCGCGGCCGGAGATCGTGGTGGTCGGAGCCCCACGGAGGGGAGCTGCCGCCATGAAGAAGAGGGGAGGTCAGGAGACCAGCTTCCCCAGCCGCACTTTCGCGCCGGAGATCGTGGTGGTCGGAGCCCCACGAAGGGGAGCTGCCGGCCATGAAGAGGAGGGGGAGGTCAGGAGACCAGTTCCCCAGCCGCACTTTCGCGGCAGGATATGGTGTGGCTGAAGCCCCGGAAGAGGGAGCTGTTAGCCACCAAGAAGTGGGGGTGGAGGACGTTCCACCATGGCCACCCCCAGAAACACCTTGCTTCTCCCTCTTCCGGGACTTTAAGACTGAGGGGGAGGTGGTCGAGGGCCATGTGTGCGCTGCACAAGGGGATATGTAACAGGGCGAGCAGCCCTGTACATTGTTTTGTTTATTTTATTTTAGAGCGGGTCCCCTCCGCCCGTGTTTATTTTGTATTGTTTATTTATTGTATTGTATTGTATTTATGACGGCGGCCGGTTGTTTTGTTTATATGACGGCGAAGCCATACGCTTTGTTATTGTTTGGTAACGTGGATGGGCAGCCCCATCCACGTAGTGATTAATAAACTCGTGCAGATTGTGGCCGAGGGGTAATGGAATAATTACTTGCAAGCTAGTTAAACCCCTCGGCCACGATATAAAAGGCTGCAGCTCTCTAGCTCGGTGGTGGTGTGTTGTGGGAGTTCAGAGCGAGAGCGAGACTTGATTTAAAAGAACATAGGAACAGTGAAGGCAATCTGCCCAGCCTGACCTTTGTTTGTATTTTTGTGTTCGAGATTTGTTTTGTTAAAACCTTTTTATTTTGCTCTGTGAGCAGTGTTTTCTTTTGTTTAAACTTTTGATTTATTTGTGTTATTAAATAATAACAACGGCAACGCCGCGTGAACTGCAGTACTTGCCTGGTGTCAGTGTTTGTCCGTCCCTGCTTCTGCCGTGACGTCACCGCTCAGTCACTCTGTCACAATTGGGTTTCTGAAATGATTAAACACAGTGGAATGTAAGTCATGACAGGAGTCAGGGAGATTTGCACATATGTTCCAGATGTTATAGGATGCATCACAAATCACCTGCATGTTTAGTTCACATATGTATGCATGGTGCTGCGGTGATTTGAGTGCAACGTGTGCAATTGATGGCTCCCATTACTCAGGGAAATCCAGCAATGTCATACAATTTCCTATTAATATTTTGTAGCTGCTCCTGATTTTGGCCCTGTCCACACTACATAACCGATCTCGAGAACCATACCCAAAAACATCAATTTGCGTTTTTAAATTTAATTTACTCCGCCTGTCTGGCAGATATGGGGCTGTGCGTTTATGGCTTTTCCTAAATTTATGTCTTAATTATCCTGACAAAGTTTGAGATGCAGGGTTGCAAAAATAAGGGAGATATAATACCCTCATATCAAGAACTACCAGACCCGGTCAAATTGACCGCTACATGAAAACAAATGTATTTTTGCAGATCTGCTGGGATGGCATCTGCAATCTGAGATGCCCATTGTACTTCAATCAGCCTTAAGCCCGGACCAAATAAAAACTTTGACAGCCCGCTAATCGCACTTCCCAGCCTTAGTTGTTCTTCAATCAGGTGTCTACTGAGTGTCAGTCATGTAAGCAGGTAGGGTATCTCCTGTGATCTATTTTTAGATTTTTAGATTTACTCAGGTTACTAAATATGCCAGAACTAATCACAGTTCAATAAATAGATCGGCACAGTGTGCATCCTTTAGTTCGCCAAACGTATGACTGCTGATCAATGCTTAGAATTACAACAGAATTTATCTGAAAGTGAATCTGGAGACAAAAAAGTTGCCACTGATATAAAACTGAATGATGAAGAATGGGGTTACGTAGGTGAAACATCCAGCAGCAGTGAAAATGAAGACAGTGCCAGCAAATTGCCAAATGCAGAAACAGCTCACCAGCACTCCATTTGGGAATACCTGGATACAGAACCGTACAATGTATTGGATCTAGCAGCCATCAACTCTTTTTATTATTTACAAGGGGGGGGGACACATTACAGTGCCTTGCATAAGTATTCACCCCCCTTGGACTTTTCCACATTTTGTAGTGTTACAACCTGGAATTAAAATGGATTTAATTGGGATTTTTACCATTTGATTTACACAACATACTTAACACTTTGAAGGTGCAAAATATTTTTTATTGTGACACAAAAGTTAATTAAACAAAAAAAAAGACATTTGTTGGTTGCATAAGTATTCACCCCACTGAGTCAATACTTGGTAGAAGCACCTTTGGCAGCAATTACAGCTGTGAGTCTTTTTGGGTAAGTCTCTACCAGCTTTGCACATCTGGATCCTGCAATTTTTGCCAATTCTTCTTGGCAAAATTGCTCAAGCTCTGTCAAGTTGGATGGGGACCATTGGTGAACAGCAATTTTCAAGTCTTGCCACAGATTCTCAATCAGATTGAGGTCTGGGCTTTGACTGGGCCATTCTAAGACATTCTGGTTCTTGTTTTTAAACCACTCCAGTGTAGCTTTGGCTGTGTGTTTAGGGTCATTGTCCTGCTGGAAGGTGAAC
Organism: Acipenser oxyrinchus oxyrinchus; assembly: GCA_030684275.1. Taxonomy (NCBI): domain Eukaryota; kingdom Metazoa; phylum Chordata; class Actinopteri; order Acipenseriformes; family Acipenseridae; genus Acipenser; species Acipenser oxyrinchus. The sequence continues at coordinate 45,295,215 of CM060248.1, forward strand.
CTCTGCCCCAGTCCCAGGTCTGTTGCAGACTGAAACAGGTTTTCCTCTAGAATTTCCCTGTATTTGGCTCCATCCATCTTGCCCTCAATCCTGACCAGTTTCCCAGTCCCTGCCGATGAAAAGCATCCCCATAACATGATGCTGCCACCACCATGCTTCACTGTGGGGATGGTGTTCTCAGGGTGATGAGCAGTGTTGGCTTTGCGCCACACATAGCGTTTTGCGCTAAGGCCAAAAAGTTCAATTTTGGTCTCATCAGACCAGAGAACCTTTTTCCACATGTTTGCTGTGTCTCACACATGCCTTTTGGCAAAATCCAAACGGGATTTGATATGGGTTTTTTTTTCAGCAATGGCTTTCTTCTCGCCACTCTTCCATAAAGCCCAGCTTTGTGGAGCGTCCGGGTTACAGTTGTCTCATGGACGGTTTCTCCCATCTCAGCTGTGGATCTCTCCAGCTCCTTCAGAGTTACCATTGGCCTCTTGGTTGCTTCTCTGACTAATGCCCTCCTTACCTGGTCACTGAGTTTTGGTGGACGGCCTTCTCTAGGCAGAGTCGCGGTTGTGCCATATTCTTTCCATTTTTTAATAATGGATTTAACAGTGCTCATGGGGGCTGTTCAAAGTTTGGGATATTTTTTTATAACCCAACCCTGATTGGTGCTTCTCCAGAACTTTATCCCTGACTTGTTTTGATAGCTCCTTGGTCTTTATGATGCTGTTTGTTTAGATATGCTCTCTAACAAACTCTGGGGCCTTCCAGAAACAGATGTATTTAATCTGAGATCATGTGACACTTTAATTGCACACAGGTGGACTCCATTCAACTAATTATGTGACTTCTGAAGGCAATTGGTTGCACCAGAGCTTATTTAGGGGTGTCACAGCAAAGGGGGTGAATACTTATGCAATCAAGACTTTTCAGTTTTTTATTTGTAAATAATTTTGAAAAATATGTAGATTTTTTTCCCCACTTCGACATTATGGACTATTTTGTGTAGATCAGTGACAAAAAATCCTAATTAAATCCATTTTAATTCCATGTTGTAACACTACAAAATGTGGAAAAGTCCAAGGGGGGTGAATACTTATGCAAGGCACTGTATATATTGCAGTTAGCCGAAGAACTTCGCCAGAAACATTTTGAATAGAAGACAACTTCGGTGCCAGCCGAAACGACGACAATGACAGGTAAGACACTCTTGATAGTTCTGCCTAACATGCAAAAGCAGTGTGTGGAAATTGCACTGCACATGTGGATTGTGCAAACACTTAGGCTTCTTTGATAACATGTTGTGTTGTTGCGATTGTATAGAAAATGTTTGTTTTTTTATTTACATAGTTTCAGTTGCGTATTTGCGCTTTGTTGTGTCTGTCTGTATATCTATATACAGTACTGTGCAAAAGTTTTAGGCAGGTGTGAAAAAATGCTGTAAAGTAAGAATGCTTTCAAAAATAGACATGTTAATAGATTATATTTATCAATTAACTAAATGCAAAGTGAGTGAACAGAAGAAAAATCTAAATCAAATCCATATTTGGTGTGACCACCCTTTGCCTTCAAAACAGCATCAATTCTTCTAGGTACACTTGCACAAAGTCAGGGATTTTGTAGGCATATAGTCAGGTGTATGATTAAACAATTATACCAAACAGGTGCTAATGATCATCAATTCAATATGTAGGTTGAAACACAATCATTAACTGAAACAGAAACAGCTGTGTAGGAGGAATAAAACTGGGTGAGGAACAGCCAAACTCAGCTAACAAGGTGAGGTTGCTGAAGACAGTTTACTGTCAAAAGTCATACACCATGGCAAGACTGAGCACAGCAACAAGACACAAGGTAGTTATACTGCATCAGCAAGGTCTCTCCCAGGCAGAAATTTCAAGGCAGACAGGGGTTTCCAGATGTGCTGTCCAAGCTCTTTTGAAGAAGCACAAAAGAAACGGGCAACGTTGAGGACCGTTGACGCAGTGGTCGGCCAAGAAACTTACTGCAGCAGATGAAAGACACATCATGCTTACTTCCTTCGCAATCGGAAGATGTCCAGCAGTGCCATCAGCTCAGAATTGGCAGAAAACAGTGGGACCCTGGTACACCCATCTACTGTCCAGAGAAGTCTGGTCAGAAGTGGCCTTCATGGAAGACTTGCGGCCAAAAAGCCATACCTCCGACGGGAAACAAGGCCAAGCGACTCAACTATGCACGAAACACAGGAACTGGGGTGCAGAAAAATGGCAGCAGGTGCTCTGGACTGATGAGTCAAAATTTGAAATATTTGGCTGCAGCAGAAGGCAGTTTGTTCGCCGAAGGGCTGAGAGCGGTACACAAATGAGTGTCTGCAGGCAACAGTGAAGCATGGTGGAGGTTCCTTGCAAGTTTGGGGCTGCATTTCTGCAAATGGAGTTGGGGATTTGGTCAGAATTAATGGTCTCCTCAATGCTGTGAAGTACAGGCAGATACTTATCCATCATGCAATACCATCAGTGAGGCATCTGATTGGCCCCAAATTTATTCTGCAGCATGACAACGACCCCAAACATACAGCGAAAGTCATTAAGAACTATCTTCAGCGTAAAGAAGAACAAGGAGTCCTGGAAGTGATGGTATGGCCCCCACAGAGCCCTGATCTCAACATCATCGAGTCTGTCTGGGATTACATGAAGAGAGAGAAGCAACTGAGGCTGCCTAAATCCACAGAAGAACTGTGGTTAGTTCTCCAAGATGTTTGGGCCATCCTACCTGCCGAGTTCCTTCAAAAACTGTGTGCAAGTGTACCTAGAAGAATTGATGCTTAATGCTGTTTTGAAGGCAAAGGGTGGTCACACCAAATATGGATTTGATTTAGATTTTTCTTCTGTTCACTCACTTTGCATTTAGTTGATTGATAAATATAATCTATTAACATGTCTATTTTTGAAAGCATTCTTACTTTACAGCATTTTTTCACACCTGCCTAAAACTTTTGCACAGTACTGTATATCTATATATATATATATATATATATATATACACTGCAGTGTACAAAATTGAAGACATATGAAAGAAAAGGTTTTTTAAAAAATGTACACAAAAAGTTTAAAAGATTTTTAAAAATATACATTTTCAGGACGTTTCGGGCAAAAGCCCTTCTTCAGCTGTTTAAAAAGAAAATAAACACAGTGCAGTAAACTTGTTGTTATTCAAGAATTGTAATTATACAAAAATTCTGTGGATGATGTCATGATTATTAGAATAGAATGTTCATTCCCAGAGGTTCCAACATTCTCAGTTTGAAGATAAACTCTTGTTCCTTTTGTTTCCGAGCAACATTTGTTCCATAGGACTGATTGATCACACAGACTGTGATGTCTTCAGCAGTGTGATCATCACTGTTTAACTGATGGGCTACTGGAAATGCAGTAGTGTTAATGCGAATGCTTCTTAAGTGTTCTACAAAACAGTCTGCTAAACGCCTTTTAGTTTCCCCAATATACAATTTGTTGCATTTCTTGCAGATAATGCAGTAGACTGTTCCTTTAGAGGTACATGTAAAATGCTCATGAATGTTGAATGAAGATTTAATGCCTCTAATCTCTGTTTCAGAATAAATGTATTGACAGGTATTACATTGTGGTCTATTACATGGATATGTGCCTTTCAAAGGTTCCCCAGAAGGACGAATAGCACTGTGTACCACATAATCTCTTATATTCTTGTCTCTTCTATGTGACATCAAGGGGAGTGTTGAAAATAGGCGCTGTAGATGGGTCTTGTTGTAAAATTGTAAAGTTTCTCTATCTTTCTGTTGGTAGGGTGGTGAGGACCAGAGGGATTCTATCATCTGTGTGTTGTATATTGTTATTATATAAAGCATGTTTTCTATTTATATTTGAAATGTGATGTGGGATTTAGCTTTAGTGATGATCTTGTCTGGAAAGCCACAATTTCCAAAAACACACACATTTTCGCTTTTGATATATATATATATATATATATATATATATATATATATATATATATATATATATATATATATATATATATATATATATAGTAACACAGCAGGGAGGGGGTTAAAATCCTCCCTGCCAAAACACATGCAATCCTGTTTTGGGTTGTAATTTGAAAGGAAAAGAACCTGAACGAGCCTGTGTGGCTTAGTGGCGGTTTACAGCGGCATTTTTTTTTTTTTAGGCTGGGCATTTTCCCAACATCCTCTGCTGAGAAACAATGCGCGCGAGAAGGCTTCCCGCGTCAGTTTGTATCTAGTTTATTGTTGTTACACACGAACTTCTTACATTTTCTACAACGTCCAGGACGATCCTCAATGTCTGCTGCCAGTGTAACCCCCCTTCTCTGCTTTAGAATCTAAGTAACAGTAAACTCACGCACTGGAGGCCATCTAAAACCAATGATCCTCCAGGATAGCCCGAACGCCTACCGTTTCTCGGGGCTGTAGTAAAAAATAAAATATATAATAAACCCAGTTCTTTTATAAATAGGCGGACTCGCTGTGCCCTCTCTAGTGACACAATTGTAGCGCGCCGGTGAAGTAATTACTGTAGCTCGAATTAAAATCAGGTAGCGGGGTGATGATAATTGTTATTTACATTGTGTAGTTTGCATTGTGTGTTTCTTTTTTGTATTTGTTTGTTTCAATTAATGAACTCAGACCAGGTTGTTCAAGTCCAATAAACCAGCTCTATTTGATTTAGTTCCACCTGTTATATTTAAAAGACAAAAACATAAATACACAAGTACACGGCAGGCTTAGTACATCAGTGCTGTCAGCTTCATGCCATTACGCTGTCTGATACAAATGTCAGATAGAATGTAAAATAAATAATAATGATACAGTGTAAATAATAATCATACAAACACAAAATTATAATTTTAACTAATTACTTCAACACAAATTAATATAAACCCACCCATCTAGCAGCTGCTAATAACCCGATGGTCACCTGTCCCTTAACTATACATATAATTTAAAAAATATGAATTTAACTAAATTAAAGACAAAACATAACGGAGAATACCTTAGGGAGGAATTAATGCGGGAAAGTGAGGCACATACCTGTTATATTTAAAAGACAAAAACATAAATACACAAGTTCACAGCAGGCTTAGTACATCAGTGTTGTCAGCTTCATGTCGGTACGCTGTCTGACACGATTGTCAGAGAACACTGCAGTTCTAAGGGACAGCCAGAATGTGATGCGCTTTTGAAGTTCTGACAGAACTACAACACGCATGTTTCCCTCTGGTTGCCTGGCTACACCAGCTTGGAAAAATATGTCAGCTTTACTACAATCAAAGCAGACTTTATTTATTTTAAAACTATGTTGGTGTTTCTATGTTAAAGTTGGATGTACAGTTAATTTCAACAGAGTTGAGTGTGCAGTGCAGCATTTATTTTTCACGATTCCTTCATTTGGCCTGGCATGGTTTCAGGCGGGTAAATGTCTTTTACTAGTGTCACAAGCTGAGACTATAATGTTCCCTTTCAAGTCGAAGACGACCACCAAACATTATGTATGGGATATTCCTGCCCTTGAGGTAGGTAATGCTGAGCTCTCTATATCAGAGCTGCCGCAGGCCCCTTCCTGGGATGACGCACTCACTCCCGCCCACCGAGGATATAAAACAGTCACTCACAGGAAGATCTCCTCTTTTTCCTTCTCAAGATGGTAAGGTAAGACCTCTGTGTTTAGCTGAGTGATAAGAACTAGCCCTGGAGTCGATTCGGGTCAGTTGTATTTCCCTAGCATTCGTGCTGAAAGCTGGCTTGCCACTTTCCTGGAATCAACGACTCTTGAAAAAAGACTGAGTTCTTTTATCTTTCTGTCTTTCAGCGGCCTCCCCGACTGGTGGTAGCCCGCTCTTTTTAACCTGTCTGTCGTATGTGAGCGACTGTCTGTGCAGTCATCCGCGAATGAGTTGTCTTTTCTTCTTGAGAGTAACACAGTATCCTCCTCGGGGCCAGGCCTGGCCGTATCCCCGCTGTAGAGTGACCCAGCTGCGCTCTCCTCCTCAGGGCTAGGTACTGCCGTATCCCGGTTGCGAGTGGAGCCGCCGGCCGAACCTGACTGCTGCGGTGAGTCGGTTCGTGTGCGTTCGGTGTACTCTCTCTCTCCTTCACTTCTTTTTCATTAGAAATAGTGATTTTTTTTGTCTGAATAAAACATCACCCACCGCAGCTTTGGTCTCTGTCCCCCCCTGGTACACACTCCGCGCTGACCAGGTGAGTGTTGACCACGCGCTTAGGGTACGCACTTTGCGTAGCGTCCTCTCTGGTGCTGCGGTACCGCGGCGCACGCATAGCCCGTGATTCTATCTCGGTGCGCAACGCAGGCTGCGTATTTTCCAACGCCCCAGCGTAGGGCACGATAGCGTAACACGGTACGTGGTGTATTCACAGCGCACGTCGTGCTCAGGTGCTTGTACCCCTGCCTTTCGAGTGCAGTTACGCACAGTGCGCACGGTACGCAGGTCACGCAGTGTACGGTACCCATTGCGCAAGGCGTTTGGAACGCTCGAGGCAAGCAGTGCGGTGCACGTTGCGCTTGTTGCATAACTAGTGTGCACTAGTGCCCATAAGCTGCGTAGTACACAGTGCACTTGTGCCCACGGTACCCAGCGCAGGGTAAGCGGTGTTAATAGCCTTAGCTGTAGCGCTAACGAATTTTACACTGTGTTAGTACCTGTGGGTCAAACGCAGTGAAAGCAGTGCTTAGTGCTATGCACAAGCCAGATGTCCTGTCTCAGGACTCCCTGCCTAGCATCTCGAATGCAGCAAACAGTGCGCTTGGGACGCACGAGTTATTGCGTAAGCACTGCTCAACCTAACACATAGCTCACGGAGCTGTACAGTATCTGTGAAAACAGGATACTCGGTGCGCACGGGCCTCAGCATACATGTTGCACGCGGTGTACATAGTGCACGGTGCATACGTAAACTGGTTCTACACTAGTGCTCATACCTGCACAGTACGCGGTGCACTACGTGCCCACCGTACTTGGCGCACAGTGCGCAGTGTTAATACCTTGCTGTAACGCTAGTGAGTGGACACACTACGTTAACACTTACCAGTGTTCAACGTAGTGCGAGCCGTGCCTAAGTGCTAATGCACAAAGTCAACACCATATCGGTGTCCCTTCCCTGTACGGCCCGCAACGCATCATACCCACAGCGCGTATGGTGCTCGGTAGGCAGGTGCTTAGTACATCAGGGCGCATAGCGAGGTGCCTTGTTGCCTTCTGAATGTAGACGGTGCTCCACCCTGCGGTAGGCTACGCGCTGCCCCGGTCGTGTGACTGCACGTAGTCCAGGCTAGACCCCCCTGTCCAGTTACTATGCTGTGTTTACTCTTTTATTTCTCCGTAACAGCCAACATCGCTTTGCGATTGCAGTCTGCTGAAAGCCTTACAGTGATCGCTGTTTTCTGTTTTCCTCTGCTATTAAGTCACCCTGGATAAGGGCGTCTGCTAAGAAATAAAATAAAAATAATATAGGAGGCTGTGTGGTCCAGGGGTTAAAGAAAAGGGGCATGTAACCAGGAGGTCCCCGGTTCAAATCCCACCTCAGCGACTGACATTGTGTGACCCTGAGCAAGTCACTTAACCTCCTTGTGCTCCGTCTTTCGGGTGAGACGTAATTGTAAGTGACTCTGCAGCTGATGCATAGTTCACACACCCTAGTCTCTGTAAGTCGCCTTGGATAAAGGCGTCGGCTAAAGAAACAAATAATAATACTATAGCAGTTTAAAAGAAAGAGACCCGTGTTCCTCCACCGGACCCCGGCTCTGCCCTGCCCCACTGTGGAGTTGACTCTGCTGGACTGCCTCAGCCCACTCTCTCGGTGCGCTTAAAATATTCAGTTCACTAGTGTTGCCGTGGTGTCTGCTTTATTACCCTCACAGCTTGCTGTTGTGTGCATGTATGTGTGGTTTATTGAACTGCCTTGCGTTTTTAAAAATAATAAAAAAACGATACAAGCGCCAATTCCTCCATCGGGACCCAGCTATGCTGAACCCCGCTGTTGAGATGCTTACGCCTACTCGGTGGGCAGGTAAAAACAAAACAAAATCAGTTACCCGCGTTGCCGTGGTAACTATTATTTTTACCAGCACTGCTTGCGTGGAGTGGGTGTATTTTCATTTCTTTACTGCCTTGCAGTTTAGAAAAAAAAAAAATACAGCGTTACTTCCACCGGGACCCAGCGCTGCTGGCCCCGCTGTTGAGCGGCTTCTGCTGGCTTATCTCAGCCCGCCTACTCGGTGCGCTGTTTAAAAGCAGTCACCGCACGCTGCGTGGTGACTGCTGTTTTACCCTCACGACCTTGCTGTTGTGTGTGTGTGTGTATATGTGTTTTTTCTTTACTGCCCTGCAGTTTTAAAAATAAAATGCAGTATGAGATCCACCGGCAGCTCTGCTTCGCCCCGCTGTTGAGTTACATATGCAGGCTTGCTTCAGCCCGCATTCTCGGTAGGCTGGAAAAACAAAACAAAATCAGTTAACCGCGTTGCCGTAGTGACTGATATTTTTACCCACACAGTTTGCTGTGGTGTGTGTGCGCATTTGTTTCTTTACTGCCCTGCAGTTAGAAATAAATAATAAGCTGATTCTTCCAAGGGAACCCAGCTCTGCTATGTCCTGCTGTTGTTTCAGCCCGCCTACTCAGCCTGCTTGGTCACCCGCCTGGCATGGTGAATGTGTTTCTCCCATAGCCGAATGGCTGGGTATAAGCCTGTATGTTCCTATTACTGCCTTTGCAGTTAAAAAGAAATAACAGGCTGCAGCTCCTTGAGCCTGTGTTCCACCCTGGCATACACTATGCGCTGCCACGTTGTGTGACTGCACACGGTCCAGAACCAGGTTATCGCCGCTCTGCACCATGGTGCAGCACCGTGCGCTCCCCTGTACTGCTCTCCTGTCTATCGCAGCCACTTGAGTCTGGGTATCAACCCCGGTGTATGCTATGCGCTACCCCCTAGTTGTGTTGACTTCACGCGGTTAAGGCTGGGCGCCTCTCTGTCGGCACCCTCAGCATGTGAATAACACCACAGCATGTGAATAACACCTGCACTCGGTGCCCCGATGCTTCGGTGCACCAGCACTGTATTCTTCCTCACTCGGTGTCCTCGGTGCGTCTGCACCCTTGGTGCTTGAGTGCTTCAGTACACAGCTGAGCTGTACGCAGCGATGGGCCTGGCCAGGCAGCAGCTCAAGCCCTTGATGTGGCCCTAGCTCAGCCAATAAAGCCGGCCCCGGAGCTGACCCCTCCTGCACAGGTGGTTGCCCCGGATGTTACGCGCTGGCCGGGTGAATGGTTTATCACACTGGACTGAAAGAACGCAGATTCCACGTTGCTATTCGTCCAACGCACAGGAAGTATCTCCGCTTTGCCTTACAGGGGAGAGTCCTGAGTTTTCTGTGCTGTGGTTCAACCTCTCCTTAGCCCCCCCACACGTTTCAAAGTGCATGGATAGTTATCACCTCCGTAAAGCGGATCAGTGAGCTGCGGTGCTGTCTGTGCACAGCTCCTGCATGCGCGTGTGGGAGGATGGATGGAACAATGAGGTCGCTTCGGTCGCCCTCACGGGTTCGACGGACAATGAGGGAGATCTTCCTTCGAGTGACGGTTTTATACCCTCGGTGGGCGGGACCGAGTGCATCATCCCAGGAAGGGGTCTTCGGCAGCTCTGATATAGAGAGCTCAGTATAACCTACCTCAAGGGCAGGAATATCCCATACATAATGTTTGGTGGTCGTCTTCTCTTTCTGGGAACCAGGGTTACGGTAAGTAACCTAACGTTTTTGTTTTATTGATGTTAGTACTGTTAATATTACATTACTGTTCAAGTTGTTTATGTATACCGATTTTTACTAGTTTATATTGTGGAACATGGGTAGGAGAGTTGTTTTAACCGATGTTTACCTGTTTCATGTTCCTAAAAAGTGTAGGACAGACACTATAAGATTGTTACCTTATTAAAAACGTGCAGGGATGAATCTACCGATCAATCAACTAATGCCCAAAAATTAACCGATCAAAAATTTTAATCTAGTGATAGCCCTAATATCTATCTATCTATCTATCTATCTATCTATCTATCTATCTATCTATCTATCTAAAACCTTTCGTGCACTGCAATGCTTAAATCTTCACAAAGGTGCTGACCAATAAAAAGTAATGTCTATAAAGAAATTGATTGTCTCTCTCAATTTATGCCAACCAGCCGGGAATGTTCCAACAAACCTTTTTCCTTATGATTCAGGACTGCAGAGAAAACTTGGTCGCACATCTTGCGGTTTTTCTTATTGATCCACACTACTCAATTTTTCCAAGATTCAATTAATTTTATTTCTTTTCTTGAACAAACTTAAAAAAAAAAAAAAAAAATTTAAAAACATTTCTGATCCACATCGCGTTTCAACTTTGGTTTCATCAGGTGGTGAATATTATTATTATTTATTTCTTAGCAGACACCCTTATCCAGGGCAACTTACAATTGTTACAAGATATCACATTATTTTTACATACAATTACTCATTTATACAGTTGGGTTTTTACTGGGGCAATCTAGGTAAAGTACCTTGCTCAAGAGTACAGCAGCAGTGTCTGCCACCTGGGATTGAACCCACGACCCTCCGGTCAAGAGTCCATAGCCCTAACCACTGCTCCACACTGCTGCCTGTAGTGTGGACCCCATATCAGTCTTTTTAATACAATCACTCTTTCTACATATCTACCATATTACCAACTCTGATATTTTGTTCTAGGAAGCACAAAGGAGAGGGGAATCCAGTGCCAGTGCCCTCCATTGTTCCCCTGGATTGTTCTCCCTTAGTGTGGACCCCATATATTCAAACCTTGTTATTGTTTGGAGCACACTCTGTTGATATACCTACTTTTCATATGTAATAAAATTCAATTAGAGATTTAGATTGATTACTAGTGTACTTGAATATACAAATTAGGTAAAACTTTATTAACTACAAAAGGATACTCTCAATACTATTAGATCCAATATATCACAACATGATTAGTAAAGATTTTAAAAATAATGATATAGGGCATAACGTATGCATTTCCAGCCAGTAATAAAGCTTAATCTAATTACAAAAAAGCCACCTTAATTATATCGTTCTCAAATCTCTCACCACAAGACTTTAACCAGATTGCAATTAATAATATATAAAATAAAGATTCACATGAGATCCTTTATTAGAACTTTTCAAAAAATTATCATAAATTCCGTTAATACTTATAGATGTTAAACGTGATCATAAATGTCTTTAATACTGAATAGATTTCCTATATTAATGAAAATAATTACAAATATGAACTGAGGTCTAAGTTTTCATTGAGACCGTGTGGCTCCATTGTTTTTAAAGTAAATATCCAGAATGCCTCCCGTCTCAATAATAATCTTACTATATGCCCCCCTCTTTCTGGCACAGAAACTTTTTCCAAACCAATACATTTCAAACTGGATGCTGAACCATGCTTCAGTCTTTTGGTAATGTCTGGCAATTGCATAATCTAAATTATTACGAATAGCTGCCTTATGTTCCGCTATTTGAATTTTAAGATTCCTTTTTGTTTGACCAATATATGCTAAGCCACAAGAGCATTTTAGCATATAAATGACATGAGTTGTGTTACAATTAATCAATCCCTGAATTTCGTATTTTTTACCTGTTTGTGGATGGTTAAAATGCTTAGTGTTTTGAGTGTTAGAGCAGTGTATGCATTTGCCACAATGATAATTTCCTTGTGTGGTTGTCGTTAGCCAATTACCACTAGAAGGCGATTTATACATAGAACTAACTACTGAATCTTTAATATTTTTGCCTCTTTTAAAATCAAATCTTGGTGGAATAGTAACCAGTGAACTAAGCTGAGGATCACATTGCAATATTGTCCAATTTTTCAAAAACATTTTTTAACCTAATTGGAAATATGATTATATTCCATGACAAACATCATTCTTTCATCATTAGACTGGACATTCTTGATTGATTCTATTAGATCAATTCGTTTCAATTTTTCCACTCTATTATAGTACGTTTTTAATGTTATGCTGTTATATCCTCTAGATAGAAAACGGTTCTGCATGTCCAAAGCTTTTATTTTATAATCTACTGTATCACTACAAATGCATTTTAAGTGTAAAAATTGCCCATATGGTATATTGGAAATCATATGTTTAGGGTGATCACTTTTCACATGCAGAATCGTATTTCTATCGGTTGCTTTTCGAAAGATAGAAGTGTCCAACGTGTCATTGCTACCAATCAAAACGGATATATCTAAGAAATGTATTTCCGATTGACTATATTCCATTGTAAATTTTAAATTCAGATTGTTAGTATTAATGTATTCGATAAATAAAATGAAATCAGCTTCAGAGCCAGTCCATATCACAAGAATACCATCAATATATCGTTTCCAACACATTATGTTTTGCAAAGAAAGATGAGATGCCCTATCATTAATGAATAAGTTTTCCCAGTAGCCCCATGTATATATTTGTGTAGTTGGGTACAAAAGACGACCCTATTGCTGTGCCCTGAGTTTGTAAGTAAAACGTATTGTTAAACATAAAATACTTTGATCTTAATACGAATGCAGTTAGTCCCAACAAAAACTGAAATGGTAAATCACTGTTTAAGACAAAATATGACAGAGCCTCTAATCCCTCTTTGTGTGGTATATTGCAATATAGGCTTTCCACGTCAAATGTTACCAAAAAAGATTCAGCAGGAACAGTGTATTGGACTAATAATTTAGTCTCTTGTATCTGAGAGATAAAATGGTAATTTTTTTGCAATTTCTTTAATGAAATAATCAATGAATTGACTTAAAGGTTCAGAAATTGAATTATTGCCTGAAACTACTGGCCTTCCTGGTGGTTTCAAGGGGTTCTTATGTATTTTTGGCAATGTATAGAATACTGGTGTTATTGGATATTCTATCTTAAAATCAATATGATTTTATTATGTTATCAAGTTACTAGCCTTGGCTCGATCCAAAATATCATCTCTCTCCTGTTTGAGATGTGTGAATTGGATTTGCGGACAGGGGCTCATAATAATCTTCATTGTTCAACTGTCTAAGCACTTCAGTGACATCATCATTTGCATTTTGAATAATACTGGAGCCACCTTTATCAGCAGATTTAACAACAATGGCCTTATTTTCTTGTAGTTCTTTTATGGCCTTTCTTTCCAATTTACTTATATTTGATTTTTTAAAGTAGGATGTTTCTTTATAACACATTCTTTTTCTAACAGTTTGGAAAAAGTACTTATAAGAACATAAGAAAGTTTACAGACGAAAGGAGGCCATTCAGCCCATCTTGCTTGTTTGGTTGTTTGTAGCTTATTGATCCCAGAATCTCATCAAGCAGCTTCTTCAAGGATCCCAGGGTCTCAGCTTCAACAACATTTGTCAGCTTCAACAACATTTGTCAGCTTCAACATTGTCAGCTTCAACAACAGTAGGATTTGGAACTCCTACTGGAAAAAAGTGGATTTTATCTTAAACTTATTCAAGGGATTACATTCAAGTACATATGTACATTTTGTTGCAATTTTTTTTTTAAATGCAATTGTCTAAAGAACTTGTAACAGTCTATTTTTAGATTAAAAGCATTCAGTCTATTAGTGGGTACAAAAGAAAGATCCTTGTGCAAAACTGTTTGTTGTTCCTTAGTTAATGTATACTCAGATAAGTTGATTACCGGTATGTCTGACTCCTGGTGGTGATTCTTTGCGTTGGCATGTATTGTCATCATCTTCCTCTTTCCGCTCCTTGTTTTCTTTGAGCTGCTCCCTGTTGATTCTCTTCTGGATTAAGACGATAGTCTAAAAAACAGACCTGTCCTGAATTTTGTGAAGATTCACTTGTATGTCCATGTTCATCAGAGTCGGACATTCTTGGATATGTTGTTTTCCCCATCTTTGATTGAAGCTTTTGCGATTTCTAGGAGGCTTCTAGGATATAGGAGGCTGTGTGGTCCAGTGAAAAGGGCTTGTAACCAGGAGGTCCCTGGTTCAAATCCCACCTCCGCCACTGACTCGTGTGACCCTGAGCAAGTCACTTAACCTCCTTGTGCTCCGTCTTTCGGGTGAGACGTAATTGTAAGTGACTCTGCAGCTGATGCATAGTTCACACACCCTAGTCTCTGTAAGTCGCCTTGGATAAAGGCGTCTGCTAAATAAACAAATAATAATAATAATAATAATAATAATAATAATAATAATTCGCTTGACAATTATACACTGCCCCATTCTTGTAATTATCACAGTCTCTTGTAAAGGTGATGTGATTATGAAACAGAAGACAGACAACAAAGTTCAAGATCCAAACAGAAAACCTTTATTTTTATAATCTCGGTATGGCGACCGCAAAGAATAATTGCTGTGTATTGCACTGTTTCAAAACAATGGGTTACAGTCCCGAAAAGAATAAACAGAGTATAACACACACAAAGACACACACATGATCACAAGTCCAGAGTGAGTGCTAAAGTGCAAGTGGTGAAATGCAATTTATTTGTGTACAGTTGTGAAGTGTTGTCCGGGTTTGGTGCTGGCCTTAAGTGACAGCTCCAGATCGTGTTAGCCATCTAACAAGAACAAACAAGTATAATTAGACATGACAAACAAACACTAAACACTCATGGTAAGTTTACAGTTCTCCTTTAGCGGTTCGCTCTTAACCATAACAAAAGGAACAGATCGTCTAGCCATGTCTCCTTTTGTCAGTCACGCCCCCTTGGTTAGCGAATGCAACCGTTTCTCCTCCAATCCGTGGTTGCTTTCCTTCTGGGGCGATAACTTGGTGTACCGTAGCTCGCCCCCTTTCTAGATGGCCGACTTAAACCTTTCCCTTGGAATGAATTGTCAGACCATCCAGTCCGGGGCACTGTTTCCTTTACACAGCGCCCTCACAGGTCGGGAGGGAGATTTATAACCAAGATTCATTCTTTCTCTGTCACAGTGTATAACTCCGGTAGTGCTAGTGTTAATTAATCCAGCTCAAAGCGTCCACACTATAGTACAGTTTCATGTTTAGTTGGGCTTTATGCGTACACACACTATTAAAATAGTTTGGTTACAGTTCCTAGCAGCGCAATGGGCTGTGGGACCTAATACAATAGTATCCCACCATGCACTGTTTGCATATTTTATGCATATTTAACTTAAGTTCTTATATATTTTTCATTGTTTATTCTAAGATGTTTATCATTTTTTTTATAAACGAGTCAAATATGAAATGTTGACCTGCTTGACATCCTGCCATTTATACTTATTAGTGTCATCATTTATAGGTTCAATGTATATCACTTTGATTAATGTGTGATTGTTTATCACTAATTATGCTCTACAAAATTTACAAATTAAATCGCTACTGTACTTTCCAAATTGCTTGGCGTGTTGGGCCCCCGCTCGCTCTGCTGCTTCTGATACACTGGCTTCACAGGCAGAGTAGCAAGTCTGCAGTGCTGAGACGGCCCAGTCAAACTTGAATGCACAGCACTTATTCCCACCACTATATCACAAAGCCACGCATGATAAGTTAGTAATTCAAAGAGGTATGTCTTCCTGACACATACCATTAATCGATCATCGACTTTTTGAACGATTGATAGGTGGTTACGGCTTCGAAATACCTCCTCAAACAATGTAAATGATGTTCTGATTGGCAGATTTGCTGTCAATCGGGTCTGTAGAAAGCTTGCAATTTATTATTTTACCCCAGGTTTGTCTGTTCCGGGGGCGCCTTTTATTGCCCTCAGTCATCATACATTTTGTACTTTTATGAGTGATTCCCTTCCTTGCTGGAATGCATTGACTGTATTATTTGCCTCCTTCATAATGGAAAGCTGCTCTTTCAGCTTCATCCTGAAGAGATTGGGGCCTTCAAAGTGAATTTTATTGAACTTGGCTTGGATTTCATTTTAGAATGGAGTCATCTTTAGGCTTTCAAGACTCCTGAAGACAATGGAAGCAGCTGAGCAGCGTGCACAAAGATTTATTGTGTGGGAGCTGGTACTTGGCGGCCAAGAGAGCGGGAGAAGAGAGTTGCTGTTATGGGTTCCAGATCCACAGCCCAGGAAGCTGTCTCATCTAATAAGCAGTGTTGGTAATTGCTTAGGTATGACACTGTGTTACCAACCCATATTCCCATAAAGGAGGTTGGGGTAGACTTCTTCAGCAGGTTTTCTGACATCCTCGTTTTGTCCCCCCACAGCCTTATCCTTAACCCCCAGATACAACACGGGGTCCAGTCGTTTTTTGTAGATGCTGGAGATGCTAGGAGGGAAGGCAGGTACAGTTAGGCACTTCTACACCTTTTCTACCAGAGCCCTGACCTCAGGTGGAAAGGAAATCCTTTGAAGAGACCTTCATTTTACCCAAGCAGGGCCAGGAAGTCCTCCTTGTTCTTGGTTGGTTCGGGTACCTCCAGTGTCTTCACTATGCTTGTAAACAGAGTAAATGACTCCACATGTTGTACTTGTGCATGGGCTGGCATGCCAATACTTCTGCATTGTCTTGGGAGAATCACCCTCTTCTGCTCTGTCCGGGAGGTTTTAGTAGGGGACACTCACTTGTAGTCTGCAGGACTAGCGGCGCGACAACAGGTTTTCGTGCAACAGCACTACGTCCAAATTGGCCTGAAGGACTGGTCCTTAGGTATTGCCAGGATTTCTTCCTCTAAAGGGGGAATGGCACCTGACTCCTTGTCAGCCTGCACGCTCTTGACAATCTTTTCCCCAGTAGAGCAGCTCTTGCCAGAAACCCTTGGTGGGCTGGAAGATTATCTCTTGATCCTTGGCTTAGGGGGACCGGGTGGGGTTGGAAATCTTGCTGTTTCCATGGTGATAATAGGAAAGGCCCAGAGAGAAAGGGTGGAAGGAAAGACAGAGATAATGATTGCCATTATGTTCCTTTTGGAACAAGGTTCAGCTTTATTCCCAAAGGGAGGATTAAATACACTCACTGACACTTGTTGCAGGGGGCTGTGCGCAAGAATTGCCATAGTTTTCTCTTTCTCAGGAGGAGAGGAAGAGCAATACTTCTCTGAAGTAATCCACAAGAAAATGTAATATTTTCTTTTTATTAAGAAATCGCAAATACAAAAATAGAACAAATGCATGTGATTAATTAAAGGGTGGTTTCAAAAAAATACATGTTGCTAGAACTGTTTAAATAAGGTACCTGTAATTTTTCTTTTCGTTAACATCCTGAAGACTGTTTACACTTTTAGTTTAAGTTAAGGTAAGTCTGTTTCAAAGCTCTTTTCAAAATGTCAGCTCTAATGCACAGGGGTTTGAGATCAGGGGTTTGTCCTCTGATCACTGCAGGTGATTAGAAAAACAAAACAAAAAAATACAAGTACTCGGGCTTTTGTGTTCCGTATGACATCATGTGTGTCATTATTGCTTTATTCTTATTTCGAGCATCTGATGATATTAAGCAACAGTGGAGGCTATTTGTAAGTGTTCATATTCCTGCTTTCTAAGAGAACAAAAATTCTACTTGTAGCGATCATTTTGATCGTAATGCATTTCGTTGTATCCCTTACATGGATGAGCCCACTCTGTGTTATGTCGACAATGGATAATTGCAAAGAATACAACATGGTTTATTTAGATTTCCAGAAAGCTTTTGACAAAGTCCCGCATAAAAGATTAATTTTCAAACTGAATGCAGTAGGGATTCAAGGAAATGAATGCACATGGATTAGGGAGTGGTTAACATGTAGAAAACAGAAAGTACTGATTAGAGGAGAAACATCAAAATGGAGCGAGGTAACCAGTGGTGTACCACAGGGATCAGTATTAGGTCCTCTGCTATTCCTAATCTACATTAATGATTTATATTCTGGTATAGTAAGCAAACTTTTTTCACAATATATCCAAGCATCTTGTTGGCCTTTTGTATAGCTCCCCCACATTGCCTAGATGAAGACATTTCCGAGTCAACATAAACTCCTAGGTCTTTTTCATAGATTCCTTCTTCAATTTCAGTATCTCCCATATGTAGGGATCTACCTAAATCGCGATTTCACGGAAATCGTTAAATTGAGGGGTCACCGCGAAATTCAGCTCTTAGGGTCCAATGCATACAAACAAGTACGGAGAGGGGAAAAAAATAAAGCTTGTTTAAATGAACTACTGCACAACGCAAGCGACGCAAACTGCATCTCTTCCTTCTGTCGATTTATTATTCCTTCGCCGTCCTGTGTGCATTGCACTTAAGCAAAAAACAAACAAGCAAAAAACGTCCAAAAATAACATTTACACAAAGTGGTTAACGTTCTTGTTTACTATTCAAATGACAAAGTTTTAATCAGCCTATCAGTGTGTCTTTACTGCTTTTATGTGCTCTGTACTGTGCAGTAGGGGGTGGGACAAAGTTGGTGCTGCATTGTTTTGATTTAGGTTGCTAAAATCTAGTTTTCAGCATTGGAGGTAAAATAGTAGAAATTGACAACAAAAAAGCAAAGTATATTTTGGCTGATGATCATTTCAAGATATTTCCCAAAGAAACTGTACATGCAGACTGAGGTAATTATTTTGCATATCTTAATGTGTCTCTGGAGAAAATACGATCAATCGCAATTTAGCTTCAGAATCACACACTAACCAAAAGGCTACTACAGAGGCTGCTGAACAGAACGTAAAATAAGCAGCTTTCAGAAACCAAACTGGAAAGTCAGCCCAGACTAAAAGTATTCCTGTCTGCAAGTTAAATCAGTACTAAAACAATCCAGCACAGCCACCTCGCTTCAACCTGCTGCTTGCTTTTTAAATGTAGTTGGAATTTTAGACACGACCATCCATGTTCTCTATGTTTTGTCTCGGTACTGATAAAATAGATTATTGGATGGGACAAATGACATGACAACTAACGTGCTGCATACATTGCCTTTATTAAAGTATGCTATGCCAGGTGCCCTTGTGTAACCGAGTTTTGGGGCTGTTTCTAATCGATTTCCACATCTGTATAACTTGGCAAAGCTTTGCCTTAACCTCCAACCAATTCTGTGGATGCAGAACTTGCAGTCTCAATGTATGGGCAAGTCAACTGCAGGGGGATGCTGCATGCTTGCCTTTAACAAATGACAGCACTCTGTTTTAGTAAGGAAGCAAGTACCACTGTTTTTAGGCTTTATAGTGTTCTGAAATACTGTCTACTTAGGTTTATTTAATGTTTAAACAGGTCTGTGAAATCCTAATTTTATTCCGCAACATACCCGTGAAAAATACATAAATTTACCGCGATTTAAGTAGACCCCTACCCATATGATATTTATAATACACATTATTATTGTCTGTGTGCAGTACTTTACACTTTTCTCTATTAAATGTCATTTGCCATGTGTCTGCCCAGTTCTGAATGCTGTCTAGATCATTTTTAATGACCTTTGCTGCTGCAATAGTGTTTGCCACTCCTCCTATTTTTGTGTCGTCTGCAAATTTAACAAGTTTGCTTACTATACCAGAATATAAATCATTAATGTAGATTAGGAATAGCAGAGGACCTAATACTGATCCCTGTGGTACACCACTGGTTACCTCGCTCCATTTTGAGGTTTCTCCTCTAATCCGTACTTTCTGTTTTCTACATGTTAACCACGCCCTAATCCATGTGCATGCATTTCCTTGAATCCCTACTGCGTTCAGTTTGAGAATTAATCTTTTATGCGGGACTTTGTCAAAAGCTTTCTGAAAATCTAAATAAACCATGTCGTATGCTTTGCAATTATCCAATGTCGATGTTGCATCCTCAAAAAAATCAAGCAGGTTAGTTAGACACCATCTCCCTTTCCTAAAACCATGCTGACTGTCTCCCAGGATACTGTTACCATATTGGTAATTTTCCATTTTGGATCTTATTATAGTTTCCATAAGTTTACATATAATAGAAGTCAGGCTTATTGGTCTGTAGTTACCTGGTTCGGTTTTGTCTCCCTTTTTGTGGATCGGTATTACGTTTGCAAGTTTCCAGTCTGTCGGTACAACCCCTGTGTCAAGAGACTGTTGCATGATCTTGGTTAGCGGTTTGTAAATAACTTCTTTCATTTCTTTGAGTACTATTGGGAGGATCTCATCCGGCCCAGGGGATTTGTTTATTTTAAGAGCTCCTAGTCCCTTTAACACTTCTGCCTCTGTTATGCTAAAGTTATTTAAAACAGGATAGGAACAGGTCGACATGTGGGGCATGTTGTCCGTGTCCTCCTTTGTAAAAACCTGTGAAAAGTAATCATTTAATATATTTGCTATTTTTTTTTTCTTCGTCTATGATTTTGCCATTTGTGTCTCTTAGACATTTAACCTCCTCTTTGAATTTTCTCTTGCTGTTACAATATTGGAAAAACATTTTGGAATTGGTTTTAGCTCCCTTAGCAATGTTGATTTCTATCTCTCTCTTGGCCTTTCTAACTTCCTTTTTGACTTGCGTTTGCAGTTCCAAATACTCTTTCTGTGTACTTTGTTTTTGGTCCCTTTTAAACACTCTGTAAAATGCTTTTTTTCGCTGAATATTTTTTAAATTGATCTATTAAACCATTTTGGCCATTTTGTTTTAGATTTAGATTTGTCTACTTTTGGGATGTAATTGTTTTGCGCCTCTAGTACTACATTTTTAAAAAACAGCCATCCTTTTTCTGTGGATGTTTTCTCTATTTCAGTCCAATCTACATCTATTAGTCTCTGTTTCATACCTTCATAGTTTGCTTTTCTAAAATTGTAAACCTTAGCTTTAGTCATTACTTTTTGGCTTTTAAAAATTGCTTCAAATAAGATCATGTTGTGGTCTGAGTTTGCCAATGGCTCTTTGACCTCTGTTTTAGTTATTATGTCTTCGTTATTTGAAAAGACTAAATCAAGGCATGCCTCCCCTCTAGTCAGTGCCTTGACAAATTTCATTAGCAAGCAGTCATTTGTCATTTCCACCATTTCAATTTCGTCCGTCGTGCTCCCCACCGGGTTTTCCCATTTTATATGGGGGAAGTTGAAATCCCCCATTAGTATGGCTTCTCCTTTGCTACATGCATTTCTAATGTCATTGTATAACAGATTATTTTGCTCGGCGTCTGAATTTGGCGGTCCATATCATGCTCCTATTATTATGCCCTTTGAATTTTTGTCCATTATTCTGACCCATATTGATTCAGCGTTGTTTTCTTCATCCAGATTTAAAACCTGGGCTTCAAGACTATTTCTTATGTATAGCGCTACCCCTCCACCTCTTCTGTCCTGCCTGTCTTTCCTATACAGTGTGTACCCACTAATATTGTACTTGTCTCCATCACTTTCAGACAACCAAGTTTCTGTAACACCTATCACATCGTAGTTACTTGTTAGTGCAGTAGCTTCAAGTTCTAACATTTTGTTTGAGACTTCTAGCATTTATATAAATACATTTAATGGCTGTCTTACCTGAGTTGTTAACCTTGTTTTGATGTGGTCTCCCTTCTGTTTTTTTGTTTTCTCCCCCTTCCTTTTTGTTTTCTCCCCCCCAGTTTAAATCGTATAACGTATACATTTTTAATTACATTTAGCAACAATATAAATTTGTAAAATGGTACTACTTATTACATTGTACGGCCCACTTTGGCAGTTAAGCTTTCTTGTATTGTTTATATTTAAGGTACTTAAGTTCGCAGTTACATACAGCATATTTTGAATTGTGTTTACTACGTTTTTCGTTTATAAAGTACTGATTTCCATGGTCCCTTAGAGTCTGTTATAAGTGGAGTGCACCTTTACTGCTAATTCACTGTATTCTAAATAACTGTACATGCAATACTGGCAAAATACAATAAATGTAGCCTCGATTTCCGATGGTCTGTACTATATAGCGAGATTTTTTATATATTTGACCCATAATATTAATGTTATAGTTTATTACATATGATGTGCTGATTGGAAATTTTTGTTTAAAAAAAATCACCACAATGCACAAACAGCATCCCCACATCGCTGTGCTAAAAGCTGTTCATGTTCCACATCAAACAAGCTGAATGTGTCGGAGTCTGCCTCACAAAATCCCGCCTTAAAATCAGCAGTACCAGGGAAGGCAAGCACTTCAATATCCATACCAGTTACACTAAGCTATTTTATTTATGTTTTGAAACAGCACTTATCGCACAATAAAAAAAAAATCCTTACGTTCAAACTTACAACCCGCTGCGCCTCTGGGTAGCTGTTGAAATGTATTTAATTTTTAAACTTACATAAATTAACAAATGGCAAGCCAGGAAAATACATGTCATTAATTGATTTGGTTGATATTTTTTTATCCAGAGCAATTGATATTTGTATAGGCCTACCCATGTATTGAAAAAAATAAAATAAAAAAATCATATAGCCTATAGTATACCGGTAGCCTATTAGTCATTGAGAGGAACGGTAGTTCCTCGTACAAGTTAGAAAAACTTGTTTGAAACTACCGAGTCTCTATACATCTCAAAGAGTTTAGCTGTTTTCACCATGTTGCAGCAGCAAAACTAAATCACTAGAATTACCATCTGTACCAGTACCAAAAGTCTGAAACTTTCTTACATCAAATGTGAAAAAAAACGTAAATACCTCTTATACACAATGAGATATAAGTCGTCAAACTAAGGTAAAATTGTTATTCTCCTCCTTCCTCTTCCGTCTACTTTTTAAGAGTGTGTAGCGACTTTTCAAACAGAAAAGCTAAATAACTGAACATCTACCAATCATGTGATTCCACATGTTGGTCAACGTCAAAATAAACCAAGGAATGCAAGCAGTTTGATATCCACACCATTTATATCAAACAATTGATTTATGTTTTAAAACAGCACATATCGCAGGAAAAAAAATTACAGTGGTTTAAACTTGCAACATGACATCCTTGAAGAGCACATGGCCTTAGCCCGCTGCGCCACTGCGCAGTTGTTGAAAGGCGTTAATTTTTTAAGCTTCATACATGCCTGACCAGCTTTTGCTGAAAACCTGAAGGTTCTGCTGGATTCTAGAAATGCTCTATTTCCTGTTTGAAAATATCTAGTTTCCTGTTTGGTAGATACCATAGAATGGAATTGAACACAAGAGGGGCATGCAGCTTCCTTGTCTAAATCTCTGATAAATTGTATTTCCTCATTTGATTAAAAATAAATAAAGGAATAATTTATTAGTTAGAAATAAATAAATGATTTAAAAAATGCATAGAGGAATAAATATATTTAGAAATAAATCTTTTTAAATAAATAAATGTAGAAATTAATGTTTATATTATAAATGTATAAATAAATTAATAAATAGCAAGCCAGAAAAATATTTCATATTAATTGATTTGGCTTTTATCCAGAGCAATTGACATTTGTATACCTATATACAAAAAGTACTTTTCATGTATTAAAAAAAATAGTAATAATAATAATTGTTGTACAACGATACATTAGTGGTGCTTCACTTGTAGCATATGTGGAGTACTGGTTACAGCTCCACAATATATATATATATATATATATATATACATACAGTACTGTGCAAAAGTTTTAGGCAGGTGTGAAAAAATGCTGTAAAGTAAGAATGTACATCAAATCAAATCTACATCAAATCAATATTTGGTGTGACCACCCCTTGCCTTCAAAACAGCATCAATTCTTCTAGGTACACTTGCACACAGTTTTTGAAGGAACTCGGCAGGTAGGTTGGCCCAAACATCTTGGAGAACTAACCACAGTTCTTCTGTGGATTTAGGCAGCCTCAGTTGCTTCTCTCTCTTCATGTAATCCCAGACAGACTCGATGATGTTGAGATCAGGGCTCTGTGGGGGCCATACCATCACTTCCAGGACTCCTTGTTCTTCTTTACGCTGAAGATAGTTCTTAATGACTTTCGCTGTATGTTTGGGGTCGTTGTCATGCTGCAGAATAAATTTGGGGCCAATCAGATGCCTCCCTGATGGTATTGCATGATGGATAAGTATCTGCCTGTACTTCTCAGCATTGAGGAGACCATTAATTCTGACCAAAATCCCCAACTCCATTTGCAGAAATGCAGCCCCAAACTTGCAAGGAACCTCCACCATGCTTCACTGTTGCCTGCAGACACTCATTCGTGTACCGCTCTCCAGCCCTTCGGCGAACAAACTGCCTTCTGCTACAGCCAAATATTTCAAATTTTGACTCATCAGTCCAGAGCACCTGCTGCCATTTTTCTGCACCCCAGTTCCTGTGTTTTCATGCATAGTTGAGTCGCTTGGCCTTGTTTCCACGTCAGAGGTATGGCTTTTGGCCGCAAGTCTTCCATGAAGGCCACTTCTGACCAGACTTCTCCGGACAGTAGATGGGTGTACCAGGGTCCCACTGTTTTCTGCCAATTCTGAGCTGATGGCACTGCTGGACATCTTCCGATTGCGAAGGGAAGTAAGCATGATGTGTCTTTCATCTGCTGCAGTTAGTTTCCTTGGCCGACCACTGCGTCTACGGTCCTCAACGTTGCCCGTTTGTTTGTGCTTCTTCAAAAGAGCTTGGACAGCACATCTGGGAACCCCTGTCTGCCTTGAAATTTCTGCCTGGGAGAGACCTTGCTGATGCAGTATAACTACCTTGTGTCTTGTTGCTGTGCTCAGTCTTGCCATGGTGTATGACTTTTGACAGTAAACTGTCTTCAGCAACCTCACCTTGTTAGCTGAGTTTGGCTGTTCCTCACCTTGTTAGCTGAGTTTGGCTGTTCCTCACCCAGTTTTATTCCTCCTACACAGCTGTTTCTGTTTCAGTTAATGATTGTGTTTCAACCTACATATTGAATTGATGATCATTAGCACCTGTTTGGTATAATTGTTTAATCATACACCTGACTATATGCCTACAAAATCCCTGACTTTGTGCAAGTGTACCTAGAAGAATTGATGCTGTTTTGAAGACAAAGGGTGGTCACACCAAATATGGATTTGATTTAGATTTTTCTTCTGTTCACTCACTTTGCATTTAGTTAATTGATGAATATAATCTATTAACATGTCTATTTTTGAAAGCATTTTTACTTTACAGCATTTTTTCACACCTGCCTAAAACTTTTGCACAGTACTGTATATAAGAAGAGTTTAGATGCAAAACACGATATTCGTCATTCGCACCAAAACTAAGCTAAAAGCAGGATCATTCATCTCACAATGCCTACTTTCTGATGTTCAATGTCCTTTGTCCTCAAAACATGATATACACCACGTTAAATACAACTCAAATGATCGTTTCTTTCCATAACGCGCTATACGCCAGACTTCTAATTTAACAAAATCCGACATATCCACTAAGCCAATCGGTGTGCAGTATCGCAGTCGTGTGACCCTATTGGCAGCGCCCAGGAGGTATAGTGCGTATTTAATCTTGTAAATTGTGATTTTATTATTAAATGATGAATAATTTTTTTTTAAAATGCAACAGTCAATTTTCTAACGGGGTGTAGCAATGGTGAATAAGCATTCACAAATAATGTCTAGAAAACCATCACTCGATCGAAACTGTGAAACCTCCCTTCATCTCCCCTGCAAAGGCAACCGCACTTAACGGTGTTTTACATTTGTGTTCTCCCTCTGCGCGGGATGCGAAGTTTATTGTTTTAATTTACTGAAACGCGTTGCATCGCGTTGCGAAGTGTAAAGTCATTTTACAAAAATGTGGAGATTTATACTTGGTTACGACCCTGATGTCATTAGCAAAGGGGGCCGGTTGTACTAACGCGGTCAAACAATAGGTCATGTTTTACTAAACATTTTAAAACTAATAAACAAACAATTACCATAATGAACACTATAGTAATATGTTGCCTAAAACATAATAACACAATATTCATAATAAAGTTGAGTTCTTATCCATAAACAGTAACACGTTTTAAAGCTTGGGACTCACTGTCTGTAGATTGGTGGTGTTTACATTTTCGTCAGCATATTTTAAGTGATTGAAAAGCTGAAATTATTTTTTTTAAAACACACTTATACCAATATAGTACTGGTAAGCGATAATCATAGTTCATTTGAAACCCAGGCTTTAATCACTCGGTGCACAGGGGGTGATTCCCTGAGTGCTCCAGGGCTCAAGCACCAATGGGAAAATAAGGTTCAGCACAGTGCAAATAAATCACCTGTTTTGTCAAATTATAATGTGGATGCTTCACAAGCAGAACTGTTTATTGCAGATAAAATCCATTTATACAAAGTCTCCCAGCTTTCTTGAAAAGATCTGCGGTTCCCTTGTTTTTCTTTTGTATTTGTTTTGCTCTCATTACTATCTATAGTAGATACATCAATCATATATATCAATCATAATTAATAAAGTGCCACGTCAATCACATTGAATATAAAAGAAAAATAAAAGCTTTTTTTTTTTTTTTTTAAATAATGCAATTCTCAAGTCTGCAAAACATAAAAGTGCCTAATTGTGGTTTGAAACTGGAAAATGAGTGGTTACCATGCACAGGCATGATGGAAAATACTGTAAAGTGACTGCATCTGTATTTGTCACCTCTTTTGTCCAAAATCCATGGCCGAACATATATTTAAGAAAAATAAAACCGTGCTCAAAGGAGCGGGCCGGAAACGTCCGCTTAAGGAATTACCACGCTCCGCTCCCCCGCTCCATATACAATTGGCTCGCTCCGCTACGCTCACACTCTGGGTGTTCCAGCGTGTGAGACTGACAGCTGAGACCTCAGTCAGAACTGTGGCACGAGCAGGGGGGCGTGGCCACTGGACAGCATGTTCTTTGTGTGTGCGTGTGTGTCTTCTTGCTGTGGGTGCTACTGGAAAATGGGTGCATGTAAATGATGCACTCATTGAAGTCAAACCATGGCCAAGAAAGGCAAAGGACATGGATATGGCCTTTTATGAAGAGATCGAATGCTTTACAAATGCCTTACATTGGCCTAAGTTCATAACACCTCTATAACAAGGAGAATAATGTTTTTTTTCAGCATTAAAATGTGTTCGTATACTACCCTTTAGCACTGACATGCATATGTTCCTTGTTAACCATTCATAACATTGTAGTTTTGTACCTACGTAAATATCAATATATTAATACCTACCAAAATAGACATATTGTTTTCACCACTGATGGATGTACATTTGCAACTAAAAGAATACAATGTTTACACTTTCAATACTGTCCAAAAGTCCCTTCTACCATCATTTGACTTTCAAATCTTTTCTTATTTCTCTTATATTAATCTACTTATTACTCTCTTGTCTTGTCTGTTTACCATACACATTCTTGAATATCTTCCCCTCACTTTATTCATTATTTGATGAAGTAAAAAATGAAGTGATATCTATAACAAAATTGTCAATGTAAAAAAACAAGTTTTAACAACAGCTGTTTAAAGTGGTGATATCAAACACAAAAGCCCAAGTTAGGAGAAGCAATTGGGGCAACCTGGTCAAGCATCAAGCAAATAGGCACAATTGCAAAGGTGCTGGGGCCCAACATTCACACAATTGTTGCTTCTAACTTGGCTTCTTTTTTTTGATTGCTCCACTTTACTTTGAAATGCTCTTTGTACAACTTCAAGGGCATTGTGACCATTCCCTTATCAACTCAAAAGTCACATCTGCAACAAAAAACATTGACAATGCACAACCAAAAAAAGGCTCCAACACCCCAGCCCTGGATCTGCAATGCCTGCCCCATCAACTGTCACTTCCCATACACTTACCTTGCATTCTCATTATCCCTTGCACTCATTGCCATTATTGGTCTTGTTCATCATCTTCATTGTTGGAAATATATTGCTTCATGCTCTTTGAGGTATTCTTGTATGTATGGGCTAAATGTCTGTCCATGTGTGCCCTCATCTACCTGTGCCTTACCTGCATGTTGTCCGTGTGTCTTCCCAAAGCATACTTGTCTGCGCCTGTGATGACGCCTCTCCCATTCCCTGTCTGTCTTTCTCTCTGTAGTAGTGCTTGTAAGGATAACCAAGAACACTTCAATCTGTGTTGCGCACTTTCCTTGGCACATGTGTCTTAGCATCGTTATTCTGGTTGAACCCAGCTGATAAGGGAATGAGCATTTATTATTATTATTATTATTTATTTCTTAGCAGACGCCCTTATCCAGGGCGACTTACAATCGTAAGCAAATACATTTCAAGTGTTACAGTACAAGTAATAATACAATAAGAGCAAGATAATGAGCATTTAAATGTAAAGTGGAGTGATCAAAAAAAGAAGCCAAGTTAGAAGCAACAATTGTGTGAATGTTGGGCCCCAGCACCTTTCCAATTGTGCCTATTTGCTTGATGCTTGACAAGACTGACCCAATTGCTTCTCCTAACTTGGGCTTTTGTGTTTGATGTCACCACTTTAAACGGCTGTTGCGTTTTTCTAACTTGTTTTTTTACATTGACATTTTACATTTTACATTTTGTTATAGATTGTAGAGACAGCTGCACTCGTTTACCAAGGGGTAATGCTTGATAGCATAAAAGGGGATGGAGAATCGCAATCTACTCCTTATTTTGATTTATATGTATGAACTAAGAAGGACTGTGAGAGACCCCGTTGCATGTAGGAAAGTACCGTGAGTATTTTGTTTGTTTGTTTGTCTTGTAATTGTCTTGTCTTGTGCTTTTACTAGACGTCTAACACAGATCCGGAGCTGTCGCTGGTCCAGCACTAAACCGGACAGCACTTCACTTTTGTCACAAATATAAACTTGTATCACCCACCACGAGCACTACTGCACACACCCAGGACTGGTGACCATGTTTGTATTATTGTGGGTCGGATATTGTTTATTATTTGGGACAGTCTTTTCCTGTGTTATTACCTTGTGCTGTACACATTGATGTGTATTGCTGGGGAATTATTGTTTGGTTGCCAGACCTGGAAAAATACAATAAAAACTTTTCCAAACTGGATTATAATTATCTCTGT
Organism: Acipenser oxyrinchus oxyrinchus; assembly: GCA_030684275.1. Taxonomy (NCBI): domain Eukaryota; kingdom Metazoa; phylum Chordata; class Actinopteri; order Acipenseriformes; family Acipenseridae; genus Acipenser; species Acipenser oxyrinchus. Next base: position 45,324,135 of record CM060248.1, read on the forward strand.
CTGCTGCTTTCACGCACTGCATCACTCCTGCACCTGTTGCCACTCAGCCACTTTGTCACAATTCCATATAGGAGAGGATGGTCATGGTGACATGCACAAGGATATCTCATTTGTTCTTTAAACTTTATCTTTCCGGTTTCCCTCCGCATCAAGCCTTCTCTGGGAGCCACAAGTGGCGACTTTCAGGGAGCAGATTTATCAGAGGCGTGGTTACCACAACTAACACCTTCACTTAAATAATCCTGATTTTCAGCAATCTAGCATGCTCTAAAATGCTTCGGCCAGTTTAAAACAAAGGGATACTTCAATCACTAGAAAAAATAAAAGGGTTGGGGGTCCCCTTTTCATAAGTTATAGCATGTCACTTTTAACAAAAGTAAATGGTTTTAGAACCAGTTTCAATTGGTTTGATAATGGTTTGTATATAGGCTCAAAACAGCTTATTAAGTAGAAACAATTTATGCAAACACAAAAGTGTTATCTGTCCCGAGGTCACAGCTGCACTCTGAGTTGAGTTAGGAAAAGCCAGTCACTCCAACATGGGTGTATGTCGGGCCACGTGCCAAGCTAAAGAGCTACAAGGTCAGGGAAATTCATAGGCAAAAATCCTTAGTGTTACGTCTACCGCAATAGTCACAAACCAGTTGCAAGCGAGTTGGAAGTCTAGGGTAAAATGTACTAAACAAGTGCAATGCTGTTAGCGACTTTTTAGGGAATGCTTTGCGGCAGCAGTTTCTTTGCGGTTCAGCCTAATTATGTAATTATGAGCATCCCTACGTACATTCGCAAAAATGGGGTGGAGATAGTGCAAATTAGGGTTCTCAAATATTATGATGAGATGTACTAAAGCTGCCGGCAATTGCGACACAATAGCATCAATTTGTGAAGAACTTTTGAAAGCACGTTTTAAACAGTCACAATTAGCAAACCTTTAAAAGGCAGTATGAAAAACACCATGGCTGCTGTGCAGAAAAGAGACATTGTCTTCAGCAAGAATGAGTGATTTGTAGGATGAGAAGAGAAAGGGTATTTTGTGCCTGCATTACCCTCTTCGATTTAAATGAAGACCAAATTAAGCACAGGTACAGGCTCGGCAGCCACGTAATTCTTGAGCTGCTGTCTGATTTAAAAGATGACCTGGAGCCTGTCACCCAGAGAAGCCATGCTATCCCTGCAGTGGTCAAACTATTGTCTGCCCTGCATTATCTTGCCCCTGGGTCCTTTCAGGGGACTGTGGCAGCTGTTGCTAGCATTTCCCAGTCTGCTTTTTCTTGTGCATTGCCAGTTGTGATCAATGCATTTTTGAGGCAAACACCCAAATATGTATTTTTCCCTAAAAGCAGGGTATACTTACAAGCCTTGAAAACAAATTTCTGTAACATTTCTGGTTTTGCCAACGTGTTTGGAGCAATAGACTGCACACATGTGCCACTAACCCCTCCAGCTCATTCTGAGCATCTGTATAGGTATAGGAAACACACCTATTCTATTAATGTGCAGGTGGTTTGTAATTGTGCACAATTTAGCACTGCACCACTGACTAACTTAAATAAAAACTGACAGTATACATTTGGCAACTTATAATGATACGAATTAGTAGTATAATGCAAAATGTACTTTTCTCCTGTAAGTATCATAACTTGTCAATGTGGCATCATGATCTAGTTTGTGTTAATTGTCTAGTCCAGTGGTTCTCAAACACACACACACACACACGTACATATACTGGTAAAAAGAAAATCCAACATGCCTGGGGCTTCTCTGTATGTCACTGCTGGATTGTTGTTGTTTTTTTTGCACAAACCAGCCACCGATCCATTATAATAAGAACTTAACACTGCAGATTACAGTTTACCGATTTGTGACCAACGCTTACTACATAATAAGCTGATTAACAACATACATTACCAGACGACAGTGGGCTTCATCCAAAAATATGCAAGCTTAAAAGGCACCAGTCAGATGCACAGCACCATCTACAAACTTTGACATGCCTGGAGGTGTCAGCATAAAGATTTGTTTTAAGTTAATATAGACAGTATGACGGGACATTTTAGCTGGTATTAAATTTGGCGGATTTATACTTTGGGGGATTTTTTTCACAGCACGTTCACAAAAGTCACAGTTTTGCATTTATACTTCTAATTCCAAAAACATTTAAATAAATGTTTACTTAATTAAATATATCTGCTAAAACAGTATCTCATTTACAGTAACTTGTTATAGCATCTACAATGTAACTGGAGCAACTTGGAGAACAACAAAGAAGGCCTTCTAATCAGTTACAGTATTTATCGTTCTTATTTTAAGAACCAGTAAACTTTTATGATAAGCATTTGCTGTCACTAAGTTTTAAAACTATGGTTCACAGCATAACACAGTGGAACAATCACAGTACTACCATGCAGTAATTGTAGGGCAGTATTGGCACGTGTGAAATCTTTAAGCAGAAACGAAAATGCTTTTATTTGCTTCATCATTAATAGACTAGTAAGCACTGGCAAAATCAGCTCAGTTTTATACGGTGCAAAAAGTTTTAACGTTTTGTTTTGTTTCTGGACTTTGTGATACCTGCACGATGCCTGCATTAATAGTCGTATCTACAACGTATCAACCATTTTGTTACAGACTTTCAATAAGTCTGACATAAACAATTTTGGCTGTTACTTAATTAAACCCTTCAAAAAAAAGATCACAAAAATGCTTAACATAAAAAAGAACAGTCCTACTAGCAGGTAGTTTACACTGCCTCTGGACTTCTGATCGCATCATCAGTTCCCCCCCAGTTTGAGAACCGCTGGTCTAGTCTACTAAGTAGGCCAAGTTAAATAATAATTAAAAAACACAAAAATGATTTAGTTTCAATTTATAATATTCTTTTATTTGCATTGTACAGCAATGTGTACAATGCAGCAGCAAGATTTATTTTGTGTTACCGATAGCCTACCGGCTAAAGTAAAAAGAATGTGCACTAGGCATTTATTTGATTTTACTACTGTACTGTATACTGTGTAGGCCTACTGTACAGATTTATATTTTTACATAATGTAATGTGTAACCTACCCAAAACACATTACTGCTATTTCAGGGCAATGATTTATATTTACAATACATTGAGGCACTATAAATGTATGTGTGTGTGCGATTGTATTTTATTTTTTTAAACCTGACAACTCCTTATGTCGGACAAACATGCTTGGTTTAGCAAGGGGCTACTGTATGATTATGAAAAGCTTTTTGATAGAAACACATTTTTTATTTGGAGGTGAAGGGATGGTTGGACAAGGGATGGTTGTTTGTACATAAAACATTCATGAATAGGGTTAAATGCATCTGAAGCTTATAGTTCATCATTGTCGCTTTTTAGCTTTTAAAAAACGTTATATAAAATATAATGATAATTTAAGACAGATCAGCACAGAACCTTAAAATATGTATCCATAATCCAGTAATTGCATTTAAAAACAATAGACTAGTAGGCTGCAGCAATATAAACACACTGCAAGACAATATGTAATTGTAAAAAAAGAAATAAATATTGCAATCTGTCGTGCTTTAACTGTATGATTTCCTCTATTGTCTTTATCACTGAAGCTGCTATTTCATTTGATCATCAAGTAATCGCAATATAAACATATCATCATAGGCACTTAACCCATAGGGCAGAAGGGGCATGTGCCCCCTTGAATATGGGGGTGTAGCAGGATGAAGTCTGTGCTGACTGTCGGGTGCATGCGTGCTCCTGCAGGGGGTTCGAAAGCCCTGCAGGACCCACCTGCCAATCATGGCACTGACAGAGAGGTTGGGTGAGGGTGTGTTGCAGAGCTCTTTTATTTCACAGACAGACACCTTTATCCAAGGCGACTTACAGAGACTAGGGTGTGTGAACTATGCATCAGCTGCAGAGTCACTTACAATTACGTCTCACCCAAAAGACGGAGCACAAGGAGGTGAAGTGACTTGCTCAGGGTCACACAATGAGTCAGTGACTGAGGTGGGATTCGAACCGGGGACCTCCTGGTTACAAGCCCATTTCTTTAACCACTGGACCACACAGCCTTCTCTTGCCCATCGAGGAGAGAAACCAGCAGGAGCTTGGATCGGAGAACTGGAATAAAAACAAACATTCAAACAGCCGTGGCAGGAGCAAAAGCCAGGAGTAACTAAACGTGGCCGACTTCCCGAGGCTGCGGTGCACGGATAAGGGAAAAGGGCAAGAAGTGGAGCGGAGGAAGACAGCTGCTGTAAAATAAAAATCCACGTACCCAGACCGACAGACGGACGGTCTCTAAGACATAAAAATAGGGGAATAATATATTATCTCAGGGGAAACTTGGACAACCCCGGTCTAGTATAGTGAGGGAAGAACGGACTGTAAACTATTATTGCACCTTGTGGAATAGCGGAGGCTGCGAGACCCTGCTGGTAGCAGAACTTCTTTTATTTGTAGTTTTTGTTTACAGTATTTGTTTTCCTGTGTTATTTTCTCCTTTAGATTTTGATTATTATTTGTAACAAGAAGCTGTCTTCACACCGACGGAGGAATACCATTATTGGTAAACCTCCCAGGTGCATTCCTGGTGCCACCCCACCAGGGAAAATACAGAAACAAGCCAACCATTTGCCAAAATTTAGTGGTGACATATTTGCAAGAACAGAAAGTTCACAATCTATCATACCTCCCACAATGTTTGTTCCAGCATCAGTAGCCAAGTAGCAGAGGTTAAAGCCCAAGAAGTTTCTACATGAATGGGTGAAGAAACATACTTGGTGGTTGTGCTTTGTGGATGGTCAAGGGATGTTTTGCCTAATATGCAAGAAGAATTCCTCATAAAGGTAGGCACAAGATGGGCATTTATCCTGGTGGGTTCGGTGAATTATATATTCATGCTGTAGGCACAAGTGAAATTAATGTAAGCAACCAACAAACCTTTTAAGAGGAACAAAAAAACATATAACATAAAACACTATAATAGCATAACTGCCATGTTTATTAGGAATAGACCACTCCCCTTTGTTAAGAACACATTCTCAATTTAAAAACATTTTACTTTAAAACATAATCCTATCTTTCAAGAGCATCATCCTATTTTAAGCATTTAGCAAAAAAGGAGAGCAGCCTCCTTCAGGGAGATCATGTTTAGTCCAAGCCCTCAATTAAAAAAAACTTTACATTTAAAACATAATACTATCTTTCAGGAGCACAATTCTATTAAAATTTTATAACACTTAGTACTATGTTATTCAGGCATACAAAACAATCGTATCCACCCATCTAAAACTAATAGTAATAGCATAGTAGACACATATATAAGACATCTATTTTTCAGGCAAATAATTGTGCTTACCCTCTTCTTTTGAGTGGGCAGGTGATGTCAAGTAGTTGAGAGAGTTTTCAGACAGAGTTTTTCTTATTCAGGATTCAAAACTGCAAAGGCTGAATTCAAAATACACAAGCTCAGGTTGAGACCGAAGATTGAGAACAAATTAGTATATTAGTTTAGACATTTATTTCTGTCTGACAGCTACCAACTTACTGTAATTGACTTCACTGCATCCGCTCATGCTCTGTGGTTACAATGTGTTTGAAAACTAATAAGCATACTTTACATTAATAAAGACCTGCTAAAAATACTTATAATGCGTTTAGTAAAAATGTATATAATGTGTTAGCTAGGTTTATATGAATAATATGCTTTTTCAACATTTTAACTAGATTAATTTTAGCAAGCTAACATCTTAGTTAAACATAATGAACTGACCTTGCAGTAGGTCATTTAGTAAAAAAATACACTATGGGGGTCATGTATCAAGTGTTTGCGATGGCATTAAGGCTATAGCCGTGAGTTTATGCTGGCCTTAAAATTGCCCCATATGTATCATGACATTTTTGGCAAGTTAATGCCATGTTAGCACTGCCAAAATGCGCTCCGCCATGCAATGCGCTCCACCGCTCATTAGCCATGCACTATAAGGCATGTCAAGCCTTAATTATGTGCATTGGCAAATTCTAGGTGGGACTCGTTTGTAAATGAAGTCTGTGATATTAAAATTAGATTTATGAAGTGGCAAAACGGCTGTGCCGGCTCTAAAAGGGTCCACAAATAAGTGATTTCAAATTGGCCTTGTTTGGGCGCAAAGAAAAAGTCAGAAAGCAGCTGATAGGAAAGAGCATTATGGCAGCTGCCATAACATATTTCTTACAACAGAAGTGAAGAACAGAGGGAGAGTACTGAGAAGAAGGGAGAGTATTTAGGGTGCGCATTACCCTTTTTGATCTCCCTGAGGATGAAATTATAGCTCGATACTGGCTATTTCATTATGTACAATTGTTTGTATTCGTCATATAACAAACTTGTTCATTAAGTTATCCTTTTCATTATGTATATTTTATTTTATCCATCGTATAAAAATAATATAATATAAAGTCAAGACACTTAGTCAACACAGGTTATTTCTGCCTCTCCAGATGAGCTACCCGGGCTTTAGTGGGTTAAAACCTGTACATTTTATTTAAAACACAGGTTACCCCATTTTGAACTGTCATTTCTGCCTCTCCAAATTACCTACCTATTGTTCAACTGAGGTAACCCATTTGGAGTGGAGGCACTATTTTTCAGATTAATCTGTTAATTTATGTTACCGGGGTAAAATTTGTCCCACTGCAGAGCACTACTTTACACTCTGCCAATTTAGTGCTGCATCGGTCGATCTTGATACATGACCCCCTTTGTGGTAATTCTTCAGAAGCACATCACCAGACCGCAATGGTCAGCTCATGATACTGCAGTTACAAGCAGCACCATGGTTTTCAGTTAACAGAAAGTTTGTTAGATGGTAATCTCTAAACACAATCTCATTTTAGCAGTTCACAAAAAGTTCAAAGTGTGGTTAGTCTCAGAAAAACTGTTATTTTGAAGCACTCAGGCTCTTTTCTGAGTCAAGCTGTTTCTGTGTTTTTCGACTGAGAACTCCACCTTGTTAATTCAGTCAAGGTGAAAGTCTTGCTTCTGATCCCTTCTTTTCCAAGTCTGGTGGGAGGACTGGTCAGGTCTCCAATATCTAGCATCACATGTCTGCTGAATTCATTCTGGCTGGCTCCTGTAATGCACTGAAACTTCCTCTGTATCCTCCCAGCTTTCAGCTGCTGTCCATCCTAAGTGATTTTTGCACTTAAGACAATTTGCCCTCACTATTTCTTTTCCATCAGGAATATGGATCGGTTCTCCTGACTAATTCTGGTATAAGCACGATAACATTTAGGAAAACAGGCTGAACAATCTGCCTTCTTAATTGTGCCCTGACTTTTCTGACATATGTCACAATCACAATCTTTTTGTCTCGGAGTGGCCCGCATCTTGCTAGAATATATAGGATCTTAACTAGCTCCGTGACAATGGTACAAAAACTTTCAAAATAAATCAGAATGGTTTTCTGAAATTCCCTCAGACAGGTTGAAGATTAATGCCATTGAAACACACATGAATTCAGAACGTCACAAAAGTGCCATAAAGACTGAATTTGTTTGTAGAGTGTCAGTTTTCCACAAGGAATTTGTTTGATTAAAACGAATTGGCAGTAGATGTTCTCAGAAAGGCTTTTCAGCCCCATCCCCCTGCCTTCTACTTTAAACTAAAATGAAAAGACTGTACAACAGTTAAACTAGATAAACATATAACACATAACATATAATTACTTACTGCACTCACTAGTAGTCCTGAGTTGTAATTCTTATTGTACATTGTCGACTTTTGTAACCCTTAGGAAATGTGTTAAGAAACCCATTGATGACTTCTCGGTCTCAACCTTTTTGCTCCGGCAAACATTCAACCGGTTTGAGGTCTGACTGACATAACGTGACTTTCGGCTTGTGTATCAGGACAAATATCCAATGGAAGTATACCATATTATACCTTTCTAAACAGCTGAGCATCTGAAGATTATCAAGAGAATAACATTTTCATTCTGTGATGAAATATAACGTACGATTACCTAATTTGATTCATTTTTCTTTAGAAATATCTCCATAATTGTGTAATTTAGTGATCTCCTACCTACAAACTGTAACTAAGTGTCAGTGGTAGCCACAACTCTCAGGAAGTAGGATCAGAAAGAATTGTATAAATACCGTGTCTGGTTTTCATTTTACACCAAATTGTTTGATGGGTGCGTAATGTAAAGAAGTTCGCCACCAGATAGATGTCAACTCATCAACATTTTCTGTAAAAAAAAAAAAAAAAATGTTTTGATTCGGATCGGTAAGCATTCTTGTAAAGCAATTCAGTATGCTCTCCGGTATTGCTGTGCTTTAAAATCATGGTATATACAGTAATCAAAACAGAAAACAAGATATGAAATGCTGCACCTCATCATAAAAGGTATTATACAAGATACACAAGCCGAAAGTCAAGTTATGTCAGTCAGACCTCAAACAGGTTGAATGTTTGCCAGAGCAAAAGGGTTAAACGTGCACACAGCTGCACCGTACTAACAAAACTAACAATGAACGTGTATTTACAACTACAGTAGGTTGAATAAATTCACACATAAAAACAAACATCAGATGAGAAGCAGGATATTTACTTATTTATTTGCTCTGCTTACTTTTGTTGTGCATTCCCATTTTAACATTTTTTTTTTCTTTTTACTATTAGTCATTTCTTCAGTGAAAGAATCACAATTGTACAGTATACAAATTACTAACTTAATGTAAGCTCATAAGCTTCAGATAACGCCCTCTAGCGTGTAGAAGATGTAGGGCAGTTTGACAAAACAGCACATCGCTTGACTTCAGTTTTACCGCGGAGAGTACCGCACAACATTTTAATAGGTGGTTTTGACTCCCTTCTGCTAAGGATTCTGTTTCCGTCTCAACTCAAAAGTATATACATGTAACATCGTTATTTACAACCTAAATAACCTGCTACCGGTACTTTTGGTAAATTCAGCCACAGTCAAATCAAACAGATTTTCAATACCCAATACTAATTACCTTGCTATTTTGGGATATACGTTTGGCATACCAGCTGTATATTTGTTTGCATTATTTCATTTCTGTGAGGCACATTTATAACATAATATTGATTATGTATGGTAATTAAGTTAAACACAGATGTTAGTATCTAAATTAATTATAGTATCTACATTAAATACAGTATTATAATTATAGCATCTTAAAAGAAAATATTATCTACCTTTTACCAGTTAATGTAAATACATTCAATTAAAATACCAATATTTTAATTACTTCAATATATTTTTAAGTTTCTGTATATGTTACACTCATAGTCAGGATTCAGTCAATCACCGTAAAAAATTACCATTTCGCAACTTGAGCATTTACAAATGATCAAAGAACAAAATGAATGTTATTTTGATCTTTGAGCAAATTATTTTGATTAAATTATTTGAGATAACATTTTCAAAAGAAACCATATTGAGAGCTCCACTGGGCAACTGAGTCTCATTTGATTGTTTAGATAATAACAGTCAGGTAAAATTAAAGTAGTTCAATCAAATTAGATACATATAAAGAAACCTTAATGAGAGCTCATTTTTTTTTAAAAATATCACAGTTTAGATTTAGAAACATACAAATCACTGTGTTTGTTTTTGCAAGGCTTGCTGCTGTGGCCTTTAGAATTGCACTGAATGCCCTCACACACACAGAAGCACTTCTTTGTTTGACAAAAATGAAGCCTTGCATAGCCCAGAATCAGCAGCTGCTGCTGTATGAAGTGAACGTTTGTTTTCTTTGGGTACTTCACCCACATTAGGAATAAACTATCGAACAATTGAAATTCATTTCCAACTGAAAAGGCACTCCAGAGATCCTCCAGCAGCCCGAAGACCGGTGCTTCGTTCTTTGCTTGTTTGGTATTTTACATTTCGCAATTTGATCAAAATAACCTTTCATTTCGTTCTTTGAACATTTGTAAATGCTCATATCATGAAATGGTTATTTTTTTGGTGATTGACTGAATCCTGACTATGAGTGGAACATATATAACTTATTTTATTATTTTAAACAATATTCCACATTGACTTGATAGATCTTATTTATACCAGTGCTTAATTAACATTCAAAAATAAATAAAATCAGACAAATCGGTTTGAAAGTAGAATTACTTTTGTTTATTACAAAATTAGGCATATGATATATTCAAACACTAAAGCATTATTATTATTATTATTATTATTATTATTATTATTATTATTATTTATTTCTTAGCAGACGCCCTTATCCAGGGCGACTTACAATCGTAAGCAAATACATTTCAGGTGTTACAGTACAGGTAATAATACAATAAGAGCAAGATAAAGAGTCTTGAACTGGATGCGAGCGGTGATCGGTAGCCAGTGGAGTGAGCGGAGTAGTGGAGTTGCGTGGGAGAAGCGAGGCAGAGAGAACACCAGGCGGGCAGCGGAGTTCTGGATGAGCTGGAGCGGACGGGTGGCGGACGCAGGGAGGGCAGCCAGGAGGGAGTTGCAGTAGTCTAGGCGGGAGAGTACCAAGGCCTTGACCAGGAGCTGGGTGGCATAGTTGGTGAGGAAGGGTCGGATTCTTCGGATGTTGCTCAGGAAGAATCGGCAAGTGCGTGCCAGAGTGGAGATGTGCTGGGAATAAGAGAGGCAGGGGTCCAGGGTGACTCCGAGGTTCTTAGCAGAGGAAGAGTGTGGTAGATTCCAGAGGAACAGAGAGAGAGAGATCAGAGGAGGGGGAGGAGGAGGGAAAGAAAAGGAGGTCAGATTTAGAGAGGTTGAGTTTGAGGTGATGCGAGTGCATCCAGGAGGAAATAGCAGACAGACAGGTAGAGATACGGGAGGAGATGGTGGAGTCAGAGGTGGGGAAGGAGAGGAAAATCTGAGCATCATCAGCATAGAAATGGTATGAGAAACCATAGGATGCGATGAGGGGCCCAGGGAGCGGGTGTAGAGAGAGAACAGGAGAGGACCCAAGACTGACCCTTGGGGGACTCCTGTTGAGAGAGGGTGAGGTGTGGAGGTTGCTCCACGCCAGGTTACCTGGTAAGTGCGGTTGGAGAGGTAGGAGGAGAACCAGGCCAGAGCAGTGCCAGAGATCCCCAGGTCAGCAAGAGATGATAGTAGAATAGAGTGATCAACAGTGTCAAAGGCAGCAGAGGTCGAGGAGAATTAGGACAGAGGAGAGAGAGGCAGCTCGGGCAGACTTAAGTGAGTTGGTGACAGACAGGAGGGAGGTTTCAGTGGAGTGAGTCCAGCAGTGTGAATCCAGCAGAGTGTCTGGGGTTGGAGAGATGGATGTTGAAGTCACCTAACAGGACAGTTGGGGTAGACAGAGAGGGGAGGGAGGAGAGTAGATAGTCGAGTTAATCCAGAAAGTGAGCGAGAGGCCCAGGGGGGCGGTACAGTACAATGAGCAGGAGTTGACAGGAGAGGTTAGTTGGACTGCATGAAATTCAAAGGTATTGACAGAGAGTGAGAGAGATGGAGGGACAGAAAAGAGTAAGGAGGGAGAGAGGAGAAGACCAGTCCCACCTCCCCGTCCAGTGAGACGCGGGGTATGGGGCAAGACGTAGAGAGAGGACAGGGCGGCAGGAGTTAGTGTTATCAGGGGACAGCCAGGTTTCAGTGAGAGCAAGGAAATCGAGAGAGAGGAGGCAAAGGCAGAGATGAAATCAGCTTTGTTAGCAGAAGAGTGACAGTTCCAGAGTGCACCAGAGAGAGTGCGAGGGGGGAGAGGGTGAGAGGAGGGGAGAGGCAGAGAGATGAGGTTGGAGGAGCAGCGGCGGAGAGAGGGCAGAGGACGAGGACGAGAGTGAGAGGACAGGACAGGGATGTGAGAGACAGTCATAGCAGGACAGGCAAGACAAATAGGCATAGTGGGAGTGGGAGCAGTGGTGGGGGTGGGGGAGGTACAGACTTCACTAGTTGATGGCGTCTTCCAGAGCGCTGCTAGGTTCGGATCGATTCCAACAGCGTCTTGGCGCCGGCCTCCCCGCACTGGACTCCCACAGCTAGACTCCTGGCTCTTTTGTTGTGAGGCTCTTCAGTTGGCTGGCGCTTCGTGTTGGCGCACAAAATAGCCTGCCTGACTAATATAACAACTAGGTAGGAAAAAAAAAGCTAAACTGTGTGGAAACCAATCAAATAGCAAATCAACCTCTATTCAATTTAACCACACTCACCTGGTACTAATCACACACCACCTTACAATGTCTGTCTATTAATTGTCATCCTTATCATTCATAGAAGACTAAATCTGGGAGCTGTCGCTATTCAGCCGGCATCAACCCTGGACTACACTGCACTACTCTTTCACTGTTACTGTATAATTCACCACTTACAAAAGGAGCACTCACTGTTGGGATTTGTGACCATGTCTGTGTATAGTGTGTGTTATTATTATTTCGGGACTGAACCACGTGTTTTTGACTGGCTTTCCACATCGCTGTGTATAATTAGTCTTATTATTTAAAGCAACAAATAAAACTTTGTTTTCACAATTGGAATTGTTGTTATTCAGCACTGCACCACCTCTACACCTGTGCACTACAAACCACTTTGCCACATGGTGAGATCAAATTTGTGCTCCTCTTCCCTCCAGAGAGCAACTGATTTATCCCAATTGATTTTAGAATTGGAGACAGCCTGGAAAGATACTATAATATTTAAAACTCTTTATTGAGCGTTCATCTTTTAAAAACAAAGTCATATTATCTTCATAAGCAGTTAGCTTGGAGCAATTTTTAAAAGCATCAAAACTATATTAGCGTTCTATAGAAAGAGTACAATAAAGTATGTAGTGGGCAGGTGTCTCCGTCTCTCTTGACTACACAAAAATTATTTCCAGTAAAACCATTAATACATCATTTGCTAAAAGACAATCTGTATTAAAGTTTAATACAATTGATTAAAAACTGTTGGCAAACCACATAATTCAAAAACAGAAAATAAACTCTAAAACCAAACTCAATCTTTTTGTCAGAATTTTTGTTAAAAGCAGAATAAAGAAGTGCGATGCCAATTGACAATCTCTTCCTTGTTCCCTTTTCTTAAATAAAAGAATAATCATTGCTTCATAAAAAGACAACACTGTTTAAAAAGTGGGCTTACAGTATCAATAAATCATTGATAAAAGTATTGTTCTTTGCCATTTTAATGGCACCCACCACTTCCTCAGGTTCGATGTGTGTTTTTTTCTTATCCAAGTGTTTAATATTTAAACATTCTAAAAATGTTTTCATTTATTTTGGGTCAGATTTCATTTCTTTAAAAAGGTCTTTGTAAAAATCAGTTGCAAGTTAATCTTTATTATATAAATCTGCATCTAGTTGTTTAAAACTTGAATACCGTCTAGTATTTTATACTATACCTCCATTAATAATTTGTTTCACCAGAGACTTTAGCATCTTGTAACCATTGTATGTACACATACATTTTCTCGTCAATTTGTAACTACTGGATTACTGAGCATTTGTATTGCTTTCATTCTTTAAACTCAGCCTGGGTCTCTTTATATATATATATATATATATATATATATATATATATATATATATATATATATATATATATATATATATATATATACAGTACTGTTCAAAAGTTTTAGGCAGGTGTGAAAAAAATGCTGTAAAGTAAGAATGCTTTCAAAAATAGACATGTTAATAGATTATATTTATCAATTAACTAAATGCAAAGTGAGTGAACAGAAGAAAAATCTAAATCAAATCCATATTTGGTGTGACCACTCTTTGCCTTCAAAACAGCATCAAGCATCAATTCTTCTAGGTACACTTGCACACAGTTTTTGAAGGAACTCGGCAGGTAGGTTGGCCCAAACATCTTGGAGAACTAACCACAGTTCTTCTGTGGATTTAGGCAGCCTCAGTTGCTTCTCTCTCTTCATGTAATCCCAGACAGACTCGATGATGTTGAGATCAGGGCTCTGTGGGGGCCATACCATCACTTCCAGGACTCCTTGTTCTTCTTTACGCTGAAGATAGTTCGTAATGACTTTCGCTGTATGTTTGGGGTCGTTGTCATGCTGCAGAATAAATTTGGGGCCAATCAGATGCCTCCCTGATGGTATTGCATGATGGATAAGTATCTGCCTGTACTTGTCAGCATTGAGGAGACCATTAATTCTGACCAAATCCCCAACTCCATTTGCAGAAATGCAGCCCCAAACTTGCAAGGAACCTCCACCATGCTTCACTGTTGCCTGCAGACACTCATTCGTGTACGCTCTCCAGCCCTTCGGCGAACAAACTGCCTTCTGCTACAGCCAAATATTTCAAATTTTGACTCATCAGTCCAGAGCACCTGCTGCCATTTTTCTGCACCCCAGTTCCTGTGTTTTCGTGCATAGTTGAGTCGCTTGACCTTGTTTCCACGTCGGAGGTATGGCTTTTTGGCCGCAATTCTTCCATGAAGGCCACTTCTGACCAGACTTCTCCAGACAGTAGATGGGTGTACCAGGGTCCCACTGTTTTCTGCCAATTCTGAGCTGATGGCACTGCTGGACATCTTCCGATTGCGAAGGGAAGTAAGCATGATGTGTCTTTCATCTGCTGCAGTAAGTTTCCTTGGCCGACCACTGCGTCTACGGTCCTCAGCGTTGCCCATTTCTTTGTGCTTCTTCAAAAGAGCTTGGACAGCACATCTGGAAACCCCTGTCTGCCTTGAAACTTCTGCCTGGGAGAGACCTTGCTGATGCAGTATAACTACCTTGTGTCTTGTTGCTGTGCTCAGTCTTGCCATGGTGTATGACTTTTGACAGTAAACTGTCTTCAGCAACCTCACCTTGTTAGCTGAGTTTGGCTGTTCCTCACCCAGTTTTATTCCTCCTACACAGCTGTTTCTGTTTCAGTTAATGATTGTGTTTCAACCTACATATTGAATTGATGATCATTAGCACCTGTTTGGTATAATTGTTTAATCATGCACCTGACTATATGCCTACAAAATCCCTAACTTTGTGCAAGTGTACCTAGAAGAATTGATGCTGTTTTGAAGGCAAAGGGTTGTCACACCAAATATGGATTTGATTTAGATTTTTCTTCTGTTCACTCACTTTGCATTTAGTTAATTGATAAATATAATCTATAATCTACAATATTGTGTGTCAATAAAAACGCATAAGAACCTAAAAAGAGATTCGATAAAACCATACCAATTAATTATTTAGAACATTTCTGTATCTTTAAGTAAATAAAGTATTAAAATTGGGCCAGGAACAAGTTCTATAGTTTTTAAATATAAAAAGAATAAAAGTTACAATAAATAAATATTAAATACAAGACATGCAAACATATTTTAAACATACAGTTCAGTTACTATAATAATATTACATAATATAATATCATTAATATCGACGCTCTCATTTCTAAACTGCACAGTGATTGTCCTGTGTGACAATCAGGTTGTTTTTACCTGGTATGTCCTCCAGAGACACTTGAGCTGGTATGTGTTTTGGAAACTAACGTCAAATTCTCTGGTCCCAGGCAAATAGATAAATGTAAACACGTTTCTTGGCGTCATATTTAACGATTCTTTCAATAATTTCTCTAGCAGACAATTTATCACTGTCTCCAATAAGCCAAAGACATACTTCATTTTCCTAGTCAAGGCTGGGGAAGGAGTGTCTTGACCTCCCTCCGCAACCGACAATATTAGAAAAAAGTTTTGAGAGCAGCCATTACAGACTACTCCCAGGTAAAGACAAACAAAAAAGAGGGCTACCTCACACAGTCCTAGAAGAAGCTGGACACATGATCACACATGGCCATATGAGAGGAGGTGCATCCAGAAGTGAAAACGTTATCCGGGTTCATAGTGATCAACAGAATCGCGCCTCTGTTGGATCAGGTAATTGAAAAACAGGAGTTTATGAGTGGAGTTTGGTTTCCTCTGGTAAAAAATCTCTGTTTAAGTCCGGTAGTGCTACAATTCCTTAGTCATTTCACATGAATTGTGAAATTGTCCCCACCCCTCAATACCTTCTTTCTGTCATTAATCAACCAACTGATTCCCTTATTGACTTACTAATTGCTGAGGTAAAATGATTTAGGAAGTGAAACAGTAACAGGCATCTATATTTTCAGTTATCATGATTTAAAATACGTTTCTTTCAACTGAACATTTGTATGTATTTACAGAGCGAGACTAGATACAACCACTTTAGTACATTTTGAATACCTTGCAGAAGGAACTTGTTTGTACTAATAGAAATGATAGGAAATGGTCACCTGCTCTTACAAACCAATACAGTGAATTACAGAAAATCCAAGAATAATTCTTCACTATTTTAAGCAGATCATGGCTGTTTATTCCCTTTGGTCACTGCTTAAAATTGGTGAAGAATTATTGTTGGATCTTCTGTAATTCGTGTTGCTGGTTTCTAAGAGCTGGGTTTTTGTGGGGGATTTTTTGTATTCATTCAATTGCGTGCAATGCAGCTATAAATAATTGACACTAACTCTTTCCCATGATGTTTCTGTTAAGCAGAGGAATCTCAACAGAATCTTGATGCTTTTCAGTTGTTAACCACAAAATACTAGTAAACCACAAATCTACCTTTTCAAGTGTTGTTTACTGTCACATACTTTCCAAACACCTGTTCAAATGGATCTTGAGGTTTAATTTTTATTGTTATTTTGGGTATTATAATTTGATTAATTTCAGGTATTCTCCAGTAACCTATAAAAGATACTAAACAAAGTCAACCTGGGGTAAGTGTGATATTTACACCTCCTTGATTACTAATTATCATAACCCTGGTTCCCTGAAATAGAAATGTAACTATTACCTAATGGGATACAATACCCAAGCCGTCATAAGTGAAGGACTTGCAACACTGGCAGATGAGCTAAAAAGGAAGATACGGAGTTATGGAGCATATGAACAGCTGGAAATACATAATCAAAATGCATGGCTGAAATCGTGGTGCACCCAGGAAGGCTTCATCTTTCTTGAACATCGGAGCACATTCTACAACAAGGACTATCTATACAGGTGGGACGGACTGCACTTAAACAAAAAGGGAACCAATATATTCAGAGAAAGGATCCTTGAGGAGGTTCAGAAGCATTTAAACTAGAGATGAAGGGGGGAGAAAACAAAAAAAACAGAAGGAAGACCACATCAAAACAAGGGCAAAAACTCAGGGAAGACTGCTATTAAATATATTTATCTAAACGCTAGAACTTGAAGCTACTGCACTAACAAGTAACTACGATGTGATAGGTGTTACAGAAACTTGGTTGTCTGAGAGTGATGGAGACCAATATAATATTAGTGGGTATACACTGAATAGGAAAGACAAGCGGGACAGAAGAGGCGGAGGGGTAGCGCAATACATAAGAAATAGTCTTGAAGCCCAGGAGTTAAATCTGGACAAAGAAAACAACACCGAATCAATATGGGTCAGAATAATGGACAAAAATTCAAAGGGCATAATAATAGGAGCATGCTCAAGACTGCCAAATTCAGACGCCGAGCAAAATAATCTGTTATACAACAACATTAGAAATGCGTGTAGCAAAGGAGAAGTCATACTAATGAGGGATTTCAACTTCCCCCATATAAAATGGGAAAACCCAGTGGGGAGCACGACGGACGAAATTGAAATGGTGGAAATGACAAATGACTGCTTGCTAATGAAATTTGTCAAGGCACTGACTAGAGGGGAGGCATGCCTTGATTTAGTCTTTTCAAATAACGAAGACATGATAACTAAAACAGAGGTCAAAGAGCCATTGGCAAACTCAGACCACAACATGATCTTATTTGAAGCAATTTTTAAAAGCCAAAAAGTAATGACTAAAGCTAAGGTTTACAATTTTAGAAAAGCAAACTATGAAGGTATGAAACAGAGACTAACAGATGTAGATTGGAGTAAAATAGAGAAAACATCCACAGAAAAAGGATGGTTGTTTTTTTTAAAAATGTAGTACTAGAGGTGCAAAACAATTACATCCCTAAAGTAGACAAATCTATATCTAAAAGAAAATGGCCAAACTGGTTTAATAGATCAATTAAAAAAATAAAAAAAATCAGCGAAAAAAGGCTGTGAGAGGGGAGGGATCTGGACTGGCCGTCAGGTGCATGCGGGAGCCTGTAGGGGGTTCGTACTCTCCGTGTATTCCCGCACTGGGCACTCGGGCAATGTTTTGTTGACAGGACTCAGCTGTGTGGAAATCGGCTGACGTTCTGTCATTGGCTGGGAGGTGGGACTGCACGCGTTGAATGAATTAATAAAAAGGCGCTGTTTTGTATCCACTCTGGCTCATACAAGAAACATAGTGGAGCGTGACTTCACGGCCGAATCCTGAACAGTCGGGCTCTGAGAGACAGAGTGGCAATTCAGTGCGAGGCTTACAGACCCGGGGTGCAAGCAAGCCACACATGTTATTTACGGTCCTACTATTTTTTAGTTAGCAAGTTTAGTGGGACTGAGCCGTCCCACAGCCTATGAGAGGGTGCAGAGCAGTGCCTGTTCCTCGGGGCTCCCACCACCAGAGGAAGCAACGAGCCGCGGTAAAAACCCACACACTTTATTTTGTAGTTTTTCCTTAAAGTATTTTGTTTTCCTTTTTCCTTTCGCCTTTCCACTTATTGTTACTTTGGATTACACATCTGTGTGTGTTGTATGAAGACGGGGCACACCATTGTTGGTAGAGTGCCCCTAACTATAACAAAAACACCTGCC
The DNA here is from genome assembly GCA_030684275.1 of Acipenser oxyrinchus oxyrinchus. Taxonomy (NCBI): domain Eukaryota; kingdom Metazoa; phylum Chordata; class Actinopteri; order Acipenseriformes; family Acipenseridae; genus Acipenser; species Acipenser oxyrinchus. The sequence goes on from CM060248.1 coordinate 45,342,829, forward strand.
AACCAAGCTCACCCAAATAAATCTGGGCGCCTGTGCCAGCGTTTCATATTTGAACTTGGTGTCTGTCTCGTGTCTTCCCACACCCTACCACAAGGCACTTTACAGAGCATTTAAAAGGGACCAAAAACAAAGTACACAGAAAGAGTACTTGAAACTGCAAACGCAAGTCAAAAAGGAAGTTAGAAAGGCCAAGAGAGAGATAGAAATGAACATTGCTAAAGGGGCTAAAACCAATTCCAAAATGTTTTTTCCAATAACAGCAAGAGAACATTCAAAGAGGAGTTTCCATGTCTAAGAGATACAAATGGCAAAATCATAGACAAAGAAAAAAAAGCAAATATAAATGATTACTTTTCACAAGTTTTTACAAAGGAGGATACGGACAACATGCCCCACATGTTCCTATTCCTGTTCCTATCCAGTTTTAAATAACTTTAGCATAACAGAGGCAGAAGTGTTAAAGGGACTAGAAGCTCTTAAAATAAAAAAAATCCCCTGGGCTGGATGAGATCCTCCTAATAGTACTCAAAGAAATGAAAGAAGGTTTTTACAAACCGCTAACCAAGATCATGCAACAGTCTCTTGACACAGGGATTGTACCAACAGACTGGAGAATTGCAAACGTAATACCGATCCACAAAAAGGGAGACAAAACCGAACCAGGTAACTACAGACCAATAAGCCTGACTTCTATTATATGTAAACTTATGGAAACTATAATAAGATCCAAAATGGAAAATGACCTATATGGTAACAGTATCCTGGGAGACAGTCAGCAAGGTTTTAGGACAGGGAGATCGTGTCTAACTAACCGGATTGGTTTTTTTGAGGATGCAACATCGACATTGGATAATTGCAAAGCATACAACATGGTTTATTTAGATTTCCAGAAAGCTTTTGACAAAGTCCTTCATAAAAGATTCATTCTCAAACTGAACGCAGTAAGGATTCAAGTAAATGCATGCACATGGATTAGGGAGTGGTTAACATGTAGAAAACAGAAATTACTGATTAGAGGAGAAACCTCAAAATGGAGCGAGGTAACCAGTGGTGTACCACAGGGATCAGTATTAGGTCCTCTGCTATTCTTAATCTACATTAATGATTTAGATTCTTGTATAGTAAGCAAACTTGTTAAATTTGCAGATGACACAAAAATAGGAGGAGTGACAAACTGTTGCAGCAGCAAAGGTAATTCAAAATGATCTAGACAGCATTCAGAACTGGGCAGACACATGGCAAATTACATTTAATAGAGAAAAGTGTAAGGTACTGCACGCAGGTAGTAAAAATGTGCATTATAAATATCATATGGGAGATACTGAAATTGAAGAAGGAATCTATGAAAAAGACCTAGGAGTTTATGTTGACTCAGAAATGTCTTCATCTAGACAATGTGGGGAAGCTATAAAAAAGGCCAACAAGATGCTCGAATATATTGTGAAAAGTGTTGAATTTAAATCAAGGGAAGTAATGTTCAAACTTTACAATGCATTAGTAAGACCTCATCTAGAATATTGTGTTCAGTTCTGGTCACCTTGTTACAAAAAGGATATTGTTGCTCTAGAAAGAGTGCAGAAAAGAGCGACCAGAATTATCCCAGGTTTAAAAGGCATGTCGTATGCAGACAGGCTAAAAGAATTGAATCTATTCAGTCTTGAACAAAGAAGACTACACGGTGATCTGATTCAAGCACTCAAAATCCTATCGACCCAGGGGACTTCTTTGACCTGAAAAAAGAAACAAGGACCAGGGGTCACAATTGGAGATTAGATAAAGGGGCATTCAGAACAGAAAATAGACGGCACTTTTTTACAACGAGAATTGTGAGGTTCTGGAACCAACTCCCCAGTAATGTTGTTGAAGCTGACACCCTGGGATCCTTCAAGAAGCTGCTTGATGAGATTTTGGGATTAATAAGCTACTAACAACCAAACGAGCAAGATGGCCCAAATGGCCTCCTCTCGTTTGTAACTTTCTGTTCTTATGTTCTTAAGATAAACTTCCTTTAGCATTCTGGCCGAGGATCGATAAGGGTCCATGGCAATGACGGGAACGGTAGTTCCTCACGCCAGGTTATCAGCGAAGAGCGAGAACTGCTAGACTCTCTATACAGCAAGGATAGTTTACATGATTTCTTGATTAACACGAGTTATAATTTACTAACCTTTGAAAATGAAAGTGTGGAAGGAGATTTCCCTTCATCAAACAGGTCCTGAAAAAACTGCAGTATATATCTGCCATGGGGCAAGTCGTGGGGTTCAGTGCACACTACTGACACAACGTCAGGAAGACACCCCATTTGTAGCCATATTAGGAGCAGGTATACGTTGCCCTGGCGTTCTTAAGGGTAACAGTGACCCTGTCAGATAACCCGAGGTGACTCAAATGTCTCCACTCAGGGGCGTGACTTGCACCGGGTCAGTACGGTATCCTTGGCACGGCACCCTTGGTATGGTACACGTGTGGTGATTTGCACCGGGTCAGTACGGTACTTGTGCGGTAACCTTGCCCTGCATTACCGCAAGAAGCAGTATACAGGGACTGTATAGCTTCTGGCAAACCCACAGTTGGAACAACTGAGGAATGTCTGCCGTTAGCCTGAACAGATGGAAGTGATATACTGTGGCAGACTGAAACAATCTACCTGAAGCGTATCAACGCACAGCTGCTGAGCCCAGCAGCTGTAACCAATCTTATATATTTTTTAATTTAGTAGTAGCCAATTCGTTTTTTGTTATTTTCTCCCGAATTTAGTAGTGTCCAATTATTTTGTTTGGCTCAGCTCACCACTACCACCCCTGCGCTGACTCGGAAGGGGCGAAGATGAACACACTGTCCTCCGAAGCGTGTGCCGTCAGCCGCCCGCTTTTTTACACACTGCAGACTCAACATGCAGCCACCCAGAGCTACAGCGTCGGAGGACAACACAGCCCTGGGCAGCTTACAGGCAAGCCATGGGAGCCCTGCCAGTCTACAGGGGTCGCTGGTGCACAGTGAGCCGAGGACACCCTGGCCACCCTAACCATCCCTCCCCCCTGGACTCGAACCGGCAACATCCAGACTAACAAAGTTTTATTTTAAATTCGTTAATGCAGAGCTGCTGAGCCCAGCAGCTGTGCGCGTCTTCTGTGCAAGACAGAAAACGCACACACAAGAGAAATATTTTCTCACAAAACAGTAATAACAATTACAGTTCAGAAATAAGAATATATTTCCTAAACTGTCTTTCAAAGCACCTACTTTAAAATTAGCGGGTTAAGGTGTAGGTAAGCGTTTGCTCTTATAGGTATATACGATGACAGTTTCTAGTTTGATTTGAAAATGGGGCGCAAGAGGAAAACACTTAATGAGTATTGTGCACAATCGGGGGACTGCAGCCGATCGCAAACATGAATTTGCTGGAGAGCCCCCATGGGGATTAATGGACTATGTGGGTGCATTGTGAATCTGTCCGTTATTGTTTATTGCATTTCATTGATGGTTCGCGACTTTTTTGACAGGTGAGGCACAAATCAAAAAATAGTTATTACCACCCCCACTCAATGGCGAATGCACTAAAAGTAAATTTACTTTGTTCAGCTGATTGCATATGCCTCAGCTGAGAGCATTTTAATGCATTCAAATAATAGACTGACTGCAGTCACTATGTAAAGTATACCCCCATCAATTAAAAAACATTAGCACTGTAAACAACACACAGTTTACAAAATTGCAGATACAAGCTTTTATAATCAATTGACAAATCAGAACCATAAAACCACGTATAATTTAGTTTTACAAGTCATTATATTATACCAGCGTGGAAGATTCGCTATAAAGACACAAATACAATATCACAAAATCATTAATTAAAAACAAACAAGGCAGCTTGTCATGTCATGGCAAGAAATTGACAGTTTTACTCCATTAAAAGATGAAACTTTGCCTTATTTAGTTGAAAGAAGGAAACATGGCCAACTGTAGTTTGTTCACAACGCTGCCTGCCATTTTATGAACTCCTTGCCACGTTCGTTTACCGTCGTTCTTCAAAATCTCCAGTGCTAGTGTTATTCTGCCGTCTTTAACAATTGAACATCTGTCTTATTGGGCTCTTACTGTAAAACTTATTAATTCAAGGTTGCATTTGCTGCCAAACAGGTGCCTAATTAAAATTTAACCTCTTGCCTTCTGTGTATATCAATGAAGTAAAATAAAATTACAATTTATAAAAGAGACTGCTATACTGAAGTATCTGAATTAGAAATACATGTTATAAAATCATTTAAAGTTAAACTGTTGAAAGAACATATTACATGTTTATTATAACGAGTAGAAGAGTTGATCTGCTTGACATTGATAATGTTGTAAACAAATTGTTAAGACACATTTGAGATAATGTTAAGTATACTTTGTATTGGTTTAATGGAATATATATTATTTTGAAAAGTCCAGTATAACAGTAAAAGTATTATACGCCTGTGTAATTCTGTGTAAAGAGAGTGCACTGGCTTGAGGTCACGCTGACCAACAAACACCTGTGAAATGAGCTAAGCGTTCCCTTAAAGAACTGCTGGTGCAGAAGCCTGTAACCTTGGCAGAAGCAGGCATCTCATTTAATTAGCTTGAAAATGAAGCCGAAATGAAACACAGAGGCTAGGTATTGCAAATTTGCAAAAAGAAAAAAGTAACCCTTTCTAGATAGAACACATGTTTAAAACTAAAAAAGCTATGTTATACCTATTTGATTTTATTTGATTGTGTTGTTAATTGTTGATTGTGTGTTTTAGATAAAAAATATTCTGATCTAATAATAGAGTGACAAAACTCTCTGAAGAGAAATAATATGTTTTAAGTAAATGGAAACAGAATATTTAAACTAACAAGTGTTTTCCTTGGTTAAGGCTCTACTGTAATACAAACAGACTGTAAAAGCAGGAGTGAGCATTTAATTTAATCAATTTAAGAACATAAAAACATAAGAAAGTTTACAAACGAGAGGAGGCCATTCAGCCCATCTTGCTCGTTTGGTTGTTAGTAGTTTATTGATCCCAGAATCTCATCAAACAGCTTCTTGAAGGATCCTAGGGTTTCAGCTTCAAAAACATTACTGGGGAGTTGGTTCCAGACCCTCACAATTCTCTGTGTAAAAAAGTGCCTCCTATTTTCTGTTCTGAATGCCCCTTTATCTAATTTCCATTTGTGACCCCTGGTCCTTGTTTCTTTTTTCAGGTCAAAAAAGAGAATTAGTTCAGTTTCTGTCTTCAACTAAACAAAAAGCCTTTTAGACATTACAATATCAATTAAACTAAAGAATATAAATGTTTAGTTTATATAAAGGTTTTACTGCAATAAAAAACAGAGGAACTGTTAAGTTTGAATACAAGACAATAAAATACATGGTAAAAAAAAAATAAAGTTTTTTCACTTGGGGTCGCTCAATGAGGAGTTATTACTTAACATAGTCAGCCGTTGGCTTTAATTTCACTATATTTTACTGACAAAATATATTTGATGTGATACAGTTGTTAAATGTAATTTACGGCCTATTTGAACGCAAGCGGTGGCTGTCTTTGGCTTGTACTGTGAAACATCCTGAATGAATTTAAAACAGTCTGTGTGTAACAGTCTTTTGTTTTCTTTTCAATGTGGATTGATAATAAAAGTTTACCTTTGATTAGTTGCTGTTCATTGACCTGAGTTTCATGAAATTAGCAGTAACTTCTTCCTACTGTATTTGACTACATCTTGTTTTGTTTATATGACGGTAGAGGAAGATACTTCCTGCTCCTAGCTGTCATCACATGACACTGTTGTAATGTATCAGGAGGTACTGCAGTTCGAATCTTTTTTTTTGGTCCTATGGTGTAAACTCAGTGATCACAGGCTTAAAAAAAAACCACATATTAGGAACCATGTGTTTTTGTAATATATAGTCACTGTGCATGAAACCTTGTATCTCAGACCTGTTGTGTCTGGTTTAGTTGGTGTTGGAGAGAAACTAGTCTTGTGAGTTTGATCATTCGCACAATCTATTTTACATTTGTTTCTAAGAATATTATTTTTGTGATCCCTCAATTTATCTATTTATACTTTTTAATTTGATCATCTTTTTTCTACCGTTTCTAAAAAAAAAAAAAAATTTATCATCAAATTTTGTTTCCAGGTCATTTGATTTTTTTTTTTAAATAACGATTTTGATTAAAATGTATTGGGTTTATTTTTTAGGTTATACAGTATTTTTTTTTCACCTCTTCAATTTGACAACGATTTGTTTTTAGGGAAGGGTGGTTTTTTCATATCACTGTTTCATAAAATCATTTTGATTGTATACAATATATAGTTATTGGTTTTAATTTATTTTTCTTTTGCTCCATAATTTAAAAAAAAAGTTCACATAATTATAAAAAAATATATTGTACTGTCAATTCTGAGAAGGACTGGCTTTAAAAAAAAAAAAAAAAAAATAATTAAATAATGATCTCCTCTCACAACATCATAATATATAATTGTATTATCAATGTTCTACTGTGAGAGCGTTGTACATTTCAGATCAGATTCTTTTTCCTATTCTGCATTTTTATTTTTCTTCCACTTTATTACTTTTTTTGTAAAAAACTATTTTGATTAGTATTTATTGATTTATTTTAGAACAGAACAGGGTACAGTAGGTCCTGGACCAAGGGGTGGTGGATTTCAGCCAATCTACGATTGGACCCCCCCTAACAACATCCAGCCTCAAATTCCACCTTTTTTTGGCACACCAGGTACCAGGGTGAACACAACTGGATTGACCCCAATTGACTTCTTCCAGTTGTTCATCACTGATGACTTTTTTGAGTATTTGGTTATTCAGATCAATTTGTATGCCCAGCAATACATGGCACAATATGGGGACAACCTGGGGCGATATTCTAGGGTGCGCAAATGGGTCCCCACTAATCTAATTGAAATGAAAAAGTTCTGGGGTTTAGCCCTTCTAATGGGACTGGCGAATAAACCTAGAATTGATTAATATTGGTCCACTGACCCTGTTCAGGCTTGCCCAATTGTCCCTGCCACCATGAGCCAGGACAGATTCCAATTAATAAAAAAAATTATACACTATAATGACAATTCTAATACTCTCCCAAGGGACCATCCTGAATCTGACAGACTCTTCAAATTGCGTCCCCTTCTCAATCACCTACAGATTGCGACAAGTTCACCTGACAAAAATGTATCTGTGGATAAGTCCCTCCTTCTATTCAAGGGGAGGCTAATTTTTAAACAGTATATGCCCATGAAACATGCCTGTTATGGGATTAAACTGTACAAACTGTGTGAGAGCTCCACTGGCTACACTCATCTGTTCAGAGTGAACACAGGGAAGGACTCTCTGATTGAGCCACCTGGCTGCCCCCCATGGTTGTAGACCACTGACAAAATTGTATGGGATATGGCTTTTCCCCTCATAAAATTTGGGCTACCATTTGTGTGTGACAACTTCTACACAGGAATCCCTCTGTTTAGGGTTTTGTACACATCTCAAGCAATGGCTTGTGACACAATAAGACCAAACCAGAAGGGATTTCCTCTTCAATTGGTAGCCAAGAAACAGAGGCGTGGCAAAAGCAGCGCTCTGCGCTGTGAGAAACTGCTGGCAAAGAAATATACAGATAAAAAAAGATGTGTACCTCCTCACAAACATTCACAATGAGGTCACAGTGGCAGTTCCTGTGCGAGGTCGGGACACTCGCACAAATAAACCTGTGTGCTGGACTACAATAGGCACATGGGAGGTGTAGATAAGTTGGACCAAATGCTGGAGCCATACAGTGCTGCAAGGAAGACCATTGCATGGTATAAAAAACTTGCCATGTACATGGTCCAGATTTCGTTATACACAGCCATGTTGTGTACTGTACGGCTCCAGAAAACAAGTGTATTTTTCTAGCCTTTCAGACTTCTGTCATCTCCAGCCTCATATTTGCCAACCAAGAATGCTAGAAACAGTAAGATTAGAGACAGTGGCTAGACTTACTGAATGTCATTTTTTATGGACGCTGCCACCATCTGGGGGTAAAGCAAGGCCACAAAAAAAGTGCCGTGTATGTTCCTGCAACGGCATGCGGAGGGAGACACGGTACTACTGTCCGCACTGTCCCTCTCAGCCAGGACTCTGTTTGGAACAGTGTTATGAAAGGTACCACACGGTACAGGAGTACTAGAACGACTAAACCCCAGAACAAACCACCATGACCAGTAACAAATGTATCAAAAGGTACTAAAAGTCACTTATTGTCATGCAGCAACATTACCTTGTGGAAGGAGAAAGTTCCAAGTGACCTAGTCTCAGTCTAGGACCTATAAACGCCTAACAAACTATAGAAAGGTGCACATATTTGGTATGTCTGAATTCAGGACACTCCGGGCTGTGGAACAACAGCTGTTAGATCCACAGGTTCAAATATAAGGGAAAAAAGTGACTTTTATGATATGCAGTGACATTACCTCAAATTGCAGAAGGATTATGGGTAACATCCCATTGATGCACAAGGTCATGTTACCCATTTATAAAATCCTTATATTGTGCAGTTTTAGAAAATATATACTTATATATACATATCTTATTCTTTGGTGGAGTAGTGGCCTTTTGAAATCAGGGTGGGTACAATAGACCATGGGCTGCATTTTTCAAAGTGGGAAATTAAAAGTGGCCTGGTATCTGTCTAGAGCATGTAACCCCCCTAAAACCAATGAAAAGATTTACACATAGGCACAGGCACATCCAGCATCTTACAGGTTTCTGCATTCTTACACCAAACATTAGCATTTGATGCTGGTATAGTCCATTTTATGAAAAAGTTGCATTTTGTTTACAATAATAGCTGTATTTTTTAGTCACATGTCCAAATAAACCACAAAAACCTGGCACCAATAGAAACTTCAGTATCTGACAAAGAATATATACACAAGTTTTCTAGTGGTGCCTGAAAAAGGAACATAGAGTAACATAGAGTAATTTTGATGTAAGCCAGGATAGTCCCAAATTCAAAGAATGTCTGTAGCACAGGGTGTTACAAGGGCCTCTGCAGAGAATTAAAACACTAGCCTTGGCAAGTAAACAAGGTGTCTGAAACCTGCATATTTTGGAAAGGAGTTATATCCAATTAATTTTGAATGTTTTTATGTAACTCCAACTAGTTTTAAAAAGAGTTGACCGGATCCTTCTAGAACATATCCTTAACTCAAAGATAAGAACTGTCAAGGCAGATTGATGATCAGATTTAATTGGGACTCCTGCTGTACTCAATGGTGGGAAAATCCTATATAAGCCCAGAGCAAGACCTCATTCGATACCACTGAACTTGGAACTGACGTGGTCCATGCTCTGAGGTTCTCTGAAAAACTGATTGCTGTTTGGTCGTATTCAGAAGTCTCTGCCTTTTTGAAGACAGTTCTTATTGTTCTACACTACACTTCCATATACTGGAAGGTAAGCATATAATTGAATTTATATCTTGTTTATATTGGATGCATTGCTATAAGGTATAGAAATTATGTTTTAGTCTTAAGAGAGTGATATATTGTATGTTGTAGGATTTAGCGGTGGGCGCTTTAGCTTTTTGCATTTTATAGCCTGAATGCTAAGCATATTTGTATTACTGTATTGAAGTATTAATGCTGTTAAACCTGTAAAGGCACTGGAAACACCCAGACTGCTTATTAGCAGGGATCCAAAGTGGCTTGCAACCACTCGATCCATTATTAAACACTTAATAAAATCGAAGGAGTACTAGTACTGCTCTGATTCGTTAAATCAAATTAAATGAGTGTGTGATTTTCTTGATTATTAAAAAGTTGTCTTGACATATAGCATGCCCAGTGCACAAACAAAACCACTTACAGGAGTTTAAAACATCTCTATCCTCCTTAAATGTCTCCCCTGAGTTTAAGAGTGTGCTCTTAAATAAACCTCAGGAGCCTCTCTTGCCAATACCATGTACCTTCTTTACACATTTAACTAACTATGTGGTATAACTAACTACTCAACACACCTGTTTGAGCATAGTTACTCAAATTAAAAGAATGATAATTGAAACAAAAAAAAACTATTTGAACAGTTGATTTTAATGTGACCACAAATAAAGATAACATTTGTATTTGTTTGCCCCTTGTTCAGCTTGCAACTGAAAAGCAATGTAACTACTTGCAGTTTTAAATGTGAATATATCAAATAGCAGACACAAGCAAAATATAAACCAATTGACTTTAATTCAAAGCTTGCTGGAAAAAAAAATCAGAAAAAAAGAAAAAAAACACACTAAAATTCCATTGTTAATAAAACAGTATCCCATGTTTTCTGTCTACAATGTATGCATCCACTTAAACCATAAAATAAAGCAGATTTAAAGAAACTCATTGTTTCTCTTCAACAAAAAATAAATCAAGATGCTACAGTATATATTGGTACCAAACTTTTCAAAGTAAATGTTGTGATATGCAGTACGTCCTATTACGTCAATTACAACTTATTTTTTTTCAGTGATCATTTATGCTTCGTTTTATTATAATGATGCTCTTGTTTAAACAATATTAAATGTTATTCTGAATACTCCCACCACCTTTTAACTATAAAACATAACACTTTATAATGTATAAGGTACACATCTTCTTTCCCTTGGATATAAACCAACCATTCAAACTGTTACTTTTGCCCCCCAAAAAAATTACACTTTCAGAAATTGAAATTTTCACGTGAAACTATATATTACAGGTCAATGGGTATATTTTACAGAAATTGTGAAATCTGTGATAACCGTAAAAAAAAAAATATAGCCTTAATCATAGCCGATGAGCAATTGACCAAGTTTATACATAGTGAAGATGCCGACTTAATAACTTTATGCTAGCATAACAATAGATCATAATATGCATTACATAATAACATTTTAAAGAAAACAAAGAAAAGTAGCACAATCCCAAATACCTGACCCCTAATCATGATTAATACCATACATGAAAAAGCTTTTGAATTTTTTTTTATATCAACAGGTGATGAATGCATTATCTTCTTTTCTTGTTGTTTGATGACAGACTCAAAGAGGCTAGACCATTACATGTTAATTGAATGGGCATGTTTCTTGCATAAGGGCTTATCCTTTTTTGAGAAAAAAGGCTGACCCTCCAGATTTGTAGAACATACCTGGAACAAAAACAATAGTGGTAAGTTTAAACAAACTTTCGGAAGTGTAGGCGGCACAGTACAGTGATTGTGAAGAATAAGCAAAAGAACCCTGACCTCAGGACGTTACCATCTCATCAAGAGAGCCAGGAAGGTCAACCTGTACAGACAAGGCTAACTATCAAGCTGATGAATCAGGATTTTTCTGTAGTTAGAAAGCATTTTAAATCTCAAAATTAGTTTGAATTAACCTTTAAATCTTTTTGTTTCTTTTTTTTTTTTTTACTCTAAACATGCTCCATGCTCCAGCTCCAGTAGGATTTGCTGGAGTGTCAGATTTGTGTAAAATAATTTAGATTTTTCTAGGACTTAACATATGCGCTTGTATACTGGAGCTTAGTATGGTTTTCTCAAAAGCAATAAAAGTTTGTTTCTACTTACTGAACACACAAAACAGGTGTCATGCCAAGTATATCCCAAAGCTTCCAGGAATTTATCTCCAGCTTCAATGGGGAAGTCACAACCATGGCAGCTTGTACCAAACATTTTATAATAATCTGCAGAGAAATAAAGAAATACAGTTTTGCAACAAGCAAAAAAAAAATGTTGCAGAAATGCGGCAGAAAAATATATTGCATGGCTATGCAGTTAAATAAAATTATCAAACCACCTGATTTATTTATTTATTTATGTATTTATTAATATTGTATGAAACTGAAGACTATCTTGCATGAAGAGAAATGAAAGCAAACTTATTTTAAGAAAGGAATGTACTGTATGGCGTCCTAACATATATACTGTCATTTGGAAAATTTGATATAAAGTTACCATAGAAGAGGGCAGTGTGAGGGTGAGACCCTCACTGTAATATTTTAATGCCTGTTGTTGTGATTATTATTGTTAATGTTATTCTACTGGCAATAGAGCCGTTGTTTATTATGTATCGTACATGTTGTTGAGCAAAGTGTATTTGATATATGACTGTGTATTGCTGTATATAGATTAGGGCACTTCCCTTAATGAAGTTGCCGTAGCTGCATGTGGAACAAGGGTTTTTTTATAGCCACGTTTGGTAATCTTCCAAGAGAAGGGGTAATGCTAATGTTCAGTGTTTACTGGTAATAGTTAGGGACAAAAGAATTATAATGACTATGATAATAATAATGAGTAAACAATAGAATAGTTTAACGATCATGTTCGTAAACAAAGACGGTAGTCATGCAGGTTAAACATATATGTATAAATGAGAAGAAACATGTTTAAAAGTAAAATATATGTTAATTGTAAATGTGTTAATTTTTCCAGGTGTAAGTGTAAGTGTTTATTGAATAATTAATCCTGTTAGGAGGATAAGGGTGTCTGCTAAGAAATAAATAATAATAATAAAAATAATAGTCAGGGCTGGGGATTATTTAATGCTGCGTCTTTCCTTAGGAATTTTTTGGTCAGTCGTGATCTGTGTAAATGTGATCATTGTATGTACAACCTGTTAGTCAGCTGTCATTTGTAATGTGTGTGAAATATCCAGTGTGAACACAACCAAGTTGCGGTTTCCTGCGGTCTAAAAACCTCTGTGCTCATGAGAGGATAATGTGAGTGATGTTGGGGGTAAGTTCGGATCATCACCCCGTTACAGGCAGATACTCAAGATTGTCCATGTAATTCCCTTTACCATATTTGAAGTTGTTAGGTATTAATTAAATGGTGTTAATTATACAACACAAAACAAAGTGTTCCCTCATTCATTTCCCATTGTCTACACAATTGAGTACCAATCAATAACAATTTGACAATGTGATATGTAAGACTATTTATCTTACCTCTCTTTTATCCATTTGATATCAAATAATTTTGATTTCACTTCCTGATTTTCACTTTCAGTGGCATTTGCTAGTTTTGCAATTTTTTGTGTCTCAGTTTATAGATCAATTGCTGTACGAGTGTGAAAATGTAAATCACTCAATACATAAGTATATTGCCATTGATTGGAAATCAATTGTATAGGTGAGGGGAGGGCAACTATTCCTGATATGAAATGAACACATTTTAAACAGGATTTATTTAACACGTGGCACCAAAAAAACACAGCAAAGGGAAATGGATTTGGAGTGTCTGTACAGCCTAATCGTGGGATATTGTTGCTTTCAGATAGGCTGTGAAATTAATATAAACATTTATCATAAAATAATTTCTCTTGACAAAAGTCCTGTGTAGGGACCAGAGACACGCTTTACCTTGCTCACAGTATGGCTCCCCATCCTCCAAATGGAAAACATTATTGCGGATTGGCTGATGACAAGACGTACACAAGAAACAGTGGATATGCCAGGTCTGCTTCAGAGCATTGATAATTTCCTGAAGAACAAAAAGTAAACAAATAAACAGCATTTAAAATTTGTCCTAAACTCAGATGCATTATAAAAGAATAAAAGAATATTCACCATACAAAATGGATAAAAAACAAATATTAAAAAGAAAAATAAAGTAAAGTAAAATTTTAAGGCAAACAGATATTCAGTTTGGTCTCCTGTCGAGACTGCTGTGGCCGCTTACTGTGTACGAGGTTTCTTTGACAAGAGTTGAGAAGCTGGAAGCTTTAAATCAGTTCATCCGTCAGGAAATGGTTGGGAGTTCCACGCTGCCTTAGCAGAGTGGGACTGCATGGTAAAGGAATACTGTAGCTACCAGTCTCTGTTCTAACCAAGGAGTTTAAGTGCGCTAAGGTCCGACTGGAAATGACATTAGTAGAATCTCGTGACAAATGTGTAAGGGAGGCAGCACCTGTGTTGAAAACTGGAAGAAAGTGGGCGGCAAAGAAAGCCATGGAAGATGTAAAGGCTGCCCTTTGAATTGGTGATATCATGGGGCAAGTTCAGCAGGGAAGAGAGGGTCTTGATCTCAGTTCAGCTCCTCCTACATGGCACAAGGCAGCCCCAGCTCAATGGAGGAAGCTGGTAGTCAATGAGATACAAAAGCAGGAGGAGAGGATGAGGTGCGTAAAGTCCGTTTCCCAGGCCAAGCAGGGAGAATGGGTGAGATTGGGAGGAGTGTGGAACAACCTTGAGGTTCACCATAGTGAACCAGTTGCGTGGCCTGACTGACTGTAAAAACTGTTGCATTGTCACATCTTGACCCTTCATTCTCTCAAGTACAGATTGAGGTCGAAGATCGGTCTGAGACCACCATCCCGTTTCGTCGCCAGGAAATACCTGGAGTAAAACCCTTGATTCTTGTTATCATCGTAACATCCTATTTAGTTTTTTTTTATTATTGTAAATCAGGTTAAATGTAATTTGTATGAATCTAGACTGTATTCTCCTTGTATATTGGGCCATCCAAAATCATTGACATTTTCTGAAAGCCTATAAAGAATGCTGGGGGGGGGGGGGGAGCATCAGCAAGCTCCAGTTATTTGTCGCAGTGTCTAGAACTTTTCTTGGACCTATCAGATTCCTTTCTGCTGCAATATGGTTTGCAATATCAGTGTGTATCATGGGTCATCATTTGCATGGCAAATTGAAAGACAGCACCACATAATTAACCCTTTGCAGTCCATTTATTAAGTGTGTGTCAGGCGCGTCAGGTCCAATTTATTTTCACACGCGCAGTTAATTTTAAACGCGCTGTTTAAAAGTATTTTTTTCCCCACAGTCAAACGGGTTTAAAGGCACTGCATATCAACAAAGCACTCACTAGGCATCTCCAGCCCCGCCCCACCCTTTCGTGGGCTGTAGCTTTCACATATGCTAATAAATAAATAATAATAATAATAACAATAGTCGTATATACCGATCAATCATCTCCTGATCACTCGTTTTATCACCAAACGCCTCAATAATGCGATCCAAGTCATTATTTTATTACTATAACATCTCAAAAAAGCTCTGCAAATGTCTGTGATATTCTCTAGGCGCTGATGCAATAGCAGCCAGCTTGTTTCCTTATGGCTGCCGTTATCTGATGCCAGGGGCAAGTATGACTATTCATGAGATATGCCCTTTTTTTTCCGGCTTGTCTTGGCTCCTTTCGCTCCCACTCAACCATTGAATGGTTTTCTCGGGTTTTTCCGGAGAAAAAACGACTAGAAACCCGTTTTGTGCGTCTTTTTGATGATGTCGGACAGGGTCCAACAATGGACCGGATAGGAATAATTGCAATGTCGGACTGCAAAGGGTTAAAATACAATTCATTCAATTAAAATACAAATCACAAAATTTTGAATATTTACTAACTGAGCACTTAAGTACACACAAGTAGCACCAAATGGCATAACCAGACATTGTTGAGTTCAGTTACCACAGGAAAACCAGCTGTTACGAGACTTTCGAAAAGTTAACACTCTCCATCGTAGGGCAATGCTTGGTGCTAATTGGTTGATAAACTAAATGTCAGCCCCCACATGGCAGTGCAAATTGGTTGAAACAGTTGCTTTATGACATTATTACAGGTATTGCACATCAAAAATGCTCATACTTTAACAAGAGTGTAGTGAGTTCGGCCACACTGTAAGAACTCCCACTTCCCGCATCCTTGGGCCAAAATAAATCAATAAATAAAAACAGCAATAAAAACGGATGCGCCACTGGGGCGAGTTTGTATGTGTAATTTACCAGCAAGAAAAAGCAATGGCCATCTTGAAGAGTTTTTGTGGTAATTAATGTATTCTTTTCAGATATAAAACTTTTCTGTACAGCATTTTCAATATTTGTTTTGGAGGTCTATATACAAAAGCTATTTAAATATTTGTTTTTCATTGATTGCTTACATACATTTATACATAATATGTCTAATAATTCTAGGAAGGTTGTAACATTTTGAGACCTAGAGTCTTTTAAACTCATTTTAAAGAAAAAGACTGGTAAAAGGACTGTAAAGTAAATGTTCAAAGAAATAACAGAACCAAAAGAAACGGTACAGAGTACGCCACTTACAGCCCACTGGTCGACAAAGGCCATCATGTTGCCAGTAGACTCTGTGTTGGCGTACTCTAAAGAAATCCAGGATCTGACAAGGGCCCGGAACATGGCTCCGCAGTCAAAGAGACCCTCCCCCATAGTAGTAGTAGTATTAATAATAATAATAATAATAATGAGTTTTTATGGTACATTTTCTCAGACTTGGTGTTATAATAATATACAACACAGTTAACTGTACAGTAAAATACATTTTAATGAGAAAAATATTTAATAACAGTTTAGCGCTGGGACAAATATCAGAAAAAACTTTTGTTTACATGCATTCAAAGAAAAAAAAAAAAAGTCTGTCAGAAATGACACAGTTGATAGAAAAGAGAAATACGTCTCAATGTGTTTTGCCTTCCACCGATTTATCACCTTGCCAGAAGTTGCGCAACAGTTTCTAAATTAGCAATAGGAAAACTAGCTCTGTCTGGGATTTCTATAGTTCTAGCTGTCAAAAAAAGTCCAGGTTAGATGTTTTCGGACGACCCCTTATATCAACAGAAATATTATGTACATTAAAGTACTTCTGAATTGACATTTAATATACTTATTTATTCTGGTAATTAACCCTTTGCGGTCCTATGTCAGATCTGGTCCAACATCGCAATTTTCCCTTTCCGGTCCAATGTCGGACCCTGTCCGACATCATCAAAAAGTCGCAAAAAACAGGTCTGTAGTTGCTTTTTCTCCAGAAAAAGCAGAGAAAACCATTCAATGGCCGAGTGAGACCAATAGGAGCCGAGAGAAGCCGAAAAAAAGGGCGTATCTCATGAATACTGATATACCCGACACCACATAGATAACACGGACATAAACAAACAAGATAGCTGCTTCCGCATCCAGCGCTCAAAGAACATCACAGACATTTGCAGAGCTTTTTTTAGATGTTATAGTAATAAAATAACGACTTGGATCGCATTATTGAGGAGTTTGGTGATAAAATGAGTGATCAAGAGATGATTTATCGGTATGTACTATTATTAAGAGGTATTTGAAAAATATAGCGAATAAGGGGTGGGGCGGGGCTAGAGATGCAGTACTGACTGTCCTGTTGATATGCAGTGCCTTTAAAACCTGTTTTACTGTGAAAAAAAATACTTTTAAATAGTGCGTCTAAAAATAACTGCGTGTGTGAAAATAAATTGGACCTGACGCGCCTGAGACGCGCTGAATAGATGGACTGCTAAGGGTTAAAATGTTTAAACTGAATAATTCAGGAAGGCATTTTTATAATGGTACCGGGTGGAACTTTTTATTTAGAGATAAATGAATTGTTAGGTCTTTGAATACAACTCACAAATTGGCATATGTTGAATTTCTAATGAAACTAGGATCTGATTAACATATTTTAGTCTCCCGAATTCTGGTTAGAACCTGGGAAGCTGATTGTATCCTGGCTTTTGTCTTTAGAATAGGACACTGTTGTAAAAACAAATCATTTGCTGTCCAGCCCTAACATGAAAGATGTTTGCTTTTTGGGGAGACCACTGTTTTGTATCAGAGTTACAACCCTATATAGGAGGCTGTGTGGTCCAGTGGTTAAAGAAAAGGGCCAGTTCAAATCCCACTCAGCCACTGACTCATTGTGTGACCCTGAGCAATTCACTTAACCTCCTTGTGCTCCGTCTTTCGGGTGAGACGTAGTTGTAAGTGACTCTGCAGCTGATACATAGTTCACACAACCTAGTCTCTGTAAGTCGCCTTGGATAAAGGCGTCTGCTAAATAAACAAATGATAATAATAATAATAATAATAATAAACATCTTCCCAAATAGTAAACTAGATATAAACAGGTTTTGCTTAGAAAATACAGCTGGTTTATGAGGGGGGAGGGGGGTCATAAAAGCAAGCCTCTTTAGTGGGATCTGGACAGAGCCATATACTTCAAGGGCTGAGAAGAGATTTGTAGAACTGTAACTAAAAGAAACTTGTTTTCTTCTGATTGGGTTAAAGAAAAAAAAATGATGTCATGAGAAAAAAAGTATAATAATCCAAATAATGTACTGTTTATTAACTTGTGTCTTTTTCGTGCTTGGGGGACATAGCTCCTAATTTTCCCTACCAAATTAAAATAATCTCTGTTGTAACTTTGCAACCAAGACTTTGACTGACTTTATTTTTACTCACAAATGAATGAAGAAATTCACAACTTCTTCATTTTAAATTACAACATTACAACACCGAGCTGATTCACTGGTACCGGCCCTGTACCGGACAGGGTCACAGGTACCGACTCTGGTACCAAACCAGGTCCACATTACCGACTAGTACTGGCTCTGTACCACAGGAAGGTGAAGACTTGAAAGAGCCACTGGCAACTGCAAGCATGCACTGTTAGACAGGGACTGCAGATCGTTGACAGTGACAATGAGCCGACACAGCAACGACAAAAGACACTCTGAATAAATGCAGGTCGAAAAGCTCCTGCCAATTCAACATCACAGTGTAGCTAAAAAACCCTTAACACTGGGTGTGTCTCTGTGGTGTGAAAAGCTGGCTGGAAAAACCAGTCCGCCAGCGCAAGAAACCTAGTGCAGGGAGACAGCCTACGCGCATGCTGGCTTTCTCCAAGAAAAACAGAAACTTATTTAAAACTTGCTAAAAAAATAAAAAAAGTGTTGGGATAGAAGTCAAAATTGCTATTTTTGCTGTACATTCAAGCAATATGAAAATACGATTAAAAGATGAATATGAGGCAAAAGTACAGAATGCCACCTTTTCTTTCTGGCTGTTTAAACACATATATGTTTTACCAACTAAGAATAACAGCACTTTCAGAGTTCCATCCCCCCATTTTATGTTGGGACATTTGGCTCACAGGTGTTTCTGATTGATCAGGTGTTTCCTGTTGCATTGATTGTTCACACATAAAAGAGCTGTGAATGTGTAGTCTCAGTTCTATCCTTTGCTTTTGTCTTTGAAGTCTGCGTTTGGTGTCAGTAGGCATAATCCAACATGAATACTAGGGAGCTGTCTATGAAAGAAAAGCAAGCGATTTGGATGCTAAAAGAAAAGAGGAACTCAATTAGAACCATAGCACAAAAGTTGGGCATCGCCAAATCAACAGTTTGGAATGTCCTGAAAAAAGAAAGAAACGACTGGTGTCTTCAACAATCAGCAACGACCAGGTCTGCCAAGGAAAACAACAGCAGTTGATGACAGAAAAATGACCAGAGCTGTGAAAAACAACCCTAAAATAAATGTCAGTGAAATCACCAACAACCTCCAGAATGCTGGGGTGAAAGTGTCACAATCTACTGTTCACAGAAGACTTCGGCAGCAGAATTACAAAGGCTACACTGCAAGATGCAAACCTCTGATCAGCACCAAAAACAGAAAGGCCACATTAGAATTTGCTAAAAAAGTACAGAGATGAGCCAGTAGAGTTTTATGGACAGATGAGACGAAGATTAACCTTTATCAAAGTGATGGGAAGGCAAAAGTGTAAAAGTGTGGCGAAAAAAAGGAACTGCAGATGATCCAAAGCATACCACCTCATCTGTGAAGCATGGTGGAGGTAGTGTCATGGCATGGGCATGCATGGCTGCCTCTGGAACGGGCTCACTCATCTCTATTGATGATGTGACGAATGATGGCAGCAGCAGAATTACTTCAGAAGTGTACAGAATCATCTTGGCTACCAATGTACAAGAAAATGCCACCAGACTCATTGGGCGGCGCTTCACAATGCAACAGGAC
Source organism: Acipenser oxyrinchus oxyrinchus (assembly GCA_030684275.1). Taxonomy (NCBI): domain Eukaryota; kingdom Metazoa; phylum Chordata; class Actinopteri; order Acipenseriformes; family Acipenseridae; genus Acipenser; species Acipenser oxyrinchus. Next base: position 45,362,635 of record CM060248.1, read on the forward strand.
AATGACCCAAAACACACTGCCATCGTAACCAAGGAGTTCATCAGGGGAAAAAAGTGGAAAGTTTTAGACTGGCCAAGTCAACCTCCTGATTTAAATCCGATTTGAACATGCATTTCACTTGCTGAAGAGGAGACTGAAGTCAGAAACTCCCCAAAACAAGCAACAGCTGAAAATGGCTGCAGTAAAGGCTTGGCAAAGCATCTCAAAGGACTATACCAAGAGTTTGGTGATGTCAATGGATTTATCTTGTCATTGTATTTATCTTGATTTAATGTCATTGTATTTATCTTGCTCTTAATTGTATTATTACTTGTACTGTGATTCTTGAAATGTAATTTTTGTTTACGACTGTAAGTCGCCCTGGATAAGGGCGTCTGGTAAGAAATAAATAATAATAATAATAATAATAATAATAATAATAATAATAATAATAATAATAATAATAATGGGTCGCACACTCACTGCTGTTATTGCATGCAAGGGACTAAATACTAGCTTTTATACTTCTTATATTTGCTTTAAGTTGAATTGTCCCAATACTTATGCTCACAAAAAATGGGGGGATGGAACTCTAAAAGTGCTGTTATTCTTAGTTGGTAAAACATGTTTGTCTTGAAACCACCAGAAATAAAAAGTGTCATTCTGAACTTTTGCCTCATATCTATCTTTTACTCGTATTTTCATATTGCTTGAGTATACAGCAAAAATAGCAATTTTGACTTCGCTGTCCAAATACTTATGGAGGGCACTGTATATATGAGAAGGCGCTAGCAAGAATAATATTGGCTCTCAAAGAGCAGAGCAGCAAGGGAGAGAGTGTGAAAACGTAGCAGCAGAAAATGACTGAATCCCATCGAAGAGGCGGGGAGAGGCGACTGCTTCGCACAGCACACAAGACCGCACAAGACACACTGGGCTTAATCAGAACCTAGACTAAGATAGTATTATACGCTTAATATTTAAGCAAAATTATTTTAGAATTGAAATATATCAGCTCATCGCCATAGTTTTGACAGAAAAGTCAGAGCTCACCTCTTTCTCAGGCAGGCTGAAAGAAAATTGGCGCAGATCCCTGTGCAACAGTCAATTCAGGCTGTAAGATGGCTATATATCCCATTCGGTCAAGGCTACATTCTGTACTTGCTTAAACATATTCCAAAGGTGCTTGTAATTGAAATCATGAATACACCATGACATTTAACACTAGTATGTACTGTATTTATTTCTTAGAACTAGTTTTTGCCTGTAATAGTTGAGTCCTGTGTAAACTCGAGACCAGATCTGCCTTAATTAAAGGCATGAGTTAACTTCAAACAGTTCCCTAGTGCTAATTCTGATAATCTGACAATTGTATTTGGCACTTTAAGACCACATGGTTAAGATTAAATACATATATTTGTTTCCCACAGTTAAAAACAGTGAGAAAAGTGGGAATAAGAACTACATAAATAAATCACCTGACCACTGCATTCAAACAGTCTCAAATTAAGTAATAAAACATGACAGGGTTCATTGAAGGCACCATACCTCAAAACAGAAGCTCATCCTCAAGTGTTTAATTACATAAAATACATGTTTATGCTGTCTGTGAATACATTATATGAACTTAGAAATACCAGGATCAAATGTGTCTACTTTACTGAAAATGTATTTGCAAAAAATGCTTTAGCTACCAGTTGAATATACCGGACAGTTGACTACTTCAATATGAAGATTATAGGAAGGGTCATGCATCTCCTAGTTATATAACATTCTATCACTATATTATGACCTTAAAGCACATTATTTACAGTACCTCAACTGCTCTGAAAAGGTTTTAACAAAGAGGAATATGACTGAAATCAATACAGATATACTAGTAATTGTTTTGTACAGCCATATTACAAATAATGGAACAAATGGCCCAATGATTCACACTGAACAATATTAGAATATGGGGTAGGTTTATTAAAGTGTTGCGCCTGTTGCAATAGTCTTAAACCAGTTGCAAACGAGGGGGTCTTGGGTGAAATGTACTAGACAAGAGCAATGCTATTTGCGACTTTTTAGGGAATGGTTTGGGGTAGTTTCTGTTTGCGGTTCAAGCGTAGATGAATATGTAATAAGCGTAGATGTAATTATGGGCATTCCTGCACAAATTCTCAAATATGATAACGAGATGTTTGAAAGCTGTTTTAAACAGAACTTTTGAAAGCATCTTTTAAAAAGTTGCAATTGTTGCTGGCATTTCCCAGTCTGCTTTTTCTCATGTTTTGCCATTTCTGAGGCGAAACAGCCAAATACCTATTTTTCCCTAAAAGCAGGGTGTACTTACAAGCTTTGAAAACACATTTCTTTTCTTTTCCTTTAAATTTGAAATTGCCAATTATTTTACCCCCAATTTTCTCCTGGAATGCCCAATTACTCAACCCGGCACACAGCTGCAACCCCTGCACTAACTCAGGAGAGATGAAGACGAAGACTTGCGTCCTCTGAAACGTGTGCCGTCAGCCATCTGTTTTTTTCCAGCACTGCAAATCCGCCGTGAAGCCATTACAGAAATACAGTGTTGGAGAACCACGTAGTTCTGAATTGCACACAGGCGGGCCTACAGGCGACCAGCCAGCAACAGGGGTCGTTGGTGCGCAGTGAGCCAAGAATTCCCCAGCTGACCTAACCCTCCCCGCCCGGACAGCGCTTTGCCAATTGTGCGTCACCCCCTCGGCCATGGTCGGCAGTGGCATCTCCAACTGGCGATCTCCAAGTTGAAAACACATTTCTATGACATTTCTGGTTTCCCCAATGTGTTTGGAGCAATAGGCTGCACACATATGCCGCTAACCCCTCCAGCTCATTCTGAACATCTGTATAGGAATAGCAAACACACCTATTCCATTAATGTGCAGGTGGTTTGTAATTGTGCACAATTTAGCACTGTACCCCTGACTAACTTAAATAAAAACTGACAGTATATATTATACATAGGGACCTACCTAAATCGCGATTTCACGGAAATCGTGAAATTGAGGGTTCACCGCGAAATTCACCTCTTAGGGGCCAATGCATACAAACAAGTACGGAGAGGGGAAAAAAGAAACCTCGTTTAAATTAACTACTGCACAATGCAAGCGGCATTAGCATAAGCTACGTATCTGCATTCTGTAGATAGCCCTTTTTGATTCCTTCGCCGTCCTGTGTGCATTGCACTTAAGTAAAAAAACGTCCACAAGTAACATTTAGGCTACAAAATAAATTCTTCAAAGCAGTTAAAGTTCTTGCTTACTATTCAAATGACAAAGTTTTAATCAGCCTATCAGTGCGTCTTTACTGCTTTTATGTGATCTGTAGTACTGTGCAGGAGGGGGTGGGATAATGTTGGTGCTGCATTGTTTTGATTTAGGTTGCTAAAATCTAGTTTTCAGCATTGGAGGTAAAATAGTAGAAATGGATTACACCAAAAGAAAGTATATTTCTGCTGATGATCGTTTCAAGATATTTCCCAAAGAAACTGTACATGCAGACTGAGGTAATTGTTTTCCATATCTTAATGTGTATTTGGAGAAAATACGATCGATCGCTATTTAGCTTCAGAAACACACATTAAACAAAAGGCTACTTCAGAGGCTGCTGAACAGAATGTAAAATAAACAGCTTTCAGAAACCAAACTGGAAAGTCAGCTCAGAGAAAAAGTATTCCTGTCTGCAAGTTAAATCAGTACTAAACGATCCAGCACAGCCACCTCGCTTCAACCTGCTGCTTACAGTTGGAATTTTAGACCCGAATAGCCACGACTTCTTTGTTTTGACTCGGTACTAATAAAATAAATTATTGGATAGGAAAAATAACATAACAACGAACGTACTGCATATATTGACTTTATTAAAGTATGCCAAACGCCCTTGTGTAACCGAGTTTTTGGGCTGTTTCTAATCGATTTCCACATCTTTATAACTGTAAAGCTTTGCCTTAACTTCCAACCAATTCAGTGGATGCAGACGTGCAGTCTCAATGTATGGGCAAGTCAACTGCACAGGGATGCTGCATACTCGCCTTAACAAATGACAGCACTCTGTTTTAGTAAGGAAGCAAGTACCACTATTTTTAGGCTTTATAGTGTTCTGAAATACTGTCTACTTAGATTTATTTAATGTTTAAACAGGTCCGCGAAATGTCCGCAAAATCCTGATTTTATTCCGCAACATACCCGTGAAAAATACATAAATTTACCATAATTTAATTAGACCCGTAATTATACATTATTGGCTACTCATGATAATAAAAATTAGTGGTATAATAATTATTATTTATTTCTTAGCAGACACCCTTATCCAGGGCGACTTACAATTGTTACAAGATATTACATTATTTTTACATACAATTACCCATTTATACAGTTGGGTTTTTACTGGAGCAATCTAGGTAAAAGTACCTTGCTCAAGGGTACAGCAGCAGTGTCCCCCACCTGGGATTGAACGAACCACCCTCCGGTCAAGAGTCCAGAGCCCTAACCACTACTCCACACTACTGCCCACAATGCAAAACGTGTTGCTGATCCTTTGAAATTCGCATTACAGAGAATTGACTGTACTCCTGTAAGTATCATAACTTGTCAATGCAGCATCAAACCTATTTTGTGTTAACTTTTTTAGGCTGCCAAGTTACTAATAATAATAATAATTATCCAAACAATGAAATCATTTAGTTTCAATTTAAAATAATCTTTTATTCACATTGTACACCAATTTTACTACTGTATTGTAGACTGCGTACTGTACAGATTAATATTTTTACATAATGTGCATCCTAACCAAAAAACATTGGTGTTATTTCAGCACAATGATTTATACATTTAAAATACATTGAGCACTATAAATATATGTGTGTCAGACAAATGTCTAATGTCAGACAAACATATCTGGTTTAGAGAGGGGCTACTTTATGATTATGAAAAGCTTTTTGATAGTGTGACAGGAAGGCTGAGTGGTGACATCCCCAGACCAGAGAGCTGACAAAGACACAGGCAGGTACTACAGGTGAATAGCGCTGGTGCTCAATTTTCTCCCATCTCACTTGTTCCTCCTCTCAAACACCCACCCTGAACAACAAAAGCTGCACGTTTTTATACATGTGACCATCTCCGACTTAACAATAAATGAATCAATCTGGGGATGGTCACATTCCACACGAGTTTAGTGGATGCGGCTTTAACCCCATCCACGCTGCCAAACAATAACAAACAAAAAACACGCTATATAAAAACAATATTAAAATAGGTAAAATGAAGACAGAACAGAATGCATTGTACAGATGACGTTTACATTTAACAAAAACAATGTTATTTTGATTCTTGCATCCTTGTATGTATAGACGTTATCCTTCGGGCACCCTCTGCTATAGCAAACCACAACTCAGCTCCCGCTATTTATTTATACAATGTCACACAAGTCTCGCAATAGAGATCTCACTAAGAAGACGCGACAAATATTTAAATTAGTATATTGCGGCTCTTTCCATTAACATATTTCTCTTAGGACATACGACAAAATGTATACTTTGCTAAGTGTTGCAACGAAAATGCAAATTGCGGCATGTTTGTGCTGTGACTGGCCCATCATAGTACACCTACCACTAAGTGACATTCTCCAGTGCTGTTAAGTTCTTACAATTCAGTAAAAATAGAAGAAAAAATAGACTTACCCCAAGAATCTTCAGTTGACACCTGCCACAGGTGGGGGCAAAGAATTCTTCGTAACAGTGCTCACAATACACAGAACCCTTCTCTTCCACAAAACCAATATCTGCCAAGGAGGTTTTACAGTGAGCACAGGTAAACTCCTCAGGATGCCAAGATTTTCCCATGGCCACCAGGAAAGGGCCCCTGCAAGAAAAGCAGAGGTTCAATTAAAATCAGATAATCCAAATAACACAAATCAACATATGGGGTCATGCTGAAAGTACATTTTACACTTACTATATTGTGCAAGGATCTTTCTCTAATTCACTAAATGTTTCATGTGCAAGTCAGATAGTAAAATAATGAGGTAACCCAGTTATGGTTATTGATATCTAAATGTATTAGTAGTGACTGTCAAATGCTTTAATGACATTGACTTTTGAGGTACATGTATATCAATGTCATACTGCTGTTTGTATAATTAGTTAAACTTTTAATATTTTGACAGTGGGTAATGTTTTATGTTACTTGAATGTAGGGTATCATGATTCATGCAAAACTAATATAGAGATTGATCAGCATTGCGGAAGGGAGGAAACCAAGGCTGAATCATGTTTTACAAACCAGTAACACTTCATAGAAGACTTGAGACTGTTCAGCCTTTATTCCAAAGAAACTCCAAACAATTTGAACCAAATGTTTATAACTGACTTATAATTTTAACTTTCAATGATGGTGGATAAGCTTGTATTGTGTGAAGCTAATTGAATTTAGCATATGAAAAAACTAGCCTTAAGCATGAGTAATAGGAAAGTCAGAGTAATCACTCTGAAACAAGAGGACTCCCGCTCTGTCACTGGATTCTGGATGGTGCATGCTCTGACCTAACCTGATAACCCTGTCTAACCTCTGCACAAGCACCTTTTTACATCAATGCCCTTTTAGCTGCTTACAGGCCCAACAATACAGTCCCTTATGTACAACAAAATGCTCTCTTCTCACTGTGTCAGCTGACTTATTTAGTGGATTCATTAACAGAATATTGATACTGACAAGGGAAAGTGCTATCAGTGCCAGGGGCAAGATCAGCTTACGTTTCCTTACATTCCGGGAAGCCTAGATGGAGTGGCACTGTGGAAAAGTTTCTAACACTCAACATTAAACCTGCCTGCTGGCTTAGAGCGGATTCATTCTTTAAGGCTTGCATCACTGTATGGTGTTTTTTATTTAAAATGCCAAAGAAAAGTGCAAAATGAAACTGTTTGCTAGCCCGATGTTTATTCTTGATTTAAATGTTTCAGAAAAGCTCAACATATTGTTTCCAAGTTTGACTAAGTGGAGTCCGGCATGTCTTTCTTTATGACAGCATGCCTACTTCTCATCTTGCCAGGAACAAATATGCCAATAAAATGACCTCTTGCTTTTTAAAATGATACTAACATAAGAGCTGAATGGCATTGTTCATATTAAACCCAAGTAGGACTACCAGTGTTTAAAGCCTGTAGAGCAGCGGTTCTCAATCTGTGGTCCGTCGACTCCCCTTCAGGTGGTCCATGGAAAGGTTACATAATTACGGAAAGGAAGTGGCGGTACAGTTTATAGATCTCATTGCAAACCCCAAATTTGAGACATTAGAAACTCAGCTACAGAAGCAGAACGAAAATGCATATGTGGAGAATATCTCCTAGTTAAAAAAAGGTCTAAACTCTATCATATATGGTCAAAAAAACAAACAATTTTATGATATTTCCTTCCACTTTGGAGATTTTTGTTGATAATGCAAAGATACAGAAAAGGAGGCAAATACAAAGTTCACTATCCACACATTATTACCGCTCACCTGGAGAAGCCAATACAAAAATACATTATTGGCATTTTTAAATGCTTGGTTACTAACAGGCTATCAATGCGGTTTATGTCAGCACTGTTTACAGAACGACTGAGTCCAGCATGGAGGCTAACATAACAAAGCTCAAGGTTCTCCCCAGGCCTTTTCAGCCAGGCTGAACAATCTTGGAACCACATGACAGCTGTGTTGCTGTGTTACGTCTTGATACTACATTTAACCAATCAGAGAGTTGAAGGGGTGGGTTTTCTGTTTTAAGCACAAAAAAATAACAGATTAATTTCTAAGCAAACATAGTGACAATGAATGTGGAAATTAGCAAACTGAAACATATGATGAAAAAAGAAAAAGAAAATGTAGAAAATGAAAAACCTGATATATAGTCAACGAAGAACGACTTGTAGAAAGCGAATTGGATGGAATTTTACAGCAAGGAATTGGGCAGTATGATGTGCAAGCACTGCCAGAAACACAAAAAAGTCTGCAAAAGATCAGGAGGTAAATGAAGCAGTGTAACCTGTGTACGATTAAGGGTGAGTTATTATTTCAATTCTTTGTCTTTATATATTTAAGGTAAGGCAGTTTTATTTTTCTGTTAAAAATGCTCCCGCTAATAATTCTCTGCCACCCAGCTACACAGAATTCCTTTATAGAAATGGAGTACTCTTGACCAGCCGAATTACGCACTTAAGCATAGAAATCTCGTAACAAACCATTTAAATTTTCCAAGACAAACTGTTTTTAAATCAAGTACCATTAATTTATGTTTCATCCGATCAATAAAAACGGGCTATTATCATAACCCTGGTTCCCTGAAATAGAAATGTAACCAATACTGTATATGGAACCCCAGTAGCAAGTAGCTAGGGCTAAAAAACCGAGGGAGAAGCTCACCTCTATGTTATGTTGTAAGGGTCGACCCTGAAGTCACCCTAGTTCCAAAGTCAGGGTTTTGGGGATCCATTCAGTCGATAGAACCTTGTAAAGGTATGGGGAGTAGGCCACACCACTGCATTGCAAATGTCATTCACAGATGCACCCTGGAATAAAGCCCACGAAGTTGGTTGCCATGTCCCTGGTGGAATGGGCAGTGAGCTTTTCGGGAGGGGCAAAGTTGGCTCACTCATAGGCAGTCCTATGTGTGTGTTATTCTATTATCCATTCAGATAGCTTCTACTTAGACAGGGTTTGACCATGGGACTTCGCCCCATAACAGACAAAAAACTGTTGAGACTGCCTCCAACTCTGTGTCCTGTCAACATAATACGCTAGAGCCCGCACAGGGCAGAGCGTATGGAACTGCTGCTCCCTGTCAGACTGGAAAGGAGGCAAATGTAAAGCCTCCAATTCCACAAACTGGTTGACATGAAATGCCGATATAGTTTTTGGCAAAAAAGCAGAATTGGTACAAAGCATAACCTTGGCTTCTGCAAAAATTAAGCAGGCTTTCGCAACTGAAAATGTTTGCATCTCACTCACCCGCTTAGCAGAAGTGATTGCAAGCAAGAAAGCCGTTTTAAGCAATACAAATTTCAGCTCAGCTGAATGCAAGGACTCAAATAGAGGCTTCATGAGTGCTTCAAGCACCACGTTAAGCCTCCAATGAGGAACGATATACTTCATAGGCGAAGCCACAAGCTCCTTCAAAAATTGCCCCTCCAGGAAGTGAGCTCAATTTTGACATGGCAAGCTGAATTAGGTGCCAGATATACCTTTAAATGTAGAGGGAGACTGAGCACAAATGAGCCAGGTGTCCAGGTAATTGAGCATTCTGATGCCTCCGAGTCTCAACGGGACCAGAATAGCTTCCATGCACTTCGAAAAGGAGCTAGAGAGAGGCCAAACGGCAAGACACATAACTCATACGCTTTTCCTTGAAAAGCGAATTGTAGGTACCTCCTGTGCCCTGGTCTTATGGGGATGTGGAAATACACGCCCTTTAGGTCCACCATGGTGTACCAGTCATCTGGCCTGACATTTTTAACCTCCATCAACTCAGAAACAGGTTGACCTGTCTGAGGTCGAGGATTGGTCTGAGGCCTCCATCCCACTTGGGCACAAGGAAGTACCTGGAGTAGAACCCTTCCATCAAATGCTGAGGGTGTACCGTGCAAAGAGTCTGCTTTTACAGCAGATCTCTCACCTCCTGAGACAGTACTGCAGCGTCTCGCAGGTTTGTGACTAATGTTGTAGTCACGCCCCGAAAGGGAGGGGGATCGTGCTTGAATTGTAGAAAGTAGCTGTATAGTCTACAGAGAATAGTCTTTACAGTAGTAAGCACCCAGATGTCCGTGGTGCATTGACGCCAATACTTCAGGTGGCTCCCTGAAAAGAGGCCCTGGGCTTGTGGTAGCAAGGCCCTAGGACTGCTGGGCTTTGGGCCTGAGGTTTTTGCCTCTGTACTTGGCAGTGGAACTTGTTAAAGCTGCCATGGTGTGCAGCCGCAGGCTGGTTATGAAACTGCTGTGCTGGTCTGTGAGGCTGCTGGGGCCTTGGGCGCCAGTTTGCCACTGGTTTTCGCACCAGGGATGGCCGCTTGGGAAGCAGACGAGTTCCTTTGTGGAGTCACGTGCGCGGTGAGTGCACTGCACCATCTGAAAGGTATGCCCTGGTGTAATGGGGGCGTCCAACAGCGGTGCATTATCCCCATCAGACACTCGTGCCTGGGAAAGCTAAACCTGTCGTACGGGCAGCAGTGTGGAGTAGTGGTTAGGGCTCTGGACTCTTGACCAGAGGGTTGTGGGTTCAATCCCTGGTGGGGGACACTGCTGCTGTACCCTTGAGCAAGGTACTTTACCGAGATTGCTCCAGTAAAAACCCAGCTGTATAAATGGGTAATTGTATGTAAAAATAATGTGATATCTTGTAACAAGTCGCCCTGGATAAGGGCGTCTGCTAAGAAATACATAATAATAATTAAAGCAGAAAGATTTCTGCCCACAGCCTGCCTGTTCAGCTTTGAGATATGAAGCAGCTTTTTATTCACCAACCGCAGCTCCTCCAGCTGCTGTGGTGAGGGTCTATGACTCTTAGAAAGAGCTTTCAATAAACAGGCCTGGTAGGCTACCAGTATAGTGTTGTAGTTACCCAGCCTTGTGGTGAATGCACCGGCTGAGAAAGCCCGCTTCAAAATCACTTCCGAGACCCGACACTGCTTGTTAGGGCAGACAGCGTCCTTGGTCAGGAGCACAAATTTAGGCACCTGCACCAGAGGGGCAATTGCAGCAGCTACAGGAGGAAATTGGGCCAAACCCAGCTTCTCCACATCATGTAAGCTGTACATCGTCCCCATCGACTGGGAGTCTGAGCTGTAGCCGGGTGACCCTAGGACAATTGGACTTCAAAGAGAAAATCCATGTGCACTGCGGGGGACACAGGAGAAGCGGGCTCATCCTCAAAGATGGACTACTTCCATGCCTCATCTGCAGGTCAGGGCACTTGCAATTTTGGCAGAAGCTCTGCTGACAGGGAGAGACTAACTGCCGGTAATGGGCTGTCTGAGTCCACCTCCTCAGAGGGGAACTCAGGTTCGCCTACCTCCTCAGAGGCGGTGATGGACAGCATATCCTCCTGCTGCCAGTCTGTGCTGAAAGCCCTCTGTTGTTCCAAGGGAACATGGGGGGCAGGTGGACTAGTGCGCTCGTACAGCAGCTCAGCAAGCACTGTGACCTGATGGGAAACAGCTGTCCAGAGTTTCTCCATTTGTTCGGAGTCTGCCGATCTCTCAGACCGGTGACTCTTCTCTTCCTCTTCCTTAGAGGAGGAAAAGGAGAAGGAAAGGCAGAAGATGATGTGGAAGACTCTCCCTTGGCAAAGAGCCATCTGGAGAGGATGCAGCCACGTCTTTCACGGACGTGGCTGCCCAAGTGGAATGGACATGGAGTCTGCAGAGCTGCGAGACACCCGTTTTACCATCGTGCGTTTAGAAAAACTTGCACAAAACTTGTAGACGCTGCGGTCAGCAAGTGCCTGTTTTGCATGCTCTGGTCCCAGACAGGAAGCACACCTGCCGCGCTTATCCTCCACTGGGAGACTGGCCTTGCACATGTCACAGGGATAAAACCCCGGCATGATGCAAACAGCAATGCAGTGTAAAAAACTGCTGCCTCAGTCTACACAAGCAGCAATGCCGCTGCACAGTAATGTAACAGTGTATAGTACTGTATGTAACAGCGCAGTGTACAGTACGATAAAAGCTGTAACAGGGTGGTTCAAGACACGAACCAAGTCCTCAGGTACTAGACCAGGGATGGTGGAAACTGGGTCTGTGACTTTGCACCGAGTCGGAAACGATATGTAACCGAGATGGAACTAATTGGTACGGTACCGAGTACGGTACCTTCGATATGGTGTGGTATAGTACCGGTCGATACGGTAGACGTGCAGTGACTTGCACTAGGTCAGTACTGTGCCCTCGGTATGGTACACATGTGGTGACTTGCACTGGGTCGGTACAGTACCGGTGCGGTAATCTCATTCCCTGTTCAGTGGGTACCAGGTCAGGAAAAGAGTGGGGTTGGTGACCTACAGGTCTACAAGGTTCATGTTACCACAAGAAGCAGTGTATATAGGGATGTCCACTTATATAGCTTGTAGCAAACCCAAACTGTCCAAATGTATACAAGACTGAGGGAAGCCTGCTGTTAGAGCGCTAACAGCCTTCGTAATGGTGCTGCAAGCAGTCACCAAGACGGCAGTGAGATACTGTGGCAGAGACTGGAAGCTGTCTCAGCTGAAGCGCTGTGACAGAAATACAATGATTCTTGGTTGTAAATCTCCCTCCCGACGGGCTGGTCTGACAGTTCTTTCCCAGGGTCGGAAAGTCAGCCAGTCTGGATGAAGACGAGACTCTGTTGCAAGAATGCATTGACTCAGAAGGGAAACGACGTGGCAGCCACAGATTGGAGAGGCGGTTGCACTCGTTTACCAAGGGGTCATGTGTGACGGCATAAAAAGGGGCAGAGAATCGCAATCTGTTCCTTCGTGTTGGATTTGTATTTTAACCTAGAAGGACAGTTTTGTGAGTGTTTTGTTTGTTTTGTTCTGTCTGTTAGTAATTGTCTTGTTTGTGAATCACCAGACAGCTAACACGTTTCCGGAGCTGTCGCCTTGGGCCACCACAAAGCCGGAACAGCACTTCGCTACTGTCACGAAATAAACTGTATCACCCACCACGAGCACTACTGCACGCACCCAGGACTGGTGACCGTGTTTGTATTATTGTGGGGCGGATATTATTATTTATTATTTGGGACTTCTATCCTGTTGTTATTTACCCCGTGCTCTACACATTGGTGTATATTGCCGGGGGATTATTGTTTGGTCGCCAGACCTGGAAAACAAAATAAAACTCCTTTCCAAACCGGATTATAATCTCTGTCTGTTTCATTCATGCACTGCATCACTCCTGCACCTGTACCCAATCAACCACTTTGCCACAAGAGCGTATCTCGGTCAACACTGAGCCCAGCAGCTGTATTCATGTTTCTGCAAAAAAAAACTGAAAAGACACATACAAGAGAAAACATACCTCACAGAAAACAGTAATAACAATTTACAGTTCAAATAATAATAAAATAATTAAAAAAAACATAACACTTATTTTAACTCCAACCAGAGCAAAGCAGCCTGTAGACTTAAGTTGCTTGATCCCAGGGAAGGGGCGACAGTAGCCGCCGGCTTCATGCGGGGCACTAGGCCACTGCGGGACGTCACAAACAACAGGCTACGTGCAAAAAATGAGGTGTAATTAGTGAAACTAAAACAACTTAAATGTGTATCGCATTAACAATGTAACACACAATTGGCGAATAATAAATGCAGATAAAATGTAACAAGCACTCATCTGTCTATGGCTGTCCCATCTAAGCTCAGTCTTGTGAAAGGAAAAATGATGCTGGTATCTGTGTGTGCAGTCTTCTTATGCCCTCGGTGTACAGCTTTGGTATAATTTATTCAGGTTTGGGGTCTTTAGGAGTTAAACACCCATCTGGTAATGGTAACATTTTGTACTTGATAAGAATACCAACTGCCCAAGCATTTTTGTTTTCTTCGATTTCATTAAGTTGTTAACTTTCTGTCGCTTGCTTTTGTTTGCTTTTTTCAACTGAGGTTTTGCTTCTTGTAATTCTAGCCACTTGTCTGCTGTCATTCCTCCTAAAAGATCAACTGTGACGAAAGGAATGTCACTCATTTTTAAAAACTTTAAAAGATCTCTCACAACAATGTGTATATTTATTGCAAGTTTAATATGTTGTGTATTGATAATTTATTAATTGAATTGTGCTTCAGCAAAAATAAGTTCAGCCGTGCATTGTACTATTTAACTACACGACAAAAAAATCCAATAGCCAACCAGCGTACAGCATCAAAACACGCCATTTTCTAAATAAAGATTATAGCTGGAGATCCGTAGCTCTGACTGTGCTGGTGCCTCATGGATGTGACTTTACCAAAAAGTCACAAAAATAATTTCTGCTGGAATTATCAATTTAAAAATAAAATAGTATGTTTTTTTTCCTTCTCGGTAAATTCATGTTAATGAAAAGTAGTTTGCTCACAGAAACAGGCCCACCCATCGCATTAAAACAAAGAAAGGTAAGTCTACGGTTATTCTTAGTATTATAGTGATTTTTTTTATGTACTTAATTTTGGTCCACAAACAAAAAACGTTTGAAAACCACTGCTGGAGAGTATCTACAAACTTAATTCTACTTTACATCATTTCTACATTGTGGTCTTTTTTAAACAAAGGACTATTTGGACGGAGGCTACAAATGGGATAATTAACTAAAGTGGAAAACAACGGAAAAATGTGTAATTCAGACATCATATCATGTTAAACTCCTCTGTCATAAACACACCTTGGCACGGTTAGAGGCTGTTATTCTATACACCAGACTTAGGTAACTTAGTCTGCTGTGTAGTTTGGATGCAAAAGAGTTGTAGAATGGAAGGCCATTTGATACCACTCTTGGCTACCTTCCAATAAAGGGCCACTAAGGGCATGAGCTGTAATTACGTTAAAAGAGAATCACAAAGCAGTGTCTTTATATTCCGGCATTTGGCCTGACATGTTAAATTAATTAGTCTTAACTCTCTTTGGAAATTAAATGATAACAACTATACCATTACTGTAAAACACAAAAGTGAACGCACATAGCCTTATCAGGCCTGTTTGATTAACAAGGCCAGCATGGTGAAATAATATTTTTTATGATATACTGCAGCAGTGCTATGTTTAATATCCATAGATTAAAATCTAATCACCCATCACAGACTTACATTTAATTTATTAGTTGCCATGAATCAGAAATATTATTGGGGTGATCTTGCAGATTAGCTTTATTTAGGAAATTGCTGGGATTTCGGAAGACATAAGTTCAGAAGTCATTTCAGGTTTTAATAAATGGTAGATCATACTCACTCTCTTGCTACTGTGAGGAATATATCTCTCTGAAAGCTCACTACAGTTGATGACCATTGCTATCTATCACCTTTGGTTGTCAACATTTTATACATGGAAATTACTATTACTGCTTATTATTCATTCACTTAAGTTATTAGATCATTACAAAAAATAAAAAAAATATTGGACAAAACTTAGAAACACCTGCCATAACACTGTGGGCAGTCAGGATGCCACTGCCATGACTTTTGATATGGCTCCTTGTGACAGGGTAGCCGAGGGTTGACGTCCCCAGACCAGATAGCTGACAGAAACAACACACAGGCAGGTACTCTGGTGAAAGGCGCATTCTTGCACTGTTTTTATTAACAAAAATAAATACAATATGCTCACAGAGCAAAATAAAAGTTTAAACAAAAACAGGTCACGAACACAAAACACAACACGTAGGTCAGGCTGGGCAGTAGCCTTCACTGATCCTACCATGCAGTACGTTTTACTTTTGTTTTTGTGTTTGCTTTTCTCCACTCGCTCTCGTTCTCTCCTCTCGAACACCCCACCTCAACAACAAAAACCGCAGGTTTTTATTTTGGTGGTCATCTCGCAATAATTACAAACATTCAAATAATTCAATAAATGGCACCAGCCACATTCTCACAAGCTACTAACACCACCTCTGCCAGACCACATTAAACCAATAATAACAAACAAAACAGCGTGTTTCTAACTAACAGCAAAATACATTTAAATCATAACACATTCACCCCTTCTAAAATAAAAACAACAATACATTTTAAATCATAATACAATAAATGCAACCCATTTATTTACACGTAGGGCTTTTCTGCCCTGCCCCACTAACTATGTGCAGGGCTCTCTCCTGCCCTGCTACACTCCTTAACAATAGAACCGCCACGCCAGTCAATTTGACGTTTTGAGGTTTTCAAATTTAAATTACTCTGCGTATCTGAAAGTTATGCGGTTGTCCGTTTATGACTTTTCCTAAATACATGTATTAAATAACCTGACGGCATTTGAAAGGCAGGATTGTGAAAATAAGGAAGTTACAATCCCGCCTACCTTGAACCACTAAACTTTTACAATATATGTTTTTATTTTGAATATAACCTACAATATTCCAGTTCCCTTTCAATTTGAAGACGACCACCACCACCACCAACATTACGTATGGGATATGCCTGTCTATTGGTAGGTATTTTCTGAGCTCTCTATACCAGAGCTGCCGATAGGCCCCTTCCTGGGATGACGCCCTCGGTCCCGCCTACCGAGGGCTTAAAACCGTCATACTGAGGAAGCCATTTCTCTTTTTGCCTCTCAAGGCGGTAAGGTAAGACCCTCAGTGTTGGTATCTGAGCGTATTTTGGAAAGAGCTTTGAGTCTACTGCAGTTCCCTTGCCTTTCAGGCTGAAAGCTGGCTTGCCACTTTCACTGAATCAGTGATTTAGCCTTTTTCTTTCTTTCTTCCTCAGCAACCTGCATGTGCTCGCAGTTCTGATGTGTCCCTCGTATGCTGCTGTTCCTTCTCCCTCGCGACGGCTCTGGTATACATTTCCCCATACGTAATGTTGTTGGTGGTCGTCTTCAAATTGAAATGGAATGTTAGGTTACTTGCCGTAACCCTGGTTCCCTGAAAGGGAAGATGACCATCAATTGCGAGGTCGCATCGGTCGCCCTCATGGGTTCGATGTAAAAAGAGAAATGGCTTCCTCAGTATGACGGTTTTAATCCCTCGGTAGGCAGGGGCATCATCCCAGGAAGGGGCCTATTAGCAGCTCTGGTATAGAGAGTTCAGAAAATACCTACCAATAGGCAGGCATATCCCATACGTAATGATATTGGTGGTCGTCTTCTCTTTCAGGGAACCGGGGTTACGGTAAGTAACCTAACGTGTTTTATATATATATACACACAAACACACACACACACACACACACAAGCCTGTTGTTCTCTCTACTGGACCTGGCATCCATCAATTCATTCGTTTTGTACAAGGAATGCACCAGGGAACATATCAGTAGGAGAGATTTCATCTTGAAGCTAGCCACAGCGCTTCGGCAGAAACATTTCAATCAGAAAACTGCAAAGCAGCAGGCTGCTGCAGCTCAACATGTGTAGTCTTGCATACGGAAGCACCTTTATCTGCTCTATTGCCCATTGTGGCAGAGGCTACTTATCTTATTTGACTAATAAGGGATCTTCACTGACCTGATGACCATCTTGCAGTGTCCACACATGGGGGTGCGGGTCCCAGCCGGGATGTGCTCTGCTCTCTGGACCAGCGTGTCCTGATCTTTTGGGTGTGGTTGTGGGGCTGGTCTGCTCAGGGCATTGGCTGGGGGTGCATTTGCTCCATACTGAAGAGAGCTGTTTGACACATGGCCAGAGGCAGAGGTTATGTGACCAGTATTGAGAGTAGCCTTTTGAAATCCAGGTGCTGAAAAACAATCAATCAATCAATCAATCAATAAATAAATAAATAAATAAATAAATAAATAAAATTAATAATAATAATTTAATTAGATGCAACTATTTGTTTCTTGTGATTCTACTGATTCTTAATTCCTCAGACCCACTTAAACTACTATAGATTTTTCTTTATTCTTGTTCAATATATACCAGGCATCCCTGCATGTAATCCTAAAACTTTGTCAGAGAATGGTTGCTTACTGGTGGTCTTTCACTTGGGTTAAAATATCTGTTATGACATTAGCTGACCCATAGACCTAGGTTGACCCAAAAAAAAAAAAAAAAAAAAGGTTCTCATGTTGTCTGCTGGCACTGGACTATAGCTAGTGCCATTGTCCATCATCTTTCCATCAAAATCCATACAAGAAAATGAAAATTACAATTATTGGCCACTAACTAATGGTATTGGAAAAAAACAAAACAAACAAAAACAAAACAAACAAAAAAAAAAAAAAAAAAAACTAAAACTAGCTGAACAAATACAGCACCAGTCTGGCAAGAGCACAAGACAGTGAGATTTAAAAAGAAAATATTAAGTATTCTAAAAACATTCTTCTTCCATTTGCCAGAAAGTATTATCTGTGAATATCTGCAGGGAAACTATTAATGAAAACTGAAGAAGAACATTTCACTGGACAACTGCCTGACAGCTTTTTGGACAAATCTGCTTGTGAAAAAAAATAAAATGCTATAAAAACAATGTAATCTCTACATGACAAATATCTTCAAACTGTGTCCTGGGCTGAAACTGACAGGGAAGGTGCAAAATGATCACTGCAAGGAGAATGGGTGACAAGGAAACAGCAGCCTCATTGTTTTAAAAATAAATTATTTTTCTTCAGTTTTTAGAGATTTACCAATTCCCCTCAGTTGCATGCTCATTCCAATATATAACATAATCCAATTTAGTTCTATGTGATAAATCTTGTAATCTCTGTCTGCATAGATAACGATGTTCCCCCACATTAAATATACTGTAACATGCTAACCAGATATATTGAACAATACTGGCATACCTCATCAGGGTTAGACACTAACACAATTGTGGTAACGAATACGTTAGTAATAAGACAACGTTAAGCAATCATCCCTTCAATCTATAGTTTGAAATGCTTTAATATTTTACACTGATTAAAGATCGACCTATCAGATAAGTGTGTTGTGTTCAAGCAATTGGGCTTTTTCAAAAAAGAAATATATAATTGAAAAATGAAACAATGTGAGGAAATGGCCGTTTTTATACTGTTTTGATGTCTAAAAGGTCAATTTTGTTTATATTGAAAGTTCACAGTTAGGCCACGGCGAGCAATACATTAATTGCACAAGTACGGACAAAATTCAATGAAGGTCTCGTGCATTCGCATATCTCAGAATAATGCAACATTCGGCATGACAAGCAGAGATGAAGGGAGATTTCAGTTCTGAGTGACTGTTTTGAAAGCATTCTGTTTGTTCACCACTGCTTATCCCCGTTAGAAAATGGACTTTTCCCGCATTTTTTAAATGCGATCCTGTGAACGTTGGAGTATATCTGTACACTTGTTATAAGCACTCGCCCACAGGACTACTGAGACACAGACATCATCTAGTCCTCATCAGCTTTATAATTTGCCTCGGGCAAGCGTTCGTTTCTAACCCTGCTCATACAACATACTCCTGCATGTCTTTTTTTGGGATAAAGTTTTGGACATAGTAGCCTACAGACGTGCACTGCAGTAATAAAAATACCTACGCATACTGTAGTTGGTGAAATGGTCAACAGCTGTCTATGCTCGAGACCCACTTATATTAAGATAATTATTTGGTTAGATTAAAATCGGTAGATTAATCCGTCCACATTTTTAATAAAGGTAACAATCTTATAGCAGCTGGCCTGCACAGTAATAATTCTAAATCAACAGAATCTTAAAAAAAAGGCCCAATGGGAATTTAGTCTTTTAAAGCATTTTTTTATTTTTTTATTTTTTTTATTTTTTAGTAAATGTAACAAATTCACAGAACAACCGTTCATTCGGGCCACTGTCAGTCACATACCTGAAAACACAAGACAGCTGAACTGCATTTACCATTACAGCTACATACTTGGCTTCCTGTACTTCTCCTTTTTATTGCATCTAGCAAAACCAGAGACACCGAAGAGATTAATTCATTCGGAATCTTGTTTGAGGTACCCGAGAATACTGTGGCTACTGACACGTGATTGCTTCTCATGCTGCAGTAGAAAGTATCAGATAAACTAATTCCACATAGTTACCTCTATTTGATGAATTGGTGCCTTCATCGTAACCTGTGAAAGTCATTGCTTGCTTGCTCATTGCGATGTATTGTATCCCTACGCTTCTGCTTATCCATTTGAACATCAATGCGGGTAAGCCACGGATACCTTTAATAATTTAAATTTTGAATGTGTCGAGTAAATCCCTTCCCGTCCTGTGTCAGTTTGGGTATTTGTGGTATATCCCTCCTTTTTTTTTTTAACAATCCATTTTTTTCTGAGAAAGTTCTTCTTGAAAATTGATTCGTAACTAAAATCGACAATGAAGTAAATCTAAACATTACTTCGACGTTCTCAATATAATTCTCAATAACGCTCTAATAAGCAATATCGTGCAGATCTTCTGTTGGTTGGTTTTATTTTATATCCAAAAATAAAATTCTGCACTATTAAATTGTAAAAAAAAAATATCTGCGATCAACTCTTTAGTTGATTAAATTGGTCCGATTAATCTGTTAATCGGAGCAGCCCTAATTATATATATATATATATATATATATATATATATATATATATATATATATATATATATATATATATATATATATACAGTACTGTGCAAAAAGTTTTAGGCAGGTGTGAAAAAATGCTGTAAAGTAAGAATGCTTTCAAAAATAGACATGTTAATAGATTATATTTATCAATTAACTAAATGCAAAGTGAGTGAACAGAAGAAAAATCTAAATCAAATCCATATTTGGTGTGACAACCCTTTGCCTTCAAAACAGCATCAATTCTTCTAGGTACACTTGCACAAAGTCAGGGATTTTGTAGGCATATAGTCAGGTGTATGATTAAACAATTATACCAGACAGGTGCTAATGATCATCAATTCAATATGTAGGTTGAAACACAATCATTAACTGAAACAGAAACAGCTGTGTAGGAGGAATAAAACTGGGTGAGGAACAGCCAAACTCAGCTAACAAGGTGAGGTTGCTGAAGACAGTTTACTGTCAAAAGTCATACACCATGGCAAGACTGAGCACAGCAACAAGACACAAGGTAGTTATACTGCATCAGCAAGGTCTCTCCCAGGCAGAAATTTCAAGGCAGACAGGGGTTTCCAGATGTGCTGTCCAAGCTCTTTTAAAGAAGCACAAAGAAAAGGGCAACGTTGAGGACCGTGACGCGGTGGTCGGCCAAGGAAACTTACTGCAGCAGATGAAAGACACATCATGCTTACTTCCCTTCGCAATCGGAAGATGTCCAGCAGTGCCATCAGCTCAGAACTGGCAGTAAACAGTGGGACCCTGGTACACCCATCTACTGTCCGGAGAAGTCTGGTCAGAAGTGGACTTCATGGAAGACTTGCGGCCAAAAAGCCATACCTCCGGCGTGGAAACAAGGCCAGCGACTCAACTATGCACGAAAACACAGGAACTGGGGTGCAGAAAAATGGCAGCAGGTGCTCTGGACTGATGAGTCAAAATTTGAAATATTTGGCTGTAGCAGAAGGCAGTTTGTTCGCGAAGGGCTGGAGGCGTACACGAATGAGTGTCTGCAGGCAACAGTGAAGCATGGTGAAGGTTCCTTGCAAGTTTGGGGCTGCATTTCTGCAAATGGAGTTGGGGATTTGGTCAGAATTAATGGTCTCCTCAATGCTGAGAAGTACAGGCAGATACTTATCCATCATGCAATACCATCAGGAGGCATCTGATTGGCCCCAAATTTATTCTGTAGCATGACAACGACCCCAAACATACAGCGAAAGTCATTAAGAACTATCTTCAGCGTAAAGAAGAACAAGGAGTCCTGGAAGTGATGGTATGGCCCCACAGAGCCCTGATCTCAACATCATCGAGTCTGTCTGGGACTACATGAAGAGAGAGAAGCAACTGAGGCTGCCTAAATCCACAGAAGAACTGTGGTTAGTTCTCCAAGATGTTTGGGCCAACCTACCTGCCGAGTTCCTTCAAAAACTGTGTGCAAGTGTACCTAGAAGAATTGATGCTTGATGCTGTTTTGAAGGCAAAGGGTGGTCACACCAAATATGGATTTGATTTAGATTTTTCTTCTGTTCACTCACTTTGCATTTAGTTAATTGATAAATATAATCTATTAACATGTCTATTTTTGAAAGCATTCTTACTTTACAGCATTTTTCACACCTGCCTAAAACTTTTGCACAGTACTGTGTATATATATATATATATATATATATATATATATATATATATATATATATAAAAAAAAATTAAAAACTAATTACTTTCACCGTTTCTGTGCTACGGACACACCTGGCACTTAATCAAAAGTGCTTTCCCTGTGCTACGGACGCACCTGGTATGTCACGATTAAAAACATGTTTTAAAAAATAAAGAAAATCTGGATCGCTGTTTTTTCACTCGGGGTCGCTCATCGAGGCGTTATTACATAACATATAAGTCGGTGGTTTTAATTTCATTATATTACACGGATCAAATATATTTGATGTGACGCAGTTGTTAAATGTAATTTACAGCCTGTTTGAATGCAAGCTGTGGCTAGCTTTGGCTTGTACTGTGAAACATCCTGAAAGAATTTAAAACAGTCTGTGTAAGTTTTCTTTTCAATGAGGATTGATAATAATAATAAAAAAGTTTACCTTTGGTTAGTAACTGTTTTATCGAGCTGTGCTTCATGAAATCATCTTTGAAGCAACATCTGACTATATATGTCTACAATGTATTGGATTTATTTTTTAGGATATATATTTTTCACCTCTCCCCATTTCTCTCTACGATTTGACAACAATTTTTTTTTTTTTTTGGGAGGGGTTCAATTTATACTATTAATCTGTTTTTCCTCCTTTCCCCGTATCCTAAAAACAATTTGATTGGAGTTTTTGATTTGAATTTATTTTTCTTTTCCTCCATTTAAAAAATAAATAAATACATACATAAATAAATAAAAACGTTACATTATGTAAAACAATATAGATTGTACTGCAATTGTGAAAATGACTTGTCTTTGAAATTTTTTTTATTGAATTATGTAATTGTATAGGATATCATTTTATTATGCAATTATTATTTTTCTTTTTTATAATTCTGCTGTGACTTGCCAATTTTTTTTTTAGAATTGACAGATTATATTATCTCATTATATATTTCAGATCAGATTTTTTTTTCCTGTTCTACATTTTGATTTATTTATTTTTTCTTCTATTGATTTTTTCTTTTTTGGAAAGATCTATTTTGATTAGTATTTATTGATTTATTTATTAGGTTATGTATAGTTTTGCTTGGATATTTATAGTCTTTTCACTTTTTGCTAAATAGCCACTTTCAGGTCATTGGTGTATCTTGCCTCTTTAAAACTCACAGTCCTTTGATGTTTTAATGTCCTCCCTGCGTCAAACATGCAGTTGTTGCAGTTGTGAATTATTTGTGTATAATTCAACTGTCCTTTCAGCCTAATCCAGTCCAGATGCCACCTATCTTAGTCATCCAGTTCAGTATGTCTGCAATAAAGTGATATTTGAGCACTCTGATGCCTTTGAGTCTCCTTCGTTGACCTGTCGGAGGTCGAGGATCGGTCTGAGACCACCACCCCGCTTGTGCACAAGGAAGTACTTGGAGTAGAACCGTTCCTCCAACTGGAGGGGGTCTATCATGTGAATAGCCCGTTTTTGCAGAAGAGCTGCTACCTGA
This sequence comes from Acipenser oxyrinchus oxyrinchus, assembly GCA_030684275.1. Taxonomy (NCBI): domain Eukaryota; kingdom Metazoa; phylum Chordata; class Actinopteri; order Acipenseriformes; family Acipenseridae; genus Acipenser; species Acipenser oxyrinchus. The sequence continues at coordinate 45,385,940 of CM060248.1, forward strand.
GACACCACCGCATCCTGTGGGTCCGTGTAATGTTACATTCACGCCCCGAAAGAGAGGGGGACCGTGCTTGAACTGCAGTGAGTAGCTGGTTTGTGCACTGGGGATGGTCACTTGGGAAGCAAGCAAACAAGCTCCTTCGTAGATTCCACTGCGCTCGCGGTGAGAACTCTGCAGCATCTCGTCCACCGTGCAACCAAATGTATGCCCTGGTGTAATAGGGGGATCCAACAGCGATGCTTTGTCCCCGTCAGGCACGCGTGCCTGGGAAAGCCAAAGCTGCCAACATGTAGCTACCAGCACAAAACTCGCAGAAACTGCGGTTCACCAGTGCCTGCTTGGCGTGTTCTGGCCCCAGGCAGAAAGAGCAACAGGCAGACTGGTCGTGCATGTGTCGCAGGGATAAAACCCAGGCACGATGCAAGAAACAAGCAATGCAGAGTACAGTATACAGATGTACAGGTGCTGCCGAATCTACTTATAGACAGCAACCTGGCGGGTCAAGACCCGAACAAGACCGGTTTGGACGCGTAGGACCAGGTAGAAACGGTTCGGTGACTTTAGCACTGGTTCGGTATGGTTCGGTGACTTTAGCACTGGGTCGCAATGGTACGGTACCGGGTCGGTTCGGTTATGGTTTGTTGACTTTAGCACCGGGTTGGTTCGGTGACCTTAGCACTGGGTTGGTACGGTAATAGAATGGTGTGGGTACAGTGCCGGTACGGTTTGGCTTGGTACTGGGTCGGTTCAGTGACTTTAGCACCCTGTTGTTACGGTATGGGCATGGTACCGGGTCGGCACTGGTGCGGTAACCTTGGTCCCAGTTTTGTACCGGGAACGGAGCGGGTCAATGACATTGGAACCGTACTGGTCCAACGGTTCGCAGTTACCGTGGTAGTAATGTACAGGGAAGCTCACTGGTACAAGCAACTGGCAAAACTATTGAGTCAGTAGTCACATGAGACTGGGGGAATCCTGCTTGTTAGAATGAACTAACAGCCTTTGCAATTGTGATGCTAAGACTGTCACAAAAATGGCATCAAGATACTGTGGGAGAGATTGCAAGCAACCACAACTGAAGCAAGTATCATGGTCCTGCACAGTGCTGCTGAGCCCAGCAGCTGCTGTCACTACACGTGTGCTCGCAGCACCACGTTGCAGACAGGCCTGCACTTAGTCTTTGTGAAAACAGAAAAAAAACTGAATGAGAAAACATTTTCAACAAAATACAGCAATTGTAACAAGTACATAAAATATACAAACCGTCTCTTAATCGTACCCTAAGCCAAAATGAGAAATAAATAACTCCAGCCAGAGCTATTGCAGCCTGGGAGGAGAGCACAAAGTCAGCCGACTTATGTTGCTTGATCCCTGAGAAGGAGCGGCCACAGTGAGACGTAACAAATACAAATACTATTACAGCGACTATTTTAATATCACAAAAAAATTGTGAAATACATAGCTGAAAAAGTAACAAATACTTATCTGAAACAGCTCACCTGTCAGGTCAGTTCCTGAAAGGAAAAATGGCGTTGAGGTCTGTGACTGCAGTGTTTTTATGTCCTCGGGGGCGGGCCATGACTGCGTTACAGACTCGACGAACAGCTTTGATATATCTTATTCAGGTTACAGGTCTTTCGAAGGTAAAACACCCGTACGGTAATGGTTACATTTCATACTTGAAAGGGAACAAGTTTTCTTTTGTTCACAAATAACACTTTTGTTTCTTTTAACAGAACTTTTGGTTGTGTCTCCTCCCTGTTTAACATAAGCCACTAGGCACACCCCCACATGAAGGCTTTAAATTGTATGTCACCTGGTTTTGTGAGGGCTTAACCATGAATAATTCTTTGTTGTCATGGTTTACCAGGCAGCTGTGAGGGTAATAAACTACATCTGCTGTGCTCTGTCAGGAAGCAGCTCTTTATGGCTTTCAAGAGTCATTTTTATTCTGCCACAAAAACACTGATCTTTTCACCAGAATCTCCCCTTTTATGTATAAGACAACTTGTCTAAGACGATTTGGCAGGGATAATGCCAGAGCCACAAATCTTAATTATAAGACTTCAAAGGCCTTTTAACAAATATTTGTCTTAAAGCATTGTTCATATTGGTGCCAGAAAAACAGAGTTGGGCCTAAAACAAAAAAAAAAAAAGTGGTGTTCAGATCCAGGTGAAAACACTGTAAAACGTTTCTGTAACGTCACCCTTTGATCTTTTGATTGATTAATTATACAAATCTTCTAACTAAAAAGTGGCTGTGTGGCTTTGAAGAGGCGGGGTGCAGGGCAGATTTATTGTTGATTAATAATCTACAGTTTGTGCTACAAGTCCACAGAAAACTATTGATTCATCAATGAAACCACAGTCAGAAGAATTCAACAGAAAAGCGAATACCATTTTATTAGGTACCGGGTCAGTACCTAATAAACTGCTTGTTAACAGAATATACCAGTGTCATATGCTAAATTAAGTCTCTAATTCAGTATGTATGATATGTACATGCACATACTGCAAATGGGGGAATATTTAACATTTGTGGGAAATATTACTAAAAAAAAGTAAATTAATTAATGCCTAATAAAATAAATAAATAAATAAATAAATAAATAAATAAATAAATAAATAAAGCTTTACAGGGGTTGGAATTGCCAGTGATGAGCATTTGAAGACTATACAAATGATTTGATACCTGCTGCGTTATTGAGCTGCCAGCCTGCAGATTTGGCAGCGACGGGGACTGCAGTGGATTTAAATGCTGGAACTGGTGCAACATTGACAGGTGCAGGTCGGGGGACGTTGCCCGGAGCCTTGGTCATGGTCTTCACAGAAGAAGTAACATGAGTGCTGGGCTGGAGTAGATCCACAGTATCACTAGAAAACACAATCACAGCATTATGTTAGTTCTTTTCCTTAAACACCTGTAATATTAACACTTAAATTACCAAATTATGAGAAAGCTGATTGAAAAAAGTAAAAATCAAGTGGTTTGTATTATTGGTATATTGTGTATTCATGTCTACCAATATGCTCATGATGATTTCCATTACATGAGAGTAAATGTTAAAACTTCATGCTGATTTGAATTTGGCTCTCGCCAAGATAAATTTATACTCTTAAAAGATAAAGATATCAGACAAATATGTAAGTATGTCAATAACATACATCCCCTGTCAATACAAAATAAGAAGAAAAAAGTAGACTTTTCCCACTTTGATTGCAGATATTTAAATCTTTTTTTTGCAAGGGACGGGATCAGAAACATAAAAAAATGGACATGCTAACATTTGAAACAGCTGTGGTGATGCCCCAGATATGCCACAACGTTTAGTCCTGTATATAGAATCATAGTAGAATTTATCTACCCTCCATTCTAACTAACATTAAAAAAAAAAAACAACACATTTCTGAGGGGTAAGAATCTGAAGGTTGGCCAACAAGCAATGTTATTTAGGTGAGAATGCCACCCCCTCACTGTTGCCTTAAACAAAAAATAGATTAAGAAAACAAGTAGGTGACTCATTTTATATTTTCTGGCTATCTTTTTTCCCCACAAACAAATCTTCTTGTTTGGTGCATGTCTGAGGGTCGGCACCTAATTCTACGGTTCACACACAACGCAGGCTGCTCTGGCTTTTAAAATGTACAACTGATACAGTACAAATGGCTAATGGTTATTCACTCTGCAGAGGTGTCAAAATATATTGCGTATATATTTTTCAATGCCCAATTTTAATAAAAGGCGGTTATTCTTCTTAATTATGAATGTTTTAACTTAATTTACTTCAGTGTTTATCACATATCTGCAACCTGGAGTAAGTGTTCAAACAAAATGCAGACAAAATAAGGAAAAGGCATCATGATTTCACATTGAAAAGTGTACATATTATGCATAATGAAGCATTAAGGCACGGCAGGGGGAAGGTTGATATGATATATCCGCACACTTAAGGTGTTACATGACGCGAAGCAGAGTGCCTTTAACCCTTAAGTATGCGGTTATATCATGTCAACCCACCCCCTGGAGTACCTTAGTACTATTATAAAACGATTATAATTATGATTAGATGTATCTACTTTTTAAATGAACACAGCACATTTAAAAAAATATATATATATATTTCCAATAACAGTAAATATCACTATGCACATGAAAATAGTTCCAGTGAAAAGTAAAAAGTATTTGTTTAAAAGTGTTTTCTTTTAATAAATCAACATCAGTTTATTTATAACTATAATAAATATTGATTAAAATGTGTATTAAGTCAATTATTTCTGTATATTAATTATATTAACATATTACTTGCTAATTTACTACTTCATTAAATGGACATACATATTTAAACTTAGTAAACTGCATGAATAAATCTGTTAAAACTTTAACTTTAACTATAGATGAGTGATTTTTGAATAAATGTTCACATGAAGATTTCCAGATAATGTGCAGTTTGAAAAAACTGCCAGAAGGGGAGCTGCACATTAAAGCAGTGGTGCCTGTGTGAGAATGCTTGGTGTTACAGCGGGATAGGGTGTTGTTTTGTCTTTTCAACTTTGTTTTAGGTTTTTAATTACTGTTAAGAATATGTTGTTAGCAATGTTACATTCTCAGTTTTTTGCTAAAATTCACTTTTCTGCTATATGGTGGGTCATTAAAAAAAACGATTGATACCAGGTCTCAGATTAATAAAGCTTGATATGCTGTATTGCATCCCATCTTACTCACGGAAGCAACATAAAATTCCCTGAGGAGACTGTTCTACTCGTCTTTAGAAAGTACATTAAATGCAAGTCTACTTTTTTCTTGGAGAGTTTTGTAGGATATTCACAGCCCATTTAGAAGCCTTTATTGTATATTTGTTTCGGTCAAGTACAAGTTGATTCAATTCTGGATCCGTTATTTCACTGTGCTGTTTTTCTTTTTTTTTAAATGTAATAACTGGTACTTCATACTATTCAGTTTTGTCATTAAAAATATTACAATTTGATTCCGGGTCTGACATTTTTTTTTAAAGTTGGTGGTTATTATAGATATTAAATATTATAGAATAAGGACAGGTAAGTGGCGGATGAATTTGAATCAAAGGTGATACGTCTGTTGAAAGGTTGTGTGGGATTAATGTATGGCTATTTCCACTCATGAGAACAAAAACATTCTTCTTTTAAGCTTTATTTTTGGCATGCATTCTCAGACACAACTGGACACAACATATAAAACCTGCTCTTTAGGGTTAAACTGTTCTATACTGTATGTATCCCAGTAAAAAAGCAAATAAACATATAGAAATGTGTTCAAACACCATATCAACAGACAACATTCTTTATCTGTATAACTATCCAACGACTGCCTAAAATCTCAGTTTATATTATAATGCATTTTGTGATCATATAAACTGTGTGTTGGATTTTAAACCAGTTTCATATGTATGCACAAGGCCCTTTATAATAGAATAGCAAATCACAGAATCTTCAGAGATACATGAATACCTAATTCTTCACAAATAAGGTTGAAAACATGTAAAGTCCACTTATTAATAACGTAAGCTGAACACCCATTGAACAGTTTGCTATGGTTACTTCCATAGTAACTGAAATCAAGCATAAAGCCCACCACTTGCATTCTTGATCCCAGGCCAACTAAGTAACTGCAGCTGTCTGTCCGTCATCGAACCAACATTAACAGAGATCTGCAACAGCTCCTTGGTTACTGGTTGTGTTTCCCCTCAGCTTTGAAGGTACAGCTATAGCCAAAAGTTTTGCATCACCAATAATTTTAGAACTGAGACATCATAAAAAATAAAAATAAACCGATAAACATAATTTAGATATTTTATTTAACATAATGTAATCAAATAAACTACAAAATGATATTGCAAAGTCCCCCGGAAGTATAGGTAAAACTACAAAGCGGTATAATTCAATATGTTAACTTAACATTATTAAGCAGCTTTAATTAGACTTTATGAAGCAAAATTTATTAATTCTACAGGGTGATGCTAAACCTTTAGCCATAGCTGTACCCCACAGTATATCTAACCTGCTTTTATTATCTAAGATACTGGAAGTGGTATCTATAAATGGTCTAATTTTAAGAAAACAGCCAGAGTATAAAAATGGGGTAGGCCTTAATTTCTCAGTTATTGTGGTAACGACATTGGTGGTAAGGTTTACCATAGCAAAAGTATGGCAAAGTGTAATAAAGCATAGTGAAAGCAAGGTAAAGCATAGGCAACCATTACAAAGCCACAGGTGTGGTAAAGTGTATTTAAAAACATTTCGAGCCATGATAAACTATTGCATAACCATGAAAATTACTGTGCAAATTTATGACAGCAAATTTGTATAAGGGATGACACTCAGTGATGTCTCCTGTATATGGACACTCATTGGTATTAGTGGCTATAATAATAAGATTATTATATAATAATAATAATAATAATAATAATAATAATAATAATAATAATAATAATAAAATATATGTTAGTGTATGATAGCTGTACATGACCTTGAAAATAAAAATGGCAGAAACATGAAATAACTAGCATTCTTTTTTTAATGGCAATTTTCTATACATGTGTAAGTAGAAATGTTTTACAGTAAATCACTCACAAAAAATCAAGTCCAGCAAACTTTGCAGACTGACTGGTGCATTTACACTATTTCACAGTAAATAAAGTTGGAATACTCAACGTTTTCATTGGACGGGCCCCCACTCCTGCCCCTGCGTTTATCGTACTCAGATGTGTCCCCGTCCTATTTACTGTTGCCATTTCCGTGCGGAAAACTAGGATTTAGCGGATGCAAAATGAAAGGGGCAGAATAGCGCCAACGCCCCATTTGCATTGAATTAATGATGTTTATGTATGCAAAAATTCTGCCGACTGAATGCTGCTGCAAAGCGGAGAGCTTAGACAGCGGAAGCTGTGTACAATTTGGGGGGGGGGGGGGGCGTTGCGATGACGACGACTTTAAGGTCCTGTATAGTCATAATGTGTTAATTGCTATAATAATTTAGCTTCAATTTAAAATAATATTTCTGTTACAACCAACGTGAGGTTTTGTACTGTTTTACATGTAACATGTAGCCAAAAAAAACAAACCTGCTATTGTACATATCTACATAATGTAATGTGTACAAACACATTAATGTTATTTTAATATGCCCTTGTATTTATTAGGCTATTAATATATATTTTTGCTATTAAAAAACATAAATCGATTGAAAACATACTAATACAATTATAGTACTTTAAGTGCTTTTTCCCATCCATCACAACGTATACAAAAGCCTATTCATTCAAATGGCATATAGATTGTATGTACTGCATATGTGCATTTTTTTGTGTCTATCCTACATGTAATAGCCTACAAAACAAAACATGCCGCTCCCAAGAGCAGAACAGTGGCAGTTGGGTACTTTCTGCTGTGGTGAATAGGTCTACCTGTGCTTGACCCAGTCTGTGGAAGATCCATTGTAAAACCTGTGGCCGGATTTGCCATTCATGAGGCAACCTCCCTCTGCTCAGATCGTCTGCCAGGCTGTTGTCGAGTCTGGGTAGGTAAGCCGCCTGTATGTGGATATCCTGTGTCCTGCACCAATTCCAGATCCTTAAGGCCAGGAGGCACAGTT